>JAAXCT010000206.1:0-600000 GCA_012490785.1 Eragrostis nindensis
CGCCAACGCGCTGCTCGCCTTCTACGTGCGCCTCCCGGGCCACCTGCACCCACGCGCTCAGGGCGTTCGACGACCTGCCCAGCCGCGACGTCGTCGCGCACTCCTCCATCCTCGCGGCGTTCCTACGCGTGGGTCAGCCACGCCGCGCGCTGGACTCCCTCAGACCATGGCCGCCGGCGCGGACGGCGTCGCGCCCAGCGCCCACGCGCTCTCCGCTGCCGCCAGCCTGCGCCATGCTCCGCGACCGCCGCGCGGGCGCCTGCGTCCACGGGACCATCTTCGTCCGCGGGTACGGCGACGACGACGTCGTGCTGAGCGCGCTCGTGGACATGTACGGCCACGCGGGCGCGCCCGGCGACGCGCGGAAGGCGTTCGAGGAAATGCGCGCCCCGGATGGGATATGCTACACGTCGTTGATATCGGCGTTTGTGCGGAACGACTGGTTCGAGGAGGCCGTGCGGTGGTTCCAGACTATGGTGACGACAGAAGGGATCTTGCCGGACGGCTGTACCTTGGGTTCAATGATGACGGCGCTGGGGAACATGAAGAGAGCAAAGCAGGGGAGGGAGGCACATGCGCAGGTAGTGACTCGTGGTCTCTGTGGGAATGTTATTGTGGAGAGCAGCACGCTCGACATGTACGCCAAGTGTGGGATGATGGTGGACGCACGCAAGGTGTTCGACAGGATGAAAGTCCGAAATGCAGTTTCATGGTGCGCATTGCTGGGGGGATATTGCCAGAGTGGGGAGCACGAGGAAGTTCTCTCATTGTTTCGAAAGATGGATAAGGAGGACGATGACTGGTATAGCCTTGGAACTCTTCTGCGGTCTTGTGCTGGTCTTTCTGCAGTAAAGCTAGGAAAAGAAATCCACTGTCGTTTTATGAGGATGACAGGCTGTAAAGACGTCATTGTTGAATCTGCACTCGTGGACCTGTATGCGAAATGTGGTGCAGTAGAATATGCGTACAGGGTTTTTGAAATTAGCACGACTCGTAACACAATCACATGGAATGCCATGATTTGTGGTTTTGCTCAGAATGGCCACGGCGAACAAGCCATCAGTTTGTTCAGCGAGATGGTAAGGGAACGTGCAAGGCCAGACTATATCAGTTTTATTGGTGTTCTTTTCGCCTGTAGCCATACTGGGATGGTTGAGGAAGGAAGGAACTACTTCAACTCGATGAGCAAAGATTATGACATCGCCCCTGGTATTGAACACTACAATTGCATGGTTGACCTCCTCAGTAGAGTAGAGCTCCTGGAAGAGGCTGAAGATCTGGTAAACAAGTCACCATTTAAGGATGATTCATCCTTGTGGGCAGCGATCCTTGGTGCCTGTGCCACACATTCTAACCCAGATGTTGCAGAGAGGGTTGCAAAGAAAATGATGGAACTGGAGCCTCAATACCACTTGAGCTATGTCCTTCTTGAAAATGTGTACAGAACAATTGGGCGATGGCAAGATGCTGTGGAGATAAGGAGGGTGATGAAATCAAGAAAGGTGAAGAAAGAACCAGGAATCAGCTGCGTCGATGTAAACAGAAGCAACTTATACATGCCTAATGCTAATAAGGGAGCTTCACATCTTGTAGTCTGTGGGGGCATATGAGAAATATAAGGCAGCACAATCCGCATAATTTTGCTGACTTCATGTTTGTGGGAAATTGTGATATCTGAATTAATGCTTATACTGAACTGGTGGGACGAATGCTTATCAGGCATTGTTCTGAAAAGCTTATCTTTTTTATGAATGCCATTACAAATTGACACCAGTTGGCATCTTGCAAAGTTCAGTCGATCATGGTTTGATGGAAATCTCATGTGATGCTTTAGAAGGATAACAATACCTGATTTACTGCGTATGTTCACGAGGTTGCAACCACTGAAGCTCATATAGGCGGCAGACTTGGATCAGCTGGCCTTGGCCACCATGTAAACAAAGAAAAGGAGTCTCTCAGGCAAGCTGTCTATGCTTCTTTTTATAAGTAGGAGTATTTTTTAGTGTGCCTGGATTGGTTCAGTTGTTCAGTTTTCATGTTTTACATGTGAGCTTTGCTTGTAGTCGTGTAGGAGATAGCATAACTAGCTGCTATCAAAGTGTTCCTTTAGAGTTCAAGCTTAGTTACTCCTGTCATACTACTCCTAACTGCTGAAACCTGTTCAGATAGAGCCTCAAGCAGCCTTCTGCGTATTTTCGCATGTACAGTTACCATTTTTGCTAAAAATGTTAGCAATTTGCTCCTCGTTTTGCCTTTTCGTTGGCAGAGTACATTGATAATTCATTATTTCTTTTCATTCACAAGTAATTACGGTGGATCTATCATCTATCAGCATCTTTCTAGAATGTGCTATTAGAGTCTTGAGTAGACCACTCAAATGTAATGATATTGTTTTTTTTTTCTATCTTGCAAACTGTTGAGGATTGAAGTTATTAGCTTCAGAGATAAGGTCCTTTATTCAAAAGTTAATGTGGAAAATACCGCTGAACGCATTTTATTGTTTCTTCTAGCCTCACAGAACTGAAAGTTAAAAAAATATTATTGTTGGCACTTGGCAGTAACAAGCAGAACAATGACATCTGACCTGTTGTGTGGCACGAGGAGAGCATTTAGATTTAACCAGTTTGATGATTAATGATACGGAGCAGATAGCCATATGATAGCTTCAGAGATAAGGTCCTTTCCCTGTGATCTCTGAAATGCCTTTTTTTCTCAATTGATTCTCAAAAGAAACCTAGAAAGACATTAGGCCTACTTATTTCAATGATACTTAATCGTAGGTTTTACCCCTACCTTCCGGCAGTTAAAATTATTGGTTGTAGTTACCTGGCAGATCTGTCATTATTAATCTGCCAGTGCAAGCCCACGTTATCCTGTTATATTACTAACTGCCATTCATTTTGTTCCCGTTTCACTAGCTGACTATGCGTTTAACTTCCATGAGACAACACGGGGACCTTTCAACTGTTCCAACAAATTGGTGAAAATTTGACCCTGTTCCCAGGAGAGGACCTCCGTTTCAGAACCGAGAGCTCCTGCAGTATTATGTTTTAAGCAGTGCCCATCTGGATCTAGTGGTGTTATTGCTGAAGCACCATCACCGACGCTCTCAGAGGAGAGATAAGCAAGTTCACGCAACTCCAGACTTAACGATCTTGAAATTTCTCCAAGCCAATAAACTCTTATAACACGTCGACAAGTGTCACTCTGAAGTTTGCGTTGTGATCACAATATACATGACGGGAAGCATGTGCACGAATCAGGAAAGTAGAAAACACATTTTGCTCTGAAACCTTTTGCGCAGATCAAGTTCTTTGCAGAGCTAAGCGCGAATATAATAACACGCTTAAGCTTTGCTTTTGCCTGGGATGATATCGAAACAGCTACTGATTCAGTCTTTTCCTAGGTAGCAGGTACACTAGTTTGCCTTCTTAATTTGTTGTTGTTGGGACGATTGCTCGTACAAGTTTCCTGCTGGTGATTGATTCCGTACGGGATTACTGCAGTGGACATGGACGGATTACCTCCTGTCTT
This sequence comes from Eragrostis nindensis, assembly GCA_012490785.1. Classification (NCBI taxonomy): domain Eukaryota; kingdom Viridiplantae; phylum Streptophyta; class Magnoliopsida; order Poales; family Poaceae; genus Eragrostis; species Eragrostis nindensis. Next base: position 3,535 of record JAAXCT010000206.1, read on the forward strand.
ATGTGGACCATTCCTGTTGAACAGACAAGTAGTTGCATCTGCTGTTGGGAAACGGAGACCAGGACAGTTCCTGCCTCGTCGATTGCAGGATGGATTGCAGGATGGTCCGAGTTCTGGACGGAAAATCATGCTGCTATCTCGTAGCCTGGTGCCCGATCTAGCGTGGGTCTTGCACCTTTTGTACCAGCTATCAAGGACTTGTAGCATGCTTGAGTGTGTTGTACACTTGCAGAGAGAAGGGGGCCAGCCAATATGCCTGCACCCAAGAGCAAGTAAGAACAGGATCAGGTCGGACGAAGCAAGCCATGTGACAGTTCAGTAAAAAGGTGCGCATCTAGAACCTTTATTTCTGGGCCCTTGCAACATTCTTTTCCTGCTGCGTTGCGTCTCTCAAATTGCTACTCCCGACAGATTTCAGTCTTGGCCTCAGCACTAGTTGCAGCGCTGAAAACCTGACTTCCAAGAGTTTCTGTTCGCACAAGTACCTTTCATCGGTTATAACAGGTACTAAACTGAACCTCCGTTTTTTCGAATCAGGTAAATTGAACTGGAGTAACTGCTAGATGCAGCTTGACTCACTGTGAGTGTGAGCGTAGCAGAACATTGCTTTTAACAACTTACTTCGAGCAGTAGGATAAAACAAGATGCTCAGCTCCAGCTCTAAAGTCTCACGGCAGTCTCACGGCTCTGCCAGGCCAAAGAAAACTAACACATGGGCCCTCTTTCTCTCTCTCTCTCTCTCTCTCTCTCTCTCTCTCTCTCTCTCTCTCTCTCTCTCTCTCTGTGCTGCATATTTTCTCCATGGATCCACCAATCAAACGCGTGCACTTTTACACAAAGTGCATCAAAGCACATCTCGCTGGTGACCTTTGCTCAAAGCATGCCAAGCTATTATGGATTTACCTATTCGGCCATGTCTGTTGGCCAGTTGCTAACTTGCTACAAGGGGAAGCCAGTTCAGTGCAGGACTGCTGCACGGACGAGCACAACACGGTACACGGAGTACGGTACTGGGGAGTGAGGGAGGGAACTGATAGCCTTATACCAGCCGTTGCCATGGCAAGATCACCGGCTAGCTTACACGGTCACATCCCACTCTAGTTTGCGAAGGTTCAGCACCCAAGCGCCCGGCGAAAAATGGGTCTCGCCGGCTGCATTGTCCGGAGAGTCTTGTCCAAAAGCCCTTGCTCGTCGGCCGGCGGTCGCGGCTATAATGTACGTGTTCTCTCTTTCTCACTCCCTGTTTTCACACTTGTTCAGTGTAATAAATGATGAGAAAACGTAAGGATCGCTCTTTACATAGTTCTTCTCAACTGCACCTGTGCTTGCCAATTTGTATCCCGAAATGGTTGCGTTACACATGTGCCGTCCGACAAATGGAGCAGTATAACTGAATTGGCACTAAGCATGGCCAATTGAACGTGGTTTCAGCAGGAGAGGGGCTCTGCTGATCACAGGAGAAGATGGAGCTCTCTCCGTCTGTACCTCTGCGGCGAGGAAAGCAACACAGCTCCAGAGGAAGACGACGACGACGGTACAGTCTCCGTCAAGAGCTTCGAGACCTGCGTGATGGCGCATGAGGCGCAAGTTCCGGCGGTGGCTCAACAGAGCGGCGTGCACAACGCCGACGTGCACCCTGGGAGCCCTGAAGACCCTCTCCCTGGCGAGCACGGCCGCGTCGTGCCTATGGAACCGGCCAGGGATGAGGAAGCGGCGACGCTGATCCAATCCGCATTCAGAGGATTCATGGTGTGATCCTCATCCTAGTTCAGGGTTCAACTCTAGTCCAATTTTTTTAGCACAAAGGAGCAAGAGCCATTTGTTCATGCAGATACATTTGTGTGCCGTTTGCTGAACCGCAGGCGAGGAGGCAGCTGCAGGAGCTGAGGAAATGCAAGGAAAGGGACGGCGCGGACGAACCCAGGAGCCCCACTTCGGCATCTGTTGCGGCGTCGGTGGAGGTACAGGTCGGTGAGTCGTTGAGCAATCTCCGGCTAAGCGGCGGGGACAGTGCGTCGGTGCAGCAGTGCGCCGCCAGCCAGAAGTCGCGGCCGCCACCGGTCTTCAGAGTGAAGGTACTGTATTTTATCGCAGATTTGCATATACATATGTATGCACACGGTATGTTTTAATTTTTATTGCGCTCAAGAACTAGATTTTATCACAGATTTGCATATATATCATATATGAACACGGCGTTTGCCATTGTTGACTCATGCACCTGGGATGTTGTGTCAGGAGGAGTGGGACGACAGCACGGTGAGTTCCAACGTGTCACGGATGAGGATGCAGAGCCGGATCGAGGCGACGACGCGGCGCGAGAGAGCCCTCGCCTACGCCTTTTCGCAGCAGGTAACCAAAGCACGTAGGGGTGCTGCATTGCTACAGTTGTGCCGTGAGCTTGAGAATACGTTGAGTTGATCGTGCTGCGATTCACGCCAGCTGAGGAGCTGCGGCGGCACGAAGAAGCGGTCGGCGCGGGCGGAGCAGGCGGAGTTCAACGTGGGGTGGAGCTGGCTGGAGCGGTGGATGGCGACGCGCCAGGCCGAGCCAGCCGACGACTGCATGAGCCGGAACGCGGACACGGGCTCCGCGCGGCGCGTGGTCGTCGTCCGGCGCCGGCACGACCTCGCCGTGGAGGAGAAGGAGAGCTGCGGGTCCAACGACGTCTCGGTGTCCGCCTTCAGCTTCGACGGGTCCAACGGCAGCGGCGGCGGCCGGAACGCGCTGGGGTTGAGCTGCCACAAGCCGGGCAGGAACCGGCTCAAGGGCGGCGGCAGGAACCTGCCGCGCCGGAAAGTGGCGTCGTCGGACCACCGCCTCCATGGCGCAAGGTCACACAAGGTAATTGAGTTCATTTCTACAGGATGCTTTCGCCGCGATCTTGTCACTGGTTTTGATGAGCATCCATGTCTTTTGCTAAATGCCAGTTGAGCAAGAAGGGGCATCAGCGAGAGGAGCAGCACAAGGACGAAGCCGAGACCCAGGGATTCGACGCAAGCCAGCCTCCGACGGATTACTGAGACGAACACCGACGCATGCACTGACCTGTTGTACATAAAGGTTTGGATTTGCAACGACGCCGCTGGCCTTGCAGTTTCCCTTCCCAGCATGAAGTAACTGACGATTTGTGTGGGTTTAAGAGTCTGAAAGACTGTCGAGTTCCTGTTGATCGTACGAGCACCCCCTGGAAATTGTCCTATTTCGCGTCCCTCATGTAAAGTTACTCGCTAAATGTCGTATCAGATGTCGCTGTCCTTAACTCTGCTTCTGCAACAAACAACACATTGGCAATTTTCTTCCGGTTTCACTGCTGCTCACCACAGGGAAAAAGTGCGCGTCACACCTCACGATGAATGCGCCGCCAAATACGAAGACTGTTATAGGAGCAACCACACAAACATATGGAGCCCATGGAATGATATCGTATCCAGCTCTATTAGTTACCATCCAAATCTACCATGCACTTACATCACCGGCACGCTAACCACACCCAGCTATGAGATTCCGACTACTGCACAGATATATAGTATATCTCTAATATTGTCACCGACAAGTACTACCAATCATCGACAATCACCACAAAGCACGGTCAGGGGGTGGCCGGTCCCGTGTGGTTGCTGGACACCTGAGAGGCAGCATCATCTTTGGCGATGGCGACATAGTTCACTGGAGCTGCCGGCCTACCTGTGTTCTTCCGCCCGTCACGGCTTGCCGACCTACCTCCACTCTGGAAGGCCGATAGCCTCCGTGGTGTGCCATTTGCTGCGCCACTGCCATTGACCCGAGCACCCGCCACCTTCCTTGAAGATTGGGGCCGGGCTGGGCTCGGTTTGGATCCGAACAGCTTCTCTTGTTCGGCTGCTAGCTGATCATTGATCTTTTTCTGGTTCTGTAAAGTTCAGATAAAGTAGGCCATGAACAATCTGGATTAAAAGATGTGACACAGTGACACTCATCAATAGACACGAAGAAATAGCAAATTAAAAGAGTACCCTCATCCTCTGCTTCTCTTCTTCTTTCTCCTGCCTCAGGATTTTATATTCATCTAGCATTGCAAGAAGAGGAACGCCATCATAGGTGAATGGCAGGCCCTGCTCTTGTTCCCATGCCCGGGTCTTTGCAATCAGCGTGTCAACGGTAGCTAGCATAACCATAAAGGTATTCATGATAAGTTTGCTCAGGTTACAGTGGCATTGGCTCTGAAAGTTCCAATGCCATGTAGAAACGAAATAGTGAGACCCATAAGGCAGAAGGAAAAACTAATTGCGCATGACAAAACACAAGAAGAACACATACCTGGAATTTTATTGACCAAAACGCGAGCTCTTTCTGCACGCTTCAGATTCAGATGTGCACCCCTGGTTGCACTGTATCTGTTATCATCCTGCCATTATTATGAAAAAACAAATACTATCAAAATCCTGTCATAAGCATAATTGAAGTCACAAAAAAGTATATGATAAAAAAAGGTGGCTTCAAGTATGGTAACATGTTTCAGTAGACATGGAAGAACAATGCTGCAGTACAGGTTTATATGTACAGTTTGGTATCTTCCATGAGAACTGAATAAGCAGTAGAGGTAGCAGAATAAATTTTAAATACCCGGCTATAGTCTTCAAGCCAGCTCTCTTCTTCACATGCTGACATCCACCTGTCAACCCTCTCCAGAATGTCCTTTCTGCTTAAGGCCTCTTCTTTCGCTTTAAGTACCTGGTTCTCCATATCAGCAAGTAGTTCCGAAGGCTCAAAACTATTAGAGTCAATAATAGACATTATTTTATCTCTTGCAGCACTGCAATCTATTGCAATATGAGCCCTGGCATAAATATCTTCAAGTTCAGTCTGCTTTTTGAATGCGATATCCTTCATCCTGCTGGCTTTTAGCTGATCCAGCCTTTCCACTTCAAGTTCAGCCTTGAAAGTGCAAAAATTCTCAGTAATAGGCAAAAGGCACAACTATGCGACAATGAAAACGAATCATTTCTAACCTGCTCAATTACATCAAGAGCCAGAGCTCTGGGAACTGTCACTTCATCCAATGTTAAGGACAAATTGTGTGCGACATGATGAAAGGGTTGCTGCTCCTCCGCAGGAGCATCCATTAAATTCCAAAGATCCGACAGCTGGGAAGCTAAGGCCCGAATCTGGAGAAAGCATATCAATTAACCAGAAACAGTATCCACAAGGTAAATATATCACATATTGAAAGGGATGAATAATCAAGAACAAGAAGCCCAGTGCAAATTTACCTTTGCAAACCTCCTTTCTTTTTCTTCTTGAAGTCCAATCACCATTTTAGACAACTTGGATAATGTTTCATCACTAATGCTCTTGGACTGAGCGCCAGAGTCATCAAGGCTAGGATGAACTTCAGTGACAGTGCTCACGAAGTCCATCCCAAGTACAGAACAGAGATCATGAACTGAATTCACAAATTCGAGAACCTTATGGAGCCTATTACTCTGCATTGAAAAAAAAAATCTTTCAAGTCCGCTGATTTGAATTAGTTGAAAAATGAGGATATGAACATGGTTATCATCAGCTTTATCAGTGAGCTCTTGTCTTGATCCTTCTTATGGTAGTGATATGCCAATATTCAAAATCCTCAATCATGAAGGACAACTGGACATGCTAAGTTATTCAATATTGACGCATGAAGATAACTTAGTGAGCAGATAAAAAAAGTGCAACGTTATGGTTAAGCTAAAAGTTGGAATCCCTCTATCATAGTTAGGGTGTTACTTTTGCAGCATTGGCAAACAGACAGAAAAAACAAGCAAAGCAAACTGTGAAATAGCAACAACCTTTTCTTTTTGTAGGGCTTGTAGTTCAGAAAGAAACTCATTTAATTTCTTTACTGAAAGGTCATCCTCATTAACACGTGATGTTTCCATGTGAGAACCAACTTGTAGATTCCCGGCGATTTCACCACGTAGTGCCTGGATTTGAAGTTGTACATCAGCAAACTCTTTCACCCTGCTCTCTTTTTTCTTGCAGAGTTGTTCCAAGGATGGTGATATAGCTGCTAATTGCTCTTTGATTGTACCAGTTGTCTTGTCAGGCTGTAATTCAGGAGCAAACAGACATAAGCACTATAGGAGAATGATATATACAACAGTAACAACAACAACAACAACAGAGCCTTTTTATCCTAAGCAATTTGAAGTAGGCTAGAGAATAGAGATAAAACCTGCAGGAACCAACAAGAGAGGCAAACCAAAAGGAAGAAAGAACAAGAAAAACAGGGTGAAAAGAGAAAGAAAGAGGAACCAACTAAAGATGAAAAGGAGAATGATATTATAGTTGAAGATAAATCCTACCAATAAGAAAAGAGCAGCAACCTATGAAGCCATAACCATGTATGACATATACACCAAGGAATTAGGTTAGAACAGGGGCCAGTATAAAATGGACAACAATTATCCTCTGAGCTACCCAGAAACATAATTCAGTGAACATATAACATGCATTGAAGCATATTGTGACGAATTCCTTGTTCTATCAGTGATAAGGATAATGTACTCTGATATTGAAAAGAAAACTGGTGCAAAAAAGAAGGGAAAAAAAAACTATATACTTACAATGCCAGAAATAGATAGATCTCCTAGTGCAGAAACAAGTCTAGCCAGCTCCGACTTGGAGTTGGCAAGTTGCTGAAGGAGAATTGCTCTGGAACTAGAAGCCTGGTCAACCTTTCTCCTGTAGACATCTAAGCATTCCTGCTCTAACTGAAGTAACATCTTGTCACGATCGTCATCGCTCTCGCCAACTTCATCCCATATCAGCTGAAACAACATGTCAGTTACTTATCCAATCATAGTTACCCTCTTTCTTGCAGATAACTAGAGATGCTAGATATTTGAGTATTAGATGATTCTGAATTTGCAAAGTACCTGAAGTTGCTGCAGCAAAGAGCCACATGTGGTTTGACCTAACAATGGATCATTGTGACCTGCCACTCCCATCTTGGCTCAAACAATCTGCATAGACGATGATAGTTAACCATGCATGTTTAAAAGCCCCAAAAACTACATAAACAAGGAAATAAGTAGTTTCCGCAGCGTAAAAACCCAAAAGGAAAACAAATAAGTTCTAATCTGTTGCCCAATCTGAAACTTGATTCCTTCTCATGGTAAACAGCATGCTACAATTGACACAGAACCTATACTCAATTATAGACTCTCAACATATTTACTTTTTGGATGCACTTAACAGAATTAAACGTACACAATTTTCTGAAATCTGTAAATATAAATTAGCATCAAGCTCCTCGTGTCATAAAGTTACATAAGGAGTCTAGCATATGCACGTTTGTCGTTTTGTAAACAGTGAATAATCCAGTTAGCCGTTTCATAAATAAAATAATGCCTTTGTTTCTTGACATAACTTGGACAAATGGCACACAAGAAGTCAACATCTAATATTCCACAGTGCCTTATTGACTTCCTACTACTAACAGTACAGAACAAAATTCCTTTATTAACGACAGAAACTGCAACCTAACCAAATGAAAGGAACAGTAGCTTCGCAGGATTCCAGCGACATTCACGGAAAGTTCCACTACATGTAGCAACCAAACTGATGCCAAAACCAACAACGACGTTCTTGCAAACCCATATGACGCAAAGGAAATTGCCTCTGTTAGTCTTCCATTCGGGGCACGAAAACCGAATAATTCAAATATGCCACCTTTCCAAGGTTCCGCTCACCCAGTAACAGGTAAGCAATTGCTTCCAAAGAAACAAACAATCTTGAAGCAAGCGAACATGTCAGGGTGCCGAAACACCCCAAAGATCCAGTCCAACCACCCGGCTTTGAATTCAGCAAACCGTCAGCCGCACGCTCGACAACCAGAGGGGGTGGACCCAACCCCCGCCGAGGAACAAGCCAAGAATGACGCCCAAACCCAAAACCCGCGCAAAGCCCCGCGGTGAATCCGTCGCGAAACCCGGCAAGAACCACGCCCAAAACGAGCTCCTCCGGCTCCCCCTCCCAAGAACCCCACCCCCATTTCGCCACGAGATCGCCGCGGAAACACGCACCGAGAAATCAACCGAGCACGGCAGGAGGCAATGCGGCGGGGAGGCCTCACCTTCGCGGGCCGGCAGCGATGGGCCTAGCCGCCTAGGGTTCTCTCGCCTCCTCCTTCGGCTCTCCCTTGGCGCTCGATCCCTCGCGAGGGAACTCGCCGGAGACTCGCGGTGGGGTGCACGAGCGGGCGGGGCGGTGGGGTGCACGAGCGGGCGGGGCGGCGTGGTGTGCACTGTGTATCGTTGTCCGCTTGTGCTGTGTTTGCTTCGAGTGCGAGTGGTGGCGACGGCCGCCGATAAAGAAGGGGATGGCGAGAGCGGCGGAAGGTTGACAGGGGAAGGAAAAAGGGAAACAATTTTGTAAAGTCAGGCCGGGCTGGGCTGAAGTTCAGGCCGGGCACCGAAAGCCAGTGAAACTCAGGCTGGCTGGGCTGAATTAGTGGGCTACTAAGAACGGATTCGTGCATTTCCCAAAAAAAAAAAAACGAGTTTGTTGGCTTCGAAGAAGTGGAGCAAATCGGCACTAGACATGTTGTCCACTGCTGGAATCAAAACTGTCGGTTTTCGCACAAAAAGAATCAAACTGCCTGTTCAACACTCGTCCAACACCACAAGTTCGGTGATTCACAACAACTTACCAAGTCGATCGACAAACTACAATGGCTGCTCTGAATATCTGTGGGAAAAGGTGAAGCGTGGATTCAGATTTTTTTTTTCTCAGGTCGTGGATTCAGACACTGAGCGATGAGGTTAAGCATTTGAGTCCTTCCAGCGCCTCGTGCGCAGCCTGTCCTTATGAGCAAGCGAGATGAAAGTATTGCAGAGCATAACTATCTGAGATTGGAGCTGGCAAAATCGAAGTTTCGTAGCATCTGATTGTAGGGACACCGGCATAAGCCTGTCAGCAAGCTTTCAAGTTCTAGCTGGGCCGCTGAGGCAAGTCTGTTTGGCAGAGCAAGTTTGGTTCACCATCTGAAATGTTCTTGATTTTTGCTATACTTTTGTTGAATCAAAGTGCCATATTACAGTCGTCACGACGACATTACACACGGCCTGCGAGCCGAATCAGCAGGCTCCGGGGGCGAAGCCGACGACCTTCCTGCCGAGGTCGTAGAGCAGGCTGTAGGTCTTCTGCTGCGTGTTTCCGACGATGGCCACGTCGGTGTCCTCCTCGTTGGGCGCGAACGCCAGGCACGCTTGCGACACGTCCGCCACGTACAGGATCCCCGACGCGTCCACTTCCAGGCACGCGCCGCCGCGGAACACCAGCGACACCGCCGGCAGCGCCGCCACGCCGCCCTCGACGGCCCCCGACAGGTCGTAGCAGGTGTCGAGGATGGAGAACGCGGGCGCCTTCTTGTACCCTAGCCCCTCCATGGCGCCGGCGAATGCCGAGCTGAGGGACTTGTACGCCGCGGGCGGGAGGCGCGTGATCACCGTGCCGGAGTCGACGAGCGCGCCGGCGGCGGAGAAGACAGACTCCGGGATGGGCAATAGGTGGCCGCCCACCTTGAGCCCCGTCAGCGCCACGTAGTAGAAGGTGGGCCCGTCGTCGACCAGCATCGGCGTGAGCCGCGCGTTCGCCGCCGCCGCGCCGGGCCCGAAGTCCAGGAACCCCGCGCCGGACGAGTATGCGGGCAGGCAGTAGGCGAACACGCCGCCGTACTTGTCGTACGCCTGCACCGTCAGCGACGTCTTGCCCCGGCCCAGGCCCATCAGCCCTGCCGTCCTCCCGAACAGGCCCTTGTTCTTCTCCCCGCACCCGAACCGGAACTCTTTGACGGCGTCGGAGGCGAGCGTGAGGGTGTCGTGCGCGTAGAAACCGACGGTGTAGGAGCCGTCGCCGTACTGGACGGCGTACAGGCAGTGGCCGCCGGAGCAGCCGCTGGTGTAGAGGTCGGAGCAGTAGGAGGAGTCGCAGGAGATGTTGGCGTACGTGGACGACCTGGTCGGGTTGAAGATGGGCTCCTTCTGCCGGTAGCACGACGCCACGCACGGCTGGCACTGCACCCACGTCGTGTCGCTGCCCGTGTCGAACACCACCGTGAACCGCTTCACCGGCGTGCCCAGCCCGATCGTCACCACGTAGTTACCCGTGCCCAGCGCGCTGCCGGACGACGCCGGAAGGTTCGTCGACCACGCGGCAGACGACACCGACGCCGCCGACGAGGGAGTCGACGGCTCACCGGGCTGGAGCTGGACAGACGGCGCGGCGCGCTTCGGCCTCCCGCGCCCTCGGCCTGTGGTCTCGTAAACGCGGCGGCGGATCGATTCGACGCGGCGCTGGTCAGCGGTGAGGATGTCTGCGTGGGACGGGGCCTTCCCGTGCGCCCCGGCCAGCGGCGAGCAGGGGCCGTGCTGGTGCACGAGCGGCATCCTGGTACCCCTCGCGGCGGCGCCATGGTTTTGATCTGAAAGTTCAGACAGATGTTCAGTTTGGAGTTGGAAACAGGCACAGAACTTTGAATTAGGATTCCAGAGTAGTCTGCAGTCTAATAGAGCTTAGCTCTTTTCAGTGTCAAGTAAGAGACTTAGCTTAGAGCGAACATCACTGTGCAACATAGTCAAAAACTGGGAATTCAGTATGTATTCAACATTTTTCTTTTTTAAAAAAGCATCCTTTTCAGTTGGGAATGGAACTTTGTATCTAGCGATGGGTACTTATCTGTCTTTGTACTGTCTTAGCTGTAGATTTAGCTTCTAGCTAATCATTTCTACAAAGACAACAAACATACTCTGTTCACAGCACGAGGTTTGTTGACCTCAAAGTCCGGCAGTAAACAACTCTGTTACATCAGTCACCTAGCCTAGCAGGATGGTCAAAACAGAGTGTTCTAATAGCCACTGAACTATTTTACTTTGTCAAAATGGAGTCAGAAACAGGTCCAGAACTTTGATTCCAATTGCAGGGAAGTCTTTTTTTTTTAAAAAAAAAGGAATACTTCAGGATAGTCTACAAGTGCTTACTGACTCTTTTCAGTGTCAGGACTAAGTTAGCATGAACTGAGCAGACAAAACTGTGCAACTTAGTAAAAAACCGGCAATTCAGTTTGTACTCAACATTCAATTCAAAAGGCATCATTTTCAGTTGGGAATGGGACTTTGTATCTAGCGATGGGTTCTTATCATTATTTGTACTGGATTAGCTGTAGATTTAGCTTCTAGTTTATCATTTCTATAAGGACAGCGAACATACTCTGTTCGAGGTTTGTTGACCTCAAGTCCGGCAGTAAACGACTATGTTACATCAGTCACCTAGTAGGATAGTCAAAATAGAAAGTCCTGATAGTCCCTGAAATAGTTTTACTGTCAAATGTTTCTCCTAGCTAGCTGGCTACTTCCACCATTTGTTATTTTCTATTCCGTATTCTTTCTCTAGTCATTCTTAATTACTTACTCTTGTATTTGGGGGCTCATGTAATAGCTCGACGAATAAGCTTTGCTCATGACTCTTGAGTCTTCATGTTTACCAAGCAGGGTTTATATTGCATTGAACAATAATTTATCCTCGACTTTAACATACTTTATCCTCAACTTAGTATCTTCTTTTGCTTCCAAACTAAACGTAGTATCCTCAATTCTAACTCTTTGCTCTTTCAAGACATCATTGTTCACAATACGCATCTTGTATTGTCAATCAGAAAATTCCCAGCCGTCAATCTGACTTACAGAATTCAGCCAAACTAACACTAAACCAACACACAAGTCGCAGAGGGATATAAACCCAGTAAATGAAATAACCGAAAGAAAGAACACATGATCCATGCGTAAGTGCAGAAGGATACGCAGGCACACACAACTCGGTCACTGACAAAGTAATACTGGTAACTAGCATGATGAGAAATTTTAAATTTTAATATTTTGAAATATAGTGATGAGCAAAATTAACCTTGCGGTGCGGAGGGACACGACGTGGCGGTAGGGAACAGGGATTCAACATTCAGGTGCACAACGGAGCTACCCCCTGCTCCATGATCAGCAGCACCAGCTCCGGATGCTGCAACGACAGCAAGAAGCAGCAGGAAGAGGAGCAAGCAGCCATGGCAGCTGGGGCAGGAAGAAGAAGCAGCCATGGCAGGACCACGGTTGCGAGTGCGGCTGCCGGCTGAGGTGGGTTTCACATACGCACCTCACATCTTATTTACAATCTGTATATATAGGCCTGAGCTTGAGATATGATATGATACGGCCATACGGGCATTTGTTAAAGAGCGCTACACGTACGACTCGTACGACCACAAGCAAACACACGGACCATGGTCCCACATGGCAGCAGTGCAACTTCATCTCATGGTCGTAACCGTCGCACGTAGTAGTTGTACATGTAGACTTTTTCCTTTGGGAGGTCTATTTCTTAAGGGAACTTTCAGAGGTTTATTTTTGAGTGCCCCCTGTACGGTCCTTCATGGTTTCTGGTGGATGTGCAGTGATGTGTATGCTCATCGGTTGCCTTGGAAGTTTCGGTGGTGCTTTGCAACTTGCAAGTTGTATCAACATCAGTTTATACAATTATTGAATCGACATTTAAATCTCTCATGTAACACTTTTCTCCTTTTCATACTGTTTCTGACGGATCATCATGGCCCTAAGGGCACTGCAAAGTCTGAATGCCACATAACAGCCGAAAGCTTGAAACTGTTGACGAACCCATGCAGCATATGAAAATGAACTGCAGGATGAGCTTCCTCTGTGCTTTACTACTAGCAGGGTGCTCTGTATTAAACTGCAAAGAGTGTGTTTCATGTATGCTCGCTGGGTTCAGGACAGGGACCTTTTAGGTTTTTTCGCATGCCCACATGGCAATTAAAATCTGCCGTTGTCCTCATCCATTCGATATATAAATCGCTTAAACCACAGACACCTCCCCATCACCTCTGTTTAAATCCAAACGCAATAAGTTGATTAAGCGTGCGGATGATTGCATATACTACTACTGAACTATCCATGATGTCCCTTTCCCGCATGGACCCGGCCCCACGCCATTTTGGATAGACGGCGTCAGTTCAGCGCACTCCATGACCTAACGAGATACCTATTATTATGAAGTGATGTTTGGGGCGCAAAAAATTTCACATGGATATATATCCGAATATGATCGAATACATTTTTTTAATTTACTCTAAGGAGTGCTAATTCTGTTCGTCCTCTTTTTCCCAGTTTGAATGTGTATATATACACTTACTATACCATATCTGAAATGAATTATCAGTTATGCTTAAATTCAACACGCTGAATAACCGGAAGCGCACAACAACTGACTGTAAAAGAAGTCCTGATCGGCCATGAATACATTGGTGTCGGTGTATTGGGAACCAGGGTCCCCACTCCCCCGGTCAAAGGGCCGGCCTGAGCCCATCTTGGGCCAAGGAAGACAACCGCGCGCCAAGTGGGCCGAAGCGGCCCAGCACGGGGGCGCGGAGCGTCGGGCTCCCGCGCGGCTCGCAGCCGCGAGCCGTGGGGCGTTGCCACGTGGCTACGCCCTGCGACCCCCGCGACCCGCCGCGGGACGCGGATAAGGGCGGGGCCCCGCGAGCCTGTGGGAACCTGGCACGTGGCGACGGTGGTTCGTGGCGCCTTAATAGCGCCGCGCCTCGACGAGACGCCCCGGGATTTCGTGCGGCTACAGTACGCGCGGATCCGGGGCGTGGGGATCTCCTCGCGGAGGGGTCCCACTTGTCAGCGACAGCCCGCGCGGCCGCGCGGGCGGGTCGCTGGACTTCAATGCGCGTGCGCCTCACGCAGGGCCGCGACTGATGGGTGTGACCCGACCAGTCGCAGCCCTGTAGCGCACTGTTCGGCTGACAGGGGGGCGTGGGCTGACGAGCGCCGCCTGTCGCCGTACGGTGCGTCGCTTGGACCGGGGGGTTGTTCGGTGCATCCGCCCCCCTTTCCGCGCCTCACCACTCCGGGCGCCGCGCGCGTGCTGTACGAGCGATGGGACAAGACGACGGGAGTCAAACGAATGATGAAGGCAGGCGAGCGAAGGCCGCTGACACTAGACAAGACGCCCGGCATCTCGGGCGGAGAAGGGTCGCCAGCCGGCGCCCCCATAGCGGCCCATGAACGGGTCCGGCCCCTCCTTGCACTATAAAAGGGAGTGCCTTGTACACGAAACCAACAGACAACACTTGAGCAATATCAGACAAGCAGGACGTAGGGTTTTACACCTCTGGTGGCCCGAACCTGGGTAAAAACTCCTTGCGTTCTTCCTCTTTCTCGTGCGCGATTCCAACACTTAGAACCGTTCGCTCCCCTCCGAATCTCAAAGGGAGGCCGTGCTAGGCCCCCATTTGCCGTGGTTTCCACACCTCGACATTTGGCGCGCCAGGTAGGGGGGCGTCGTAGTTCCTGTGTTCTTCCTCGCGTCCGCTCTTCCTTGCCATGGCTGGGCGAGTCAGTCGCAGGTCCTCGAGCAGCGGGGACGTGCATCCTCGGCGCCGCTCCGTCTCGGAGTCGGTGGATGAGGAGATCATGGCGGACCAGCCGCCTACGGTGAAGGCGGCCAAGGGCTCGCGTCCTCCCCGACCTGCTCGGCTGAGCGGGGCGGAGGGCGCGCGCCCCCAGCACCGCACTCGCTCGCAGACGGGTTCCCAGCGGCCGTCCAGCGGACGAACCGTTTCTCCCGAGCACGAGCAGCGCCGCGCTCCTGCGCGGCGCCTCTCCTTCGACAGCCTGACCCCACCGGCAGCACTAGACCGGGCAAGGGACCTGCTGCGTAACCCACCGCCGGAGCTGGCGGAGGGCTCGCCAGCTGGGCCCTGGCCCCGGGACGTCGCCAAAATGGTGGACACGGCGCGGCGTCAGACGAGATCCAAGTCAGGTCTGTCGCGCTCGCGCGCGAACTCCTCTTCGGAGGGCCCCACGTACGTGCCCACCGAACGCACGCACACGGGAACGGAGGACTACTCTTTCTCCGTGACGACTCCCCGTCGTGGCCCGGACGACCTCCGACGGAAGCTGGGGGGACGCCGCCGCGACGGGGAAGACGCTCGCATCAGCATCGAGCGCTCCCGGGAGCGGCGCCACGAGAGGCACCGCGCGCAGTCGTCACGCTCGACGCGCGCGCCGTCGTCCGGCTCGTCCGCCTCACCGTCTCCGGACAGGAGACGGCGCGCGGAGAGCGAAGGCCATCGCGTCGCGTACTCTGGCGGATGCGCGGCCCTCTCCAAGAGGCTGCGCGCCGTGACGTGGCCCAACAAGTTCCGCCCCGACATACCGGAGCGGTACGACGGGACGGCGCCTCCCTCCGAGTTCCTGCAGATCTACTCCACCGCGGTACGAGCGGCCGGGGGCTCGGAGGACGTGATGGCCAACTACTTCCACCTCGCGCTCAAGGACTCGGCGCGATCTTGGTTCATGAACCTGCCGCCCGAGTCGATCAAGTCGTGGAAAGGGTTGTGCCGCGACTTCATCGTCAACTTCCAGGGCACCGCCAAGCGCCCTGGCACGCAAATCGACCTGGACAAGGTCATTCAGCGGAAGGACGAGCCGCTGCGCAAGTTCGTGCAGCGTTTCAGCCACGTCCGCAACACCATCCCCAACATTGACCCGGCGCGGGTCATATCGGCATTCGCCCACGGCGTGCGCGACAAGGACGTGTTGGGCGAGCTCGGGGTCCACGAGCCCCAAACCGTCGTGGAGCTCTTCGGGTTGGTTGACCGGTGCGCGCGCCGGCAGGAAGCGCAGGCCTGGCACGACTCCGACCCGGAGAAGGAGGACGAGGACGACGACCGTCCCCTGTCCCGTAAACAGAAGAAGAAGCTCGCCAAGAAGCGGAAGGCGGGCGAAGTTCTGGCCACCGCGCCGACGGGTGCCAAAGGGGGCAAACCCCCCACGGCCCCGAAAGCGGCGAAAAGTGGCGAGAAGTCTCCCCCCACAGGGAAGTTCTGCGCGTTCCATGATTCCACGTGGCACGACCAAACGGAGTGCAAGTACATCCTTGCCAACGCGGAGAAGCGCAAGAAACGCAGAGAGGAGCGCGCGGGAAACGAGAAGGGGTCCCAGGAGGACGGGGAGGCTCTCCTCTTCCAGGACCACGAGGACACCGTCGCGGTCATCTGCGGCGGCTCCGCGCCCATCACCTCCAAGCGGCAGGTGAAGCTCCTGCGCCGCGAAGTGTGCGCGCTGAGCACGGGGACGGCTCCCGCCCGCCCTGTCAAGTGGTCTGAGGTCCCGATCACCTTCGACCGAAGCGACCTGGTCGGCCCTGACAACTCGGACGGCCGGCTCCCGCTCATCGTCGCGCCGACGGTGTGCAACAAGAAGATCGCTCGCACGCTGGTCGACGGCGGCGCGAGCATCAACCTCATCACCCCGCAGGTGTACGAGATGCTCCAGGGCAGCAAAACTGACCTGGAGCCCTCAAGGCCCTTCCACGGGGTCCTTCCGGGATGCGCCCAACCCTTGGGGCGGGTCACGCTCTCGGTCACGTTCGGCACCAAGGACAACTTCCGCACGGAGAAGGTGGTGTTCGATGTGGCGGACATCGACCTCCCGTACAACGCCATCATCGGGCGCCCGGCCCTCAGCAAATTCATGGCGTGTGACCACTACGCCTACCTCACCATGAAGATGCCGGGGCCCAAGGGCGTGATCACCGTCCGTGCCGACTACAAGAGCGCCATCGCGTGCACCGAGCTGATCCTGGCGGCCGAGAAGGCGGCGGATGCGGATCCGGAGCTTGGTGGCGTCCCGGAGGCGGTCAAGTCCGCCCCCAAGCGCTCCAAGATGACGGCCGGCGAGCCGGTGAAGACCAAGCAGGTCGCCGTCAACGCGGACGGCTCCAAGACCGTCACCATCGGGGCCGAGCTCGACCCCAAATAGGAACTCGCGCTCGTCGCCTTCCTTCGGGAGAACGCGGACGTCTTTGCTTGGGAGCCGTCCGACATGCCCGGCATACCAAGGGAGGTGATCGAGCACGAGTTAAAGGTCAACCCGGCCGCTCGGCCGGTGAAGCAAAAAGCTCGGCGCCAGGCCCCGGAACGAGAGATGTTCATCCGGGAGGAAATCCACCGGCTCCTCGAGGCCGGCTTCATACGAGAAGTCCTGCACCCCACCTGGTTGGCGAACCCGGTGGTCGTCCCCAAGAGCAACGGCAAGCTCCGCATGTGCGTCGACTACACCGACCTCAACAAGGCATGCCCCAAGGATCCGTTCCCGTTGCCACGCATAGACACAGTAGTTGACTCAACCGCAGGTTGTGACCTACTCTGTATGTTAGATGCGAATTCTGGGTATCACCAGATCCCCATGGCTAGGGGAGACGAAGAAAAAACCGCATTCATGACCCCGGCGGGGTGTTATTGTTATGTGACCATGCCTTTTGGTTTGAAAAACGCGGGCCCTACGTTCCAACGAGCAATGCGCAAAACACTTGATGAGCAGCTCGGGAAAAACGTAGAGGCCTACGTCGACGACATCGTGATCGAGTCGCGTGAGAGCGAAACCCTGCTGTCCGATCTGAAGCAAACGTTCAACAACTTACGCGACAAACGGGTCAAGCTCAACCCGACGAAGTGTGTGTTCGGTGTCCCTGCGGGAAAGCTCCTCGGTTTCCTGGTTTCGCACCGGGGGATAGAGGCCAACCCGGAAAAAATCCAGGCCATCGAGAACATGCGCCCGCCCACCCGCCTCAAGGACGTCCAGAAGCTAACGGGCTGTATGGCCGCGCTCGGCCGTTTCATCGCAAGACTCGGCGAGCGCGCTCTGCCCATGTTCAAGCTGATGAAGCGGAAGGACCGTTTCCAATGGACTCCTGAGGCCGAGGCCGCATTTCAAGAACTCAAGGCCTACCTCTCCTCGGCTCCCGTCTTGGTCGCGCCCCGGGACAAGGAGCCGCTCCTGCTCTACATCGCGGCAACACCGGCCGTGGTCAGCGCCGCGCTCGTCGCCGAACGCGAAGAGTTCATGCTCGACGAACCCCGGCGGAAGAAAAAGCGCGTCAGCACCACGCCCAACCAAGACGATGACTCGGGGGCTGCGCCCGCGCCCGCCCTCGACGTCCCGGCTCCGACGCCGCCACACGACATGGCTCGCCCGGGGGCTGCAGCACCGCTTTCGGACGAAAGCTCGGGGGCTGCGCCCACGGCCGACCCGGGGGCTCCGGCTCCGACGTCGACAAGCCACATGGGTCGCCCGGGGGCTGCAGCACCGATTTCGGAGGAAAGCTCGGGGGCTACACCCACGGCCGACCCGGGGGCTCCGGCTCCGACGTCGACGCGCAGTATGGCTCGCCCGGGGGCTGCAGCACCGCCGTCGCATGATGGCTCGGGAGCTGCGCCCACGGCCGACCCGGGGGCTTCGGCTCCGACGTCGACGAACACCACAGTTCTCGCGCCCGACAGCAGTACGGGCGACGCCGAGATGAAGAAGCGCATGGTGCAACGCCCTGTCTACTTCGTCAGCGAGGTCCTGCGCGACGCCAAGACGCGCTACCCCCAAGTGCAGAAGCTCCTCTACGCGGTCCTCATAGCGTCAAGGAAGCTGCGGCACTATTTCCAAAACCACCCAATCCGGGTGGTCACCAGTTTCCCGCTGGAGACGGTGTTACGCAACCGCGAGGCCACTGGGCGCATCGTCAAGTGGGCGCTGGAGATGTCCGAGTTCGAGATCGAGTTCACAACCTCCAGCGCAATCAAGAGCAAGGCCCTCGCGGAATTCGTGGCAGAATGGACGCCCGGTCCTGTAGTTGAGCGAGAAGAGCTCACCGCGCGTCCAGCCAAAGACGAACCTTGTGAAGGCGACGACATTTGGACCGTATACTTCGACGGGTCCCTCACCTTACAAGGCGCCAGCGCAGGAGTGTTGCTGGTGGCTCCCACCAAAGAGGAGCTGCGCTACGCCATCCAGCTACACTTCAAGGCCACCAACAACATGGCGGAGTACGAAGGGTTGATCGCGGGGATGCGGATCGCCGCTGAACTCGGCGTCAAGAAACTCCTTGCCAAGGGCGACTCGCAGCTTGTCGTCAACCAGGTCTCCAAGGAGTACCAATGCTCGGACCCCCAAATGGCGGCGTACCTAGCGGAGGTCCGACGGCTAGAAAAGAACTTCTTCGGCTTCGAAACACGCCACATCATGCGAGGCGACAACACCGAAGCCGACGCCTTGTCGCGGATTGCCTCCTCCCGACAAGACCCACCGTCCGGGACCTTCGTGGAGCAACTCGCTCAGCCCTCAGCATTGGTCCCGGACATGGCGGACGGCGCAGATCACAACGGCGCCACTACGGCAGAGCCGCCCGCGTCGGTCGACGCGGGCCCGCCGCCAACCGACGAGCCTCACGTGCTCGCCACGGATGTCCCGGGTGCCCCATGGATGGAAGAGCTTGTGGGGTACCTCCGTGGTGAAGTCCTACCCGAGGACGACGAGCCCGCCGAACGCCTCGCCCGGCAAGCTCGGCGCTACGCCCTTGTAGACGGGCAGCTGTACCGCCGGGCGGCGAACGGAATCCGCCTCAAGTGTATCCCGACGGAGCAGGGCAAGGAAGTCCTCCACGCCATCCATGAGGGCGAGTGCGGGAGTCACATGGCCTCCCGCACGCTGGCCGGGAAAGCCTTCCGCCTAGGCTACTACTGGCCGACAGCCCTCACGGACGCTATCGAGTTAGTGCAACGCTGCAAAGCGTGCCAGTTCCACGCAAAGCAGACGCACCTACCCTCGCAAGCACTCCACACCATTCCCCTCTCATGGCCGTTCGCGGTCTGGGGTTTGGACATCGTGGGACCATTTCCCGCGGCTGTGGGAGGCCACAAGTTCCTCTACGTCGCCGTGGACAAGTTCACCAAGTGGGCTGAAGCAGAACCAGTCGTCCACATCGACAAGAACTCCGCGGTCAAGTTCATGCGCGGCGTCGTGTCACGCTTTGGCGTACCGAACAGACTGATCACTGACAACGGCTCCCAATTCACAAGCCATGCCTTCGAGGCGTATTGTAAGGAGATCGGCATCAAAGTCTGCTACGCCTCTGCGGCACATCCACAAAGCAATGGTCAAGCTGAGCGCGCTAACGCCGAAATCTTACGCGGCCTCAAGACCAAAGCGTTCGACCCCCTGAAGAAACGTGGATCGAAGTGGACCGCTGAACTACCCGGAGTGCTATGGTCTCTCAGGACCACGGTGAACCGCGCCACCGGCGAAACACCTTTCTTCCTGGTGTACGGCGCCGAAGCAGTCTTACCGGCCGAAGTGGCATTCGCGGCTCCACGAGTTGCCCTATATGACGAAGCAACCCAAGAAGAGCATCGCATGGACGACATCAACTTCTTGGAAGAATGCAGGCATCGCGCTAACATCCGGAATGCCCGGTACCTCCAAGGCCTACGTCGATACCACCAATCCCGTGTCCGCCCCCGATCCCTCGAACTGGGCGACCTAGTTCTACGCCGCGCGCTCGACCGCAAAGGCAAGAACAAGCTGTCCCCGATGTGGGAAGGTCCCTTCTTGGTGACTAGGGTGTCGCGGGGTGGCGCGGTGCGCTTGGCTACGGAAGACGGCCGCCCGGAGCAAAGCGCCTGGAACATCCAGCACCTGCGCAAGTTTTACCCTTAGCGGCGTGCGTGTCTCACTCGGCGGCTCACAATTGGAGACACTTTGCCTCTCCACTAGTGAGCCCGGGGGCATCGCACTCGTATCCACCTTGTATCGTCATTTCTACGATTTTCTGCTAGTAATAAAGTCTCGTTTTCTCCTACTATGCATCTTTTGTTCTCTGTTCATAACCTTCCCTCGCTGATGAGCCTGCGCTTTGCGGGCAACATGGCAAGAACATCACCCATGTCAAACATCTCGTGCCAAGGTCGATCGGCTCAGCCAACAATCCCGCAAACACTTGGGAGGGCAATCCCCGACCAAAAACGCGGATGCAAAAGGCCCAAGCGATCACCAAAACACAGATTGAAAGCATGATGTTGTTCGAACCAAAGCCAAAAGCAGAACGGATCATCACGAGATAGGCAAAAACACAGGGAGCAAGGAAGAAAACCACGAAACTTAATTTACGCACTTAAACATTTAAAGTTGTCACCGCCCCCTACTTGCCGGGGCACCAGTTCTGTTGTTGCAGGAACGGACGGAAGTCAACTATTACATGGGGCACCTCCCCTATGCCGGGCTCGCAGGCCCCTCGTCCCGGTCCGGGACATACGCCCTCACCAGCTCCTCGACCACCGGTGCCACGCGGTCCTGGTGGCGCGTCGCCTCGGCGGGTTCAGGGCCGGCCAGGAGCAGGTCGGTCGGGAAGTCGGGGACGCGCTCCAGAACGACGGTCAGAAGATCGGAGGCAACGGCTCGGATGGCGGCCTCGCCCTGCTGCGCAAGCCGGCCGCGGACGTCCGCACCAAGCCTCTCGAAGAACTCCGCAAGCGGCATCAGCGCGAGGAGGATCTGGCCGAGGGAGGGTTCCTGGTTGCCGGTCCGGAGCCGAGCCATGTTCGCCCTTTCCAGGCCGCTGTTGATGCGGCGGAAGATGTCGTGCGCCATCGCCGAGAGCCGCCGGCGCTCCGAGTTCCACTCAGGATCAGCGACGGCCCCGGGCGGAGTGGCCTCGCTGGAAGCGGCGCCTGAGTCGCGCAACCTCTGGTTCAGGTCCTGGACCTGCACCGTGAGGTCGCGGATCTTGATCTGCGCGTCGTAGAGCGCGCCCGCCCTCGCCTCGAGCTCGCGAATCCGCTCCAGCTGCCTCCTCTCCTGCACCGCCCAGCCTTCAGCGCGGTCCTCCAAGGCCTTGATGCGGTCGGCCGACCGGCGGATGAGCTCGTCGCGCTGGTCGATCGAGCCCTGCATCTCCTGCCGCACCTCCGCGCGGATCCTGACGGCCTGCGCGCCGGCCAACCCGCGGGCTTCCTCCAATGTCGCCTGCGCGCGGTCCTCCCTGGTCTTCATCGACTCCTCGTGGGCTCGGACGGCGGCAGCGTGAGCATGCTCGCGGGATCCCAGGTCCCGCGCCCGGG
The DNA here is from genome assembly GCA_012490785.1 of Eragrostis nindensis. Classification (NCBI taxonomy): domain Eukaryota; kingdom Viridiplantae; phylum Streptophyta; class Magnoliopsida; order Poales; family Poaceae; genus Eragrostis; species Eragrostis nindensis. The sequence goes on from JAAXCT010000206.1 coordinate 25,517, forward strand.
CGGTCAGTCGCTCCTCCTCGCGCTGCAGCTCTTCGCGCCGGGTGTCGAGGCCGGCCTCGGCGATGTCCAGCCCCTGCTCGCGACGCGCGACGGCTTGTTCACGCGCGGCCAGTGCCCCCTCACGCGCGTCCAGCTCGGCGGATCGGGCATTCAGCTGCTGATCGCGCTCCCGAGCGCGGTCCTCGCGGCGCCGAACCTTGTCCTCGCAGAGCTTCACGACCTGCTCACGGTTGTCGAGGCGGGTCGCCCGCCGGCTGTTCTCCCGGAGCAGCTCCTCGGCGGCAGCACGGTCACGGGACAGCTCCTCCATGCTCTCCCGGTGCTGGAACTGGGCCGCGCGAACAGCACGGCGGAGGTCCTCCTCGGCGGCGGCGACGGCGGCCTCGCGCTCGGCCAGCCTTCTGCTCTCGTTCTCGGCGGCGTCGCGGAGGGACTCGGCCATGCGCAGCGCCTCGGCCACGACGCGGGTCATGGGCGGCACCGGTCTGCCCCCACCAGCAATCACATCCTCGACGCTGGCCGCTGCGGAGCTCGTGGCGAGCCCTGAGCCACGAGCGCCACGCGCCGCGCGCGATGGGCCCGGGCCACCACCGGGAGCAGGCGACGGCGGCGTTCGGTCGGGCGAGCGCGCCTCGGAAGAAGGCGCCGCTGGGCCCGGGACGCTGCCGGACGACGGCAGCCCGCGGGAGCCGCGGAAGGAAGCTGGGGTCGGGCGCGCCGGGGCGGACGGTTGCGCCTCCGAGTCCTGGACCCCCGGCCCAGAACTTGACGCAGGCGGCGAGGCGGGACGGAGCGGCGACGGTACCCTCTCCTCCTCACGCCGTGCCGCAGGCGAAGCGGCACGACGTTCCTCCGGCTCCGACGGCCTGGGGGCACCGGAACGCGCCTCGGACTGAGGCTCCGCCTCGGCGCGAGAGGTGGGCTCCACACGAGGGGCATCCGCGGCCGCAGACAGTGGTGTCGCCGCCCCCGACCTGTCTTCGGCCTCCGCCTGGCCGTTGCCCTCGGAGCGGGGCGCGCCATCCGCAGTCGCAGGGGTCGGACGCGGTCCCCTGACACAGATGCAGAAAAAAAACTCAAGACCAGCGCACACCAGATCTAGGGCAAAGGAAAAACCCGGGACAAGCATGCAACGCTTACCGACGAAGACGCTTGTACTGTGGCCGAACTCCGACGTCCGGCACCTGTAGCACGACGGGAGGAGGCGTCGGGCTCCGGCCCCTCTTCGAACACCCGGTGTCGCCGGCGTCCCCACGGGCGGCGACCGGCCCGGTGGTGTTCGAGGACGGCGGGCTCGGCGCGGCAGGTTTCTTCCCCTTGTCACCGGCGGCTGGAGCGGGCCCTTGCGGCTCCGGGCGCGCCGTCGAACCCTGCGGAGGGCCGGCGGTGTCACGGACCCGGAAGGCTTGCTGCGGCGCCGCAGTCTCGATCAGCCCGGCGTGGTTGATGTTAGGCATTGCCGCCAAAATGTCACGGCGCCGGGGGTCCAGATGCAGCGGGTGCGCGTCATCCGGATACCTCAGGGTATCCGGGGGGTTGGTGTCCGTCAGGGCACTGTACGCCGCCCTCTCCTCCGACGGCGTAAGATCGGAGTCGGATCCCCGGCGGGTCCGACCAACGAAGTTGAAGTCGGAATACCTCCACGTCAGCTGGGGACGATCCCGCAGCGGGGCGATCCGCCTTCGCAGGAAGTCGTGGATCACGATCCCCCCGTGGAGGCCGGCAGCGGCAAGGATGGCAATGCGGTTGGTCACCCGCTCGAGCCACGAAGGAAGGCGAGGGCAACTCTCCCAGTACTCCGAGGACTCGGTCGGCGCGGACCGCGGGAAGGAGAGACGGCGGAAAGGCTGGCCGCGGCGGAGGTAGAACCAATCCCTACGCCACTGGTCGAACCGAGCCCTGGGCGTGAAGTCGATGTACGACTCGGACTCGCCCTCGGCCCGGCGGCTGAAGCGGACGCTCCCCACGGGGTCGTCCCTCCCCATCGGGCGGAGCCGGTAGTAGCGTCGGAAAAGCTCGACGCACGGGCGCACCCCCACGAAAGATTCGCAGAGGTGCGCGAACACGGACAGGATCAGGATGGAGTTGGGCGTAAGATGCGCCAACTTAATCTTGTACTGCAGCAGCACCTCCATCAAGAAAAGAGAGAACGGCGGAATCGCCCCGGCCAGAACGAAGGAGAGGAAGGAGACGATCTCCCCTACATCGTGGTCCGGGTTGACATCGGCGGTCGCCGCGCGCACCACGACGCGATCCGGCCCCTCGGGGTCTGGCAAGTGCAACCGCACCTGCTCTAGATCCCCCTCCTCCAGAAACCTCGACACCGGCAGAGCCGGCCCCTCCGGCGCTGCGGCCGCAGGCGGAGGAGCCGGATGCACCGAAGTCGAGCGGTGGCGGCGACGAGCTTTCTTGTCTCCGGCCATCGGCGTGGGGAGCGAGAAAAGCAAGAACTCACAAAACCCTGGAGCGCAAGGGGGCAAGAAGACGGAGAGCGCGAGAAGTGCAGCCGCAGCAGAAGAGTGTGGAAGTGGAGAAGTCGGAACACTGCGCCAGTCCTTTTATCAGGACGCGGCAGGCGAAACGACGCCCCGTAGACGACAGAAGTCTGCGTGGGCCCCGCCACTATCTGCGCGAGCGGGCGCCGCGCAACTGACCGGGCCGCGGCGTTTCGCCTCCCGAGGGAAAAACGGCGCGCGCATGGAAACCTACCCAACGAAGCTGACGAATGGGCCCCGATCGACCCCAGCGTCCCGCATGGCGTCCACCGGGGCGGGGGCTCCTGTCGGTGTATTGGGAACCAGGGTCCCCACTCCCCCGGTCAAAGGGCCGGCCTGAGCCCATCTTGGGCCAAGGAAGACAACCGCGCGCCAAGTGGGCCGAAGCGGCCCAGCACGGGGGCGCGGAGCGTCGGGCTCCCGCGCGGCTCGCAGCCGCGAGCCGTGGGGCGTTGCCACGTGGCTACGCCCTGCGACCCCCGCGACCCGCCGCGGGACGCGGATAAGGGCGAGGCCCCGCGAGCCTGTGGGAACCTGGCACGTGGCGACGGTGGTTCGTGGCGCCTTAATAGCGCGGCGCCTTGACGAGACGCCCCGGGATTTCGTGCGGCTACAGTACGCGCGATCCGGGGCGTGGGGATCTCCTCGCGGAGGGGTCCCACTTGTCAGCGACAGCCCGCGCGGCCGCGCGGGCGGGTCGCTGGACTTCAATGCGCGTGCGCCTCACGCAGGGCCGCGACTGATGGGTGTGACCCGACCAGTCGCAGCCCTGTAGCGCACTGTTCGGCTGACAGGGGGGCGTGGGCTGACGAGCGCCGCCTGTCGCCGTACGGTGCGTCGCTTGGACCGGGGGGTTGTTCGGTGCATCCGCCCCCCTTTCCGCGCCTCACCACTCCGGGCGCCGCGCGCGTGCTGTACGAGCGATGGGACAAGACGAAGGGAGTCAAACGAATGATGAAGGCACGCGAGCGAAGGCCGCTGACACTAGACAAGACGCCCGGCATCTCGGGCGGAGAAGGGTCGCCAGCCGGCGCCCCCATAGCGGCCCATGAACGGGTCCGGCCCCTCCTTGCACTATAAAAGGGAGTGCCTTGTACATGAAACCAACGGACAACACTTGAGCAATATCAGACAAGCAGGACGTAGGGTTTTACACCTCTGGTGGCCCGAACCTGGGTAAAAACTCCTTGCGTTCTTCCTCTTTCTCGTGCGCGATTCCAACACTTAGAACCGTTCGCTCCCCTCTGAATCTCAAAGGGAGGCCGTGCTAGGCCCCCATTTGCCGTGGTTTCCACACCTCGACAATTGGTATATGCATGTATAACAGATAAGAGCACGTGAACGAGAGGCCCAAATAGGACGTGTGGTGGAGTGGTGGATTACAACCCAACGGCACCAAATAGCAGCGGCGTCCACGTCTCCTCGGCGTCCTCGCCCACCATTGAGTTTGGTTGAATGGAAGCATTGCCGGTGGCCGATGTTCGCCTGAGCTTTCTGCCAGCTACTAGTAGCTAGCTTTACCTATCGGGAAGACTCCTACCAGGTCTCCTCCATTTGGAGCATGTCTGCGTGTTTATGGATCGTTAAGCTCCAATCCATCAGGCGGGCTCCTCTCATGGCTGGATTGTACTAGGTCAACTCCTGGTCAAAGGGCATTGCATGCACATGTATGCATGGCCATACCGTTGTAATATCGATCGTTTATTCCTTCTTAAACCTGTTGATAGGAACGTGGCCTAGCACTGAGAAATTAAATGCAATATCTTTGATGAGGCTAGAACTTAAACCGAATGTGTTGGTTCCATCGCAAGGAACCTAACTAGTTGAGCACTCAGCTTACAAGTGCAATCACACATCCACGTCTTAGCTATAATGGTATGCATTGCATTTTAGATATATACTCTCTCTGGTTTTAAATTATTGACGTTTGACTATTTTTGAATTACGTTTGACCATTCGTCTTATTCAAAATATTTTAAAAATTATCATAAATCTTATTATGATTAGTTGCATCACTAAAGGAAATTGAAATATAACTTATAATTTTGCATATTTAAGCTAATATTTTGAATAAGACGAACGGTCAAAAGTAACTCAAAAATAATCAAACGTCAACAATTTAAAACCGAATAGTGTATATGTCAGCCCCCTCTTATAAGTTGCCATTAATTTAAGTATATCAGGTGCAAATATACATTATGCGGTGTTGCATGCGTTGTCGTCGCTGCTGGTGGTGCGTGCCGCCTGCCTTGTTGCGCCACTACAATAACTGGCCTAGCGTGCTGATGGTGCATTAGTTTAGGCAGGTGTTTTTGGCACCATGTCAAGCAAGATTAATCGTTGTATACTTGTATATATATTCGGTGCCCTGTCGTTGTTTGTGTGCATGACGCTGAAATGCATTATGTACGCACGTCGCGAGCCAGCCGCTGCCCCAGCCCCACCACACCACTTTGGTTTATCCATTGTGTTGGATGGTTAGCTCCTGATGACCTCTTGTTGCTATAAAGTGGCCGAATTTTAGTTCCTTCTAGAGCTTACGGGCTGGTGCGTCTGTGTGTCCCATCTTACCAGCCTACCACTACCCTCATCAGGTAAGGTTGAACTAGTGGCTTGGCTTGAGCACGGCGCGTGTTTGCCGAGGGGCACGCCGGCGCGGTGTGCGCTACTTCTCTCGACTGGGCCACCGGACTTCCAATGCAGAAATGGGCCGTCTCGAGGAGGGCTGTCCGGTTCATCACGTGCCAGACTATCTTTAGCAGATTTGCAGCTATCTGCAATTTCGTTCCTGTTTTTAGGCCGGGAAAAATGAGTCCGACGCACATATATAGGAGGGGAGCATTGGAAAACGCTCGCGAGAGGTTGGGTTGGCGCCACCGCACGTACGTGCATGTACGCGCGGAGCGCCTTCCTCCCCTCCTAGCTCTAGCTAGCCACACCGATGGTGGGCCGGCGCCGCCTCTCGGCGTCCTCGTTGCCGGAGGCGGCCGGCGCCATCCCGGACCCATTCCCTCCCGAGCTCCGGTGGCCGTTCGGCCGCCTCGAGTCTCTCAACCGCGACGAACTCCGCGAGTCCGCGTACGAGATCTTCTTCACCGCATGCCGCTCCAACCATGCGGCGGGCACGCGCCTGTCATCATCTGCAGCAGCTCCTACATCGCCTGGGGCAGGAGGAGACCATCATCATCAGCATCCGGGAGGCAGGACGACGACGGGCTCGGCGACGCCGACGAGGCACGAGGCCGCTGGCGCCGCCGCCGGTGGCGCGAAGAACATGGCGGTCACGAGCAAGCTGAAGCGGGCGCTCGGCCTGCACGCGCGGAAGACGAGGCCCATGGTGGCAGGAGGAGCGGGTAAAAACGGCGCTGGCCGGCCGATGACGTCGGCGGAGATCATGCGGCGGCAGATGGGGGTCACCGAGCAGGCCGACGGCCGCGTGCGCAAGACCCTCGTCCGGTCCCTGGTCGGCCCGCAGATGTCGAAGAAGGCGGAGTCGCTGGTGCTCCCCCTGGAGCTCCTCCGCCACATCAAGCCCTCCGACTTCGCCGACGCTGGCGAGCACCGCGCGTGGCAGCTCCGGCAGCTCAACCTCCTCGAGGCCGGCCTCGTCTCGCACCCCTCCGTGCCGCTCGACCGCGGCGGCGGGAAGAACAACAGCCACCCCGCCGCGACCGCGCTCCGCGACGCGATCCGGTGCCTCGACGTGCGCGCGCTCTCCGCCGCGGCCACGGCGCTGTCGTGGCGCTCCGTCGACGCCTGCCGCTGGGCCGACGGCTACCCGCTCAACGTGCACCTCTACGTGTCCCTTCTCCGCGCCGTGTTCGACGCCCGGGACGAGACGGCGGTGCTGGACGAGGTGGACGAGCTGCTGGAGCTGATCCGGAGGACGTGGACCGTCCTCGGGCTCAACAGGGCGGTCCACGACGTGTGCTTCGCCTGGGTGCTGTTCGAGAGGTACGTGGTCACCGGGCAGGTCGAGCCGGACCTGCTGTCCGCGACGCTGGCCATGCTCGAACAGGTCCGCGGCGACGCCGAGAACCACGCGGAAATGCTCGAGCCGGCGTGCCTCAGGATCCTGGCTGCCACGCTCACGTCCATGCACTCGTGGGCGGAGGACAAGCTCTTGAACTACCACGAGGCGTTCGGCGACAGCGAGTCCGTGGGCCGCACGATGGAGAACGTTGTGTGTCTCGCTGTTTCCACGGCGGCGATGCTCGGCCAGTACGTTCCGTCGTGTTTTGCTGATCAAAACTCCAACGTCGGCGATCATCCTTCATCGTGGGGATCATCGTCTTCGTCGTTTTCGGCCGGTGAGCAAGTCGAGCGGTACATCAGATCGTCCGTTCGGCACGCTTTCACCAAGTTGCACGAGACTGGCACCTCCTCCACGGGGGGCAAGATGGACAGCATGGTCGTGGAGGTGGACGAGGACCCCTGCGAGACGCTGATGTACGTGGCGGTGCAGACCAAGGACCTGGTCCGCGTCGAGAAAGAGCTGTACAGCCGCGTGCTGAGGCGGTGGCACCCGTGCCCGACGGCCGTGGCCGCCGCCGCCCTGCACGGCTGCTTCGGCGCGCTCCTGAAGCGGTACGTCTCCCGGATGGCCGGCAGCCTGTGCAGCGAGTCTGTGCGCGTCCTGCACGCCGCCTCTAAGCTGGACAAGTCGTTGCTACAGATGGCCGCCGAGGACGACGACCCGGCGGCCGCAGAGGCCGTCAGAGAGCAGATGGCACCCTACGACGTCGACGCCACCATTTTCGGCCTCGTCAAGGGCTGGATGGATGAGCGGCTGACCATCGGGGCGGAGTGCGTCAGAAGGGCACGAGACTCGGAGGTACAGGGTCCATGCTCTTTAGATTCAACAAATGGTCTTTATTGAGAATAATCATGCATGACCTTACACGTCTACTCTACACGCCGTGTGCAATGTAGAGCTGGAACCCCAGGTCCAAGGCCGAGCCCTACGCGCAATCCGCAGTGGACCTGATGAAGCTGGCCAAAGTCACAGTGGACGAGCTTCTGGAGATCCAGGTTGCAGGCCAGCCGCCGGCGTGCAGGGAAGAGCTGCTTCAGCATCTGGTCGACGGCATCGACCAGCTTGTCCACCAATACGCTCTGCTCGTTGCCTCGTGCGGTAATTAATCATTTCCGATCCTCATGATTAGCCGTTCAGTTGAGTTATTGATGACTTTGAACGTTTACCAGGGTCCAAGGAGAGCTACGTCCCTCCTTTGCCGCCGCTGACACGGTGCAACCAGGACTCGAAGCTCGTGCAGCTGTGGAAGATGGCGGCGCCGCCGCCGTGCCAGGTGGGCGTCGTCGACGACCAGCTGCTGGGCCCGCTCAACTGCGGCAGAGGGGTCGAAATGACGACGAGCAGCAAGCCGAGGCCGGTGGCGAGAGGGGACCACCAGCAGGCGGCGGCGACAGTGCGCCCCGCCACCAGCCGCGGTACGCAGCGCCTCTACGTCCGCCTCAACACCCTCCACTACCTCCTCGCCGTCCTGCAGTCCATCGACAAGTCCCTGAGCTCCTCCTCCCCCACGCACCAGCAGCACCGGCACCACCACCGCCGCGCGCGGAGCGTCTCCGCGTTCGACCGCGCCCGCCCGGCCCTCGACGCCGCCGTCCTCCACGTGTCCGAGCTCGCCGCGTACCGCCTCGTCTTCCTCGACTCCGCCCACGTCCTCCACCAGGCGCTCTACCAGGGCGGCGTCGCCCCGGAGACGCGCGTCCGCCCCGCGCTGCGCGTCATGAAGCAGAACCTCGCGTTCCTCGCCAGCGTCCTGACCGAGCGCGCGCAGCCGCCGGCGGCGCGCGAGGTGGCCAAGGCCGCCGTCGAGGCCTTCATGACGGCGGTCCTCGCCGGCGGCGGAGGGAGGGCGTTCAGCCGCGCCGACTACGGCGCCGTCGCGGAGGACTTCGCCAGCCTCAAGCGCCTCTTCTGCAGCTTCGGTGTGCCGGAGGAGGTGGTCGAGAGGGAGGCGGCGCAGGCGGAGGGGGTGGTGGCGCTCATGGGGATGTCCACGGAGAGGCTCATCGACGAGTTCCTCGGCCGATGCGCTCCCGCTCCGACGGCGCACGATGAGGTAACGCAGCTGACGAGGACGGTGCCGCCCACGACGAGGAGGTGGAGCCGGTCCGACGCCAACACTATCCTCCGGGTGCTCTGCCACCGAGACGACGAGGTGGCGAGCAGGTTCTTGAAGAAAGCATTTGATCTGCCCAAAAGAAGGTAGCCGCCGCCCCTGCATGGCAATGCAAATGCAATACAGCGATTCCCCACACGACCGGATCGGGGATTCGAATGTAGGAGAGTTCTGTAAGGGGTAGCAGAGGTGACAGTGAGCATACTTCTATCGTACGCAGGGTCAAGCGGAGCTTTGTCTTAATTTTGTTTCTGCTCATTACTTTTGTTTTTGTTAATTTAGTAGCGAACTAGCGATAGCACCAAATGCAAATCCCACACACACAAGGCAAGAGAGATGGTCAGGGAGCGACGGTCGCTCCGGTCGATCTCCTCACCTCCTTCGATGTACTGCTGACAGCGCCGCCGCACCCCACATCTCCACACTCAGGTCACAACTGCAGATGGCCTGATGCACGCATCACGCCTTCATCCATTCATCACGGAATCTACCATATACGTAAACGTTGATGGTTTCAAAACATCCTTTGATAGGCGCGAGAAGACAGTGTAGGCAAAACTAAAGGAGCCCCTGAGAAGTGGGCCGCGATCCTTTATTGTTGGACTTTGGTGTGGCCTTTATAGGCCGCGGTACTGCAAAGCTAAGTAATAGCCCGACCCAACAATGCTAGGCCTCCGGGCCTCGCAGCCGCCGTGGCCGACGGCAACACGAAGCTCCGCAGCGAACTGCCAGCCTGCCACCGCGCTGTGGCCGCACCGCCGGTCTCCGCGTCCGAGGCGAGGAGACCGGCGGCCGAAGCAAAGCACCCGCTGCTGCCCTGCTGTAGGAGCGCGTGAGAAGTTTGTGCGGGGGAGGAGTGGAGGAATCCAGCAGGAGGGCGCGCTGGGCAAGCAACCGAGGAAGGATTCCTTCCTTGCCGCCGCCCGTTGTCGGCAGGGGTCCCCGCCCCTTTAACCAGCTCACCCCCAGCCATGCCTCGGTTCGGTCGCCGCGGAGCAGGAGCCCATGGCGGAGGAGGCGTCTCTCGAATACACGCCCACATGGGTGGTGGGCGTCGTCTGCCTCTCCATCGTCTCCGTCTCCCTCGTCGCCGAGCGCTGCCTCCACTACCTCGGCAAGGTTGGTTTCCCCCTCCGCTTAGGCGCTTACATTTGTGATTATGTCCCGTAGAAACGAATTACCAGCAATTCTGCGGTGGCTGTTTAATTCAGTTCTGAAAGGCCGGGGAATGTAGCAGCTAGCACTAGGCACCTTTCTAGTTTCAGACGCTCATACTCCTCAACTACCTTAGGCCTGGTTTAGACGGGGTTTCAAACTGGCGAGACTGTTTATCACATCCTAACCAGTGCAGATGATTTAGAATCCTACCACCTCCTGACCCTGTGACCCATACAAACCAAGCGTAAGTGAGCTTAGTAATGATTTTAAATTGTTACCGACTTGAGCTGAAACTGGTTATTTGTTACAATCGTTGTACGAATATTTCTCATTACCGATGAATTTCTGGCAATGTACTATGGTTGCCTAACAAACGCGTGGCTATGAGCATGGTTTGCTTCAGATGTTCCTGTCCTCTGCTTCTTCTGGACTTGCCAATTTGCAATCTAGAAAAAAAAAAAATTATTGGCAGGATTTCGTAGTTTCACACTGCATAGTACCAGTGGGGCCAAATCACAAATGGAAACTTCAGTTTGGCCATCCACTCGACATTCCTTATGGAAGAAATGTCTTTATCTTCCTAATCATCTAGTGACTAGTTAGCATCGGACACTTGTTTCCTTGTTGTGTTCTATATTTCATAAGATCTTCCTGGTTAGGATGGGAAAAATATGGCATTGTTACCTTTGATTACTTGATTCGTTGGTTGATGTTTCTTGATTGGCAGACTTCCATCCAGCAAAACTATTTTAAAATGGAATCCCATTTACAAAGATTAGATAGCAGTAATCAACTTTGATGATCCATGCATATCTCAAAAAGCATGTAGTATCATTTATGTTTCAACAAATTGGTTTGATTTGATAGCCCTCCTTATGCTCTTTTCCACTGACACTCGTGCAGGCGCTGAAACATAGGGATCAGAAAGCACTGGTTTCAGCTCTACTGAGACTAAAAGAAGGTATCTTTCTGCAATTTTTAACGATGAGAACATTTATCATTCCCCATAGTCTCATGTCCTGGGTCATCTATTTTTGTGACTCATCAAAAGAACACTGTACCTTTATTATTATCAGTTGATTATAATAAAAGAAATAAACATAACAAAGCTGCAGGTAACAATGCAAACACTTGGAAAATGTTTTACATGACTTAATGTGGGGCATCAATTGTTTCATGCAAAAGGCGTGGTACTATTTTCTTCAGCTTTTGATTTCGAACATAATATGATCCTATGTAATTTGCAGAGCTAATGCTTCTTGGATTCATTTCCTTCCTCCTGAATCTCTCCCAAGGTTTTATTGTTCACATCTGCATTCCAGAAACTACTACTCGTTTCATGCTTCCATGCAAGAAACACGGAGCTTCAGAAGAAAATACCAAAGTCTGCAAGAAAAAGGTTTAGGTTATACCACATTTTCAGAAATTAAGCTCCCGTTTTCTTGGAAACATATTGTATTTTGTAAGTGAATATATGACTGTTTATCTATGTTTCGTTACAACAAAATATGCTGGTTGTGAAGTTTGCATCAGTTATCTGTCACGCGAAGCCAATTTTAAGTAGTCCTTTCTTTTTACGGAAAACAGAAGCGGATTTCCCCTGCTGTACTTTTATTAATAATTGTTTGAGTTTATGTATAATAGCTGGTTTTGAAGTTTATGTACAAAAGCAATTTTAAGTAGTCTTGTGCATAACTGTTATCAAGAATGATCATTTTGAGAGAATGGGCCTGTTCTGTTTCAGGGTGATGTTCCCTTGCTGTCATTAGAGGCATTGCATCAGCTGCACATCTTCATATTTGTACTTGGTTTAGTCCATGTTCTGTTCTGCGCTGCTACGATATTACTTGGCGGAGCAAAGGTATATCTCTAAAGATAAATTTCTATTGCATGCAATAGATTTTGTGGATGATAGACTTACATTGACTAAAATTTGGTAGATGAGAAGATGGAAGAACTGGGAGAAAGAAATTCACGGAGAAATTGAGAAATGTGCGCATTACCCTATTCTGTTGTTTCCTTTACTTATTTTGCAGGCTCCCACATTACACTGCATAATACTGTAGTAGAATATATTCGAAGATAAATATTTAAATGTTCTTGAGTGCGCACTGCAGGGTACAAAAATTTAGCTGCAAATGGTTAGTGTTGTACAAGTACTGACTTGGCTCAGATTCATATTCCATGTAGCATTGCACAGTCCCTTCATCACCCCATGTTCCCATGCAATTATGGATTTCTTTAAGCAATCAAGCTGTTTGGATTGCCTCTTGTTTGCCGCTGTTGTGGTATTTAAGATGTATAAGAAGAAGTCACAAGCATAGATTGCTAGTGATATGCATGCCATCAAACACCTTTCAATCGCTGAAACCATGCTTGCACAGTAGTGTTTTTGTTGTATCTCAGGTTTTCACGCATTGATTGAAGTTTTGGTTATGCCTGTAGTTACATATCATTTCTCTCCTACACTGAACTGGTTCTAGAACACTTTAGCATCATCATTCCCAGCCGCTAATCACTATGTTGAGGCAATCAATGTTTCCCCCTTTCCAACCAAAATGGTATGTATGCCTACGTCCCCTGATCTATTGCGCATTTGCTTTGGAGAGTAGCCTACATTACTTGAAAGCACATTAGTGCATTGTGCCAGACAAGTTGAAATGTCATACTCTCCGGGCTCTTTGTTTGGCTTTTTCAATGAATAGTCCTGTCTGTTTGCCTAGTCGATAGTCGTGTCTCAGAGCTCCCGTGTGCCCCTGCCCGCCACCCACCTAGGTGTCGGGTGACATATCTGTTTGTTATAAATTATCTTTTTCTTAATAAAATACGTGCATTGCACATTCTTGAAAAATATCTAAATGCCCCCATTCAGCCCTTAAAGCACATTGTGTTTTCGCCTCTGCACATCTTGGTGCCAATTCCAGGACCTCTCACATGTGCAGCGTAAAATTGTACCCATCAAGGGCTGATAATGTGTTTCTTATACAAATTATTCACTTTTATATTTCTTTCTTCTAATGTCATCAGTTCAATACTTCAATTCCATTCTGATAGTTTCTTTCTAGTGGATGTTGTAAATACCTTCCGCAAAAGAAGAGCCAGAATTTGCAAGATCCAGTGATATCTTTAAACATAATGTCATATTCTTGCAGTACCGAAAACAGAGCTTGAAAGAAAAAATACACCATTGACTGATGGGCTACATCGAAACTATCAAGGTATATTTGTGAGAGAGAGAACACATGGATTTTTTATGAAGTTGGCTGTTGTAAGCTGGACAGTAAGTCATCTTTACGCAGTTGTATTTCTCTGTTCAGTTAAACATAATGCGGATACATCTGCTAACAAAAGGACTGTGTTTATCTCAAGCACACAGTTGAGCGTAATAACTTAGAATGCGCTCATTAACATGACATGCAAAAGTACTGAATATGGAGTTGTGCTTTTATTAAGTGGCAATGAAATAACAAGACGTCAATATGTCATACTAACACATAATTCTGCATCGTTAGAACTGCCAACCAATAAATTGACTTTTGGCTGCATTCTATTCTGTTTCAGTTCAGGGAAATAAATATAGCAGCAGCTGCATTGTTAGGTGCCAAGTTTATGGCCCTGGAAAACATTCCTTCTTTTTGGCAAAACAAAGTACACTTGGTCCTAAAGCATTGTATATGAGGCTCATAAATCTGCATTACTATGTTATACTTAGATTTGCTTCTATTTCATATTTTTTATGACTGATGGAGATCCTGTCGTAATATTACTTTTTCATCTGTTGCAATAAACTATCTCCTGCAAGACTCTTTCCTCAAAGACGCTTTTCTACACAACACTTTTGAGGGTTTTTGATGTGTCTTTTATGTTTGAACTATCTTCTTTTCGTGTGTGACTTTGAGGTTTTCTGAAGTATCTTGTATGTTTGAATTGTCTTCTATTTGTGCGTCACTTTATGTCCAACTTACCAACAAAGTTTTATTCAACAAATTGCAGATTGCATTCTTGAAGCAGTTTTATGATTCTGTGAATAAATCAGATTATGTAGCGCTTAGATCAGCATTTGTAATGGTAAGAGTTCCATTCTCCCTCACTTGTTATCATGCATCTGCCTGTACTTTTATTGGCGCTAATTGGGCACAACCCTGTTCTTTCCATTCAGAGACACTGCCCCAGAATTCCGAACTTTGATTTCCACAAATACATGATGCGTGCTCTTGAACATGATTTTAAGAGGGTTGTTGGTATCAGGTCGGTGTCTTCATAAAAAGGTTCCAAGTTTGCTAAAATATACTAGTAACCTCACGTTAACTAGTTATTTGCATGCAGCTGGTACCTTTGGCTTTTTGTCATCTTCTTCCTGTTGCTAAACATAAATGGTAATTCACTTGACCTACAGTTTTCTCCATGTGTTGAAATCATTGGATTCATACTGCATGGGTATCTGAATTGACTCCTAACCGATCCTGTGGCTTCTACTTACATGCTGTCATTTCTATCCATTAGCTCCTATAATATTGGCTAACTTGAACCAATGACTTGTCTGTGAAAAGGATTCGTTGCTCCATTTCTATCAACACGTGTCAGTATCAGTGCTCTTATAGAGTCCATTGTGAGTGTACACCCATTACGTTTTGCTTCATTCCCAAATGCAGGATGGCACACATACTTCTGGCTAGCTTTCTTGCCTCTGTTTGTAAGTATGAAACATTTCTTTGTGATTGTATTCAGGCTTTTGAATTCTAGTTCAATAGAAATACTAAATTTCTCTTAATAATAAGAGCAATTCTTAAACAAATGAGTAAATTGCAGCTCCTGCTTATTGTTGGTGCCAAGCTACAGCACATTATTACTCGATTGGCTCAAGAGGCAGCAGCATCATTATCAGATGAAACAGAGAGAGTTGTGAAAATAAAACCGTCCAAGGAACATTTCTGGTTTGGCAAACCTGGACTTGTCCTTCATTTGATCCATTTCATCCTATTCCAGAACTCGTTTGAGATTGGTTTTTTCTTCTGGATCGTGGTATTGTCTGTTATCTCCCTTCACTTGATACGCCGCGCATGAATAAGACCTTGGAGCTAACAGTGATCACTCGATAGGCATCAGAAGGGTTCAGTTCATGCATGATGGAACGGAGGGCTTTTGCCATCTCCAGACTTGTCATCGGGTCAGTGAAAGTTTGAATTGCATGCAAGATTCACTAGTTTTTCCTCGTCGTCTGTCACATGTCATCGGGTGATGTTTTTTCTTATATTTTTTTTTCAGTGTGATCATCGAAGTTATCTGCAGCTATATCACTCTGCCATTATACGCCATCGTTACTCATGTACGTCCAGGAACGTTTCCTTTTACTTTCCGAAGTTGTACTATCAGCAAAACCTCATTAGTTTGTCTGTGGTTGGTATAAGCTGGTACGCACTAACCATATGGATCCTCCGTTTATACTGACCCAGATGGGCGGAGACATGAAGCTGCAAGGTATGGGCTCGAGCGTACACGATTCTGTGGAAAGGTGGTACAGCGAGGCGCAAAGGAAGCAAACCTGGAAGAAGGCCAGCGGCGACGACCCGGGCCCGGACGACTCCGGCGCGGAGAACGTCGACGTAACCCGGGCGCCCAACGAGCAGTTGGGGAGCTCCCGCAACATGCTGACGGCGTCCCAGGAGCTCGACGAGATCGTCACCGTCGACGACGGCCGCAGGTGACAAAGGACAGATCGAGGAACACAAGCCCAGGCTTCGCTGCCATGCCAGGCTTGCGGTGCGTGGCGGGTCCGGACGCTACCTGCGGAAAATTCGTCGTGTCGTCGGGGCCCTGGCTGCGCTCATGCGTCTGGATCGATCATCCCATGTTGTAACGTCAACGTCTCGTGTGTTACGGGCCGGACGGGACGCGTCCCTGGCCTGCCGGCCGCCAGGCAGTACACGTCGTCGTGGCATGTCATGTGCGACGACGCCACAACGTTGTAAACCCCTGGCTGGCCCCTGTTGGCCCGGTGTGTCGCCTGCCTCGGGGCGTGCTGCGATCGACCTTAAACTTTTTTTTGGTTGTTGTTGTAAAGACTAGAGTGAGCAATATCATCTCTGTTAAACTGGAGCTCACCGGCCCAAATCTTTTGCTGCGGTAACATGCATGCGAGCTTCTGATGCGTAGTATCGTGGGAGCCTGCCGCCGTGCGACTGATCAGATGGATGCCATCACGTACGTACGGCGCGCGGCGGCGACAGAGCACACGCACGCGCCCAATAATTGCCGACGCGACGAGCTGGCGTGCGCTGCGCATCTATCAGAGACGACATTTCCCATGCACGTCGTCCGGCTCCGGCGCGCATGCGTCGATCCGTCTTGTAAGCAGAGTCCCATGAGCAGAGGGCCCCCAGCGCTAGGCTAAGCTAGGGCCTAGCTCGCGTTCGACGGACTTGAGGCGTCAGATGCTTCGTCCTGGCTTGTAGTAGTAGCATTATTTTGATAAATTTCGCCGTATATGCTAGTAGTATGAGAATATCCTGCGTATAGTATATTACTACGTTCTCTAGATCCTCCGCCCTCTCTCTCTCTCTGTAATGATTTGGGCAGGATGTATCATTCGATGACGGAACATAACATATGTAGGCACCTGCAGGAACGTGCCATGCATGTGTGAGATGCACACGCATGCGTTTGTACTACGCATATTCTTTTACTTGGCATCTGTAAAGCAGCCAGCGCCTTTTGGATCGATCGCGCGCTCTGCTCTGCAAGAGTGGATGTACCAGTAAGAGCTAGCAGCAGCCAACAACAGGGCGATGGATCGATATGCCGGCCGCCTCGATCGTTCTCCTCCCCTAGCCACCACTACCCCCTTTGCGTTTCCTGCATCTGAATGTACAAGATGTTTGTGTACATTTAAACTGTAGCACTCCAATCTGTTTCGACGACGCAGACGTACTGGTCGGCCGTACGTGCACGGTCCCGGCATTCAGATCGACTGCTGCTGCTTACGCCAGGTGGAACGACAAACGTGCCACCTCGCGTTCGGACAGCACTGCACGTTGTTGATCTCTAGCTCACCGGTCCGCGTAATTTGTATGCATGCTTTGTTACTTTCACGTGATCAATCAATGCATGTCGCCAGTTGCCATGCGTACGTCATGCGGATGACGTGTACAAAACACTCCCATCTTTAGAGGTTGTGAAATCTGATCAAATAATGGTGGAGCCATTGGAAGATGATGAGAGAAGCCAACTCTCACAGTACCGAGAGTGTAGTGGTCCTTCTCTTTCCCTCCTCCAGAGTCTAAACTCCGGTGTATCTTGCAGCCAATACTACTAGTACTGTTTTAGATAGATTCTGACTGCTATTCAGTGCATGATGAGTAGTACTTCCCAACTCTCTCATATATACGATAATGGCCAAGTGCAACTCTGTGATCAGAGAATGCCGGGTTGTAAGCATAGCTGCAGTGGGTTAGTTTTACATGCTTATGAACTTATGATTTGTTGTATTTTTGTGCGTTGAAAGGCACACATGGCCGCCCACGTTGTGAGTATAGGAGTGCAAGGTGGAGTGCCTGTGTTTCCAAAAGATGGGGTAGATGCTGCATGGCATGGGCTGGCCGGCTGCTTGCGTGAGGCTCTAGCTGCCTTCCTTGTCCTTGAGATCCAGACCCAATGGGCCCCCAGGACGCTGCAAGCGGGCCCCAACGTCTCCAGCACAAGCCTTGCCGGTGCCCCTTAGACTGAGGGAAGCAGCTCTAGCTTTGTCAATCAATAAAAAACCTTCTCTCTCAAAAGTACAACCACAATCCACATACATACTGTTATTATTAGAAAGTTAAATTTAGGGAAAACTGTAAATTCTCTATTTTCCATAATTAGCATTGTAAACTATCCAAAATGTTAATAAATGAGATCACAGCTATACTGTTTATTGATGGAAGTAGTAGCTAGCATTCACTATGCATGGGAACGCCAACACCAGCTACTTGACTGAATCAATGTCCTAAACAAGAGAAAAACCTATACTAATCTATACTACAAGAAAGACTATTAGAGCAACTCCAAAAGATTAGGTATATGTCAAATTCTTTGGTTTTAGCTAGTCTCTAAAATAAAACACATTAAAAAAGTAGGAGTAAACCAACAAACTCTCTAAACCACCTAGGGCCCGCGGGAAGAAGAAATAGAGGATGAAGGTCCCTAGTTAAATATTGCTAGCTGAAAAGTGGAATGAAGAGTTAGCTATTTTGGAGAGTGATTTGAAGAGACTGTTGGAGAGCCATCTTCAATAGTACTAGCCATATTTAGAGAAAAAAACATGTTTACCTAGTCTGATGGAGTTGCTCCACCAGAAGGAATTTGGTTGATATATATATGCATATAGGGTCACTATTGATGTGTCATGTATCAATAATGATAATTACATACGCTGGGATCACCAAAGATGTATACTAGCAAATAAGGCACCCTTAATAGCTATAGGTACTTAATTAGCAACCAATAATTATATACGCTAATCGTGTGGTGTGTTGTACAGGTTCTTACCCTGATTTTCTTACACGATCAGCGTACACCACACACCACATTTCGGACACCACACGAGCAGCGTATACCACACACCACATATCGTATAACCACATGTGATGAACATTTAGCAACCAACACAGGCCATGAATTCATTTCACGTACGAAATGTTGCACTATTTTTTTTTTGAACACATAACGATGTCATTGGGAGTTCTTTCAAAAAAAAAAAACGATGTCATTCGGATGTGTGTGTCTATAGTGAAGGAGATGCATGCTTGCCCGTGACGGCACACACGCAGAGAGAGAGAGAGAGAGAGAAAGTTGCAATATGATAGGATTGGATCGCGGTAGCTTCTTGCAGCAGAAGGGGAGGGAGAAGGTGATAGAGAGAGCGGATAAAAATAGTGGCCATTCCAAGGCTGCAACGGGATCGCTAGAGGATCTGCCAAGTCAGGGCAGGTTTTCAGACGCCGAACGTGCAAGTGATTCTCCTTGTTTGCTTTTACCCCACCCCTATCTAAATCAATAAACCTTTTGCAATAGTACTATCCTTGTTCATGTTTTTCTTATTATGTAGTATATGTCAACTCAGTGATCTTAATAGTGCAATAATGGACAATGGTAATGGGCCAGTGAACGTACTGATCACGCGAAGCTCTGGGACAACTGCCTGAATTGCCGGATGCATACTACTGGTTCGTATCGTCAGACATGTTATTTTGTGAAATTCATGCGTTCTTAATAAATAGTACCACCTTCCGTCCCTGAATATTAGCATTTTTTGGGTTTGTTAAAAGTCAAACATGTTCAACTTTGACGAGCAATATGTATAAAAATAAAATAATTTAAATATGAAGAGTTGCAAATTAGGATAGTTTTCACGATAAATCTAACAACATCAATTATATATAGTGAAGTGTTATAAATTTTTTGTTATTGATGGTCAAAGTTAAAGACGCTTGATTTTGACTGAACCTAGAAATTATTATATTCTGAGACGGAGAGATTATAGTATAGTTGACCTAAAGCGTGAACTGACTCCGGACATAGTATGTGTCAGATCAAACCAATAGTGCGCTACGTCATGTGCTCTCTGATCGATCGTTTCATCTTATTTCTACAAGGAACAAAGAAAATAATCACATTGTAGCTACTCCCTCCGTTTCAAATTATAAGACACTTTAGCTTCATCAACTTTTATCAAATTATAAGACACCCTCACTTCCCAATGCACCTTTCTCTCTTCCCTATACATCTCTATCTCTATCTCTCTCCTCTTGTTTTCTGTGCACCCACCTTTTTCACTTCTCCTTAATCTCCGTGCCCGAAGCCAAAACGTCATATAATTCTGAACGGAGGGAGTACCCTCGTAGGGTAAGATATATAATAAAAACAAATTACAAGATCCCAAACGCACGTATGCGTGTCACCGCATGCAACCGACGGTACGTGACGTTTAGGGCATTTTAAATCATTTGATTTGATGGGCTCTGAGATCTGATCGTGTTTCCGCCACACATGCACTGATTGTCCTGCCGTTGACAAATTAAAGATGCATGTATGTACGACCAAACCGATCCAATCTTCTTACGTATATTGACATATGAACTGGATTTGCAGGTAACATTTTGCTAGATTTAACTTTCTAAATTTCAATTTAATATGGTTTCAATTGGTGCCCTACAGGTCAAGGGCAAGCACACTGATATGGTATAGTAAGCATGAATATTGATGCCCAAGTCATATTCCTCTCCTCCATCTCAAGATTCATGGAGGCTCTCAGCTTGTCGGCACTACAACAAGCAGTAAATCCATCAATGCAAGAGTGTGGTACAAAGGATGAAAATGAGCATGGCATTAAAGAGAAGAAGAGCAGGAAGGAAGTACCAACAGTAGTGCAGATTCATGGAAACGCATGTCCTCTACGAAGTCTAGAACCCAATCATCAGAGATTCAGAGACCTGAGATCAGCTAGCGCAGCTGGGATCTATCTACAGCACACTTGGTCGTCTAGCCTGATCTTCCCCCATATGATGTGTGCATGCAGCATCCTGTCCTCTTGTATCATGGAAGTGAATGCTGTGAGTACCACCCTGCTACTATGTTGGTTGCCCAAGGCAAGTCACTTCCTTCTTCCTTTCCTTGCACTCATTAATTAACTTGTGCTGAAAGAGAGAAATGCATGGAAGCCTACTAGCTTTGGTGTAGGAGTACAATCAACATCATCTCATTACACATGTAATGCCCCATCACATATCAGGTTTTCGGAAACCAAAGCACTCCGATCCAGTATATAAGCTCATTACATATGTATTCCTTTTTTTATATTTTTACTTGAGAGCATACAATCCCTTGGTAGAGGAAGGCCATAGCTAGGCAGCAGCAGCAGATATGGCCATGCGTGCTAGCTGCTGATTCCATTGGTCACCCTGTGCAGCACTTGTGGCATCTCCTTCGGTTTGAGGATAGTACACACATTCTTCTTTTCCACTGTCGCTACTGCTGCCGTGCTGCGTGACTATATATGCGAATGAATGCATGCCAGGCAATGATAAAGGGGGATCGAGAGCTTATTAACCACTTGTACCAGCCTGCAAAATTTATGGCCTGGCAGCCTTAACCAGGACGACCTCTGTGGATTGCGTCTTCTGTTCTTAGGAAAGGAAACGTCCACTATGCTCCCTCTGTAACTACTTGCAATCTTCGTACACTTTTCAGAAATTTGTTGTATACGGTGAAAGCAAAATTAACCTTTTATGCTCTATGCTAATCCATATTTAGGGAGTAAGTAAAACATCCATTGTAGCCACTAATAGTAAGCAAGTATGTAAGCATATACAGCCTACTCCCTCACACAACCTATTTCTCATCAAAGGGAACAAAAAAATACACAAATGATCACGTCAAGGGGACAAAGTGTATTGTTGAATTTACATAAATGACCGGCAATTCTCTGTTCAACAATCGCTCCAGTTAACGATGAGGTTACACAGTCCGAAACCTCCTCTTTAATTTGGAGGAACAGCTCAGCCAGCATGAACTTCGGAGCTAGAGGCCAAAATCCTCGACTTCTCATGATGAATCATTTTCTAGCTACAAATAAACGATTTGATGCATGTGACTCATTATGGACGGTGAAGAAGCTAGCTCTATAGCTGGTGAGCCATCTCGATCTCGATCGTGCTATATATCTATCTATCTACTCCATCTAGCTAGTCAGTAAGAATGGCAATCATTTAGGAAACTTACAAATGTAATATATGTTGAAGAAGATTCAGTGGACGTTGATGACGCTCATGTCCCATACCATCGATCTCTCGAAAAGTTCAGTAGACGATTCCCCCACAAACTCACAAAAATTCCACGGAGTAATCGGGGGCCTATAAATGATCGACAATTCTAGGAAGCTTTATGCTATGCGACAGCTGCATTCCTTCGTCCAATCCTGCATATCCTTTTTGTTCATGTTACTTCCTTTCAGAAGGCTTAGAACATGCAAAAAAGAAAATGTTTCAGCCGCTCCTTTTTACAGTACACGAGTGTTATGTGTTTGCTCATTTTGTAAGGAAGCAAGGAATGCACTCATGTGCATTTGGCATGTTCGAACATTGGGATCGATGTGATATTACATAGGTGCTCTCATGGGCTATTTTTCCTGACAATATCCATATTCCTATGGATGCATAGCTAGGGCAGAATACTAGCTACTGAATCTTACTACGTACATAGGTACAACCGTACAAGGATAAGACACAGCTTTCTCTTTCTCGAAATGAAAGAAGACATTAGCTACTCATGCAAAACGAGTGTACGTACGTACATAATATCACTAGATAGATACTGTGCATTTTATTCTGCCAAAAATTTGTGTCACACATACCCACGGGTTCTAAGGCAGATACAAGAGATTTAGTATAGTCCTGCATAATTTGTATATATATGTCATTCTTTATCGATGGAAAATTTTGTGTTGAAGTACGATAATCATATTACTGTATTGTTGTCTGAAACTATTTTTTTAGACTGAAATAAATACGTGAAGATCTATTATACAGATCTCTGAAAGGAGGCAAAAACTTACAACGTTCATATCATATGGAAAGTTTAGGATAAGCCAGAGGTCACAAAAAAAAAATGTAAATATATATGCATCCAAAATGCGCTGAATGAAAGCATATCGATTGTTGTCTGTATCATGCTGATTACGCATGATTGTATTTACAGCATGAAGATTTTCGCTATCCATTTTATTTCTTCCTATGTTCTACAATAAAGTAATAATTAAAATGCTAAAATGGTAACAGCAGAAAAACTTGATGCTTCAAAAAGGCAGGCCTACCATAATGTCAAAGTCAAAAGTGATGCTTGGCAGCATTCAAATCATCAAATGTTATTCTCTTGTGAGCACCGATTAGATTTGCTTCTAAACAAAGGTAGCCGAAAAGGATTCGGAGGATACATAGGGTCTAAAAAGGGCTGATAATCCATTGTCGATCATTGTTGACAGTTACACTAATAAAATAATAAATCAACGATATAGATGGACCGCCAAAGTGAAAAAATAGTGCCTTCAAAATCCGTTGTCGATCATTGTTGACAGTCACACTAATTTATGTTTTTTAAAAATAAATTACTTGCTCTTATTTATTCCCCTAGTGCCTACAGGCAAACAATTACCTCTTAAGTGGGCATAACTTTTGAGGAGTGGTACCGACCTACACTTACTATATAAACATGAGAGACAAGCAGCCAAGGAATCAAGTAGAGCATGTCATGGTTGTTCTCTTTGAGGAACAAATTAAGAAGGCATGCATGCAAAGATCCCAAGGCAACGGACAGAAGAGAGTGAGGAGCATGGGCCCTTCCAAAAGGTAATGATCTTTTCTCAGAGAGAGGGAGAGAGAAAGGCAGGAGAGACACACAGCCAGGAGAGACAGGAGGAAGGAGAGAGAAGAGAGATTAAGGGGAGCAAGGTGGCCACCAAAAGGGGTGGCCTGGTTTTGAGAAATCCCATGATTTTGTTTGAGGGGACAGGGGGCAGGGATTAGGGTGGCATTGATGCATGGGATCATGGCCACTGCCATGCCCTCCCAAAGACAGTTTACCAGCATATCTGGGGCACGACACAGAAAACAAGAACCCAAAACCCCTACTCCATGGGCAGGAGAGGAGACACGCCAATTTTCTTTTCACCAAGAGCCCATTAAAAAAACACTAGCTAGGTGCGTTAGCATCACATATATACATAGTATATATTGTGGCCTCCTGCTGCAAGTTGCAACACCACGGGAGTGATCATTACACCCACACAAACAGCCTCCCAAAACGGCCATTAGTTTATGGTTAGTGCTGGCGAAAGCACGCATGATTAGTTATAATACGAACAACGGCATCAAGCGCCAACAAGCAAGTGAAGTGTATGAATATAAAACGAGGCCATGCAAGTGAGCCACAGGGGCTAGAAGATCCTCCTACTCCATGCCTCAGATATGATAGAAATTGAGTACGGTCAGAGGACATGGTGGATCCATTTTTGCAAGATCACAAAAAAAAGGGAATGTTGAAATATAATATTATTGAGAAGACAAGCAATAGTAACAAATCCTTCTCACATAAAAAATAAAGATTACTAGTGCAATATATAGGCCCACCCCCAACATATACATAGACAAAATCTCTCTAAGAACTATAGAATGTCCAGCATGAACTATCCAGCTAGTGAGAGAAACAAACACGAAAAAGAGAGAGAAAAACCAAGAGATCTTGTTCTAGGACGTCGCTAGAAGTGCGTGGTTGCTAGCTTCACCGGCCAGGGCCTAATTAAAAGCCAAAGCTCTTCTCTAGTCCCAATGCCATCGCCATGCATGCAATCTAGCTATGAGCTCCTCAATTCACCAGCAGCGATCGATGAACCAACCATCATCCAAGCATAGCATGAGAGCAGCTAAAGATTAAAAGCAATTGATCAACCATGGAAGCTAGGATTAGGGTTTCCTCCTTGAAATTAACCCAACAAATTAACACATCCTCAAAAACCATCATGCATGAGATCTCACTAAGTAGGGGTAGGAAGTAACAATTAAGCAGCCAATATTACGGCTCCAAAATGCAATGCTCATATATATACGCTCTCTATATATATGTGGGGTAGTGACCGGCCGGTGATCGAGCTAGCAAACAAACCCTAGGCCGCCGCCGGCGTGCGTGGATGGCAATGGCGCTGGCTAGTGCCACGACGAGACGGACAGCAGCGGCCGCGTCTGCCAGCCGAGGAAGCATGCGCCGCGCGCCTCCTGCACGAGGTATCCCTCGGACGGGTAGTGCAGCCGCAGCAGCAGGCGCGCCTGCGACACGGCGAACGCGCTGAGCGGCCGCGCCGTGAACCCGGCGGCGCGCGCGGCGGCGCCCCACCGCTCCAGCCCGCGCCACCACCTGCCGCCGGAGGGCCCGAGCGCCGCCTCGATCTCCCGGCCGAGCACCTCCTGCTCCACCAGCATCCGCTCCCGGCTCCCCGGCGGCACCGTCGCCTCGAGCGCCTCGAACACCGCCGAGTAGTGGTCCATGGCCGCGGCGACCCGCCGGGGCAGCTCGTCGACGCGGTCCGAGCCCCCGCCCGCCGGCTCCCTCTCGGCGACGGTCACCACGGCGGGGGCCATGGCCTTGACCCACTTGAGGAATGCGGCGAGCTCGTCCTGCCCGCCCAGCTTGTGCAGGAACATGACGCAGTTCACGGCCAGCGTCTCGTCCGGGTGCAGCTCCAGCAGCGTCGACGTGGCGGTGCTCGCGCCGGCGGCGACCTCCTGGTCCTGATGGTGGGTGGTGGTGGTGGTGGCGCAGGAGAGGAGGAGCGGCGTGAAGCGGAAGGGGAGGTGGATGGAGCGGGCGAAGGCGCGCAGGCGGCTGCCGGTGCGGAGGAGCGTGTCCCGGTCGGCGCCGGCGCCAGTGATGCGGACCTCCGGCGGGCCCGCGGCCGGGTCGGCGCGGTCGGCGATCGCCTGGAGGAGCGGCGGCCACTGCACGCCGTGCGCGGCGTCGAGGTCCAGGATGTGGACGCGGCGCGCGCCTTCCATGGCGTCGAGGATGGCCTGGTTCGCCGTCAGGTGCGCGAACCGCAGGAACGGCGCGATCTGGTTGAAGGCCAGGTACGCGCCCGACGACGCCGACGCCGCCGCCGCGGAGGAGGCGGAGGCCAGCACGCCCGGGGCCAACCTGGCGTCCACCCGGAGCGCCAGCGCGCGCGCGAAGTGGTAGGCGAGGCGGTCGGCGGCTTCCGCGCGCGGGGACGCCGCGGAGAGGAGGACCCCGGCCGCGCGGCGCGCCGCCGGGAGGTCGCCGCGCTGCAGCAGGTCGGCGCAGGCCAGCACGAGGTCGCGCGCGGACGACGCGAGGACCTTGCTGTCGCCGTTCTTGTTGTTGTTGTCATTGTCGTTGTCCGAGGAGGAGGAGGAGTGGTGGTGGCGGAGTGAGCCGAGCATAGCAGTGGCTTTTTCGGCGCCGGCGACGAGCAGCTGGAGCTTGTCCTTGTTCACCGGCCGGAGTCGGCGGTGGTGGCTGGTGGCGAGGAGCATGAGCGGGTGGAGGGGGAGGGTGGCGTGCATCTCCCGGCGGGTTTAATAGGGGCGCACGCCCAGCAGCATCTGCAGCTTCCTTCACAGGACATCCTCATCTGCCAAAAATACAGAGGTGTGCTTGTGCGAGTGAGGGACTGCTGCACCTATAAACAGTAGCTTGCCACTACCTACTCGGCAGCCATAGCCTAGCTAGCAGTACTAGATGCACTGTGCAAACTCTCAGAGAGAGAGAGGGAGAGAGGGTTGTTGCTTTCTCTCTAGGATTTGGAATGGAGAAGAGGAGAGGAGGGGAAAGGTGGCGACGGTGAAGGAGAGAGTGTGGATGTGCTGGGACTAGTTGTCTTTTATCCCGTGGACTGAGGTGTGTGATTTTGGGGGGCTAAATGGAAGAGAGGAATCTAAAACATTCCAAGGATTGGTGGGCCTAAAAACAAGCAAAGATTCATACGAGAGCCAAGCTAAGCGGCTACTAGTAGCTGCTGTACCAAGCTACTCTACTCATAGCTTCAGATTATTACCACTAGCTCGCCAGATGGACGGACGGGTGAACCGGTGAGAGTACACGTGTGTGCGTTCACGTACGTTGGATCCAAGTCTTCCTCTGCCGAATGGAACTACTCCTAGCTAGTATAACCAGGTCACTAGGGGAATTAGGTCCTCATTGGCCCTCTCCGTGTGTGTGTGTGTGTGTACAAGTGGCGGGTGAAATGTTTGTGTGTAGTATTTGAATTTGGATTTACATGTGCTTTGTGTTGACTCTTTGCATGTTTAATTTTCTTGGCTAGCTTCGATGGCATCTGGATCGTATATATAGGAATGGGACATACTATACCTTTAGGGAACATGAGACTGTGACAGGCGTACATGTGCATGCAAATATTATTGAATTCTACAGGAGTTGCAGAACACATAAAATTGCATAAACAGTCAATTATTTATATGAAGCTGGAAAATGCACAACAAACTAATCGACATTACACAAGAGGTATACTTGATGGGGTTAGACTTCGTGTTACTATTGGGCAAGTGCGACTGTAAGCATCATGCCTATTCAACCTCAAACTGGTAAATCTAAAAATCCACGACTTGATTGAAAAAGCACAAAATTTCAAAGAATTTCAGAAATTAGCGCATCACTATATGCTGTTAAGTTACATGAAAATACATCGTCCATATAATTATCCAGTACAAAAATTATTAGTGACCCCAAGTATCCAACGGTGAGGATGGAAACAAGCTGGAATAAAATAGGCGGCTCCAGTGACTGAAGATGGTTAGTCTATAACATGCTGATCAACTGAGAAATGCACATAGCCTTACCACTTACGATTATGCAATACAACTAATATGATTTAGTGACCAGAAAGTTGTGCGTGTTGACCACCTTCTCGTGACCAATTAAAATGCTCAGCTGACAACTACATTGTCTTGCTGGGGCAGTAACTTTCCAGTCGATATTCTAAAAAACCTTCCAAAAAGATCATTAATTTGACGCTTAAGAAACTACTCTAGCTAAGCATGCGCTTGACTGTGGCACGATTATTAACAATCAGAGACATCTGGATTGCTTCATTTCTTTCAACCTAATGACCAGACTGATCTCCCAGGTCTTTATTATTTTTTACGCTACTCCATCTTAAAAGTTTAGCTTCAAGTTGGTACTAGCAGTATAAGCATGCGCGGCTTTTGACCCCCAGTACTGGATACTAGCCTGTACTGGTTCGTGTGCAAACATGTGCCGTTGATAGTCTAGCTTAGCCACGTTGTCAACTCCTTGATGATTATGG
Source organism: Eragrostis nindensis (assembly GCA_012490785.1). Taxonomy (NCBI): domain Eukaryota; kingdom Viridiplantae; phylum Streptophyta; class Magnoliopsida; order Poales; family Poaceae; genus Eragrostis; species Eragrostis nindensis. The sequence goes on from JAAXCT010000206.1 coordinate 53,182, forward strand.
AAGCCTCAACATTGGACGACTGAACCCCCCCCCCCCCCCCCCCCCCCCCCCCCCCCCGGGTCTCGGGAGCACACGCAATGCTTTAAATGGGCGAGAGACTAGACGGAGCCGACTCTCCAACCATCTCATGTTTTGTCCCTTGGTGGGATCTCCATTGATGGCCCTGAGACGACCTTTTTTTTGCCCTGAGATGAATACTTGCGAGAAGAAGAACACACCCTACCCCCCCACCTGGCCCTTGGTGTGTCAGGCTGCACATTGCGCGCACACATGTTACCACGAGTAGTAACCTGCAGCAACACTCCTCCCTGATTGGTTCTTCCATGATGAACAATGGCAAGTACGCTCATGTAACTTGAGGGCCGGTGTCGATAGGCAGGATCACATGCAAGGAGCATTGCAATAGTGCAAGTGTAGAGAGAGGCAGTGAACACTCACATCAGAAGCATCTTGATACAACACATTAGCAAACAAATGGAATATTGCAGCAGCCGGGGGTGGTGCTGTGAATGTGAGGCAGCATGACACTTGGGCGCCCTTGGATGGAATGTCTCTGTCCCCAGATGAGGAAATCTATCATCACCTCCACCTGCACACCATCATTACCCACCAAAAGGGTCATGTGCATCTGTGTCAAACAGATCCCTTGCTTGCAACTCTGCACAAAATTTTTGCACAAAATCCTTACACTACACACCCCATAATGTGTACTACTCCTACGTCCATGCGTGTAGAGAGAGAGAGAGAACAAAACAATACAGGTGCAAAAGGAAACAAGAAGATGAGAGCACAGAGATCCTATCCCTTGTGGCAAGAGGGAAAAGATCTTTGCATGTGTGCAAGGCCTAGGCCGCTTCTACTTGTGAACCTGTGATTGTGAGCTCGCTTGTGTAACTTGTGCTGCAAAGGAATCTGCTCTCTCCTCCCTGCACGCTCCTACCTCTGCAAGGCAGGCAGTAGCATCAAGGGATGATGAGAGATATCGGCAAAGCTTTGTATGAGGCCACTGTGGGCAGGAAAGTGAGAGAGAAATGCCCAAAGCGAGAAAGGCAACAAGCAGAAGCAGCTCACACTCTCCTCATGCGTCTGTCTCTCTCTTGCAGCAGCAACCAATAGAATAAAAATGCCGAAAAAAAAAAACTTGGGATTATTGTCTTTACCTTCTGGTGCATCAAATGCGGCGATCTGACATGTTTCAAAATCTAACCCCTTCGTAGGAGTCTCCCTCTCTAGATTCTCTCAAGTAAACAGTCTCCCTGCAATGAACACCTCCTAATATGCGTTTATGAGAGAGGAGTGAGAGAGTGAGGAAGAGGTTTTGGGAGGCCTTTGTTGCTTGAGATCAAGACTAAGTAGGATCGAGCAGAGTGTCTTGAGTGGAGTTGAAGGAAGGGAAAGGCAGGCTAGGAGGGGAGCATACTCGAGAACACATGGGGACCAAAGGTCCATGCCAAAAGGAGGGAGAGATAAACAAAAGATTAGCCCAGAGAAGACATTGCAATAGTTAACACAAACAAATCTACAAAGGTATATATCGCCCCCACTCATATTGTTTTTTTGCTGCCACCTTTTTCTATAGCCTTTTCTATATTCTCTACATCTCTCTCTCTCTCCCTCACTAATCCTGCGTAGCTAGCTAGTATCCAATGGCCGAACTCGCTATGAGCGTCACTGTTCCATGTGGTTCTTGTCAGAGACTTGACATCTGATGTAATGCAACATATGGAAAAGGATCGATTGCTTCTCAAGTGTACAAGTATATTGAGGTTCTTAACCATGGCGGCAAGCACTTGAGCTCTTGAAGCAATTGGTAATACCGTTGCCCTCCATGAATAGCCTATGGTTTACTAATCCAATATACTTGTACACTTTGAGAAGCAATCGTGAGAGAGAGGATTTTTACATCGTCTTTCTGCTAGCTCTGCAAGGCAGATAGAGATGCAAGGCAGATAGAGATGCAGTGAAACCTACTCCGACTCACACTCCAGTTCAATCCCATCATTCCACAGGTTTCGCCCAACAACTCCTTGCCCAATTCCCAACAGCACTTGCTCAAAAAAAAAAAAAGTTCCAACAGCACAATCTGAATGAGGCAAAAGTCAAAGAAACAAACATCTTCGAATCTTCTTCAGGGCTCGAAAGTCAAGGCCCGAGCATGCTCCAACGTGCTCATCAGGGAGTCGCAGTCTCGCACGGACTCGCACGGGAGAAAAAGGATGAAGACGTCTCTTGCATGGCATGAAGTATATTCTACTTTAAATAAAGAATAGTGTTTGTAAGAGGGCACAGCATCTAAGCATCTTCAAGTACTCAAAGTGAGATCACCTACGGCTAGGAGCGCATGAACTCAGGTGGGGTTAGTCATGCGGGTAATTAATTCCATATTGGGAAATTTTAGTACATATTCGGAAGTAGTAAAGGTACAGCATAGCGTGGAATTTTTGCTGTCCAAAAACACGATGTGCTCTTTCGGTGATGAAAGATCTGAGACCAGGTCGGAAATGATCGGCTGATTAAAGAATAACTCGAAACAAGATAATATAGACTAGATGGCTGAAGCAATTCGATCACACTCATTCAAAGTAGGACCAATCAATCAACAACCTAGGAACCTCACTTAGGGGGCAAGAAACTCCAAAATATCATATTTTCCAATTAATAGCGCATGTCAGATTAGTTAACAGAAAATGAGTACTATCAGAAGATAAGTTCAATTACATACCTCTGTAACTAAGTGGCTGCCAACTTGTGTTCCCATGGAGTTCTCATCTGTTACTAATACTAATACATATATATATATATATGTTATGTTTTTTTTGACACCATATATGTTATGTTTGGCTTCAAGGTTATCTTCCTTTATGTACTATCTAAGAGACATAACCAATCAAGTGCTGTACTTGTTGAAGTGTAGAAGCATCGAAACGTCTGTCATGAGATCAGGTCATCATCAACGGCCGAATATCCACCAACTTTCGATATGGATCGCAGGATAACTATAAGAAAAGAGATGCTGTGCTGTTATTTTTGGACTTTATATTATTTGGCCGGGGTCCTCAACGGTCCACGCTCGCCTGATGAGCATAATGGGATTCGTATAAACATAATTCTTTTGCATAAAATATTGGTAATTAATGCATGACATAACTGATCTCTTTTCCATGAGTTTGGTAGCTATATGTAAAGGCATCCAAAGTGCACACTATCGCTATGCACTGCTCTTATTATTTTTTATGGAGTATCTCTCACACTAATATTACCTTTTTAAAAAAAAGCTAAATAGAGACTATATGAAAAAAGGACATATATAACGCATCTGTAATTCCCCTATCCAAAATTTTGATGTACCAAATTCAGTTTAAACCTGTACCAAAAAGCACAATACAAATATGGATTTAAGTTTTCAACCAAAATATTTCTCAGACTCACAGTATTTGAATTCCTATCGGTTATTCCATGTTTTGTCTCAGGTCATCCACATCTTATACAAAGAGTATGCCAGCAAACCATCCTCTCGTACAGGAGTCGCACTTGAATGCTGGTACGTGCAGCACAAACAACGAGGCAATCAGCAACTCATGTATACACGGCAGTAGGTGTACAAAGGTACAGCTCCAAACTACGATGGATCTGACCCCTCAGCAGAAACAGAATTGTCATCTGCATGCTCGAGAGAGAGATATACTTGAGACATGGGAAGAAGGAACAGAAGCTGGGGTATCCAGGAACCGAACTGCCAGGCCAGGGGGTGAGCTCGCTATCTGTTCAGGAGTAGGGCGCTCAGGTGCAGGGACATGTCAAATCTTTTATAAATTTTATATGGCATATTCAGGCCACGTTCTTTAGAGCAAGGTGTGTGGGTGTGACCAGGATGAGGGGACAACCAGCCTCACAGCCAATTGATCGTTGTCCCCTGCTGCTGTAATTATTAAACTTACCCTTGTCGTCGTACAAGGATAGAGGATCAGATGTGGTTGGCTTCTACTAGGAGAATTATGTAAGCTTATGTAAGGTCAATGAGAGAAACATGGGCATAATGCTGTTGTTGCTAGAGTCTACAACCATGGTTTCCACTAATGGATCACATCATCAGGGATCCCTAGCAAATTCAGATAAAAAATCCCTATGACACATGAACGCTCCTCAATTTGTAATGTGAGTACTGTGAGCCAGGTGGGGTGCCCAGGCACACACACCCGAAATCTTCAAATAATGGAACAAGGTTTGCATATAAGCTGATTTTTTTTCTAATACGCTCACGAACTTTATGCACCTATCGTGAATTTTCTAGCTACGCCACGGATGGTGACAAGGGACAGTCGAATGCAGTTTTCACTTTTTGGGCTTGTTTGGGAAGGAATGCTCTAGGAAATTAGGTGGTATATATAGTTCAAGTTTGTAAGAACACTACAGAGATTTGGATCCCAAAACAGACCTTCCAAAACAGGCAATACAAGAAACCAATGTTGCATCATGCATACAGATCAAAACAATACATTACTTTGTTATACTAGAATTGAAATATTCCTTGGAGCGAGAGGAAACATACCTCCTTTTAGCCGTGGTTGGAGAATTGATGGTGTTGATATGTCACGTCCGTGCCCAGCAAATAAAGAATAAAGAATACACAAAACATCATAAGTATATATTAATGAAACTAATTTCCCAATTTCAGTGGTGCAACGCTATTAGCAAAAGTTGCAAAACGATGTGTCATGTGATATAATAATATAGTAAATAATACTGGAAATAATAGAGGCCAACATCCACTGCACATGAAGGACAATGGGTAGCTTGAGGTACTATAGTACTACTAGTAGTAAATAGCAATACCTCGCACAACACGACTATTTAGGGTAACACTTCACAGAAGATCCTTTGCTCAGCACCGTGCAGGTCCAATTTCATCGACTAAAAGAATACATAAAGTCAACAAGCTTTTGGATTTTGGAGACAAGACTTAAGCATGGAGCAAAACAACCCAAGATCTTGTTTCTCTAAACATAAACATATTCCTCCCACGAGTAAGTTTCTCCTGAACTTGTCTGCCCATTTTCTGGAAAACAAAGACAACGGCTAATTAGTTTATATAAGACTTGAATATTCTCAAGTGCCCAAGAAAAAAAAAGTTTTCAGATACAAAATAAACAAAACTCAGAAAGACTTTTTTTCTTTAAAAACTAAATAAACCCTTGCTGCTTACGTAGCCACCTGGCTTATCGCAATGTAGGATCGTGTGGTGACTGTGGGCCCAACGGCCAGCAGTGGGACAAGACAGGAACTCGGAATAAGTGGTTCAAGCATTCAGATTTGTCCTCGCCTAAAAACAAGTATTCAGAATTGTCCTGTTTTTCCTTCAAGAAGAATTGATCTATTCTTCTCCCCTTTAGGTACAAAAGACTACTATCCTTTCAGGAGAAAACAAATGCTAGCCAAGCAAGAGATGTCAATGAATTAATGTACAACGAAATCGATAGATTATGCTGTAGTGCCAGAACGGGGACAAATTCGGAGAAACGTCAAAAGGTGAAAAGGAAATGAATGCAAGGTAGGGATTTCATCTTCATACATCCAAACCAAAGGTAGGAGGTGTGAACTTGTTGGGTTTAGTACCAATGAAAATTTCAACTTGCAGTGTTGGACTCATGGTCCCTCCGTAACTCTCAACCCTATGCTGCACATTTAAAAGAATCTATCATTGAAAAGGCACAAGTGGTAGCAAATTTCGGATGAAGTGGACGGATGCACTACACGATTAGTCAAAGGCAGCCTTCAAACTATCTTCATCGGCTAGCTAAACACTTAACATATACTATGTAATTTCTCAAAAAATACATAGCCATGGTCCCAACAGAACAACAGAACCTATGGGAAGAGAACACCCAAGTTATAAAGCTAATCCTCCATGTAACCCCACGGACAAAGTGCAGGTTGCCCATACATTGAACTCGCTGAATAGCCTTTATCCATTAAGTTGTTCTTTTCCAACCACTAGTCATGTAACATATTGCCACTTATGTGATATGAATGAATAGACTAAAGTAAAAGATCGCCAATGTCCTCGATCAAGCAAATCAATCTGTAATTTGACAACTTACAAAGATTCCCTTATCCCAGCCAACTTTTATTGATTAATTAATCTTTTCAGTCCGGATCACCGATCATTCCAATACTTTTGATCTTATTTTCCCGTCCTTGATGCTCTTGATATGAGAATATATTTATGTAGAAAGCGTTTTGTATTTTTAGTGGCTATTATTTCAATGGACCAAGGTGGGGTCCAACAAAGGAAGATCATGCTCAAGATGCTCTGGATCAAGCTGATGACGACCTTAAGTATTGTGTGCTAAGTGGAAGAAGCGGAGATCTGGAAACTAGCAGCACTAACAGCATCTTGGAAGGCTCGGTGCTCGTGACCACCATCTATGGATATTATTAGAAGGCATATTGTGATTAAAAATAAACAAAAGCATGCATCAGAGGCAAATTCGGGTCAACTGATAGATACTGAGCCACCCACTTAAACTACGATAGTTTATCAACTAAAATTTGGCAGCACCTTGTAAAAGACAAAGAGTACCAGCATATAAGAACGAGCCCTAGAATTCAAGTTGCTTGGTCAAAGCAAAGATTGGGTCTGTCTAGGCATGTTGAAATAAGTCGAGGATACTCCACTGAAATAAAGAGTAGTAACACTGTAAAACACATGTTTTACGATAATAAAGGAATTTTCAGGAAGGCTGGTTTGCCATGACGAGAATTATGAAGTATTGCACTAAAATATTTCAGTCCCAATTGCTAAAAATTAGTGGACTCTGCGTGTGGAAGATGCCTCACGCTAGCATGCTTTAGTATTCACTAGAAACGTAAAGGAGCCACCCACTTGATCGTTAACTCAACAATGGAGATTATAATTAAGCTAGACTTGTCGTTCCGAAAGTTAAGAATCAAAACCTAAAGATAATCTCCATAAAGTAAAAAAGTAACAGGAGATCCTGGGACGGTAGGTAAGTAAGCAAAGTCCTAATTGAAATTTCTGCTATTGTCGGATATCACACAATAAATAAGTGGTCTCAACTGAACAACTGTCCACAGAGAAAATTACCTTCTGGTCCGACTGCATACTTGATAATAACTTATAACTGAGCCTTCCTCTGGTATGATTTAACCCTGAGTGATATTTTTATGGACAGAAATCAAAACAGTCACACATGTTAGTACACCATTGACCCTGCAGTTTACTTGAAAATGCTTGGTATTCTACATAGAAAAGCAAATGTATCACTGGAATATATCTTTGCATGCTAAAGTGGGGAAGCATTTGTCTAATACACCCACCAACTGAATAGTTAACTCTACATTGTCAACTACATGTACTTTTCAATTGAAAACAGATTACTGTTAACAACAATGGCATGACTATACTGACAACTTGAGACTTTTTAATTGGTCCGTAAGTGCTTTCCATATTTGCTAGTCGTTGCAACGGTTAATACCTCTTGCCCACCACCCATACAACTCAATTACTCTGTAATTGGTTACGCTGAACTTAGGAAATCAATGAATATGTCAATTTTTCTTCCAAGACATAATATGCTTAAAAAGAATATGAAAGCAAGGAACATGGGATTTCCATGCACACATGTAATAGCCCATTTTCAGGTTAGTGTCCCAGATAATATCATTTCTCAGAAAGAACAACAACTAGGATACATGGAACTTTTTCCCGAAAAGTAAAGGCGAAAGAAAATCAAAGTAGCATTGCTTAATTTGACCCCAGAAAGTTCATTGTCCTCTTTGACTGCACAGATGCAAAACAGAGTCATCTATTCTCCATGAGCCACAGTCCACAGGTGTAGATGCAATGTTCTCTAAATTTACTTTCCTACTGCGAAGTCAAATAAATCCTTAGATGCCATTCAAGGAACAACAAAACTCATTCATGCATGGGCGACTGGACCACATTCCTGAAGTACTTGGTCCAATACTCACATGTCTCTTTTGACTGCAGTTGAAACAAACCAAATTTGTGCACAACCAATGCAAGGGAAAAGAACTCACACACGGATCACTAAACATGTGCAACCATCATTCTTTCCCCTATGGCTTGTTCCAAGTTCTACCACAGACCTGTCACAGCATCGTTCCAGTTTCAGAATAGGATCACACACAATGCGACGACAGAACGCACCGACTGACAGCTTTGCTACATGATCCCTCAGGATTTGCTCCAATGTATTTTTGAACCAGTACTGCTTACTTCAGCGTATTTGCTAAAATTATAATCCCCGGAGAGAAAACACCACTGTTCAGATTTTGTCTGCAAACTACCAGAAGATAAAACGCTACTGGGTTCAGATATACTACAGACCCAACCATCCATTTCTCATGATAACCATTCATGAAGAAAGAAAATCATTCTTATTCGTTTGAACTGGAACTAAAGAAATACTTCCAATGATAAAATTTTAAAAAGTACCTAATGATAATTAGACGAGCGCGAGACGGTGAAGTACTCGAGTGCTGGGCGGAATTAGGATTGTTCCGTACCAATGGGCTTGCCTCCGGCGACGCCGCCTAGGTCCCCGAGCGCACCGCATCGCTGGAACGATGCCTACCCTCGCCTTCGTTTCGCCGATCACCGCCGGCGGCGGCGACGATTCTCCCGCGGCCCTCCTCCTCGCCCAGAGCGGCATGCCCGTGCCGACATTTGGGCTCCGTTCGTTTTTGAGGTGCACCCGTGCCGACATTTGGGCTCAGTTTGGGATTAGAGACGATCGGTTGCTTGGGCCAGGAAGTTCATTTGTTTCGATCAAAAAGCGGAAGTTCACCTGTTGGGCTTTTTTTGGGCTGATCTCGATTCACAGAGGCCCATCGCGTATAGGACACATAGATCAAGACGGAATTTTTTTATTTTTAATCGATTTTTTTATTATATTTTTATTAATAACCGCTCGTTTTCAAAATTAGCAAAACTAGTCGCCTAATCGCCCAACTGTTGGGCGATATTACCTTGTCGCCCATCTAACGGGCGACAGCAAGCAAAAAACCTAATGAACGGGCGACAGGCTTCGGTGTGCGGTTGGTGGGGCCCAGTCGCCCGAAGAGCGGGCGACAAAGAGCCAGTCGCCCGGGTACCGGGCGACAAGGGTTAGTCGCCTATTCAACGGGCGACTAGCCAAGGACAGGGCGACAAGGAGGTAGTCGCCCGATGTTCGGGCGACAAGCTGCTTTTTTATTTGTTTTTCGAAATTTCATGGTCGTACTAAAAAAAATTTATTTACCGCATGTATTTTTTGTTTCTCATTTATGTTTGATAGATTACCATTTATGCGAGGTTATTTTATGTTTTCGTACGTGAGAAATGAAAAAATTTATTTACCGTATGTAAATTTTGTTTCTCATTTATGTTTGATAGATTACCATTTATGTGAGGTTATTTTATGTGCAATCAAAATACTGTGAAAACGTATTGTGCAATAAACACACTGTGCAATGAACGAGCTGTGCAATGAAAATACTGTGCAAGAGATGTACTGTGCAGTCGACATGTTGTGTATCCGAAAAAAGGTACGATAACTTAGGCTCGATACATAGAGTGAAGTACAACAAAGATTACAAATACTGGTTGCAATGGCATGTACGGAACACGTGACGACTATTATCATAGTTGTGTTCCGCTCTAAACCTAACATGCCTTAGGGAAAAGTAAATAATAGGAACAACAAACATGCATGGCTTCGGTGACGCTTAGTAAGTTCATCTTCTGTCATCCTCAGAACTATTTCTCCTCAGTCTCTACTGAGTGCAACGGGGATATTTCCCCTTCCTGAAGGCATCAGGACCTGCTGCCCTAGCGCGGCGAGCTCTCTCGCGCATCCTCTCCCTTTCGGCCTCGCGGGCCTCGTGAGCGAGGCGATCTTCCTCTTGTTTGTGCCTGCGTTCTGCCTCCTCTCTTTGCTTGCGTTCTGCTTCGTACTTGCGTCGACGCTCTTCCTCCTCCTGCCTCATCTTCCTGCGTTCCTCCTCTCTCCTTTCCTCAGCTTCCATATCAAGCCAACGCCTTCTTGCACGTTGAGCGACACGGTAGACATGGGCTATATCCTCCGGATTCTGCTCAGTGTCAACATACTCGATGAACTCACAGAGAGGCGGTGGGGACTGCAATGTTACGAACGTATTAGTAAGTAAATATGAACGGTGCAAGCGAAGAATGATGAAGTACGTAGTTACCCTTGGCCTCCCACCGGAGAAGTAAAGACCTTGCGACGGTGGCTCATATTGGTAGTTGTTGCACATCCAAAGCCTCTTTCCGTAGTCAACACCGAGAACGAGTGACCTCACTAGCCTGCATGGAGTGCCACAGAGACACATAGGAGCGTAGAAGCCATCTCCGAGAGATAACGTCTCTCTGTTGAAGGGTGGGTCGTTGGGGAACTCCATAGCTGTGGGAGAGATTCTGGTGTTGGTTAGATTGCGAAGTGGGTGAACTTTAATAGACGGACGATGGTGGAGCAGTGTTGAAGGACAGAACACTTTACACTGTGCAATCAACGCACTGTGCAATCAACGCACTGTGCAATCAACGCACTGTGCAATCAAAGTACTTTGTACATTGATGACACTGTGATGAATGGCATCGAAATCTTTGATGATTGAGACTCTTCAATTAGGGAATGGCCCATTCAGCAGTGCGTAGGACGTCCTTTAGCGATTATACGGCTCGTAATTAAATCGGTTCGGACACGGGAGTCCTTTGTACATGAATGCGACCACACTGAATTCATTGTTGGAGAAACGTTTAATCAACGGGTACAATATGAAGATATTAATTCATTGGCATGTGACAGCGCTAGTCATTTACATAGTACCGTTCCGCAAATACGAAAAGACGACATAGTGAGTGAGACTTAGGAAAAAAAATAAAGGAGGCTACAACAAATGGCGTGAGCAGATCACTTGATGACCATTGTGCTGCCCTAAACCTAACATGCCTTAGGGAATTTAAAATAAACGATACGCTTCCGTAACTAATTGCTTCCAGAGGCACCCTTATCCTTCTCATGGGACTCATAGTTCCTCATCATGGCTGCATATGCCTCATCGTCCGGTGTCATATGGTCATCGATCCACTGAATGAAATTGCAACCAACAGTTTTCTGTGAGTTCTTGAACAGCGTTCTTTGAACACCCTGCACAAATGAGAGATATGTAAGTGCAGTGCGAACGTTGTCAGACGTACCACGATTTGATAAAAAAATACCTCATTTTTTGTTCCTCCTCTGTGAAGAACGAGAGCCTAGTTGGCTCGCTGCATTTCCAGAACCTTCTACCGTACATGGTGTAGTCGAAGGAGATACCTGATGAGCATTCTTTACCGCAATGGCAAATTGAAGGATCAACACCGGCTGGAGGGGAGTGCCCTCGCTTACGAGCATTTGCGGGAGCCCCGTTATGGAACTTCGCCAACTCTTTGTGTACCCAAAATGGTCAACTCTCTCTTTGCGTGACATTCTATTATACGTGTAGTGCAGAATGATATGAAACATATGTATGGCATCTCTATTTATAGACGGGTTCCTGGGCATCCTGGTTGACAAGTAACCTAACCAAGGTTACTTTTGAATCATTGCAAACACTGTGCAATCAACGCACTGTGTAATCAAATCACTGTGCAATCAACGGACTGTGCAATCAACGCACTGTGCAATCAAAGCACTATTGCGAATGTGCTGGTGGTGGTGGCGGCTGTGGTGGGAGCGCAAAAGCCTCGCAATGCCTCTGTCGCATGGTTCGGAATAATTGGTATTACGCATCTATGGCTAAGGTGACAGTAAAAGGAAACAAAGTAGCATCGCATAACATAAAAGGTCCTACCCAATGAGCACAAATGTCCTACCACGATGGACGACACAAATAGATGTATAACATCGTGCATAGATACATCTCACACAAAATAAAAGTCATGGTCACATACAAGTGATACAAGAGATAAGTAGCTAATGCCTGCCACGCTTAGGGGGAACACCCCTAAGTGTGCCAGGCTTAGGCGCCTTGTGACCCGCTCTCACGTGATCGGCTGAGTACGTCAACGGCGAAGGAGGAACCACGTGACGTGCGGGACGACCTGCAGCAGCAGCAGCTGGAGTCTCGTAGGGGTCCTGCGAAGGCTGTGTCATATGTGGTGCACCAGCTAACTGTGATGCAGGAAGTGTATCCTGCTGCTCGTTAGCCATGTACGCGTCGAAGTCGAACGGCGTCGGAGATCGTCGGCCGTAACGCTCAGGGTGTTCGGAGACCTCCTCGTCGTTGTAGTCGTAGTCGTCCATCCCTGAACCTATAAAAGCAAAGTTGTTGTTATGCAGAAGGTAACAATAATATGTAATATGACGAAACGTTAGTAGTAGACGTTACCTGGAGTCATGCGTGGCATCTGTGAAGAGGAGCCTGCAACATCTCCAGCTGGTGGCCAACCGCTGTAGTTTGTACCTGGGCATAACGAGTAAGACATGACAGTAAGAAAAATATGACTATGAATTACAAATAATCATTAGAACGAAATAATACAGGTTTTTACTTGTTGTGAACATCAGACGAGGAGGAGGTGGTGCTGCAGTCCTAGGTGTGTAGGACGGCTGCTGAAACTGTGGTCGCTCCGCCCTGGGTTGGGACTGCGAAGGGTGCGGGATGGCATCGGTATGCCGACGGCAGGAACTGCAAGAAGTGAGCTTCGTGATGTCCGTGGCTGTGTCATACATCCTCTTCATCGCAAGGGAGATCTCGTGTCCGGTAAGCTGAATGCCCTGCCTCATCCGCTGAAGAACTGATCCCGACTCCACGACGATCCGCTGTGCTAGGTCAGTCTGTAAAGAGAACAACATATTTAAAATGATTATTGTCGTATACCATAAAACGATGTGAAAGGAATATGTTTGTAAGGATTGTACCGCCAACGACGAGGCCTGGTCCCTGTGGGTCGGGTACGTGTCTCTCAGGGTCGGGATGTGCCTTGTCGGCACCGTCGGTGTGTGCGTCACCCTGGTCCGTGTGCGAGGGGTGTACCATCGTAGGTACTCCTCGTAAGCCTCTGAGGTGAACGGCCTCGTCTCCTGCGTGACCTCCTGCAACGCCCGGCCCCACTGCTGCACCCACGGCTCCATACGTATGGACCAAACGGTGCCTGCTGCCATTCCTTTCCGCGTGTAACTGCAGAAAGAGTGGAATAAGACAACAAATCAAATGTTTCATAGATTTAGTAGATATAGTTCAATAACTTACGAGTGAGCTGACGGCGGAACAACACGAGGAACGTCCAACGGGAACATCTGGTGACGACCGAACTGGCGCATCACCCGGTGAGGTGAGTACTCCTCGACGCAGACGTCGAAGACGAGAGCCACCCGCGTAAGCCAGTACTGGCTGTCGACCGTGCAGAACGTCGACAACCCAGCCGGTGCCCGGGCAGCAACTTCGTCGGGGGTGTAAGGTCTCCAGCGCACGTCCTCGTCTTCTCGGATCCTGTCGAACGCCCAGACGTACTCAGGATAAGCCCTGTGGACCTGCAGGTTTGCCCAAGTAGGCTGCATAGAAATCGGACTAATCAATTGGATGTAACAAATTGAATACAAGTGTAGAATATTACGGCAAGTTGAAAGGATCAAGGGCACCGAGAGGGGGGGGGGGTGAATCGGTGTGTCAACAATTTCTCCCAAACGTACTTTAGGCGTGAAGCTAGCAAGACTAGATAAGGTGATAGCAAGAGGCAAGCAAAGCGCGCACACAATCTAGTCTATGCAACAAGCAACACCCTAGCAAGCAATTCTACCAAGTAGTAAAGAGACAAACTATCATGCAATTCTACTAGCACATAATAGTAAATGCGGAAGCGTAAATGCTAGTATGTAAAGGAGATAGAGATAGGAATGCTCATGATTTTTCCCGTGGTCTCGGAAGGGTGGCGCCTTCCCCTACTCCACGTTGGGTCACTCCCGCCGGAGTCTCGACCCCGTCCCTCCGCTCGATGGCGATCCCTCCTAGAGCACACTTCACCCTCCGAGTGAAGTCGCGGGCACGTCCCGCCGGGCTCGATCCCGGGTACTCTTCCGGAGGTAAGGCTCCGCACGTGATGCGTGCCAAAGGGCGCTCCACTAGTGATGCTTCTTTCGCACGGGAAGCTCCAAGACCGTGTACAAACTTGTGTTAGCTTCCACAATCTCCTTGGACAGCTCAACACCAACGCCTAACCGGTCTAGGCCTCGCCATAGACCAAGAGTAACAAACCGAAGTGACTCTCTCAAGCTCACACTAGCCTAGAGATCAAGTGGATGCAATTGCTACTCTCTCAAGCACTAGGATCACTCCAAATCCTTCACAAGTGCTTCTCTCCCTTGCTCTTGGCTTCCTCTGAGTTTCCTGCACTCCAACAATGGCCAAGAGACCCCTCAAGGGGCGGGCAACCAACTATATATAGGCTACCAACCCAAAACTAGCCGTTGCCCAAAAGTGCCCTGCGAAACTAGAGACCGTACAAAAGGACCGTACTGTCCGGTCTCTTCCAGACCGTACTGTCCGGTCTCTATTTCCAGGCGCATCTCCATCTTCTTCTTCATCTCCAATGAAGACCGTACTGTCCGGTCCCTAGGACCGTACCATCCGGTCGATTGTCCGGTCTTCATTTCTTCCACTTCCAGAAACTTCAACTTCTCTGTCTGGAAATCTTCTGATGACCGTACTGTCCGGTCCTCATGACCGTACCATACGGTCCATTGTCCGGTCTTCATTTTCTCAGCATCCCGAGACTTCACTTCTCTGTCTGGATCTTCAATGAAGACCGTACTATACGGTCCCTAGGACCGTACTGTCCGGTCTCTACCGGATAAGCTGAAAACTTGATCCACTCTTGATCCTTGCTTCCAACTTCTTCATCCTTGGTTCCTCTTCTTCTCTTCAGCCACCCTAGTCCTCAAGAGACTCACAATGCATCCATTTGATCTCTAACCTAGTGTGCTCTAAGAGAACCAATTCGATCCCTCTTGATAGTCCGGTTTTTCCTATGGACTCAAGCTAACATCTACTAAGCCAACACTTGCTTGGTCTATCATGTCCTTAGCCTTGATCCATCTTCAACCTTGACTCCATCAAGCTCTCGATCCGAATCATCGAGGCAACCAATCACCAAGTCGTCGATAAGATAGAGTTTGTGAGACGACGCTTCATTGACATGACCATTTGAATATCCTACAAGGAAATGTTAGTCACATCAATATGGTCACCCAATCACCAAAACATTCATACCTTTGGGGTTTCCGAACTCCAATGGTCATGAAGCTTACAATCTCCCCCTTTTTGGTGATTGGTGACAACACATATCAAAAGATATCAAAAGATATATAAAGAAATGCGTAAGAGTGATCTAGAAGATTGGATATGAAATGAAGAACAAGTAAAACGGAGAACAAGGTAGTCATAGCTCAAAAGGTATCACCTGCAAAATAGAGTTAGAGCACATGGGTGATATATATGGAATAAAAACATGAGCTATGACCACAACTCTGTGATGATGAGATTATAAGATATTCCTGCAAAAGCAGTGAGTGCACATATCATCACAGAAAGAGGAAACCTGGCAAGATAGATATAAATAGGCGCATCCAGGTGAACATACACAAACTCAGAGCAATATATCAGAGCAATATATTAGAGACAGAGCAATATGCAAGATATATAGATAACGAGCAAGTGTATGTAAATGAAACCAAGTGCATTCTTGATGAGCTAAACACAAGCAAAAGCAAAACGAGCTCAACAAGAACCACGAAGTACCAAAAGAATATACAAATGAAGTACCAAAAGATCTCCCCCTGGACAAAATCTGTCTCACACTCCCCCTGGACACAAGATCACTCCACTACTCCCCCTAGACCTATACAAGATCTCTCTATCTCTCTCCCCCTTTGGCACCAATGACCAAAAAGAGAAAGAAGGAAAGAGAAAAACTGCTGTCCTACGCGTCGGAGGCTGGAGGAGGTGCAGTGGTGGTAGTCACTGAAAGCTCTGGAGCTGAAGAGGTGCCCTGCTGCGGCTGCTGCTGTTCAGAAGAAGTGCCAGTGTACTCAAACTCTGGAGGTGGTGAAGGAGTCTTGGGGGGTGCTGTCTGCTGCTCTGGAGAGGTGCCTGTGGCAAGAGCCTCACGTAACTCCTCACGAGTGTAGCCAAAGTCCGTGAGATCTGCTGAGGGCTCAACAACTCGAGACGGAGTAGGTGTCCTGGGAGACTCTGTCTGCTCCACTGCTGCTGTCTCAGCTGTAGTAGTCACGACCTCTGCCTGTGAAGCTGTAAGAAGTGAATCTGTCTGCATTGAGGCGGTCTGTGCTACTGTGTCGAAGTCAAGTGTACGAGGCGGCAGTGGTGACACAAAGAAGGGACTCGTCAGCTGAAGCGGTGAGAAGCTCGGAGCTGTAGTAGCAAGAAGAGCTGACGGAGTCATGGAGAGGCCTGGTGAAGAAAAGTACTGCTGAGAAGGTCCTGCCTCTCCTGTCAAACCAGCAAACGTGGACGTCGACGGCCCCACCGTAGGTGCACCAGCAGGTGAGATGGGAGCCGTGAGTAAGGTGCTGAAGTACTGTCCCTGGCTGGAAGACTGTCCTCCCTGTGTCTGAGCAAACTGCTGCTGCTGTAGCTGCTGAAAGTGAACTGTATCTGGTGGCAGCACACCTGGAAAGGTGATAGGAGGGAAAGACGGGAGACCTGGCAGTGCCTGTCCAAAGAGACGAAGAGTCTGAGCGATCGCCTCAAAACCTGTGAACAACGAGGACATACCAGTAGCCAACTCCCTCTGAGTGTGTACAACGCTGTCCATCATCTGTCTGTCCCTCTCTCTGTCCTCTCTCTGACTCCGGATCTCTCTACGGAGCTCTGCTAGCTCTGCGCGTAGAAGTGCATCTGTCTGTGCTGTAGCTGTAGCAGAGGCTGAAGGTCCTGCTCTAGAGTCTGGGGTCACGTCCTCAGGAATGGACTCCATATGACTACCAGTCTGAAAGTGCTGCTCTGTCTCGGTAGCCGTGTCACCTAAACCCTGTGAAGAACTCTCCTGTGAAGCTGACTCCCGGGTAGCAACCCGTCTGTCGGAGGCAGGTAAAGGAGTGTACGCTGTAGTCTTCTTGGGCAACTCATCATAGTCCTCCTGAGTCAACAGCTGTAGCCTCCTCAGAATATAGCAAATCAGTGGAGCGAAGGCTAAGTGTCTGGCAGCTATGCTCTCTGCAATGACGTCCTCCATCTGGCTCAGTATAAGATCCACCAGGTCAAAACCTCTGTGCCTCAGTATCAGCATGACGACCCACTGTGAGAGTATAGAAAACTGATCCCTGTATCCACTCCTCGGCACAATGGTCTTGCTAAGAATGCTCCTGAGAACTCTGCCCTCGTGAGTAAGTCTGGTGTGAGCTCGGCTGTAGTTCTCCGGGTGAGGTGGAGGGAAAGCAATACTCATATCCTCATCAGACGGTAGGTGTCCCCCAAGAGGTCTGCGGGGAGGCTCCATCCCTGGGTGAGCAAGTGGGAACACCCTAGTCTCGTGCTGAACTGTCTCAAGGGCCGCTACGAGGTCCTCCCTAGTCACTCTGTGGGGCTGCCCTCTGAGCATGAACCATATCGCTGAGCGATCCTGAGCAATCCACAAGGAAGCGTAGAAGTCCATCACTATATCGTAGTCCCATCTCATCTGTGTGGTGATGATCTCCTCGAGGCCCGGGATATAGGACAAGTGCTGTGTGAAGTCTGTCCCGGCACCTCTGCTAGCAGCCTGTATGCTGCAGTGCTGGTGAGTGACAAAGAGCTTATCAGCTCCACCAGTACGCAGTCTGCTCCTCAGTCCAGCTGCTATCCTCTGCTGTAGTAAGGTCCAGAAGCGACCTCCTGCCTGTGAGTCCCTCCTGGCAGGTACCCATACCTCCTCAGACACTCTCCTGAACTTCTTGAGGACGGGGCCTGGAAGCCTGAGAGCGTCCTCAGCAAGTACGTCCCTGAGTGAAGCAGTCCTGTCGAGTGCACAGAACTTGGCAGCCATCCTCTGCCTGTCACCCTCTGTGACCTCGTCACGGGAGCTGGAAGAGCTCTCCTCCTCCTCTGACTGGGCCTGCTGCTCCTGCGCGGTCCTCGACGTACCAACCCCGCGGGTGGACGGAGTCCGCTGCACTGTGGCTCTAGCCCTGGAAGACCTCCTAGGAGTCTCCCCCTGTCCTCCAGCAGGTGGGTCCCTGATCCGGAACCCTGTGTCTCTGCCAGTGGGTAGGTCAACCTCAGCTGCCCTGAGGGCCTGATCCCACTCTGGGTCACCTGTCCTCTGCTTCTTCCTCTTCGGCTGTGGATCTGGAGCCTTGGCCTTGCCCTTGTCACGGTCTCCTCTGCCCTGCCTCTGCCTCTGCCAGAACCTCCTGCCATAACTGCTGACTAGGCTGCAGACTAGATAGGGCGAGTGAGCTTGGCCCACCAACCCGTCCACTGACGGCTGACTGCCAAAGATAGGACTAAGGGCTTGGCCCTCAATCCGTCCACTGTCTCTGCTCTGCTGTCAACTGCCCACTGTCCGCTGACAACTGCCACTGCACGATAGGAATAGACAGGGTATATGAGTATAGAATAACCTACTATAATCTACAAGCAAGAATCGTAGGTAAGCGCGTAAATCTAGATGAAGTCCTAGCGCAGAGGTGAAGGACACAATGCCGGCAAATATGCAAAGGGGGAACTACGGCATTGTCGATTATGGGTGGAGATCAACTAGTGTCATACTAGATATGCAACATCGAAATACGACACTAATTGAGGAAATGCTAGTGTCGAGCTAGGTGTATATGGTATGGAACGGAAATCGACACAAAGCAACAATCAACCAAAATGTCATAGATAAATGAAGTGCGACACTCGAACACTATGACACATGGCAGGTAAATGACCTAACTTGCGAAGCAGTTCATAGCAATGCATACCAATTCGCAAAAAGGTTCGATTTTTGGATGAATTTCTAGGGATTTTAATCGATGAAGGATGAATGGCTCAAACCCTAGGTAGGTATTGAAATCGGGCATGGCTACTGTGCAATTTGTAAAGCCAGGAGCTCACCGGAGCGACGGCGATCGTCGGAGTGATGATGGCGGTTCGGTGAGTAGTCGAGGAGGAGCAGTCCACACGCGCAACGAAGGACGAGCAACAGCTTGTGGTCCGCGCGGATGGAGGAGCTCCCCTGTACGTCGACGAGGTCGTCGTCGTCGTCCTCGGCTCCGGTTAATCGACGGCGGCGTGCGGGCGGTGGAGCGGCGGCTCGGTGGTGCGGCCGGGTGGTGCTAGGGTTGCGCGAGCGCAGGCGCGGTGGAGCGAGGCGGTGGCGTGCGGCTGCTGTGGTGGCGGTCAACGGCGAAGTGCTCGTCGGCGGCGAAGGCGGCGGTGTACGGCGCGCACGCGGGAGGCGAGGTGGTGGCGGGAGCGGCGAAACGCGGTGAACGGCGGCGGTAATGGTGAAAGGGATGCACAGTAACCCGGAACGGTCGGATAGATTAGGTCGATTTCGAATCGACGGCCACGATTGATCAAGAACGGAATCAACGGATTGGATTGAATGCGATCTCGCGATGAAGTCAACCAGACCGTATGGTACGGTCCTAGGGATCGTATTGTACGGTCTCCTTTCCACCCTGACAGATAGCTATAGAGATCGTATTGTACGGTCTAGAGGACCGCATTGTCCGGTCTCCTTTCTGCCTCAGGTTTCAAAGGGTCTCGTGCAAAAGCACACCGTATTGTACGGTCCCTTTGACCGTATTGTACGGTCCAGTCCAGAAATGCTGATTTTCAAGGAATTTCCTTCTAAGTCCAAGTTTCTCACACAAAAACCAAATAAACGCCAAACATGGACTAGAAGGGGAACTCTCAAACACTCCTTTGAAAATAGACCAATATAGGTTGCGCATAGGCTTATAGTAATTTTTCAATCGGCAAATAAGATGCAACCAATAAGAACCAAATGCGATAAAACCAAAGGAGGGGTATGTATGAGTCCTTTGCCTATGATCCGTACAAGTAGATTTAACCTTGAGGATCATTTAGCAAGACTCAATGGGCATGAAGCGCAATTCTTTTCTTTAGTCACACTTCTATGAGATGTGAGATCATATTACGAATGAAGCACTTCCTCATAGTGTGACAACTCCTTTGTGATTTTCTATATGCAATGCATGAGACAAGCATATCATACAAATGCAAGAGAAAGTAAACATGCCATGTGATATGCAAGCAAAGTTAAGACAACGCATAAAGGAAACCTATTCAAGGCCAAGTTTGAACCTCTCTCAAGCTTATTCACTATGAGCCAAACCTTGCCTTGAGTCCATCGGTCCACCAACTCAAGCATCCCCCATGCTCATAGCTATCTTGAGAAAGTTAGACCTTGAACTAATTTTTTTGTTCTTTTCTTTTAGTTATTTACATATGCATGGATGCAAACGTACTAGTTCACAAAGGAGCACCTAGCTACCATGCAAGCAAATGCAAGAAAAGAAACTACTATGATACAAGTTACCTCCTTGAAGAGTAGATTTGTCGATGACGCACTCGAAGCTTGTGGTGGACGTTCATGGGTTGACGTTGCGGCACACGGTCCACCACCATCTCCCTTCTAGGTCTTGTTCTTGGGAGCCCACTCGCACTTGGTCGGCCTCTCAAGGTCAACTATGCATTTGGGCACCCAAATCTTCCTCATCATCCGCCTCTTGTCGGGTGATCCAAGAGCCTTTGCCTTCACCTTGCCTTTCTTGTCCCTAAAGAGCTTGTAGTGTGTATTTCCATGGAACAAGTTAGCGTTAGGCAAAACCTTGGAACTTCTCACCTTGGGACAATTCTTGCTAGTGTGGCCGTCACGGCAACACTTCTCACAATAGTAGTCGTCCGCCATGAGGGGAACTACCCAAGGTGGAATGTCATCGTCCTTGCCGATGAGGTTGATGGCGGCGGGGTAGGAGCCGAGTCCCTTGTGCCCGGGGTTGTTCACAAGGTTCCGACCAAGTATCTCCTTATGAATGGTCCTTCCCCTTGTGAGCCTCTCGAAGCCGTCCATCACCGAAGCTCTCTCCTTCTTGAGTTGATGATATTCCTTCAAGATTTTCTCATCAAGAGAGATGCTCTCAAGAGAGGGAGTTAGTCCATCACAAGTAATATATGAAGAATCGGAAATAGATGAACTAGAAGAAGAAGTGTTACACTTTTCGAGGAGGGATTGATGTTCTTCCTCAAGAACCTTGAACTTGCCGTTGAGCCTCATGTGTTCAACCTTGAGCTTGTCATAGCTTTCATCCAAGGTTATGAGCGAAGTGGAAAGGTGCTTGATCTCACCCTCTAGTAACTTGGACTTCTCCTTGAGCTTCATGTGGTCTTCCTCAAGCTTGTCATAGTCCTCATCAAGAGCCTTGTGAGAGATGGATAAGTCCCTAAGTTTACCCTCAAGTTGACGAACTCGAAAGGCGGCCACTTCATGTTCCTTCTCCAACCGAGCAATGGTCTTGTCCTTCTTCATGATCATCTTGCCGGTTAGGAGAATGCTATCCAAGAGTTCCTCATAAGTGGGCTTATCCTCCTCACCAAACTCTTCATCGGACTCGCTCTTCTCATCTTCACTACTATCATCATCTTTGGCCATCAAGCAAGTCGGTGGTGGAGGTAGAGTCTCGGAGATGTTGGTGAGAGCAATGCCGGCCATCTTCTTTCCCTTGGAGGATGAGTCATCACTTTCTTCTTCTTCACTATCATCATCCGTGACCCACTCTCCAACAAAGAGTCCCTTGCGGGATGATCTTCTCTTGTCTTTGCCTCTAGAGCTTTCCTTCTTGACAAACCTCTTCCTTGCCTTGTACTTGCTTCTAGGGTCTTCTTCTTCATCATCGCTTGACTCTTGAGTCTTCTTCTTGCTCTTCTTGATTGGCTTCGGACATTCCTTGGCAAAGTGACCCTTCTCCCCATAATTGTAGCACTCGGCATCTTTTTTGTTGATGAACCTTCTCTTGAAGAAGTTGCTTCTCTTCATGAGGAGTGCTAGATCATTAGGATGAAGTTGCAACAAGTCTTCAACGTCTTCTTCAAGCTCTTCATCACTTGAATCTTGAGTCACCACCTTCTTCATCTTCTTGCTTGACCCCTCGGATGCAAAAGCAAGATTCTTGGAGGGCTTCTCATCAAGCTTCTTGTCGAGGTTGTAGCTCTCGAAGGCGGTGATCTTCCCAAGTAGCTTGTGGGTTGTGAGGGCTTGAATGTCGGTGTTGAATAGACATGTGATGAGTGCTCCATATTTCTCCCTTGGGAGAATCCTCAAGATCTTCCGCACAAGGTCACCATCATCAATCTTGTCCTTCACACCGAGAGAGTTAATATCCTCTACAAGCACATTCAAGCGAGAGTAAGTGTCATTGATTAGCTCATTTGAAGACATGGTAAAGTCATCATACTTGTTCTTTAGCACATAGTATCTTTCCTCTTTCACGTCCGTGGAACCCTCATGAATTTGTTGAATTTGTGTCCATACTTCATGAGCGGTACCCGCGGACTTGACTCGAGCAAAGACCTCTTTAGTGATAGCTTCAAACAAGGCATTTTTAGCTTTAGCATTTGCCTTTGCGAGATTCACATCAAGAGTACCAATGGGAGTCCTTAGAGAGACACCTGAACTTGTCACCTCCCATGCGATAGGATCGAGAGCCTCGAGGTAAGCTTGCATGCGAGCTTTCCAATAGGCATAGTCGGTCCCATCGAACGGGGGCGGCCCATGATCTCTCGGCATCCTTACTCAAGGCGGTTAAGCCCTATTTGAGCAACGAGGCTCTGATACCACTTGAAAGGATCAAGGGCACCGAGAGGGGGGGGGTGAATCGGTGTGTCAACAATTTCTCCCAAACGTACTTTAGGCGTGAAGCTAGCAAGACTAGATAAGGTGATAGCAAGAGGCAAGCAAAGCGCGCACACAATCTAGTCTATGCAACAAGCAACACCCTAGCAAGCAATTCTACCAAGTAGTAAAGAGACAACCTATCATGCAATTCTACTAGCACATAATAGTAAATGCGGAAGCGTAAATGCTAGTATGTAAAGGAGATAGAGATAGGAATGCTCATGATTTTTCCCGTGGTCTCGGAAGGGTGGCGCCTTCCCCTACTCCACGTTGGGTCACTCCCGCCGGAGTCTCGACCCCGTCCCTCCGCTCGATGGCGATCCCTCCTAGAGCACACTTCACCCTCCGAGTGAAGTCGCGGGCACGTCCCGCCGGGCTCGATCCTGGGTACTCTTCCGGAGGTAAGGCTCCGCACGTGATGCGTGCCAAAGGGCGCTCCACTAGTGATGCTTCTTTCGCACGGGAAGCTCCAAGACCGTGTACAAACTTGTGTTAGCTTCCACAATCTCCTTGGACAGCTCAACACCAACGCCTAACCGGTCTAGGCCTCGCCATAGACCAAGAGTAACAAACCGAAGTGACTCTCTCAAGCTCACACTAGCCTAGAGATCAAGTGGATGCAATTGCTACTCTCTCAAGCACTAGGATCACTCCAAATCCTTCACAAGTGCTTCTCTCCCTTGCTCTTGGCTTCCTCTGAGTTTCCTGCACTCCAACAATGGCCAAGAGACCCCTCAAGGGGCGGGCAACCAACTATATATAGGCTATCAACCCAAAACTAGCCGTTGCCCAAAAGTGCCCTGCGAAACTAGAGACCGTACAAAAGGACCGTACTGTCCGGTCTCTTCCAGACCGTACTGTCCGGTCTCTATTTCCAGGCGCATCTCCATCTTCTTCTTCATCTCCAATGAAGACCGTACTGTCCGGTCCCTAGGACCGTACCATCCGGTCGATTGTCCGGTCTTCATTTCTTCCACTTCCAGAAACTTCAACTTCTCTGTCTGGAAATCTTCTGATGACCGTACTGTCCGGTCCTCATGACCGTACCATACGGTCCATTGTCCGGTCTTCATTTTCTCAGCATCCCGAGACTTCACTTCTCTGTCTGGATCTTCAATGAAGACCGTACTATACGGTCCCTAGGACCGTACTGTCCGGTCTCTACCGGATAAGCTGAAAACTTGATCCACTCTTGATCCTTGCTTCCAACTTCTTCATCCTTGGTTCCTCTTCTTCTCTTCAGCCACCCTAGTCCTCAAGAGACTCACAATGCATCCATTTGATCTCTAACCTAGTGTGCTCTAAGAGAACCAATTCGATCCCTCTTGATAGTCCGGTTTTTTCTATGGACTCAAGCTAACATCTACCAAGCCAACACTTGCTTGGTCTATCATGTCCTTAGCCTTGATCCATCTTCAACCTTGACTCCATCAAGCTCTCGATCCGAATCGTCGAGGCAACCAATCACCAAGTCGTCGATAAGATAGAGTTTGTGAGACGACGCTTCATTGACATGACCATTTGAATATCCTACAAGGAAATGTTAGTCACATCAATATGGTCACCCAATCACCAAAACATTCATACCTTTGGGGTTTCCGAACTCCAATGGTCATGAAGCTTACACAAGTGAGCAGCACTAACCCGACGTCGGCGCCACAAGGAGCCCATGGTTGGGCCATCCTCCTCGCTGTCACCGTAGAGCACTCCTCCGTAAGTGGACAGGTCCATGTGAGGACGTCCGATACTGAACCTCTCATATGCCCACATCTGGAGGAGCAGTGGGCAACCAGTCAGGACGGCTGAGGGGTCCGCCTTTGTGCACGCGTCACAAAGTCCTCGGTACGTCGCTGCCAAGATAGCAGACGACCAGCTGTACTGTGGAACAGCGTCAAGCGGTGCATCCGCGATCTGGCGAGCAAAGAAAACCAGCTGCTTGCCCACAGAGTTCCCGTGCGAACTTGTGAACATGATCCAACCAAACAACCAAAGAAGGTAGGCCTCCAAGTGCCTCGACACAGTGTCGTCATCCGCCTCCGGGTGAATGTACTCCGCCTGTACGTCACGACACAGAAACAAACGTTAGCCATAGGTATCGAAAACTATGGAGTTAAATGAAATATACTACAAGATGATTCACTTTACCTGAAACTGTAGTAGCCACTTCTTCGTCGGGCCGTGGTGCTGGTCACCAGGAATAGTCCGGTACGGTGGAGCACCTGGCCGACGGACGATACCCTCAAAGCGGGCAAGAAGGTCGTGCCGCCAAGTGTCTGGCTCGTCGGGAGAGGAGACCGCCTCACCAGCAGTGCGTACTCCAAGCAAGAACGACACGTCCTCAAGTGTCGGTGCCATCTCCCCACAAGGAAAGTAGAAGGTGTGAGTCTCAGGTCTCCAGCGATCCACTAGTGCAGCTAGCAGAGAACGGTCGAAGCAGAACCGTCGGGCCGGATCCGCCTGCTCCTCAGGCCCGGTGGCCTCAACAAGCCTACAAAGTGGTAGGAGTCCAGCTGCTCGTAACCTGCAAAAGCAAATGTGATTAGTTTAGGAAAAAATATTTAAAAACGTAAACAATAAATGAAAACATACTGATGCATACCTCGGAATCCAACGATCGTCTAACCGCAACAACTCAAGAGGTACCGTAGGACGTAGAACGGGCAGCTCCGCTGCAGTAACCGCACTCAAGTAGGACCGGTGCCGTCGGTCCAAACGCGAGTCCAGTAACTCGAGCTCAGCTCCACCCTCGGTCGCCATACCTATACACATTGCTTGTAAAATCAGCAAATAAATACGTATCACAGCAAATATGTGACAATAAGAATGTAGTTTCATTACAACTGAAGGTCTTACAATACATTACAACTGAAGGTCTTACAATACATTACAACATGAAATACAATGTCCATAATAACTTACTTCTCATAACATAGTTTACACAATACGGAATGCATTGAAGACGTAAGGTCACATATAACAACATGGATCAACCTAGGGTAAAGAACAATAATTCTTCAGCGAGCACTTCCTTCCATCCTTGCTACTCGACGACGTGCACGAGGACGACGACCATCTTGGGGATTCCCAGAAGGGCCTGCTTCAGCTGCACCCTCTGTTGACTTCTTACCGGGGCACTTCTTGTAGGTATGTCCGGTGCCATTACACGCCGTACATCGGTCCTCCTGCCTTCCTATCTCAGACTCATCCATATCATTTCTAATACGTCGTGTCTTGCGACGACCACGCTTCTGCCTCAATTTTTCCTTATCAGGACCACGTAGGTAGTTACCACCATGGTTGTTTGTAAATGTGCCAAATATAGCAAAGCCATAGATCTCTGCATTCCATGTCGTCATGACATACTCTTTTGAAAAATATTGCGACACGTAACGCTTCGGGGCCAAATTTGTAAGTGAACAAGCTGCTATAACATGTGAGCATGGCCTGTGTAAGAGCTTCGGCTTCATACAGGAACATGTGCATGACTCATTGCGGACAATACACTCTTGTACCGTCCTCTCGCGGTTGCCACCACGACGGCCCCTGTCTCTACAAAGAATCTCAAAACGATTCTCTGTTGTGCCCATTGCTCGAGCACGGTGCAAACTTGCCTTCTTAATCTTTTTCTCCATGTAAGTTGTCATGAATGTTGAAAATATCAATCTGTTGTCAGCCATAGCATGACAAGCTGCTGCATGTCTTTCACGAAAGTACTTGCACGTCCCATACAAAATCCCCTCCACTATTCCAACAAGAGGCAATCCTCTGAAACCACGAATAGCCCAGTTGTACACCTCTGCCATGTTTGTTGTCATTATTCCATATCTGGAACCATCTGTATCGTACAACAATGACCACTTCTCCTTTGGCTCATGCTCAATCCAATCAGAGAAGCACCTGATAGATGACCCTGCTCTCCGGACGACGTTCCTCGGGCCATCCGTGGGGAGGCTACAAAGAGGAACAGACCTATCAGGGTCAGGGTTCGGCCTGTTCGACAACTCTTCAGTTTGTTTTGTTGCCAACTCATCAAGCCGCTGCCACATTGCATTAAACTTCCTCTGTTGATTCTGATTGCACAGCCTTTTGAACATGTTCATCAGATGCTTATTCTTGAAATGACTATAAAAGTTCGCACCCAAATGCCTCATGCACCACCTGGATTGTATGTCAGGCCAACGAGCTGGAACACCACGCTCAACGGAACCATGCTTCATGTCCAATATCGCCTTCAGCAAACCTGCATGTCGGTCGTGTATGACACAAACATTAGGTCGTCCTTGCACCACTGCCAACTTTACACGCTCCAAAAACCAATACCAGCTATCGGCGTTCTCACCCTCCACAAAGGCAAATGCCACAGGTACGACTTGATTGTTGCCATCGACTCCAATGGCAGTCAAAATCTACCCTTTATACTTTCCCGTGAGGAAAGTACCATCCATGCAAAGAATGGGCCTGCAATGCAGAAATGCCATGATGCATTGACCCAATGCAAAGAAGGCACGATGAAGGATCAATTTTCCAGGTTCTTTTGGATTTGGCAAATCCATGATATCGTAATACATACCAACGTTTCTCTGTCTGATGCTTTGTAACAACGATGGCAGGTTGTCATAAGAGGCTTCATATGACCCAAATCTCTTCTCTATCACCTTCTGCTTTGCTTTCCAAGCTTTAGAGTAGCTTATGGTGTACTTGAAATCCTCCTCTATCATGTTGATTATAGATTTTGGCTCATACCTTATGTTGTCCACAATTCTACTATACGTGTAGTCAGCAACAAATTTGGAGGTAAGAGCTGTATTGCACTTCTCTAATTCTTCCAACTCACATGTATGGTCCTTCACTATAGAGCATTTCAAAGCAGACTCCACTTTTGCTCGTAAGCGTGCACCCTGAACGGACAATGAGTGAACACGCACTTAACGTCATACAGTTTCCTGCTGGACTTAACAACTACAAAGGACCTCTTCACCGACAGAGACCAGTACTTCACAGCATTCATCACATCATCCTTGTCTTTGTACATAGCTCCCTCTGTCACCTCATTCCCGTGGTACTCCCATGGGACGGAGTACCCTTTATTGATAATCAGATTTGCAAAATTTTGATTGTTCCACTCAGCTGGGACTGAAATCTCATTCTCGTCGTCTGAAGAGTCAACTTCGGGAAGATTCTCATACTCCTCGTCGTCCCTCCTCATCTCCTCAACTATGTGTTCTATCCGCTCCCCTTCGTCTGCTTCACCCATCGGTTCCACAGATGCCAGATTTTGTTCACCCTCCTCAATTTCTGCCTCGCGATCCTCTTCATCCTCCATGTCTGGCCTACCTACCTCGTCCACGTACACGGCATCTACCTCAACCACCTCCTTTAGGTATGCCTGAGCAAGGAGGACGAGAGGCCACCCACGCTTCTACAGCCTTATCCACATATTTTCTCCATGTTGATGTTGCATGCAAAGGTATTAACTCCCAGTAAAACCCCTCACGTGCACGGCTAACCATGCCCATCAGGTTCGATCCATGTTGGTCTGTATCCAGCTGAAACAGCCGCATCAACCAATTGTGCACACCCTTAATTGTCCTTTCATTTGGCCTTGTGATTCCTCTACAAACTGACGGAAACCCTGATAGATCAACCCCCTGTACCCCACGAACAATATCCCCTTCTCCATAATAAATTTGAAACACTATTTTATCTGACATACCTGTCAAACATCGAGATTATTTTTTATTTTCGTATTTGTCACGTACTAATCAAAATTAGCTACCTTTTATACTGACTATCTTATTTGCTTATAATACATCTAGATATTGCTTATAATTAATATAAACTCTTTTTTAAAAATATGCTACATCTATATATTAATATATCTATACCTATCTTACAGAGTAATACATCTACAACACTTGTAAGTAAATATTAATACCACTATATAATGCTACACTATTTATTTAAATACCATAATACTAAACTATTTAAATACTGACAAATATTATAATGCTGTTATTTAAATAATAGCAAATACTATAATGCTACACTATTTAATGCTACATTATTTAAATCTAGATCTAGTTTAAATACTATAATGCTACACAATATACTGCTACACTATTTAAATACTATAATGCTATACTATTCATTTCAATACTACTAGCTCTAAATCTGGCTTATAAGAATCTAAACCTACATCTGTATCTATTGTATTCATACGACTATATTATACTACACTATTTATTTAAATACTAGTAAATCTAGATCTAGCTACATCTAAAACTATATTTATAACTAGTCGTACTCTAACTATTATACGAATCGAAAACTTACCGAAGTTACGACACGTTGGACAGCACGCCGCAACCACCTCCTCCTCCCCTCTTCTCTCTTTCCTTCTCTTCTCCTCTCTTCCCTTCTCCTCTCATTCCTTCTCTTCTCCTCTCTTCCCTTCTCCTCTCCCTCTCTTTCTGCTCAACGCGGCCGACGCCGAGGCCGAAACGCGCGCGGTTTATAGAGGCGCGTCTTGTTGCCCGGTCGTTGGGCGAGTGGGCCCTTATCGCCCGACCGTTGGGCGACTGGGACCCACCACGCTCGCCCGCCGCGCCTTGTCGCCCGTTGGAAGGGAGATTCGAGTCCTTGTCGCCCCGCGCGTGGGCGACTGGGACCCACCGCGCCCACGCCGCGCCTTGTCGCCCTTCGAACGGGAGATCCGCGCCTTGTCGCCCCACATACGGGCGACTGGGCCCCACCGCGCGCGCCCCTCGCCTTGTCGCCCGCTGCACGGGTGATTTGCGGCCTTGTCGCCCAGCGATGCGGCGAGAAGGTGTTATCGCCTGTCCCAAGGGCGATTAGGCGACTAGTTTTGCTAATTTTGAAAACGAGCGGTTATTAATAAAAATATAATAAAAAAATCGATTAAAAATAAAAAAATTCGATCAAGACGGGCAGAATCGCTAACAATTCGCTCGAGCTGTTTCGTGCTCACTCCCCTCGCTAACAATTCCAAAAACAATTGGCGTGCGCAAGAATCATCTGGACCCTTCCAAGCCTTGCATGCAGGCGGCACTCGTTCGACGCGTGACGGCCGGTTTTGCCGGTCAACGGTCACACACTTTGGCCCTGCTCCGTCGCGCGCGGGTAGTACTTTACACGCCGACCGCGCTCCCGTGGATCTACTATACTGCTGAAACAGAGCACGCAAAACCAGCAGCAACCATGCACGCGGCGGCTCGGAGCAGAAGCTGCAGGAGGAGGATGTCGCCCGCCGTCGCCGTCTTCGTCGCCTCCCTCTCGCTGCCCCTTGTCTTCCCCTTCGTCGTCCACCGCGCGGCGGCGCAGGAGCTCGGTAGGGGTGGTTTCCGATTTACAAATGCACGCACACACCGTGAGTGATCGGAGCACTATTTTTTCTATGGTTGGGTGACCGGCCGGTCGCGCGCGTGTGTTGCACCCCGCTTGACCGTACGTCGTTCTTGTGACATGCATGCGCGTCTCGTGGTGGGAATGAAGACGACGAGGGCGAGTTCAGCTACCGTCGTGACGCCGGGAACGGGCCGGCGCGGTGGGGCTTTATCCGGCCGGAGTGGGCCGTCTGCCGCACCGGCCACCTGCAGTCCCCCATCGCGCTCTCCAACACCGTGGCCGGCCTCGCCGGCCGCCCGGGCCGCCTGGGCCGCACCTACCGCCCCGCCGCGGCGTCGCTCGTCAACCGCGGCCACGACATCATGGTCCGGTTCAACAGCGACGCCGGCGGCGTGCTGGTCGACGGCGTGGCGTACCGGCTGCGGCAGATGCACTGGCACGCGCCCAGCGAGCACGCCATCAACGGCCGCCGCTACGACCTGGAGCTGCACATGCTGCACCAGAGCGAGGGCAACAAGTACGCCGTCGTCTCGCAGCTCTACCGGATCGGCCGCCGCCGCGACAGGACCATAAGCAGGGTACGTAGTGTCGTCTCTATCTGTGTTGCTCATCAGCGTATCTGCATGCGTGGTAGCAAGCATCAATCTATATATGGCCGTTTGCTGATTTACATGGTTCAAACGCGTGGATCGATGGACAGATCGAGCGGTACGTCGAGCGGATCGCGAGGCGCAAGGACCACGAGGAGCTCATCGACGAGGAGGTGGACCCGCGGCGGCCGGTGCGGGGGAGCACCGTGTACTACAAGTACATGGGCTCCTTCACCACGCCGCCCTGCACGGAGGGCGTCACGTGGCTCGTCGCGCAGAAGGTCCGGCGCGTGCGGCGGCGCCAGGTCAGGCTGCTGCGGAACGCCGTGCACGACGTAAGCAGCTGGCGCTCGACTTCTTCCCCCACGTGACTGTTTCTTGCTACAGCCGGGCACCGCCGTTAATTCCATGCATGCGCGTCGTGTCAAGCTGACGAGAGAAGTTCGTGTGGTTAATTTCATTGCATGTGCTTATTGCAGGGTGCGAGGAGGAACGCGCGGCCGCTGCAGGAGGCCAACGGCAGGGGCGTCGGCTTCTACTACACCTCGCCGGCGCACGGCATGGTCACGACGGGGGGCTAGCGTCTTTTTTTTTAGCGTCCATGCCGCTCATGGAGCAGCCCAAACTGATTTGTTGACTGTAATACTGCACTTGAGAGGTACAGGAACCGATATTGTGTAGCTATATCGAGATTCATTCACCATGACTCGTTCCAACTTGTGCATTGTCTCGGTGTTGAAAAATTTTTCGTTCACGCATATAGTCTTGGTAGGATTATTTTTGCCTGAAAGTCTTGGGAGGATTATTGAGATTGCGCGTGAAAACTACTCCAGGAAGAGATTAGAATGGTTGCTGAATATTCAGATTCGCAAGGAAATTGATGGCAACATGGGACGACATCGTTCTATAATTAGATCTAAAAAGGAAGGATTAGTGATGCTAGGTGGTACTTGCTCACTCGTATGATTTTAGTTACGATATCCGTCCTTGAATTTTAGATCAACATCCCATCTGTTTTTTTTAGCAATTTCGAAATTCAGTGATACATCTTCATATCCTAGAGCCTCATTCTGTGGTATCATGTTGCCGCTAAATTTGAGGCATTTGTTTGATAGCTTCGATGTTAGAGTGGGTCATTGTAAAAACCTCTTTACAGAAAATTCTTGATGAAGTGTCCTCAAAAGTTTGATTTTCAGCGTTCCAAAACCCAGCCTTTCATGACCTCGTTTGTTTCAGCTTTTGATTCTTCCAGCTGAAAAGGCGACAAATGATGAAACAAACAGGCTGGGCGCCTCTATGATTTTCTTGTTGAACATGAAACCTAATACAAAATTAAAGTATCTATAAGGCTTGTATCTATGCATCATTTCACGAAACCTTTCGACGCAGCATGGGACGGCGCATTTCGCCACCATCCCATCAACATTGTTCTGTACAACGCAGTTAAAAGGGGTCAGATTTTGTTTCGCAAAAAAAGAAAAAAAAAGGAAGGATGATGTCAGATTCAAACCAACAAAACTGGATGAGAAATGGGTAGCGCATGGCTGCCTAGCTACTTCACACCCAACCGGTTCCACAGTACACACTCTTTGTGCGCGCCGCTGAAAATACTCCACAGTACACACGCGACCGTGGCGACACGGACGGACGGGTGGACGTGTACGCGGCGGCTCCAAGCAGCAGCATGCCGGCCGCTGACGCCGTTCTCCTCGTCTCCCTCCCCCTCCTCGTCCTCCTCTCCGGCGCCATCCACCGCTCAAGAGCGCAGCAGGAGACAGGTAGGTAAGCGGTCGTCGCTTGCCAGATTAATTGGAAATCTAGCTGCGTGGCCGGTTGTCTGACCGTTGTGACATGCGCGTCTTCGTATGTGTACGTGGGTTTGGGGGTTGATCGATGACGGATGAAGACGATGAGGGGGAGTTCAGCTACCGGAGGAACGCCGGGAACGGGCCGGCGCGGTGGGGTGAAGTCCGGAAAGAGTGGGCGACGTGCTCCACCGGCCGCCTGCAGTCTCCCATCGTCCTCTCCGCTGCTGTCGCCGGGGTCGACGGCCGCGCCGGACGCCTGGGCCACGCCTACAGCCCCGCCGCCGCGTCCCTCGTCAACCGCGGCCACGACATCATGGTACGCGCGCGCTAGTACAAATCAAATTTCATTACTGCCTTTGTTCCGATTGGTGCACGTACATCGCGTCATCGGGGAGGTGGTTAATTGATTCATACACCACATGACGAGATCGACAAGTAACAAACAGGTGAGGTTCTACAGCGACCCGGGCGGCGTGGTGATCGACGGCGTGGCGTACCGGCTCAGGCAGATGCACTGGCACTCGCCGAGCGAGCACGCCATCAACGGCCGCTCGTACGACCTGGAGCTGCACATGCTGCACCAGAGCGAGGCCAACAACACCGCCATCGTCTCGCAGCTCTACCGGGTCGCTCGTATGCGTCGCGACAGGACCATACACAGGGTTCGTCCTTCAGAATTCAGATACTACTACTACATTGTTTCGAACATCGTTTCGACCTCATCCCGACCAATTATTACAAACGTATTAATTCTAATAACCCCAGTAACAAGAAGTCGTTGTGCTGTGCAGCTGGAGCGGTACATCAGGAGGATCGCTAGGAGGAAGGACCGCGAGGTGCTCATGGACGAGCCGGTGAACCCGCGGCGGCAGGTCAGCGGCAGCAACGTCTACTACAAATACAA
Organism: Eragrostis nindensis; assembly: GCA_012490785.1. NCBI lineage: Eukaryota > Viridiplantae > Streptophyta > Magnoliopsida > Poales > Poaceae > Eragrostis > Eragrostis nindensis. The sequence goes on from JAAXCT010000206.1 coordinate 86,779, forward strand.
TGGATCCTTCACCACGCCGCCCTGCACGGAGGGCGTCACATGGCTCGTCGCCAACAGGGCACGACACGTGACGCGCCGCCAGGTGACGCTGCTGAGAAACGCTGTCCACGACGTAAGCGGTCTTCAGCTCGATCGCCTCCCGGGTGCTGCAGTGGCCGATCACTGCCGTTGCGTAGAGCGACGCTGATACGAGAAATTCCGTGCGTTTTGCCGTGCAGGGTGCAAGGAGGAATGCGCGGCCGCTGCAAGAGGCCAACGGGAGGGGCATCGGCTTCTACTACACCACGCGCACGCGGACTCGCGGCCGTGGGGCGACGGAAGGGAACTAGCAAGGAGACGGCCGGCCGGCGGCGGATTCATCGTGTCTTTGACCTCTGCTCTGCTTGTAGTACGGACGGCGCAAGGCCAAGCTGTAATCGTGTCTTTGAGCTCTGCTCTGCTCTGCTTCTAGTGCTATGTCCGAGAGTGTTGGGACAACACAGATTAACATGTATTCCACCAATGAAGTCAATGCAGCTCAATACAACTAAACTTTTGTCAAAGTAGGGTTTTTTTTTTTTTACTTTCGGAGATAACTTTCGTTAATTACTTTGAGTGAGCCTCTATGGTTAACAAAAAGCATGCTTCGCGATGTAAACCCATTTAGAAAGTTTTAAGAGTTCTTGTTACCAACACAACAACCATTTTGTATGCACAAGCATACATAGTGTTTTGTTACTAATCAGCGTGCACAAGCCCGGATATTGACAAAAAGAAGAGTACAGTACAACAGCAAAATCATCTATGTTGTGCGGATAAAAGTTTTTTAAGTTGTTCATTGAGCGATACTGAGTTGCTGACACCACTAGCTTACGGGTTGTTAACGAGATAAATGGAGAGGAGAGAGAATGAAACAGAGAGTCCGAGCTTAAAGAGTCAGAAAAAACAGAGTAAGTGGAGTAAGTGGTAGCAAGCAGGCAGCCGCTCCTCACCATCGACGAATGAGAGATGTTATTCCAGTATCTCTTGCGCTTATGTATGCAAGCAAGAGGAGGTCGCATCGACGAAGCCATTAGCGTTTATCCTGCTTCATGGGCCTGACAACGAGGAATTGCAGGTTTTTTTGACACTTGTGCTTGGGGAAGCAGTAGAAGAAGGGGCTATAGAGGGGTTGTGGCGTATGAAGTGCTTGTGTTGGTTAATGGTTTTTAGATCCTGCTTAGTTCAGGTTGCTGATGTGTGCTTTTACAGTGGTCATACTTTGCAAAGCTCTAATTTTCTTATGATTTTTGTTCATAGAGTGAATGGTTCGTTTTTAGATTCCATGCTCTGCTTATGATGATTCATTTAGCTCCCTTCCTTACGGTTGAGTTAGTCTACATATCTTAATTGTACCTTACATATATAATGACCTTAAGTTTGTCCTAGTGTATGATATTATACTTTTTATTTCTAGTTAACATGTTGGGCTAATCGGTATCCACAATTGAGAAAAAGATTGTGATCCTTATTTTCATTTTTGAGCACATGATTCTTGACAGTGTCAATTAGTTATTTAGTTTTCTATGTGACTCAGGGTTAATGCGTGGCTCCTGGTGAGGTTCTTTAAACAATTGCCAGGTTTAGGTCATGAATACATTCACCACTTTGAATATTGGATCATGGCATATGTAACTAAGTTTGTGCTTAGCCCCCCGACACCACGGTTCATTCATCTTAAAGGATGCGACATCGTTGGATTAACTATTTTGGGAATTGAGAGAATTTGAATTTCACTGTATTTGTATGGCAACCTTTTTATGCGGATTAAACTATTGAATTATTATTTTAACGAACCGATATATGTGTGCTTGGGAATCATATTACTATACACTAATCTGACAAGGAAGAAATTAATAAGGAAAAGCACAAAAACAAAATGCAATAATGTATCCTAGGCCTGTTGCTTGAGAACCCCTCCCTTATTTATGCGCATCAGGAGAGGCCATTGTATCTACATCAAGAAGACACAGATCTCGAAGCAAACAAACAATGGCACGACACAGGCCTCAGACTCACTCACACTCAAAAACAAAGATTTTTTTCTACTGTTGCAGCTTCCAAACCATACACCGATGCCTCTCCTTTGTAATTTGACAACATATATATGTACCTCCATGATGACTGCTAAGTCTGCTATTAACAAGCGTTCCTCCGTAAGTAAGAGTTTGTTTCTACAATGGACAACTTGTGTGCCCACAAATCAATTGTTTAGGTCCATTTGGGCAATTTAAGTTGTATTGCTTGATGTGAAGCTGACTGGATTATTTGGTCTCAAATGATACCTTACGCTTCTTTTAACCATTAATTCCGTGGCAGACTAAATGATATTTTTCCTCTTGTTATATGATGGTTACCTAGGTTTGATAAACTGAAAGTAACTATGAGCACTGTCCGCTCACGGTTGATGGAGGTAGTAACACGGGAGGACTTGTACATTAATAATTTACCATGTGCAATACAATATCTGGTCTCAACAAGACGATCATCAATTTCTATTTTGTTACAAGCAGCAGGCTGGCGATGCATGAATCGTGATGCAGTGCCTCAAACGCTTCACCATCATCAGCCAGCGCGCAGGAATCCACACGTACACATCTCGTCGCTCGCACGCACCGACAGGGAGCAGCTGCTCGCAACTAGATAGGGGGCAGAAAGAAAGGCGCGCGGCAGGCAGCAATCTTTCTAGTGGAACTTGAGGCTGGTGAGGACGTTGTTGTTGACGGGATCGGCGAGGTGGTCGAGCAGGTTCTGGAAGGGGCCGACGCCGGTGACGAGGCCCTGGATGAAGTAGCCGAGGATGGCGAGCATGGCGAGCCTGCCGTTCTTGATCTCCTTGAGCTTGAGCTCCTTGAGCGACTTCTCGTCCTTGCCGAAGCCGAGCGGGTTGAAGATCGGGCCGCCGGGGTAGGCCGGGTCGCCGGAGCCGCCGAGGAACTTCTCGAGGCCGAGGAAGTACTGCTTGCCCATGGAGCCCGGGTTGTACCAGTCCTGCAGCCGGCGGTGCTCGGCGAAGCCCATGAGCGCCATCTCGAAGACGAAGAGCGTGTAGGGGTCGGCCCAGTAGTTGTAGGTGCCGGCGGGAGGGATGACGCCCGTCTTGAACCACGGCAGCGCCGTCTCCGCCGGGATCAGGCCCAGCTTGCCGAACACCTCCGGCGCGATGGCGCCCGCCGCGCCCAGCATCGCGAACCGCCCGTTGATCACCTCCCCGTACGCCAGCCACTTGGGCTCGATGAAACCGCCGGTGCCCTCCGGGTCCGACAGGCCCAGCGGGTCGAAGCCGAAGTCGCCGGGCAGCCTGCAACAATCAACGACGTGTCAGTGTCAACTGGAAGAACTGAACCATTGCCTGCAGGGTGCGGACTACAGAGCGCAGGTACACTTACGTGCCATCGAGGTAGGAGAGGGACTGCTTGGACGCGAACCACAGCTGCCTGTCCGCTCCTTGCTGCAAAATCAAAACGAAATCATAAGTTGTGTTCATTTTCTGCAGTAGTAAGCCAGGTTGCGATCGATGAGCTCGAGGGTGCTGCGCGCGGCAAAGACCTTGGCGGGAGGGCTGGAGCTGGCCCTGACGATGAACGGCGCCTTCCTCGACGACGACGCCCGGGACACGGCCGACTGCACGGGGCGGCCGAGCAGCTGCCGACCGGAGAGGAGAGCCTGGGTCGCCATTACTTCTGCTTTTTTCAACACTGTGAGGTCGCTGCTGCTCTGCAGTTTGGGAGGAGGAGATGTGCACAGAAGAAGAGGCGCGAAAAATATGTGCGTGCGCCGGCGACGGGGCCCAGCGAAATCTAAACCGCGCGCGCTGGCGTCCGCGGAGATGAGGCCGCATCCGGAAGGCCACTGGCGGCGCGCCGTGTGGCGGGTACGATTGGATAAGAGGGGGCCGCCGGACGTGTGGCCCGCAGAGCGAGGTGGCACACTCGGCAGTCGAACACTTGGCCACGATTTTTTTGCCAGCTGTACCTTGTACGACGGGCAATCGGGCTTTGGCGGGGGTGTCTGATGAAACAGAGGAAGAATGAAGCCCAGTCCGATCCATCACTACCCCATTTGGCCCGCTATAAAAAACATACCTGGGCTCCTCCTTCTGGCCCGCGTGAGGATGAGGTCATTGCTTTCACTCGAAAAAACGCTGAGGTCATTGCTTTCACTCGAAAACACGCTGAGGTCATTGCTTATGATAGCCTCGCAGTGTATCTGACCTGATCTGATTTCAATCTGGTGGGCAAATGAAAGGAGCTTCTGCATGGAACTAGCTTTTAGTAAAGTAATAAACAAACTAAAGGGAAGAATTAAGAGAAGAGAAGAGGTTGACCAGGAACCTTTTTTTTTTTTTTTTTGCGAATGGACCAGGAACCTTTTTTTGGTGAAGAATCTGCACAACAAGAGCGAGAGTCAGATCGAGCTCTCCCCTACCTACCCCTATAAATACGACACGGTTCATCACAACCTTTCGCCAAGCCCAGCAGCAAAGCGAGCGAGAACTGCAGCTACTAGTCTACACTACAACTAGCTAAGCAGGCAGGAAACTCTCGATCGAGATGTCGTCGGCGCCGCAGCCGGTGAAGCTGATCAGCGCGTTCGGCAGTCCGTTCGCGCACCGCGTGGAGGTGGCGCTGGCGCTGAAAGGCGTGCCGTACGAGCTGGTCCTGGAGGACCTGGACAACAAGAGCGAGCTGCTGCTTCGGCACAACCCCGTCAACAAGGCGGTCCCCGTCCTTCTCCACGGCGACCGCGCCATCTGCGAGTCCTTCGTCATCGTCGAGTACGTCGACGAGGCCTTCGACGGCCCGCCCATCCTGCCGGCCGACCCCTACGACCGCGCCATGGCCCGCTTCTGGGCTCACTTCATCGAAAACAAGGTACCTCTCTATATTCCCCTCGTGCATAAGGAACTAAGCGAACATTAGTTTCGTACGAGTTTCTGATCAGGTTTATGTCGGATTATGGCAGCTGTCGAAGCCGTTCTGGCTGTCGTTTTGGACGGAGGGCGAGGCGCGGAAAGGGTTCGCGAAGGAGGCGCGGGAGAACCTGGCTGTCCTGGAGACGCAGCTCGACGGGAAGCGGTTCTTCGGCGGCGACTCCCTCGGCTTCGTCGACATCGCCGCCTCCGCGCTGGCCACCTGGCTCGACGTGATGGAGGAGGCGCACGGCGTGAGGCTGATCGGCGACGGCGAGTTCCCTGCTCTGCGCAGGTGGGTCAGGGAGTACACCGCGCATGAAGCCGTGAAGAAGTGCCTGCCCGACAGGGACCGGCTCCTCGCCTACTTTGTTACCAACGCGGAAAAGTACAAGGGGATAGCCAGGGGAATGCTGCAGCAGTGATGATTTGGCGTGCGAGATTATTATGTGTGCTTGAATTCCTCAATAACAATTACTGATGCCAGCATCATGTATGGTAGCTGCACAGGAATAAATTGACACCGATTCGAAACGTAATGCGGAGGTCGTCCAATTTGCAGAGCGAAACTGACACCGGTGCATAGCGCCTCCTCGCGGACAATACCTCTTCTGCATCTTCCGCACGGTCGTCCTCTGGACCCGCCGCCACAGGCTGCGTCGTAGGCCTACTCCCCCCGCGGTTCCTCCGCACGCGCGCCGTGTGCCAGTCGCGCGGGCGTCGACCAGCTGCTGTTCGACGCTAAGCTCTGTTTCCCCAGCTTCGCACCGACGATTCGTGACAAGCCCGAGGCGTTCAGCCTCACGCACAGGATCAAGCCCTTCACCGTGCACCGCCCGCCGTCCTCGTCGCCGGACACGATCAAGTTCAGGGTGTGCAAGCTGGCGAAGAGGCGGTGCGTGGTGCGGCATGGCGTTGTTCATGGACACGAGGGCCTCGGCGGTGGACCCTGCTTCGCGCTGAAGATTCGAGACTGCTGCATACGAAATGCTGCTCGGAGTTGTCGGAGGGACGCGTGGGATGGTCTGAGCACCGGCGGCGTTCAGGCGAGCCACGGCGCCAAGCGGAGCCGGCATCTGTCGACCCCAGGGGTGGTCGCCATTCGAAAAAGCGACCGCCCCTGGGTACCCGGAAACCGTCCAATCGGTTTTGTGCGGCTTAGATTAGTCACGTCGCGGGTGCCATCGTCCTCGCCAGAGACCCCAGATGCGTTTGTGGAAATGCCGCAGCCGCTCATCCTCCGGCGGAGATGGTTCTCGTCTCGCTCTACCACCACCAGGATGCGGCTCGAGATCAGGTAGAAATGGTCGGCCAGAGGTTTAATGCAGCTTCATCTCCAAGCGCCGTTCATGCTGAGGCCGAAGACGAGGCCCCCAAACGTACGGAGGAGCGGGAGGAGACACTCCGGCCGGCGTGCGCACCAGCTCGTCTCGAAAAATCCTGGCAGGCAGCTACTTGTGCCGGCGCTTTATGGAGGCGCACGATGTACGATGAGGCTACGTCGACGCCGCGGTTGATGACACGGCCGCGAAACGACGGCGTTCTGGAGTGTACTGCTATACTGTTAATACTGTTACGCGGTCGAGGACGGTCCAGATGCGGCCGGCAAACGAAAGGCGTGGTTGCTGATTCGCCGGCAGATGCTCCGACCGCCGCGGTCCGAGACAAAATGAAGGCGCGGTCGAGGCTCGCGACGGACCACCGCCTTCCCCGTTCGCTGATCTTTTCCTTGATCTGGAGGAGCGGATCGGAAAGATTATGCTAGGGTACAGCCGGGAGGGATGGTGTCAAGACGTTGGCGGTGGCCGCCGCTGCCGAACGGGCGCGAGGAGGAACTGACGAGGGGTCGCAGGTAACCATAACCCAAGCCAGGGGCCGCATTGCAAATTACAAGGGGGTGTTTGTAAGTATTTGGATCGCGATTATTAGTGGCGATCCAAAATAGGGACTTTTGTGTAAATAACTGGATCGCGTCGCGATCCAAATTAGGGGTGTCAAAGCAAATGTGTTGGGGCCGGAGGCGTTCGCCAGCTCCCCCGCCGGCGCGGCCGCGCTGCCGCTGGCGACCTCCGCTAGACTTGCCGGCACCCCGCTCTCGGCTTCGTCGAGTTCCAGCGTCCGGCCACTGCCTCTGTCGCCGCAAGCGCTCCCCAGAGCCGCAAATCTTCTGGAGATGCTGCCGCGGCCCCGCGCCGGCCCGTCGAGTGCGGCGGCCAGACACGGCGAGGGTCCATAGCGCCTGTAGCTCAGACATGCGGCGCTAGCTCGTGGCCGGGGGTGCGGAACCTGATGGGGCTACTCCGGCGTCTCCGGGGTTCCTCGAGATTGCACGACAATAGTGCCTGATTTCGGCATTTCCAAGCTGACATTGGGCGATGGAAGTCCATGAGACCATGATCACTCTGCAATAGCGCCTGAACATTTGAGTACCTGAAACTGTTTCTAGAAGGCCTTTGTTAATTTTCAGATTTGATGATTGTGCATCGAATTGGTCTCGAACAAGATAGCGCATATCTTCCATCTCCCAGCTCAACTACACCAGATTTACGGCTCTTCCCAATTGTCATGGCCGCAGATCATTATAGAAGATACAATAAGGTTCAGAAGTAACAGACGAGTGGAGCTCGGTTCATGTTTCGGTGGCAAATTTGGAAAGAAAGACGCAGTACAGTATTGGGTTACTATGTCATTCCAAACAAAGTACTTTCAAATGCTAATCTGATGGTGTAGCTTTTAATCATAAAACTGCATATTGCAAGTCTAATAGTCAATCAAAAAATGAAATATAATTCTTAAAACACGTGTGCAACTAAGAACCAGTTGAAGGCTGTAGTCTTTAGATCATTATTTCAGTTATTTTTGAATGGGGGCACGATCAGACCATTTTCTATTATTTTGATCTGGGAATTGGGACACAATCAGATCATTCTCTAATTGCTATAGTCGCGGTGAAAACTTGAAGCAGCAGCGATTCAAAGCAGTTCAGTCAAGGAATTTGCACTAAAATAGTGAAATGGCAAATTCAATCTGACACCGTCAACTTAAAAGCTCAGACTGTTAGAACATCTATACACGCCAGGCGCATCATGAACTAACCATGGCAACCAAATGTGAATCTGCACACTTATTTATCTAGCTCCACCATTGGCTAACCTAATTGAATGCGCCACAATAATGCTACCAGGACCAAGCCGAGGAATCATTGGCCGTAATCTAAAATATTGTTGATCTACTACACAGGGTAAGACCTCCAGAGTCAATTCTTTCCTTCTGCCGCCACTTCTCCAAGAGGAGACCCTCGCTCCCAAGCAGGTGCAGATAGTCGTCGATATGAAATGACGAGTTTCGAGTATAATCAGGGCAGCTGCTTTGGCGAATCCCAACCTCATCAAACCTGGCCAGTAGTTTATCTTTAGAGGCAGCCGAACTATCATGGTGACCAGGACTCCAGCTCCCACGGCTGCTCATTGTGTGATTACTAGTGCTGCATGCGGTACTTTCTCCCTGAAAACATTCATTTAGTAAAGCAATCAGAAAAAGGTAGAATAAAAATGGAAATATTGGCTTAGTCATTTCACACAATTAGCTAGCCTGTTACAAAGTTACACATTTTGCCTTTAGGGTAACAGAAAAGGGATGTCACTGTTACCTGTGCCTTGGTTTTACATGGGGAGGTTAGGTCGTTGCTAGTTTCCCACTGCAGCCAGGGAAGGACAACGCCATCTGCTTCAGCAGGTGAAGCAACTTTTGGAAGAGCCAATGGAGTTTCTGTCATAGCATGAAGTAGCATGTCTTTTCTGCTTGAACTTGTGTCGCTTCTTTCACCATCAAAAGATGAAAAGTCGGTATCTTCAACATTTGATAGAAAATCTTCAAAATATTGCTCAGCCTCTTCAGTAAGTCGTTTTGACATCCTTGTTCTGTCATTGCTCCTCTGAAATAAATATATGTGAAGTTTGAATATGTAGGTGCTCAGTAATAAGTAATAACTCAAAAGAACTAAGGCGGCCAAGTAAACATACTCTTCGGTGGCGCGGTTGCCTTTCTGGATTTGCACTCTTCTTAGAAGTGGGCAGCAATTCTCTAACTATTTTTGTTAGCTCATGACCACGCTGTTCTTCTGCTGCCAGTTGAGCTAACAATTCCTGCTTTCGCAGCTCCGACTGAATGAAACAAATGAAAGCAACAATGCATGTTAATGAAAAAAGTCAGACTCAATACAAAGATTAAAAAAATCTATTTCCATAAAAAAACAAACCTCTTCCAATTTACTGGTGTAGCTCCTTCTGAGCTCAGTAATGACCTGTGTTGGCTCTGCATCACTGATTGGTATCTTTTCTGAAGGTTCAGATTTTGTCACTGCCTAGAGAATGGACAGTCAAAGATAATGCAATCAGATTCACCGGAGAATAAAGTTTATAGTATCTAATGAACATTAGTTAGCATATCAAGAAAAGACCGATCAAGAATGTTCTCCTTGAAACAAGCAGCTCGTGAGCTGATAATCAACTTTCAAAAGATGACACGATGAGAATTTAGCAATATAACATTTTGGAGTCTGCATCTAGAGCACGTCCACAGACTAGCCACGAGATTATTCTATGCACCAAAAAGATGCCTCAGCTGCATCACCGTGCTATCAAGTGTGACTAAACCTTGTTACATCTTATCGTGACCAGTGTTATTTCATACAGAAGCATTCTGTAAATCATTCGGTGATGGCGTGGCATTGAAGTTTCGGTATACATACTCTAGAAATCAAGATCACAAACATTTAAATACAAATACAATCCAATAGCATGGAATCCATTAAGTTTTCAAAACATAGCAAACTTAAGCATATAGCAGTGTTTATTTTGACTGGTCATCATAAAAAAAGGGTAAACACAAGAAGTTAACCATAAAATGCTTTGGATCATCTAGATCAGAGATTGGATCATCAACTTCGAACCCTGATTCATGTATATCAGTATCTGTCTGTCATGAACAAGGATGGACTGGTCCTGAACCCAAGGAGCGCGGCCTCGCAACGGCGGCGGCCGCACTCCAAGGGCAGGACGATATGGGACTGCTAGATCTAATCACTTCTTGCCTCATCCTAATGACTCCCTAACCCTTTCTTAAATAGACTCCTAACCCTAGGCGTGCTACAGTAGCCGCCGCTACAGTACTGGGCCGTGCTACAGTAGCACGTCGGCCCATGACCCCCAATAGACTGCCCATGACATTTCACCCCTCCTTTTTAAGCAGCTCGTCCTCGAGCTGCAGGTAGGGCTGATGATGCCGTGACTCGACAGACGAAAACAAGACTCGATACTAAGCCTTTTACATCTCGGCTTAATAACATATTATTTTCTAAACAATACTCCGCCTTGAAGACTTGAGCTAAACAGCCCAAAGGACTGAATTCATCAGCCGATGCCTTGGGCTGGAGCCGGCCCAAACTTGGACAAAACCGGCCCACTAATGACCAGGCGAGGTAGAGACTCCTCCTCGCGACCGCTAGCATGCAGACCAGCCGCCCCTGCCGCCGCCGGTGGCCTGGACCAGCGGTAGCAGCCACCAAGACGCCCTCCACCTCCCTCGTGAATCCTCCTCCGGCGTCGTGGAAGATGATGACAGCGACGGGTTACCAGCCGCCGGGAAGGAGTTGCCATCACGAGGGGAGAACTACGCCGCCACTGCCGCCGCCGGCATGCTGCGCTTCGAGCACGGCAAGGAAGCCGCTTGATGATAGCACGACCCGTGGCTGTGGACAGCGATGGGGAGCGCTGACTAGCACCTCGGGCCAGTGGTGCCGTGGTGCGGCGGATCTGGTAGCCGCCAACTTCAGGTAGCCTGGTCTTCTTTTCCTTCTCCGCCGCCGCCAACTTCTCGGCCATCTCCCTCATCTCCGTTAAGAGGGCCAATGCACCTTCTACGCATGCCCTCATGGTGACGGGTGGACACGCCACTGCAGCCTCCGTTGGCGGCGCCCATGGGGGTGGCGACGGCGGAAGCAACGGCGGCGTGCTGGACTGCGCCATCACTGGATTCGGTGGCGCCGCCCATGGGGATGGCGACGACGAAACCGGCGGCGGCGCAGATCGGTTGACAGCGGAGGCCATGGATATGGATCGAAACCAAAGCTAGCTGATACCAATTGTCATGAACAAGGATGGACTGGTCCTGAACCCAAGGAGCGCGGCCTCGCAACGGCGGCGGCCGCACTCCAAGGGCAGGACGATATGGGACTGCTAGATCTAATCACTTCTTGCCTCATCCTAATGACTCCCTAACCCTTTCTTAAATAGACTCCTAACCCTAGGCGTGCTACAGTAGCCGCCGCTACAGTACTGGGCCGTGCTGCAGTAGCACGTCGGCCCATGACCCCCAATAGACTGCCCATGACACTGTCTCAATGATAAAACCTAACTCTCTACGTATACAAATCATATCAAATCTACGCCACCCGTGCCAAGTACCTATAGTTTAACATGCAGTGTTTAATATACAAGTACTAAAACTTTGTGAATTATGATAAGAGGATCAATGAAGAGCTCGGCAAGTCCAGTGAAAATGTTTCTTGACAGAAAAGTTTTCTCGAATTTACTGTTTGAACACAGCATATTTGCATTGCCACATTAATCATGTCGTTATATTGGTCAAGAAATTTCATTTAAGCCAAGATAGGACAATCAAAGGTACCTTTTCAAGCTGAGTCCTGATTTCTTCAACAGCTTGCCGAACTTCTTTACGCATTACATCATACAGTATATTTTCATTATCATCACCAACTTGGCGCTCCTACCACATTACAATTTGAAAGCACTATACAGTAAGTTGTAGCTCTTTGTAAAATCAAGTTTGGGGAAAAAAAATTGAATGGACATTGCTGAACCACCTTGTCAAGGGCATAAGTTGCACGGACAGTCTTCTGGTTTCTGCTATGGAAAGAGTGAGAACTCCTAGATTCATCATCAGTAAGTGAAGAATGGCTCTGCATAAGTCAAAATAGAAATGCACATTCATAAAATTCAATCGTGAAAAAAAAATTAAATTGAGGCTATGGCACCATCCATCCATGGAACAAATGAATTAATTGTGCACCCTGTTACTAGAATGCTTTAGCACAACTCTGTCAAAAAGGAATAACTGATAACTTCCTCAATTTCACTCCCCAATATTCAAAAAACTGCACATCAAGGTACTCACCGAGCTGCTATCTCGGGAATGAAAGAAATCATTTTGACTTGTTGACCTCTTCAAAGCTTGATTTACTTTAGATGGCTTATGGAATGAATTCTGCAGGCTATTGACACTGCTATTTTTGTTATGTATTCCCCTAGAAACGTACTGGTGAGAAACTTCCATATCATTCTGCAATCAAAGACACAATGGAAAAATTTACAAATAATAAGTATGTGCTTATAGTGCTAAATATGGTAGGCATTTGCAGCAAACAGAGAAACAAGGAAGGCTTAGAATATCAGTATGCCATGGTATTATTAATACAGAAAAAACAAAAAATGTCGTTGAACGACAGTCATGTAGTGTGGCTCAGTAGGATCACTGCAGAGTGTAAAAACATGGAATTGAGTAAATCTAACATCGTAGATAAAAAGACAAATAAAGTGGGATATCATCATATCAACTGAACAACTGAAGCCACAGTAGCCAATGCAAATGTAGTATTGTGTTAATGTCTGTCAATGCATGATCAAGTACAGTCGTCTAAGTCTGAAATGTTACAGTCCAATAACACATTTCCAACTTAATTTTAATTAATAAACTAAAAAACAACAAAACAGTTCTTCCGCAGTAGACATGAATAATAGCACCATCTGTAAACATATTGGAATTTGAGGAAACATGCAGTAGAATGAAGATATCAGAACTTCAGTCAATACAACTAGACTGAGCTTCACTTGTAAACGTGAACAATAGCATTACTCATGGATGAAGTGAACAGAATATCAATTATCCAGCAACTATCTATGTTGTTTTGAGCATAGCAAAATGCACCTTTATGGTCTTATCACAAAAAAATGGAAACAAAAGTTTGCCCCCTCTACTTTGTCTTTGATAATTGCCCCCTCTACTTTGAATCAGGCAGTACCTACTTTGAACAAGACCCCAAAAATTAAACAACGCTATTTAGCTACTGATACTTACATCCGAATCACACCAGCGATGTCGATCCATTGAAGAACGGCGGTCGACGGACGCATACCGCTGCCTCCTCGCCGCAGCACCCCCATTCACCGCATTGCCGGGCCCACCTCGCCGCTCGGCTGGCGGCCGCGACACGGACCGCCCTCGCAGCCGCGACGACTCCGTCTCCCTGGCGTACCGCGCGGTGGAGCTCCGCCGCCCACTGCCGCTGCCGCCGCCTTCCCTCTCGGCGGGCGCCGGGAACCCGGTGCGGCCGCGGGCCACCCGCACGTCCCCCTCGTCGTCGTCGTCGGACTCCACCCGGGCCCGGAAGAACTCGTCGGCGAGGTCGTCGAGGCTGATCTCCGGGAACCCCGCGCCCCGCACCTTGTTGACGAACCTGGAGGACGGCGTCGCCGCGTCCTCGGGGGACGGGGACGGCGGCGGGAACCGGCTCAGGCTCCTCGACAGCCGGGCGCTTCCCCCGCCGCCGCCGCTGCCCGCGGACGAGACTGGGCGCCCGCGCGTGGCGGAGCCCGCGTCCTCCAGCGCCGCGAAGGCGTCCCGCCGCGTCCCCGACCGGAACGCCGCCGCCATGGCCGCCGGCGGCGGCCGGAGCTAGGGTTTCGAGCTGCCTCCGGCTGCTGACCAATCCCCCGCTCAAATCCCAGGTGAGAGGAGTATCATTCAGATAAGAGACGGAAAATGGCGATGACAACACAGCACAGCTCGGAGTGCGCCGAGCAAAATCACAAGAGATTTGTTTCCATATGCTGATGCAGCAGCAGTCCGTTAAACCCCGCCTGATACGTGTGACCGTGGACTCCGTCGGGTCCCGCCTGTCAGTGGAACCCGTTCGAGGTGGTGAAGGCGGAGCTGGTGCGTGGAGTGTGGGAGAAAGAATGAGCACGGTTTCGAATTTGAAACTTGCGCCGGGTCTTGAGGGAAATTTACGAGGCTGGACACTGCAGGCGCACATTGAATCGTTCAGCGTACGTCCGGTTTTTAAAATTCGAAGGGGAACGAACGGTGTACGCCCAGGAGAATGAGCTTGTGGCAGCATTTAAATTTTCACCGAGAGCGCTATTTCCAAGCCGAGACGGGCTACGAAACTCGGGGTGCCGTTTCGGTCGCAATAGAGTCAAGGTTTGTAATTTCGTTTTGACCGGAAAAACCGGGCCGGACCTAGATGTCCGGTTACCGGAAAAACCGCGAAAACCGAATCAAAGTTGAAATGACAAAATTTGAATAAAAAACGTCGAATTTTCCGGTAAACCGGACCGGTTTACCGGTAAACCGGTCGAAAATTCCGGTAAACCGGACCTGAATTTTGGTAAACCGGTATAAATGGAAAAATAGAAAAAATGCAAAAAAATGAAAAGTTGCAAAAATAAAACAAAAAATATGTAAAAAAAAACTAGATGCAATTTGCAGCTCAATGGTGGAAACTAAACACGTAGATTCGATCGTTTGGCCTATCGAAAAAATCGAGGAAGGTTGCTGGTTCATAAAAAAGTTTTTTTCTTTTTTTTTCTTTCTTGTTCTACTCAAAAACTTTCGCATTTTTTAGGCACATGGGATCGAATCTACGTAAATGGTTTTCACCGTTGGATTGCAAATTCGATCTAGTTTTTTTATGTATTTTTTGTTTTAAAATTTTCAAAATTTCAAAAAAATTTTAAATTTGAAATGGAAAACCGGACTACGAGGTAAACCTGACCGATTTTTCCGGTTTTCGCAAAAACCGGGTTTACCGCGGTAATGCAAACCCTGAATAGAGTAGTGAAAGATGCGTTCAGAACAGAACATGATGGAATTTTGATTTTGTGGAGGAACACGGTCTGTCTTTTGGGGCCGAGGGCGTCTGGTTGGTTGGAGCGACCGTATCGAACCGTCACATGACACGCGATCGTCCAAGTAGTTGGACGTCGTTGCACCAGCGGCACCGGCAAGCGGGCCACTGGCCGCGTCCGTCCCCTGGTTCCAGCCGCCGCTCGCCCGTGACCGACCGAGCTAGTAGCTGTAGTTGGTGCCATCGAACAGTTCGGCAGCCGGGGCTTGGCCTCGGTCCCTCCTCGCGTGCGCCGTTGGAACGGAGGCGGCACTGCCTCGTCTGCTCCGTCCGCGGCGGGCCTCGCTGAAATCGCCGCGGCGGGCCTCGCTGAAATCGCCCCGCCCCCACACGGCTTTGGGATGTGCGGAGCAAGGTGCAGGCAGCGGCTCGGAAAACTGAGCGGGAAATTTTGAACCTGCTCTGCTGGGCAGCAGTGCTCCGGGCAATGATTGAATTCGTGGGAAACCGGGAGGCATCGGCCTTTTTGTGTCTCACTGGCGAGTAGGCCCTGCTACTGGGTGTGGAAAAGGTCTCTCTTGTGGATGGCACATGATCGAATTGTCCGTCAGGTTTTGGGCTCAGCACACCACCACCCCCAGTAGCTCGCCATGTCCTGCTGCCACTTCTGAGGGCACGTACAACGGACTGTCCTCTGCCGTAAACATGCAGATTTTTTTTGCAGAAACCCCTCGCGGCACTGGCTCCTAGGCACGCTCGTCGTCTCGTTCATCTACGGCTCGGGCGCGTGCTCCGACGTGAGTCGCCGGCTCTTCGCCCCGTTGTACGACCCGCTCTGCCTCATCGTCGGCGTAGGAGATCCCCATCTAACTCGCCTATGATTTATGTCAAAGGATGAATTAAACATCCTGCAGTCTAAATCATTGTACAAGCTGTCTATTCAAACTGTCTGTTTGCGCCAAAAAAACAGCTGCCGTCTAAACCGTTGTACTTGCCCTGACGGGCCGAGCTCAGCTCATCTCATCATGTGCCAACTGCCAAATGAGCTCGAGCTCTCTGCAAAATTGCTTCTCTTTCTTCTATCTGTTGGGATCAAGTTTGGCTTTCCCCTCAGGTTGCGATGTTCTAATCCCTAGTACTACAGAAAACCGTCTTTGTCGTGATCAGACGAACCGAAGGTCTCATGTAGAGATCGCTAGAGCGGCGAGCCACAAACCAGCTGTACGAACTTATGTTTACGTACGTACTGCAAGTTGTTGGCCTGTTACAGTAGTACCCCAGGTGGCCAGGTCCCATACCATACCAGATGAGAGTTGAACGTGTAGACGACCAAGATATGTCACGACGACGCGCACGAGATGGTTGACGTTCAGGACCACTCGTGGTGCCGTGGTGCGGAGGGATACGGACTCGAGAGGCATGCACCAACCCATGCTACTCCACGCTGCCCTTCGCCACGCTCGGGGGGCCATAATTGTCCACGCTGAACTAATAACAAAGTCACCGCAGCACGCCACCACGCACCGGCTTCGGCTTGAGCCGACCTTGTGCCCCTCGCCCGGTCGCGGTCTGTCGGGTGAACTTTCCTCGGTGAAGTGGACGGGCGACCGGTGCCCGCCCGGTATGGTGTGCCAAACTATTCTGGCTTCCCTCCGAGGTGGGGGTCCACGAACGAGATGAATATGCGGCCGGTGAGTTCGGTCTTGCAACGCCTCGACAAGACGACAACTGCTGCGGGCCCGTAACAGTTCCGGCACTTCTGCTCATGCTGGATTATTTTTTTTTTTTTGAAACTGATGCTGGATTTCTATGATGCCTCTTTTAAATGCTGGATTTCCGGAGTAAGAATTTTGTTTGCGTAGCCCTCCGAGGACAGAAAATATCTTACTCCGGTCCTCGATACACATTGCCAGGAGAATCGCTAAACATGACATCGGCCAAAATATATTGTTCTCACTTTGCACGGAGGAATACACCAGTATCTCCTCTTCCAGTAGTGCCCATTTCTTAAGAAGACTATAAGTTGCAACTAGCGTTAAGTCATCCGCAATCCTACTTTAGTTTCCCTGTATTCAAATGCCCACAGGGCCACAACTTAATTAAGCTAGAAAACGAATGACGCTAGTAGTAGATTGCCAGCAGCCTAACACGACAAGAGCAAGATATACACACCAACAAAGCTTCGCGACACGCCCATGCCGGTATTCGGTAATGACACCCATGCGCGCATGTGGGCTCGAGGTTGGTGGTGCCACATGCGGATCACAAAACTTCAGGGGGCTAAACTACAAAAGCAAATAGTATAACCTTGCAAAATAACAAAACAACGTTGTTTTTAAAACAAAATCCCGCAATTTTTTGAGGAATAAAAACACGCATTTATTATTCCTCTCCGAGATTAGTAGTACACATCCAACCTCTCCAACGTTCACATTTCCATACGCCCACTGCGCCTGCCTGCCCCCGGCACTGTCCCGTCTCGCTCGCTCCTCCGATCCCCCACCCCGCCGCCGGCGCTCGCGCCGGGGAGCTCCCGGGCGTCCCTCCGCTCGCCGAACCAGCGGCGTGCAACGGGCATTCTGAGCTCCGGGCCGCCTGGTACCGCACCGGGCTCGTGGGGACCGCCGGCGGTTCGCGTGGATCTGAGGGCTGCTCGGTGGGAATTCGGAGGGGGATACAGCTGCAGTCGGGTCGAGTTGATTTTCTTGGTGAGGAGGATTTAGGGCAGGGAGTGTTGGCTTGCTAGAGGTTGCTGGTTAGGCCCGTGTGGTACATGATCCCCGGAGGACTCAGCAGCCTCCGCCACCGCCGCACCGTCGTCATATTCGGGAAGCGATGATCGAGCAGTTCGTTAATTTCGTCATCCGCCCTCCCCGGTAATCACTTTATCCCCATTCGTGGTACCCAAACTTGCCTTTGTTCAATCTGTGACTGCAACCTGGAAGTTGGTGGAGTTTGGCGGCCTTTACGGCATAGTTGATAATGATATGTTCGCTTGAAACTGTCGTACTTAGCCGTATAGTTTACTGCCAGGATATCTAGACCAAGTATATGGAACTAAGGGGTAACTATCACTCTGGATCCATGTGTCCTTCCTCTGGCAAATGTCACACTTCAAGTGGGTTTGCTTCGCCGCTTTTCATTCATGAATTTCGCTTGTGCGCTAATTCGTGGTGCTCTTCAGTCTCTCACCATAGTCTTAGCGTTGCTTCAACAGTCAAACTGCAAGAGCGCGAGAGCTAAAATACTTGAAGCCTTATTCAAGATTGATATTGCCAATGTTACATAGTGCTGGGGCCAAAGTCTGTTCTTCAGACCATGCCGTTGAGGATTCATACCAGGTTGCATAGCTGAGCAGCTTTGATCACATGAGTTGTACTGGTTAAACCGAACGTCTTTTTTTTCCCCCATAGTAACTGAAAATGGTTTTCTCAATAGTCAACACGAGCGAGCCTTATTCAAGATTGAAATTGCCATGTTACATTAGTGCTGGAGTCAAAGTTTGTTCTTCAGACCTTGCTGTTGAGGACTCGTACCAGGTTGCATAGTTGAGCAGGTCTGATCACATGTGTTGTACTGGATAAGCCAAACTTCTTTTTTTTTCATAGTAACTGAAAACGGCTTTCGCAGCAGTTAACACGAGCGTTAATACCAACTACTTTCCAAATTAGCTGCGTGCCGTTCCATTAACGTACACGAGCAATAAAAAATGGAAGCATTCCAATTTCCAATTAAGATGTCAAATTATTTCATTCTCTATTTCATCTCGCTGGTGCTTAACTGGCCATGCAATTACAGTGCAGAGTACAATCCGGATCAGTATTTATGGGAGCCAGAGTTCACGCTTGCAGGAAGGAAGTACAAACGGCTAGATTTGGAGGCAAGTAAGGGACACAAGTACTAAAGTTTTTTGTGTCATCCATTAGTTGATCTGTAGAGTTGTTGCTAAATATTGGTATCTTTGTATGTCATCCTTATTCTTGTACTTGCTTATTTCAGCTTACAAATGAAAGGAGTCAGACCTTGAAATGTAGCCACTACATTCCTGCTGTCATCCCAGAAAATACTGCTCTTCCATGTGTAATCTACTGTCACGGAAACAGGTATATATATTTGTTGGCCCATGTGCTCTTAATTATATCAGTATTCATAAAACTACCCTATCGATAAGATATCTTTAACATCTCGTCCAAATGGATTTGTAAGCTTTTACTTGTCCACACTGCTTAACTCTTGAAGCCCAACCATAGTATTGGGTTTTTCTGTTAGCTACAGCCTATGTGCAGTAAAGGTGTTTCTTGTTTCCATCTTGCTGTTTTCTTACCATTATCAATAGACACTAATTTTGACCCACACCGATTTAATGCAGTGGATGCAGAGCAGATGCAAATGAAGCTGCTGTAATACTTCTTCCATCAAATATCACTCTATTCACACTTGACTTTGCGGGGTCAGGACTATCGGATGGAGAATATGTCAGTCTTGGTTGGCATGAGGTGCGTAACCATTATAAATATTGTAGAAAATTCATATTATGTTTGAATTGCAGTGTTCTAATAATACACTACGACCCCCAGAAACAAGATCTCAAATGTGTGGTGTCCTTTCTCCGTAACAATAAACAAGTTTCTTGCATAGGGTTGTGGGGACGCTCGATGGGGGCTGTTACCAGGTACTGTTGGCTATGATGCATAATGTCCACTGTTATGCAACATTCTATTTCTCTTAACAATAGTCTGTTTTAGGAGGTGTTGGATTTTAATCTTGTTGCACATGTTATTAAAAAGCTTGTACTGGACTACTGGTTACTTGATCCACAAAAAAATGTTTAAGATTCAGATTTTGATGTAGTTGTGAGTAATTCATCATAACTTTATATTTCATGCAGCCTACTGTACGGAGCGGAAGACCCCTCAATTGCTGGCATGGTTTTGGACAGTGCTTTCTCTAACTTATATGACTTGATGATGGAACTTGTAGAAGTTTACAAAATACGGGTTCCTAAATTCACGGTATGATTATGTTTTGCTGCTCTAGTTTCAACGAATTACCATTTTACTGCTGCGCATCTTGTAGTTTTAGTGTCGTAGGTGTGTGTCCACATGGTGTAGTTTACACTTTAGTTTTTGCCTGTTGGTAATATCAAGAAAAACATTGTGTTTACAAACCTTTGGGGGAAGTCCTGCAGTTCTAGTTATCTGTAGCTTTGGCTATTATGGTGTGCATGGTCCTTTTGTTGATGCCCTATCCAGCTGACCTTTTGAAAACCTGAGACGCTTGTGAAATTTGCTATCTGATTTGTATACAATACTTTGGAACAAAAAAGTGCTGTTTACCATGTTCAAGTTCTCAATGTATGTTGCTACATTCACAACATTTGATATTTGCTCTGCTATGCATCTTTTCAGGTTAAGATGGCTGTTCAGTATATGCGACGTGTCATTCAGAAACGAGCTAAATTTGACATAATGGATCTCAATGTTGTCCAGGTTCGCTTTCGAAAATAGTATTTCTCTAATTTTATTGCTGAGAACTTGGTAGAATTATTATAAAAGATGGGTTGATCGGAACATTTTATTTCCATGGTTATATATAATGACAAGGACTAGGGCATGCATACCTATGAATTAATTCAAGAAGAGTTCAAGCTGATACGGTTTACCTATCTTTGACTAGATCTCAACTAGACTACTTGACAGCAACTTAAAAAGAATGTTTTATTGATTGTGTCTGATTTGCCCAAATGGCAACAATTTCCTTGGCTTTGAACCTGGCAATAGACAAGTAGGCCAGTTCTATCACGATAGCCTTGGCCGATATTAATTGACTGTTCATATGCATTGTTTCTGTAAAATTTGTTGCAGCATGGGAATTACTATACAACTTTTTTGTAGGGGTACTGCATAATCTACTAGCATGATCATGGTTTTCAGTTAAGCCCAGCTCATCTTTCTGGATATCATGAACAACATTTTTCTTTTGCTTAACCAGTTTGCACCCAAGACGTTTATTCCTGCGTTGTTTGGACACGCATCGAATGATATGTTTATTCAACCACATCACACAGATCGTATTCACCAGGCATATGCGGTAAGAGTCACTCTAGCTTGGTTAAGAAAGGCTGGTGTGTTTTCTAAATATGTACAGACCCCTCTTT
This sequence comes from Eragrostis nindensis, assembly GCA_012490785.1. Taxonomy (NCBI): domain Eukaryota; kingdom Viridiplantae; phylum Streptophyta; class Magnoliopsida; order Poales; family Poaceae; genus Eragrostis; species Eragrostis nindensis. The sequence goes on from JAAXCT010000206.1 coordinate 107,791, forward strand.
GTCGCTGCCAATTTTGTTGACATATTTGTATTTCCGTGCAGGGTGATAAAAACTTAATAAAATTTGAGGGTGATCACAATTCTGCAAGGCCCCAGTTCTATTATGACTCTGTTTCCATATTCTTCTATAACGTTCTCCACCCACCTCAGTTTCCTTCTGCGTCCTCAAATAAGTTTGATAAGTACTACAACCTTGGTGCTTTTAAGGCTGGTGCTGGAACCAATGAGGTATTATTTTTCTCTTTGTTTCTTTGAAATCTCGTGTGAAATTTTCTCCTTGTGTAATATGAAGCCCTGCTATGCCTAACATTTACTTGAATTTCAGAGCTTATTGTATGAGATCATCAATGGTCTACGGGCAGCTGGTTCTGATGCGGGCAGTTCATCAACAGCTACTGCCAATTTTACTAATGGTGTGGCTCTTCCTCCCTAAATTGCTTTTGTGCTTCCAAGTAACGTTTTTATCTTCACTGACTTCGTTTTTATGTGTTCAGCTACGAAATCAGTAGTTGAATTGCTGACAGAGAGGGTTAATCAACTGTCAGTTAAAAATGATAACGACTTGGTAAGTCAATTGTTGGTTTCATTTTTCCCTGGTACTTACGAAGTTTTAAGATATTATATTTAGATGTCTCCATTTAATTGCAGGATTTCCTTTTGGATGAAAATCATAATCTCACTGAGATGGATGGAAACACAGCTGAATGTCTAGAGGTAAGTACTAGTCTTGCTTTGTTTATTTGAGGTAAATACAGTCATTTTTAGGCTAAGAAATTGTCTTTCTTGATCAGGATAAAGCAAACAGACAAAATGAAGAGTGCTGCTCATACACCAGCTCAAACAGAGAGAGCTGGGGAAGATGTTCCTCCTTGGGCGCAGCTAGTGATGGATCATCATCAGGCGAGCGGCCTAGGATATCTAATCAGAAGCACAAGGTACTCTCTGTGCATTTCCGTTACATTCTATTGTATGAAGGCCAAATAGGTGTGTCATTTGCTGCTTCAACAAATAGGCTAATTTCAAATTAATGATGTCCTGCTTTGACTGGATGTGAACCAGTATCCAGATCGTAGTTTTTAGCTCTCATCATCTTCTCCAAACTGCAGAGCATGACACTAAGGGCTCTAGCGACACCACTGAGACGTATAAGAAGGAAACCTCTAGCAATTCCAAAGGAAAAGAAGAATCGGTCGCTATGGAAGAGGCTTAAAAAAGAGAGACAAGAGATGGGGGAAAACTTATCCCAGCGTCTCAGGCTGTGCCTCCAAGGCCAGACTCAACACAAGAGAACCAAGTCCTCTTGACAACTGTGAATACACCCTTTAACTCAGGACGGATCTTCTAGGAACACTGATGATTCACCAACAGGAATTCACAGGGATTCTGACATTTGGGGCCAGCCATGATGTATACATTGGTTGAACATTACTTAGAGTCTTGTGTCAGGCCATGGATGGTCCCAGTAGCCCCTTTTGTTAGCCGCCAATCTTCTATATTTGTTCCCCATTTTTCTTGTAAATGACATGGCTGTAGGGTTGTGCCGTGTGACTCCTGGTTGGGGAAGGAGCACCGGTGCATTGCTATCAAGATTTGTGTAGCTTTTGAAGGTCAAATTGTATCGACAGAGTATCTCGTTTCTTTGCAGTATCTAAGCTGTCCGATTCTTAGCGGGTTACAATTTCATCTTCTGTCTCTGTAGGCACCTCTGATTTTCCATGCAAGAAAGGGTGAAACTTGCCTCGGAAGAACATTTTATGCTAGGTGTCCGTATGAGGAAGACAATTGGACAGTGTCTTAGCAATTGGAGTATGACAGGATTGTGAGGAGATGCGCTATGAAACAGTTGGAAGTCATGCCTCATTCCAGAGTGGCTTGTCTGGCAAGGACAGCAGTATCTGATTCGTTGTCCGTTGATGCTTTAACATTATTCGAACCAAACAGACAACGCGAAAAAAGAATCAGATACAGCTTTTACGACTATCCTAGGAATGTTTAATGTTGCGATTCATACGTAAGTTTTCCTTGGCTGTATTCAACCTGTGGCAACAAATGGTGGCTGATTGATTTATTTTAAGTTTTCATTTCAGAACAAATGCTAACAGCTGACAACCGTCCAAGATTTGCTCAACTTGCTGACAACAGTAGGTAAAGCTCAAATAGACTAGTCCCTGCCTCCCTGGTCCCAGCATAAGCCACTTGAACGTGGGTCCTACCAGAGCTGGACCCCACGCGCAAGCGATGTGGCAACCGTCCGTGGGACCCGCCCGCTCGAGGAGCACCTGCCGGCCGCCGCACGCCGCTCTCGTGGCCTTCTCTGAGCAAAACACCGCACCTCAGCTCGAATAATCCCCAGCCAAAATTCCCTCTTCCCCTGCCGACCAAATCACCGAGCTGATTCCGGCCCCGCGGAAGATTTGAGTCGCGGCTCCGATCCCGCTATCCCCCCCTCCACTTCGATCCCGGTTGGGTGGAGCTCGATTTCTTCCCGTTCTCAAGGTGTCCTGAAGAGGTCAGACTGCTCAGGTGCGCCTTCTGTTGCTGGCTTTCTTCTTCCCTGGAATGGCTTGGTTTGATTCGGCATGAGGTCTGTGATTAGGCTCGTCCCGCGCATGTGGTATTAGTTCTGTTTCTGTGAATAAAATTAAAATCTGCAAGCTTCGAATCGCTTGAAATTTGGTGATGTGCGAGTAGGATTCATAAGACGGCGTTTCGTTATCTCCTTGTTTTTGAAGTTTTCTTCTGGCAGTTTTTTTTTTTACTGTTTGTCTGTTTTCACATTTTGCTCGAAGCTGTTTATTGTCACTGTGCTGTTTTCTAGTAGTCTCTCTCTCTCTCTCTCTCTCTCTCTCTCTCTCTCTGACGTGATGTCTCTGTAAGTCTGTAGTTTTTGTTTGCCATATTAACATACTGTTCATGATTACGACTGAGGCATGTTCTTTTGAGCTGTTGCTAGGTGAATTTGATTATTAGTTTGTCATATTGCAATACTGACCGCCACAACTACTAGTTGGCTAATGCCAGGAGCTTTTCCATGAATCAGCCCCCATAACTGTTACCTATTTCCAGGTACCTGTTCGTTGTTTGTGTTGCCCGACTTTGAACTGCCACAATGGGTGGTGTCTTTGGACGCCACGAGACCTCCACCTCAGGGCGAAGTTCTGATGGAGCAAAGTTGGAAATCAAGATGGTGGAAGCCATGCAGCAGAGAGCATTGCAGGGAACTTCAGTGAAGTCTTTCAATACTATTATCATGAAGTTTCCTAAAATCGACGAGAGTTTGAGGAAGTGCAAGACTATCTTTGAACAGTTTGGTGAGTCTTACAAACCCGACCCACTGCACGTTACTCATTCTCCTCACATTGTTTTCAGCTCATATCTATGAAATATGGTACTACAAATCAATCTTTCTCGTAGTGGTGATGCAGTCATAAATAAAAAAAGCAGGTTAATCCATTCTTGAAATACTGAAATCTGCACAGTACAATTAAAGCCTCACAAGTTATTAGTTTTTCACTTATAATTCTTGGAAGAAATGTGGGATTCAAGTAATGTTGACAATCGGCTGTCTTTGCTTAATGTGTCCAGTGATACAGAATATGCTGTACGCAGGTATCTTGTGTTTCGATAAATGGTCACTGATTTTGACTTTTGCAAACAGATAACATTATTTTTGTGTGCAATTTATATACCTGAACTGCCTTTTCTTTTCCACAGATGAAGATTCCAATGGTGAAATAGATAAGGAAGAGCTGAAGCGTTGTTTCCAGAAACTGGAAATCTCGTTCACAGAGGAGGAAATAACTGATCTCTTTGAAGCTTGTGATATAAACGAAGATATGGGCATGAAGTTCAATGAGTTCATTGTCTTCTTGTGCCTTGTTTATCTTCTCAATGAACCAGCCGCATCGGAAGCAGTATCCTTCATAGCTCATACCGTAACCAACTGATTTTTTTGCTTCATGTAGTCAATTCTTGTTTTAGATATCTTCTCCAGTTCTGCCATGTGCATTTTATTTCCTTGACCTAATGCACAGAAGATAAAGATGGGATTAGGAGACCTAGAGGCAACATTTGAAACATTGGTCGATGCATTTGTCTTCTTGGATAAAAACAAAGATGGATATGTGAGTAAGGATGAGATGATTCAAGCTATTAACGAGACAATAGGAGGAGAACGCTCTTCTGGGCGTATAGGCATGAGAAGATTTGGTGAGTTTTCAACTTCTCAGTACCACTGTACCTACTCGTCTTTGCATTTCCCTTTAATTTCAAGACTAGACTGCAATTGCTCCAGTTCACACTTTTGCTTACCACCACATTTGTTATCCTTGGTCACTGTTCAAAGTACTAAAAGATGGAGCTGGCAATACCTCTGTATATGTATTGCCTCTTTTCAAAGAAAGACACCTACTCAGGAAAATGACTACCTTCCTAATGTGGGTCGTGTCGAAATCAGCCTGTGGCACGAATGTAATCTAAGAACTAAGGGGTGTGGGGCGTGTGTTGTACTTTACAACTTCTCTTCTTAATGAAATGATGCGCAGCTCTCCTGCGTATTTGTGAAAAACTACCTTCCTAATCTATGTTCTCCACTTTAGGTCACTTTTACACTTTTCTTAATATAAATATGTGCTATGTGAGATGTTCAATGGCAATATAATCCTCAATCAGATCTGTTACAACTTACAAAAAAAAAAAGGTTGCATCAAATATTTCTTTTCTACGTAATCAAAAGTACAGATTGGTAATTCATGTTGCTACGGTAAAACTTACCTCATGTTTTTCTTTCTGTTCTAACGTTCATCTTTTTTACATGGTACTAGAGGAAATGGATTGGGACAAGAATGGAATGGTGACCTTCAAGGAATTTCTGTTTGCATTCACTCGTTGGGTAGGGATTGACGAAAACGAAGACGAAGATGAATGAGGACTGTGGAGGCTGGTGTTCATGTGTTAGGATCAGACCATCCCTTTGGAGGCGGGAAATGAATGACAGCTAAAAGTAGTAGTTGGTGCTCATTGGTTACTTTCTAAGTTGGTTGTTTATGTTCTTGTTGATAGAAAGTCTCAACCTGTTCCAACTAGAAATATTTAGATGTATGAACACCTGTATCAATGTTAGTATGGTATAGTTGCTATCTGTTACAGCCCTGCTTATAGTTTCCAGGTACTGAAGGGGAACAAAGTACTCCCTCGGGTTTTCTATATAAAATGTTAATATGTTCAATTTTAAATTAACCAACATCATATATGAGAAATTGGAGGGAGTACTTAAAGAAATGAAATCCTCTTATGTTGGTCTCTCGTGTAAACAGTCTAATGCGGGGATGAATTTTCTGCAGAATGGGGGCTGATGGAATGAGTCTACTTTGTATTTTATTTTATTTTTCGGTTAAAGTGTGCTACTGAGTACTGACAGATAAGAGAAACAGAGCCGCAAGGATGGGCCGGCCGAGATTACAATGTGACAATCAGCCCAGTTCAACAATCGATACTCCTCAACTGTCTCCCGTCGTTCCCTCAAAAAAAAAAAAAAAAGTCTCCCGTCGATATCGCCGCCTACCGCCATGAGCACCGCAGGCACAGAGTCACGGACCGCGGCAAGGTCGTCGATGCTCCGTTCGACGGCATCGCCGGACAAAGAAGTCTAGACCTTCACCTGGTAATATGGTGGCAATGCGTTTTACTCACTTTGCCATTATGCCATCTCACAAAGCTTAAGATGTTATGCACATTAGAGGTGTATAGTGGTTTAACTTAGCAAGAGGCGTTTCTCATCAGCCTCGTATTAGCTGGGTCGACCACGATTCATTTAGTCTTCAATTGACCACGTTAGCTTATAATTCATGAGACATTGCAGGAGGCAAGAACATAGTCAGCATCGGCACCAAATTGCAGATATCATCACGATACAACGAAGACCAAGATCTCTTTTTCTAGAACGCCGAAGACCAAGATCTCATCACAGCTTAACTAAGTCACATCCATCACCTTCTGCAACAACTAAGAATAATACTACATTGTTTAGGCACCGATGCAAGCTACTAGTGAGCTACACGACCTGACAGGTGAACTCTACTGATTGAGCGGTATCCACTCTAGCTCCAGGTCCACCTCCCCGGACTCCACGTTCTGCAGCCTCAGCGAGACCTCCTGCTTCACCTTGCCGCCGACGATGTTGACGGCGCTGTCCCTGGCCAGCGCGTTGTCCGGGGACTTGAGCCACTTGCCGATCTGCATGTCCCCGAGCAGGTCGGGGTCGCCGAACGCCATCGCCGCGCTGATCATCGGCTGCAGGTCCACCTCGGCCTCGCCCATTTTGTCGTCCCTTGACAGGAGGTCATGGTCGAACACTTGCTGGTTGGTGGATGTGAAAATAAAGGTAGGATTTCATGAGATGCCGCCGTCGATTTGATCATTAGCCACGGTTTCTGGAGCTTTTAGTTTTGATGTTGTAGTTCATAGAAGGCGACCCGTAAGCCATAAGCAGAGTGTTAGACTTACAAGTTTTAGAGGTCCATATTGCTGAGGAACTGACAGCTTAAGCTCTTCGTTCCAAACAGGATTCAGATTACGTTTAATTATAGAAGTCTTTGCTTTCTGCAGAAAATAATGCCATTATGAACCTCCAAAACAACGTGCACTTGCTGACAAAATCTGTAAGAGAGATAAGTTCAATCAGGAACACCTGATTTGTCATACCTGTTGTCCAAGCGTCAATACAACATATGGGTCACTACTTATCAGGTCTCTTACAGCTAATTTTGTCCCTCTTATCACCTTAACTTTTAGTATCCCAATAAACTCAACCATACCAGCCTGCAAAGTACACGGAGAAAAAAGGGTGCTGAAATGTCACCGTGTAATTAAAAGTATTATACAACAAAATCTTGGCTCAAGATCAATACTGCTTTACCTCACTGTTGAAACTGACTGAGTGTGAAGCATTATCCGTATCTTTTCTGGAGTCAGTATCCTGTAGAGAGCTCTTATAAGAAACTATCCTTAGGCTTGGCTTCAGAAATTCTTGCAACTCATACTTCGACCTGAGAAGTTACAAAACTACCAAAGTTCAGAAGTTACTATGTTAGGAACCGATGAGTCAAGTTTTTTTCTTTATTGCAAGGACTTATAATTGATGAAAGTTGTACTTCGGTTGGATAGCAAGTTCAATAACTACTGAAAGTGCAAAGTGCAATTTAGTGGTTATGACAAATGACAGAGTTTCACACATTTCAAACTGATGAATGACTAGCTAAATGTTGTCGAAAAGTAAAGCCAGTAACTCATTTAGTCATGTCTAGGATCATAAAACGCATTATTAAGATGTCAGGTGAATAGAAATTTCTTATGATGCGGCATTTACCTGATGAAATTCGTTCTTTCTTCCTGAGTAGAATCTGGATGTGGTTTGTCATAGCCCACAGGCAGAAATGCTTCATATATGGCATTAGCATAAGAGTTTCCGCCAACTTCCAACATGGAGTTGATCTCATCATCAGTCCACTGATCTAAAGTTACTGACAAAACCTGTGTCAAGCAGATGTTTGTCCCAGTCAGAAAGTTCCTTCAAGGTGTTAAACATATAGTGATCATGAAAAGAGTTGTATGCATTTTCTCATCATCTCGCAATTTGCAATGCTCTTATTCTACAGACACGTTTTTAGATGTTCATGCTAAAATACAAAAACCTCGCTAACACTCACTATAAGTGCAACAAATAACATTATTTGTAGTTGTAACGAGTGACCTTTGAAATATGTGTCCCAAGGCTTCTGTGAACACCAGAACATTTTAGGCATATGAATACTCCAATGTTAGCTGATCTGCAAGAAGAAAGCTACAGTTATTCTGCATGGCGTCAAGTATTCAACAAGTGCGAGGTGTTGGCAAAGATTGATTAATGAATTATGCATGACATTGGGGTTACTGTAGACCATGCAAAATCTTATATTCAGAAATTTGATTCTTGTGAAATTCTCGAGCCGGAAGATGGATGCATATGCTGTGTTTCATTTTGCTAATGAGTTCCTTTTGCAAAAGAATCATTAATGCGATCGAAGCACACAGCTGCGAGATGCGGGGCATGTTCAGACATGAGCTGTCTGAAAATACTAACAAATTGAAGTTGAGACTACTTACGCCCATTTAGGATCAGGAGCGCTGCAATCCGCACAAATGCGGTTGTCACTCTTGTGCAGCAACTCTTTGAGCTTCCTCATCTTATCTGAATGAGGAGGTTGAAACATGAGTCTATGAAGTAGTATACCACAGGACACCACAACGGATATGAACAGAACTGTTAGGGAAAGTAGGGAGTGCTGAAAAATGATACTATCTTTTTGCGGCTTATTGGTTCTAAATGTGGTATCCAGTAATCATACGCAGAAAACTTATGACCTATCAGTAACTAGATAAATGAGAATTTGTCACTGAAGCTACAATTCATCCAATTTTGCTTTCAGGCTCGTAAAATTCAGATTCTGAAGACAGGTAAGAAAGTCAATGCAACTTTGCATCACCTGAGGAAGCCTTTCCCCTGTCAACCCTGTCTCCGCTGCTCATCTTCGCCGCCTCCTCCGCTGCCGCAGCAAACCGCTGCTCTCTAGCACCTCCTTTCTGCAAATTTAATCTGGAGATAGGTGATTCCTGAAGTAACTGAAAGAAGACATCAGAAGTGCCAAGAAATCGAAGTTCTCACCGATTTCTGAAGCGGCAAGAAATGGAATGGATGATGAGCTGCACTGCTTTTCTAGGCTGTGAGCCGGGGCACAGATCTCCAGAACTTGTCCTCCGCGTCTTCCCAGGCGATTGTCTGCCGTGAGCAAAGCAGGGGCCCCGTCGGTGATTCGGTGGTCGTCGGTTGTCGCCGGGGTTTAGCTGAGGGCTCCAGTCCTCGGGTCGGATGAGTCCTCTCTCACGAGTGCGGATCCGAACCCGCTAACGGGTATGAGTGCGCTGACGTGAAAGCGTGAGGTCCCCCCCTACGAGAAAAGTTCCGGTGCTACCGGCCGTGCTACCGTGCTACCGAGCACTGTAGCACCAAAACCGCATCGAAACATTGCAACAAAAATATGAATGGATAGTGCATGCAACGATCTACAATTCATATTTTTGGTTGAGGTGCAACGGAAGCTCGTACAAGAAGATAAAATAGAGAAAATAGGCTGTAAACAGTGCTGGTTGCAACTGTTCATCATAAACCCGCAACCTGTTACTATTCAAAGTCTGATTTATCTTTTTTGTATCTTCTTGTACGAGCTTCCGTTGCACCTCAACCAAAAATATGAATGGTAGATCGTTGCATGCACTATGCATTCATATTTTGGTTGCAATTTTTCGCCCAACCATTGAGGTGCTACCACGGTTGGGAGCACGGTAGCACCACACCCCGCGGTAGCACCAGAACCTTTCTCCCTACGCTACTGACAGTATGGGTGAACGTTTCCATTTGTGAGAAACCAACAACGGGTGATAAGTTTGGTTGGTGGGTTAGGTGCCGAGTTGCTGCTTCGGTTGGAGGAATTTGCTGCTGATCGTCCATTTTAATTCGTTCATTGTTACTACGTGAAAAGTCTTTATCCTAATTTGTCTTTAAATTTGCTCTCGGAAACATCACAATTGAGACACAGCGTACATGATGATATAGATCACTCATGCGTGGTCATGGTCAATAGTAGTCATAACATTGTGTAGTCTGCAGTGTTCGTGCGCATGCGCTGCAACCGCAATGCACGTGACAGTCATGGTCAGCCTCGCAAAGCAACGGCTCGGTCGATGACAGTCCGGACTGCCACTTGGAAGCTGACCGCTCCGTTTCCCTGCGAGCTGGACATGTTCGATGAAATGCTCCATTTTGTCATCAGTTAAAGCTTACGATTCGGAGACATTGAGGCCTCAACACTTTGTAATTCTTCAGTGGCAGCGCAAACAAACCTATTCCCTAAAACGAGACAGCCCAAACACTCTGGGACATTTCGACACTTTTGCTATGTTATTGAACCCTCTGATGAAAATCAAGTTTATATCCGCTCCTAATCGTCAAAGCCACTACCTATCTTCTTCTTTCTCCACGCTACATTCTTACATCCTACTACCAAGAGACACACAAATTCTAGTAAAGATTCCTCCTCGGCATCTCCATACCTTCACTCCCGCGTCTTCACAACCAACGGGCTCCTCACCTGATGAACCCCATCGGACCAAACAATGGCGCCAAACGCGTAGTCCGCCGCCGCCACCGCGGGGTTCCTGACCACGAAGCTCACCTCGAAGTCCTTCACCTCGCCAGCGGCCTTGAACACCAGTGTCGAGGGGGTGACCACTACCTGCACCCCGTCGGGCTCCTGGACGACGGTGGCGGTGTACGTCCCCGGGTCGCCGACGTTCTTGACCCTGCGGCGCACCGTCGGCAAGCCGCCGCCGGCGAGGCCGTGCACGGTGATGGACGGGTAGTTGAGGTCGTGGAGGCTGATGGCGGCGGCGGGGCACCGGTACGGCGTCTCGTTGAAGACCTCAATGGCGGACGCGTTGTACCCCAGCGCGCAGAGGAAGTTGAGGTAGTCGGCCGTGGCCATGTCGTAGACCAGCCCCGGGTCCAGCGCGCGGCTCGGGAAGACGTGGCCGGAACCGTAGCTGAAGGGCGTCGCCGGCAAGAGGGACGAGTTCAGGATCGGGTGCCGCTCCGTGTCCATCTCCGTCGCTGCGGCGGCCAGAACAAGTTAAGAGCTAGTGTTTGGACAGCGGCGGCGACGACGCCCGGGTGTTCGACGTGATGAGGATGATCTTACCGGAGGTCATGATCGCTGACTTGATCGCGGCGGGGCTCCAGTCCGGGTGGAGGGTCTTGATGAGGCCGGCGATGCCGGACACGTGCGGGCACGACATGGACGTGCCGGACAGGATGTTGAACGGCACGCGGCGCTTGTCGAACGGCCGGCCCGTGGGCGGGGTCGCCCCGCTCCACGCCGCGATCACGTTCGTCCCTGGCGCCGTGATGTCCGGCTGCGAGAATGGTCACCGTAAGGATCCAGGCAGGCAGCTTCATATCATGTGCTTTATGGAGTCGACATGGTCACCTTTAGGATCTCAGGGTTCACCGCGTTCGGCCCCTGAGACGAGAACGCCGCCATGACAGGAGCTGGCCTCTGGCCGATGATCGTCCTCCCCTTGATGACGAAGCCGGACGGATCCCTTATTAACACAAAACACATGGAAATGAAGAATGGTTCAGCAAAACAGAGGACTCGCTTAGTTCAACATTTTTGCAGAAGGATTGGCTTACTTGGTGGAGTTGATGTACGCCAAGAGCTTCCGCCCTTCGTCGTACGAGATGTGCACGGCAGGGACTACGTGAGGGTCGGCGTGGAGGTCATTCCCGGAGACCTCGTCGTTCACGACGATCATCCCGGCGCCACCGGCATGGCGGACGGCCTCGCCCTTCTCCACCCTCGCAGTGACACCTCTGAAGCACACCACGATCTTCCCCTTCACCTTGTCAGGGTCCAGCGAACGCATCACGCACGCCCGGCTGCACACGCGCGCACAACAGAAAATGGTTAATAGTTAACACATTGGAGGAGGAAAAATTCGTGAGAGAACTTCAGTTCCCCTGGGAAGAGGTAGGAGAAATTCTCATGTTCCAGACGGTCAGTGAGCGTACGCGCTGTTCAGCATGCTGCCGGGGGCGGCGGCGTCATGGCCGTTGATAATGGGGTAGAAGCCTTTGCCGTGCAGCCACCTCTCCGAGAGGCTCCGGCCCTGCAACGTACGAGACATGCATCGTCAAGTGTGCATTCTGTGCAGGTGAGGAGCAGGAGGTTGCATATATATGTGAGTAGCAGCAAGCACTGACCTCGATTCTTGTGTGGTTGAAGACGGCGTATGCCGTGAACTCCCTGTCCATGGAGCTGGCGGCGACGGTGAGGATCCACGGTGCGACGTTGCTGACGGTGCCGGGCTCGGGGCCGGCGTTGCTGGCGGAGCAGACGACGGTGATGCCGGCCTTGACGGCGTGGATGGAGCCGATGGCGACGGCGTCCTCGAGGTAGTCGTAGGCGTCGCCGCCGACGGAGGCGGAGATGACGTGCACGCCGTCGCGGATGGCGGCCTCGAAGCCCGCGAGCACGTCGGCGTCGAAGCACTCGCTGCCGTTGACGGGGCGGAAGCAGACGCGGTACGCGGCCACGCGCGCGCGCGGGGACCCGCCGCGCGCCGTGCCGGCGCCGTAGCCGAACGCCGTCGCGCCGCGGACGGCGGCGCCGCCGGCCGTGGCCAGCGTGTGCGTGCCGTGCCCGTTCTCGTCGCGCGGCGTCATCAGCGCCGGGTCGAGCGGCGCGTCCGACGCCGACGCGTAGCCCTTGTTGAAGTAGCGCGCGCCGATCAGCTTGCTGGTGAAAACAAGGGAATCAATCAAACGAACAGGATGGATTGTTTTGCGGTTATTAGTAACTGTAAGTGTAATAATCTGTGAGCTGGATTTACCTGTTGCACTGGAACTTGATGTCGTGCTCGTTCTGGCAGATGCCCTTCCAGTCGTCCGGGATGGGCCCCATTTCACCCTCGTCAAAGCTCTTCGACTCCGGCCACACGCCTTCACATCAGAAAAGGAACGATCATCCTCACCGCATGCAGGAACACGAGGGTCAAGAGATGTGTGTTACAGTACCTGAGTCGAGGTTGGCGATGACGGTGTCCTCGCCGTACCTGCCCACCTCCCACGCCGACCGCTGCGGGATCTCGCCGCTGTTCCTCTCCATCCCCATGAACTGCCACGACCTCGTCGTCTGCAGCTTCCGGCCTCTGTTCGGGAACACCGACAGCACGCCGGGATACTCTGAAACGGGCACACACACACATGCATGGCAAAATTTACATTACCATTTCACGTTATTACAGGAGGAAAAGAAGAGGTCGACTCACTGGCGATCTCGGCTGCCTGGGCGGGCTCCATGTTGGCGGCGAAGCCGTTGATGCTCGTGGTATACGAGTAGAAGATGGCCTCGCGCGCCTTCTCCCTGCTGCAACGCGCTCACCGGCCGGCAAGGCACGATCGATTGGTCAGCCGAGTTTTACACTACTTCGTCCTCACACGAACAAACGAACGGCGGGAACAACTTACTCTCCGAGGACGGCGCCGAGGAGGTCGTAGTGCGACTCGGCGGCGCTCCGGGACGTCTCCTCCGTCGACACGCCGTCGCGGCACGGGTGCGCGCCGAGGTACACGATGTACGACGGCCCGGCGAGCGCGCCAGGGCTCTGCAGCAGCAATGAGCAGACGGCGAGGAGGAGGAAGGCGGAGGCCGTGGCGGTGGTGAACCGCACGGATCCGGCCGCCGGGCTGCCGCTGCTGCCCTCCATTCCCGCACGAGATCGGCTCATCAAAACCGATCGATCGGTTTGCAGGGCAAGGAGAACGGGGTGTCCGAAGAGGAGAAGTTGCCAGTCTCGGTGCGCTCGTGCTATATAGGAGGAGGACCAGTTGCCATGCTCTTGCTGCGATGTGAGGACGACTCTTTCTTACTCGATCGCCTGCGCGCGCGTACTTCGCGTCGGCAGTTTCACCCGATCTAATGGAGATCGGTTTCCGTGGAACATGCAATGAGGGGGACCGAGAAACCGTACCCTGCTACTCTGATCAATGTTTCAGCAGGCCTTTTCAGAGTAGCAGTTTCACACGAACAAACGTACCCTGCGCGCGCTTTCTTCGCTCGGCAGTTTCACACGAACAAACGAACTGCTGAAACCATTGATCAGAGTAGCTTACACATAGTTCGAGGACGTGCCACCCTCGAATGGATAAGCTGCAGTAATGCTGGTGCATTAACAGTCACTGACATGCGGGCCTGACCCCCACATGTCAGTGAGGAACTCAGTTCAGTGAACTGTAGCGATTGCTACAGTAATATGTGAGAGAAGCTACATGCCTCTGAATTAACTGTGCAGCAACTACATTTCAGTTTACTGTGCCGCCGTTTTGATACTGTTCACAGTGCACAGTAGCGTACGATCTTGACTGTCAATCTTCCATTCAACGTCCGAGATGTGATCTAATTTCGGGACACTGTAGCGCCTCTGAATTTCAGAGGATCCCGATCCCCTTGAATGCTAAGGTCGTTCCCAGTGTGAAATGCATGCGTTGCGTAGTGTCCTGTTGTACTGTACCCCACATGCCATGTTGATATTTTTTTTTATTATTGTTATTTTGCGAGGGAAACCATGTTGATATTTGCATCAAAGAATCTGGTGAATTAAGAAAAATTCTATATTTTGAACAAGGGATAATTAAGGGACCATCGTAAGCTTTTGGATGGTGGCCACTTAGCATGAGTTCAAATGGTAGTAAGCAATAATGGCCTCCCACTATAAGTTATCGCATAATTACCAATAGTTTCAATTTCAAACAACCGATGGTTTAGTTCATTAACTATGTATAAACTGTTTTGAAACATGGGCGGAGCTCCCATAAGTCCTGGGTATCCGTCGCAAAAAAAAAGTATACGTGTGTATCCTATTGAAACTGATGTCATAGACCATTAAAACAACCAAATACTTCAAAACTTATGCGATTGAACAATATTTGGCTTGGAAATACCCGGCCATCAAGTCCTGGCTCCGCCACTGTTTTGAAAGCCAAAAGATTTGTTAGCTAGAATGCACTCGGTGATTCTTTGTTGGTAACTAGTTTCCACTCTCGATAACATGTCCAAATTAGCTAGAATGCACTCGGTGATCACTTAACAAAATTGAGAGACAAAGAGAGTGTCCACATTGCAAATAAAACTCAAGGAATGTTATGGATCTTGACGGGTCATGTACTGTTGCGACCTCAACCTAAAACACCTAAGGAACTCTTCTCTTGTGTTACGAGGTTGTGCTCTCATTATCGTTGTTACAAGTCAGAAGCTTATAATAGAAAGTTCTATGAATTGAGGATCTCCCGGAGCGGGGAGAGCTCGGAGTCAGCTGCGGCGGTGACGTCCATGAGGGGCAAGAGTTTGGCGTGGGTAGAAGTGGGAAGACATGGGCTTGGTTGAGCAGGAATTGCGAGATGCCTCGAGATGTCTTGTCAACAACAGTTGCTTTACGACGGTAGAGATGAGAAAATGAGAGTGGAGACGGAGTAAGAAATATGACATTCTCTCCCAGCAGCGCCATAAAAAATATTTTAGTAGCCCCAAATTTTATGATTTATTTCTACTCACTAAAAGAGAACACAACATATCTTTCGGAGTCGAAACAAATCATAATAAAGTTTAAAGCTCTAAGTTCGATAGTAGGAGAGAGTTCTTTGGTACAACCATTGCTAGGAGCTCTGAAGCAAGGATGAAGATATACGCGAAAGAGAGGAAAGAGAAAGTAGTCTGACCCCACCTCTACCAAATGTCAGCTTTATTTATGTTGAAAATGGGTCCATGTTGCGCCACAGAGGCACTCGGCCTCGAAAGCACGCAATAGTCCGAAGCCACAGGCTGGGCCGCAGTCACGAAAATGGCTTCGGCCGGACCGGGCCGCAATAACTCATGAGTGTAGGATTTCCTATAAGATATCGCACTACAAGAGATCAGTGTTTGAGATTCGTGCAACGGTTCAGATCTGAGTGGGTGGACGAAGGTTAGGCTGTGAGTGTGCCACGTGTCACAACTTGATTGGGGCGGGTGGGAGAGGAGAAAAAGAACCGGTTTCAAAATGTCAAATGCGTTTTGCTTCCAAACCGTATGTCCGTTTTCGAATCCGTTTGAACCATCATGTTGTTTAAAATTAATACCACAAATAAATATGAATATTTTTAAACTTTTGAAATTTGAATTTTTTGTCAATATTTTGAATGTATTGTGTCAACATTTTATTTGTACTATGCTAATATTTTTTTTGTTGTTGGATCAACATTTTTTCAAAATGTTGATTGCATGTTCTAAAAATGTTGAAATAGGTTTACCGAAATGTTGACTCTTTGGTTTCAAATGTTGATGTCTAAGTTGGGCTGGGCTGTTCAGATTTGTTGGGCTATTGGGCCGATCTACAGCTTGCTAACCTCAGATTGATCTGCATATATGAGGTCCCGATTCATACGACTTAGAATCGAAGAGGCATTGTGGGAGCGTGTCCAACAAGATTTGTTAGAAGTGTTGGTCGGTGATTCCTATATGCAGATCATCCGATGGTTTAGTTCATTAGCTATATATATAAACTGTTTTGAAAACCAAAAGATTTGTTATAACTGTTGGTTGGTGATTCTTTGTTGGTAATTAGTTTCACCCTCGATATATAAAATGTCCAAATTAGCTAGAATACACTTGGTGATCACTTAACAAAATAGAGAGAGAGAGAGAGAGAGAGAGTATCCACACTGCAAATAAAGCTAAGAAATGTTATGGATCTTGACGTGTCATGTACTGTTGCAACCTCAACCTAAAATACTGAAGGAACTCTTCTATTCTGTTACAAGTCAGAAGCTTATAATAGAAAGTTTTATCGAATATTGGGGTATCATACAAGGTTGTGTTCTCATTATCGTAGCTACACATTTAGTATAGGAGGTTGTAAACAAAATAAAAATTATGGCCTACAATACCTTTTGTGATTATGATTGGAGTTCCTTTAGTGTATGAGGTTGTAAACAAAATAAAAATTATGGCCTATACCTTTTGTGATTATGATTGGAGTTCATTTAGTGTATGAGATTGTAAACAAAATAAAAATTATGGCCTACAATACCTCTTGTGATTATGATTGGAGTTGTTACTATAGGTTATGTGTAGTTGCACCTGTAATTGCGAGCGAGCTATGCTAGCCCTAGCAAATTTACTATCATGTTTCTTTTTGTAATTGGTCATCAAAGTAAAGTTGACAATTTGAGTTGCTATGGGTCTCGTGAGGAAGACACGTCTCTACATGTGTGTCCTCAAGGATGCGTGTACATTGAATGTAAATCCGTGTTTAAAAATAGACGAACGCGTGACAAAAGTGCGCATGCCACGGCTCGCCGAACATGTCAAGTCTTTTTTATCTATGAATATATAAACGATAAGACTAAATTAAAATTAGATCCGATTCCCCGCACCGATCAGATAGAAAGTTTAGCTATTCTTCAAGTTGCATATCTCGAGGTCGTGTATTTTCTCCTCAATGCCACAACCAGATCATTGTGTTTGTACCGTTGAGGAATAATTAACATATGCAATATATTCAAAGAAAAATTAAGAAAATTGTGAAAACATAAAGTACGCATGGCCATTGATGACTTAAAATTAAAGCTTATACTACTTGTGTATAATTTGCTAAACCTACAGATCATCATAGATGCGAACAGGAAAACATGATCAATTGAGAATGCAAACAAATCCCTTAACGAAAATAAAAACCATGCCTGCAACTCAGTATGAAATAGCAGAACAAATATCGATCGATGACCGGCTGTTGCAACCCATTACAAGATAGCAGAACAATATGCTTAGGAAATAGAGGGAGAAAACAATCTAGAATCGATCATTGCATTAACCTAGCTAGTCGTCTAACCCAGGAACCTTGAGTGCCTCCCGTTGTGCCCTGAACCAAGCCGTGCGATCTTCAAGGCTATCGAAGGCAGGAACAGGTACAGGGGGAGCGATTTCCAGGGGCGGAAGGCCGCGCTCCGCCCGCATGGCTTTGAACCAGGCCATTTCCTCGTCGCGGGTGCTAAGGAGGCGCTGCACCTGTGCCCACTCGGGGCTGCACAGGTGCCTCCGCCTCGACTCCGCGATCTCATCCAACAAGTCGACGACCCTGCACGTGCTCGCGAAGAACTCCTCGACTGACTCATCTTCCTCCTCCTCCTCGCTGTCGATGATCTCGATCTCTGGCGCTGGCTCCGGCTGATGCTCTTGGTCCTCGGGCTTCGGGACGACCCCGTCCTCCTTGATCGCCGCGTCCATTGTTGCTTGGTCTCGCCTCCTCCGGCGATCTGATCTCTGTTCTGAGCGAGGTGCTTAATCTTCTGGGGTATACCAAGCTCTGGTCTTTCCGGATAGAAGAAGACGTGACGCGTGCGGCGTGGCTTGGCGTGTCCGCTCTTGTCACGAGTCTGTGCCGGCACCACAACAAAACCTGCATGGACGCGTTTGGTTGGAACGTACATACATCCCCGTGTGCGCACGCCGCACGTGCCACGCGTCTCGTTTTCTATATGTATATGGTATAAATATAGACGAGATGACCAGAGCCGAGAAGATAAGCAAGTTGGAATTCGATCTGATTCCGCCGGCCGCCCCGGTCAGATCGATCGCCGAGAATCGAGACGAGACCAACCAACCATGGCCACGATCAAGAAGGACGATGTGGTCGTCGTCCCGAAGGGCGAGGATCAAGAGCAGCAGGCGGAACCAGTGCTGGCGGCGGTGCCGGAAGTCGAGATCAGCGACGGCGAGGAGGAGGAGGATGCGTGGGCCGAGGAGTTCATCGCGACCACGTGCAAGGTCATCGACTTCTTGCAGGAGAGCGCGGAGGCGAAGCGGAGGCGCCTGTGCAGCCCCGAGTGGGCACAGGCGCAGCGCATCTTGAGCACCTACGACCAGGACATGGCCTGGCTCAGAGCCAAGATGGCGGAGTACGGCCTCCCGCCGCTGGACGACGCTCCCCGAGCTCCTCTTCCTACCAGCAGGAGCATTGACGACATCATGGAGTGGACCAGGGCAAAGCGGGCGGAATGCGGCTTGCCTCCTTTGGACGTCGCTCCCCAAGCAGATCCTCTAGATTAGTAGCAGGTTAGATTCGGTAGATAGCTGTTCTAGCCTAGGCGGCGTGTGTTGGCCGGTGACTAGATCCCCGGCGTTGTAATCCAAACTCTGCTTCATACCTTAATACAAAGATACGCATACATACATCATGCATACTCGAGAAAAAAAAGTTTCGTTCATCTTGATATTATGTTTCCCTAGGAGTCCGTCTACGGATTGGCGGTTTGTTGTACAGGGGGCGGGGGTTAAGTTCTGCTTCCCGGAAGTACATGAAGACACCGGCAAGCCGTCATGGCAATGTTGTTCTAGGTAGCAAAAGGCAGCGTGTTGTTACTCGCAGAACGTGCACTGGCCACCTCGTTCGGCGGTCGAGGAGCCACACCCACCCTGCTACTCTCGTGGTCGCTCAGAAAAAAAGGCGCGCGTGGAGGATCTTCGGCTCCTGGAGGACGAGCAGAGTTGGCTGTCGCCGCACCAATTCCTCTAGTTGGCTGTCGCCGCACCAATTCCTCTGCTCTGTTTCCGAACCCATCATCTGGGCCGCAGTCAAGTGGCCGCTGGAGTTTGGGCTCAAAGAAGTACGCCACGAGCTGGACTGGACCCACAAGCAGGCGGTGCGCCACGCCACGTGGATTCCATTGCAAACACGGTGACCAACAAAGATCACAATTATCATCAAGATTACGATCTGCTAACCAACAAAAATTCTGGTGTAAGATGCCTTCGGGTGTCTTTTGTCAAAAAAAATAAAAAATAAAAATTCCGGTGTATCCGTACCGGCGTGCACGTATCGTTTGACACCTCCCCCACCACCTGACTTTTTCTTCAGTGGATAATCATCGCACCCTCCTTCCTCCCCGCCAGCAAAATCTCTTCTCCCTCTCGCGCCGATGACAGCGACAACTCGGCACTTTTAACTAATCATCGTCTCCCCCCACTCTCCGCTTCCGAAGCTTCCGCCGTCGCAGTCGAGGCGGAGGAGGTCAGAGGCCCGGCACGCAAGAAATCTTTCCCTCATGTGCGGCTGCATTGCCCCCGGGTTGAGCGATTGACTTGACTTGTCCGGTTATTGTGTGTCGCGGTTGTTGAGTGCATGGCCACGCTGTCCTGCACTCCTCTCCTTCCTCGGCTGCCCACCTCACTCCCGTGACTTGTCCCCTTCCTCGGCCTCGTCGCGCAGCGGAGGCGGTGCGTTCTCGGGCAGGACTGCGGGAGCAGGGTAAGCGAAAAAAGATAAGCATGTACGGTTATCTGAATTTGGGGGCTGTTTGGTGGCGGAATTCGGCCGCTCTGATTTTCTGGGCGCCGTTTCTTGGTTGCAAAGTTTTTGGTCTCGATTCCAAGAATTCGTCTTCAATCCGCTTCCCCACACATCCGACCCCCAAAATCCACACCACCACCACCGCGGCTCTGCCGAATTCTTCGGTATTTTAAAGGTTTCTGGATCAAATCCGGTGAGGTTTTGTGGTGTCTCTTCCGAAGTGTCTGATATTGGTGTTGGGGGTAGGTTGAAACTAAATTTCTTTGATTGCTCTTAGAATGCCTTACACGGGATGATGGGAATTGGCCTGGTTCAGTTGTTAATTTTACATACCAGCCACGAGGACGCATGCGGGGTAGGGTGTTGTACTGTTGCGTCTGTTCCATGGTATATTTTCCTGTTACTGTGGACAGTGACTCGTCCCAGCCCAAGTTAGGAATCGCTCAAAAGTACCTGTGTAATTGATAGATGGAGTTTCTGAACAATTGGAATATACCTCGAAATATCTGTCAGAAGAAAAGTTTCTGTTCTTTCTATGCGACACTATCTGCTTTTTTGCCAGTTGGTTATCAATACATGAGAGGTAACGATTACACTTTCCCTTTGCCAGGAAGTTCACCTGGGCGCTGCAGTCATCCACAGGCACAAGCTGAGCAATGGGGCAAAAGGACTCCAAACCGTCATACAACAACTATTCTTATGATTACGGGAACGCGTCATCTGGATATAACTCGAGATATGCTGGTAATACATCGTCCAGTTATAGTGCGAGGTATACACCTTCTTCAGAGAACAGTGTGCAGCCAGAAACACATGCCAGGTTACAGAGAAAGTATTCAAGGATTGGTGATGACTACCGCTCTTTGAGTCAGGTATGTCGTCGGGGAATGCCTGCATCCCTTACGAGTTCTCTTATCTGCATTGATACTTGTGATTCATGGTTTCAAATAGCTTAGTAGAATGATATTATTCATCTTTGGATCCAGTCGTCTATATTGAACTCTGGAAGAAACTATTTTGATAGGATTGTAACTTTGAAAAGGATTTCAGCAAGAGATGTATAATTGTGTTCTCATCAGTAGTGTCATGTCACTAAAACCATGAGATTGCTTGTCATTATCTTTGATTTTATATATTGATTCAGTTCCTTCAGTCACAGGTTATTACCTAGAGTCTTGCACAATAGCTTTTCTTTGATTACTGTGAACTTGAGATTGGAAGGACACCAATTTACTGTTACGGTTCTATACTTTGTTCAGGTGACTGATGCTTTGGCGCAAGCAGGTCTTGAATCTTCAAACCTTATTGTAGGCATTGATTTTACAAAGAGCAACGAATGGACAGGTTAGCAGATGATATTTCCACCTTTTGACTTTTGATGCACAATTGTGCTTCTTTTATATCTGTGTACTGCACTGATGCTTCGTGCTTAGAAAGATGGTAGACTATTTCTTTGATTTGTATGGTGCCTACCTTTCAAATCTAGTTGCCCATATTGAAAGTTTGATTTATTATTATTTTAAAACGACTTGACCAGTAATGCCAGTGATGCGTCAACTTTTCTTCTGTTGTTAGAAGGGAAACCATTTTAGACAAAGGAGTTTCTCTAAAGACTAAAATGAGAAACCATCAATGAGTACATTTCCAGTGTAGAAAGGATCCCATGCTGCTTTTGTCCAATATAATCATCTTCTTGGTCAGTAATTTAATCATTAAACTTTCAGTTTTCATTTAACTTGCAAAGCTTTTTTATGATAGGTAAAATTTCTTATAATCGCCGCTGTCTTCATGATATCGGAAATGCTCCAAACCCATATCAGCAAGCAATATCTATCATTGGAAGGACACTTTCTGCTTTTGATGAAGACAATTTGATTCCATGCTTTGGATTTGGTGATGGTAATCATTTAGCTACATTTTATTTCCCCTGTTGATCACTCGGTGGGTATTCAATAACATGTATAAAACTTTTTTTTCTTCTCGGAGCAGCATCAACTCATGATCAGGAGGTATTCAGCTTTTACCCAGAAGACCGCCCATGTAACGGATTTGAAGAGGCGCTAGAAAGATACAGAGAAATTGTTCCAACTCTTCGATTAGCTGGTTTGTTCTCCTAACATAGCTGAATTTTGTCCTCATTTAGTGTCTCTGAACCAAGTTTGTCCTTTCATAAAAAGGAGGAAAGAAACAGATTTGCTATTTTACACTACCTTACAATTAGCTAATTATTAAACAGCAGCAAAGCATGTCAGTTATAAATTTTAGTAGTTCATTTACGAATGGTAGAAATTCATACTAATATTTGCATGGATTTAACCTTGCAACAGGGCCAACATCTTTTGCTCCAATAATTGAGACAGCAATTGGAATTGTAGACAGCACTGGTGGTCAGTATCATGTTCTTCTGATAATTGCGGATGGACAGGTTGGTGACCATATTATCAAGTTTCCACCTTCGTTTTAGTCACCTGTTCTTTCTGATTAGTAAATGGTTGTCAGCATAGATCTTCTCTAGTAGAAATTTTGATTTACATATCCTGTTTTCATTGGGATAAAATTTCTGGTGTTAGGTTACCCGAAGTGTCGATACTCAGTCTGGACAATTAAGTCCACAGGAGCGGGATACAATTGACGCAATAGTAAAGGCTAGGTACTTTATCTGATTGAGTTTTTGAAAGTAATAGCTTCATGTTCTGCCAAGAGCGTTCCAATAAAGTAAACATAGAATAACACCTCTTCTTTACAAAAATCCAGCCAATTTCCCTTATCTATTGTTCTTGTTGGGGTTGGTGATGGACCATGGGACATGATGCACAAGTTTGATGACAATATACCTGCTCGCTCATTTGACAATTTTCAGGTGATTGTCCTACAGCTTATATCAGATATTCAAATGATTTTTTTTTCTGGTTCACAATAATTTAGGCATGGAAGATATCTTGATTTATGCAGTTCGTGAATTTCACGGAGATTATGTCAAAGAGCATAGCAGCGGATAGAAAGGAAGCAGAATTTGCATTGTCAGCGCTGATGGAAATCCCTACGCAATACAAAGCAACGCTTGATCTCCAACTCTTAGGGTATTCTTTTATAGCTTCTGATACAATCCAATACAATACTGTGCAGGTTGGAACTATAATTTGAGCCTTGCAAGGATGTGCCCTTTGACCCCTTAAATTCTTCTACTATTTCAGCCGCCGCCAAAGAATAACTCCAAGGATTGCTCTGCCACCACCAACAAGGACAGCTTATTCACGGTCTACTAGTTTTCAGTCTGGTGTTTATTCACGGTCTAGTAGCTTTGATCAACAAACAAGTGGCACTCAACAACGTTCTGGCAGCTTCAAACAGCAACAGCCTGCAGCCACAAGGCGACCTGACACTTATGAATCGGAAAGCAATTTAGAAGACAGACTTGTATGTATTTTCTTTCTTCTGTTTACACCATTTCTCGAACATTACATGCCCAAATGCAAATACATACTGAAGATACTGAATACCTGAAGTTACAACTGCTTAACTTCTTAGGCGTATTGATACATGTCTATCAAAAAGAGCACTTGCTGATATTGGCCTTCAAATTGTGTTGCATAAACTTCCATTGCAGACGGCAATACATAGTGAAATTTGAATTTTTCTCAGTTCGCTTGTACCTTCATATATTCTATCTATTACTGATGTAATATGTGCTCAAACCTCTTTTCTTTCTGGATTACTCAACGATAAGCTTGACACTTTCTGCAGCTGTGCCCCATTTGCATGTATAAATCAAAGGACCTCGCATTTGGATGTGGACATCAGGTACATAAACATTTTGTCAACTTTACCATCCATGTGTTTTTCTGCACGGTTCTTATTCTGCATGCTAGGTTGCTAACGTACACTTTTTTTTTTTTGGCAGACTTGCTATGAATGTGGGCAAACTTTGGAGCGGTGCCCTCTATGCCAGCAGCACATTACAACGAGAATCAGGCTTTACTGATGTTCTCAAGCTCTCTAAGCCTGTGGAATGGCAAGTGATGGAAGAAAACCCTGTGCAAAAATTTTCAGAATTAGCTTGAATGCTACTGCTATTCATCTTGTAATTGGCCTCTGAGTCTTATACCGTATAAGAGGTCTTACGTAGATAGTGTTGCTGTCACAGTCCTAGTAATGTACACACTGCAGTTTACCTGCAGTAGTTAGTGTTGACTAAGCTTTCCGAAAATAACGTAGTACATATTTTCCCTTTTATGTACATCTATTTTTTTCTGGTAGTAAATAATATCAGCAGCTGAAAATTTCTGGATTCGACAGTGAAGAAGCAAATACATGGCCATTTCTGAGTTCTTACAGATATTGGTTTTGTATACAACTATAAAGCTTTAACGAAAGTACATTGTGAAACTGCAAACAGATCAACATATTGACACAGTATTCCTTTGGTCAAGTACTCCCTCCATATTCATGTCGTTAGGACACAAACCTTAGCTCAAACTGAACTAAACTCTATGTCCGATCGTCATCAAAATAATTATGGAGTTAGTAGGATCTAGAGGAGGGAAGGGGCAATTTAGTACATAGCACAGTTGTACAAAAGAAACAACATATATCTGCACGAACGAATCACGACACCGTCGTGCAGCACACCACACGGATTGGACTCGTATGCCGGAAGCCGCCGGCGAGGCAAATGCTTTTAGTACTTGTAACCCTTCACGTACAAGCTCTCCGACGCCGCGGCGTCGCCGGCGCCGCCGGTGTACTTGCCGAGCGCGGCCTCGTAGTTGGCCTTGCACCGGACGAGGAAGGCGGCCTGCGCGGCAGCCACGTTCTCCTTCTTCCCCAACCATTTCTTGAGGGTGCTCTGCTGCAGCGCGCGGCCGAAGGAGAAGGACAGCGACCATGGCCTGAGCACCTCGAGCTTGTTCATGGCGTTCAGGTTCTGCGTCGCCTCCTCCTCGCTCTGGCCGCCGGAGAGGAACACCACGCCGGGCACCGCCGGCGGCACCGTGCGACGCAGCGCTGCCACCGTGTACTCTGCTACCACCTCGGGTCCAACCTACAAAGAGTTGTGCAAGAAACTTCATGAATAACAATGATCTTGCATGCATGGCTGGCGGCTCGTACAAAAATATTGCAAGACAAGAGAATTAATTGTGGCCGGGCGTGCGTGCCTTGGGGCTGTCGGAGCCGGGGGTGACCATGTTGGGCTTGAGGAGCGTGCCCTCGAGGAGGACCTTGTGGTCGTTGAGCGACTTGTACACGGCGGCGACGACGCGCTCCGTGGCGGCGGCGCAAGCCTTGATGTCGTGGGCGCCGTCGGTGAGGATCTCGGGCTCGACGATGGGGACGAGCCCGTTCTCCTGGCAGATGAGCGCGTACCGCGCGAGCCCCTCGGCGTTCTGCTTGACGGCGAGCTCGGACGGCTCGCCGGCGGGGCCGATCTTGAGCACGGCGCGCCACTTGGCGAAGCGCGCGCCGGCCTCGTAGTACTTGGCGCAGCGCGCGCCCAGGGAGTCGTGGCCCTGGGTGACGGTCTCGCCGTTGGTGCCGGCGATCTCCACGGTGCCCTTGTCCACCTTGATGCCCGGCACGATGCCCGCGGCGGCGAGCACGTCCACGAACGGCTTGCCGTCCGAGGTCTTCTGGTAGAGGGTCTCCTCGAACAGGATGACGCCGGAGAGGTACGCGGACACGCCGGGCGTCGTGAAGAGGAGCTCGCGGAGCGCCTGGCGGTTGGGCTCCACGTTCTCCAGGTTGATGCTGGACAGGCGCTTGCCGATGGTGCCCGTCGACTCGTCCGAGGCCAGGATGCCCTTGCCCGGCGTCGCAAGGTACTTGGCGGTCTTGATCAGCTCATCTGCATGCAAACCACGCGTGTGCATGGCGTCAGTGCAAAAACGGTCTCTACCGACCACCACTAGCTCATCAAAACTAGAAGGGCTAGGTTTTTTCACTTCTTTATTTGCATGCCCAGTAACACTGGCATTAAGTTTCTTTACGAAATGGTATCTCTTTGACTGTGAACAAATTGCACATATATTAAACATAAAAGGCTAAGATCATATACTACCTCCCGATTTTAAAATATAGACGTTCCGACAGCAACCACAAGCCAAAATTGAACTATTTCTGTTGTCCGGACGACAACAAAAAGAATACCGAGGTAATATTAAGTTCACATCACAAAAACTTGACGTGAACTTTACACTCAAACCGTCTATTCCCACATAATTAATAATCGGGGAAAAAAGAGCACGGAGTTCAAACTAAAAAGTAGTCAAAATATCAACCTCGCATGTTCATGCAAAAGAATATTCAGCAAGAGCAAGAACCTGCGTATTTTCCCACAAAGGCAGACATGGTGCTGACTCTGTCAGGAACAGGATCAAGAGCAAAATCCAAATGCTCGTGGAAACAGAGCACTTTTAAGTGGCTAGCCTTTATAAACCGTCACAGGCAGAGGATATACCAACTACAGCAACAACGAATCTGTGATTCATGGCCTCCGGGGCTCCGGGCCGTGGGAAACCCCATCACCCGTTGGGGATAGGGGAACGGGCGAACGACATTGTGCCACCCAAATTCTGGCAGCTTTACGAAATAATACTGACACTCGATTTTCTTGTCTTCAACATAAACGATGAAAGAAGCAACTGGACAAGTGGTGGCGATGTGGACTTTATCCATGATGGGTGAACGTAGGGATGGGATCATTTTGTAAGTTCTGAGATGAAAGGAATGTATGAGAACATGGAGCATACATGTATACCCTACTCTGGCCATGAATACAAATTGTGGCCCTCCATACGAAACAATACTCACACTCAATTTTCTTTTCTACAACAAACACAATGAAAGAAAGAACTGGACACGTGGTGGTGATGCGGACTTTATCCATGCAGGGTGAACGTAGGGACGGGATCACTTTATAAGTTCTGAACTGAAAAGAATGTATGAGAACATGGAGCATACATGTATACCCTAGTCTGGCCATGAATACAAATTGTGGCCCAGTGATAAGATAGTTTGTACAATGTAATGTAATCTCAGTCTAAACGGATGTCGTCAATATGTGGGTAACTGATTTCTACACGCACAAAAACAATCTGACAACTCTGGCCCTGCTACATCGCACTTTAGAATCTAGTTACTGTATAATAGTGTTCTGGGCTTCAACATGGCATCAGACTTCTGAAAGTAGAGCAGCTGCCCAGGTAGCATCAACATTGCTCCATTGTTTTGTACAAGGTCAACTGTCTGCACTGAAAAAATAATATCTGTGGTGAGTAGTAGTCAAATACTTTCTGAGTGCAAAAAGAATCCTTTTCTACAGTCCTACAGATGCGATGGCCTAGATCACACCTTATTGCATAAACATTCCTTTTTTTCATTGTTTGATCATACCGGAGAATGAAGGTAATATTCAAAGGAAAATTTCAAACTTCATATTTTAAAGTTGAACATGGCAGGTGCTCTGTCGTTGCATTAACAAGGGGAGAAAACAGAGTCAGTATAGGAATTTTCAAACTTCATGAAATTCAATTCTGTTAAATGTTCAATTTGCTGCTGTTCAACTTTCAATCCAAATAAGAAAGGTTTAAAATTGGACGAGGACTTGTAGAACCAATACGACTAGTAATAGTAAGCTACGCAAAAATATATTTATAGACACTAAATCCAATTATATTGATATACATTACAACTAAGTCCAAAGGGAACTAATTAACTAGGGAATACTGAGACCGAAAATATAACAGAACAAAATAGATGGTTGAGAGCAACTAACGGGATAACTCATCGCCCAAAGCATCTCAACACTGAGGACACAAGGGCAGAGGATAGAAACTTCATTCCAGCAGACCCACCAGGGAAGTATGAGATAGCATAATATGCTAGAGCAAGGATCTGATAAAGATAAGAGAAAACCTTGTTACATCAAACCGCATAAATAATAGCAAAGATCCCATCCCCACGGGCACCAGAAACTGTGTCAAGCCCCAGACTTCAGTATGTTTTATGGCCTATTCATAAAGTAAGGTTGTTCTTCGGAGTTGTTCATATCAGCTAGCAGCAGGAACAAAGAGTGGTCCTATTTATGGTGAAAGGAGTGAAAGTGTCCAATTGTATATGAAATTCTGATAACATATATAGAGCAAAAAGATAGCAGATATGAACGAAGAGGTTATCACCTGAAGCACAGAGAAGAAAACAGAAAGTACATAGCTATGAAGCACCATTGACACATAGATGGTAGCAACCATGCTGCCGACAAATCCCACAGTGAAAGGTAATCTCTGTGATATAAAGAAATCGATTCAGCAAAAGTAGCATAAATATGTACTTCTTGAGATAAAATTTAAAGATCATCATATGTACTCATGACATATAAGATATGAACTAATAATGAATGAACCAGTATCCACAACACACAATAAATCAAGAGAAAACAAATGATCTTATAAGTTGAGACCACGTTATAAGCTAAATTACAGGAACATAGAACAGAGAAGCACATGTACAAAACTTCCTCTACAATGTTTCTTTTCCCTTAGCAGAGGGGAACAGAGAACAGAGAACAATATAGAAATAGGAAACAGTAATGTGCATGTTAATATCTTCTAAACCTAGAAACAAAGCACATTCAAAAGTTTAAAAATGTCTTAGCAATACAATATGAGGCTCCAACCACTGATAATGCATATCCAACTCTGTTTCTACTAAGATCAGGCAACTGTACAAGCAGGCAAGGGTTAGTGTTTCCGCTCACAATCATAACAATTTTACAATTAGACATCAAATTATCAATAAGTGAAGGATATGCTATGTAGCCATACATATTTGGTATTGAGTATACACCTTTTTCATACAATGGTTCCCAAATTTTTGCTATGAATGTTGCTTCTACAAGAAAATTTAGCTGCGCATATGAATTCCCCCTTTCTTGATTATGGGGTCATTGCATGATAAGAACAATAACATTCCCTGACGAGTTCAGAATTGAACTTTCTAAACAGGACAAACACGTATAGGCTATTTGACGCACCATTTCACAGAACTGGTATGAAAAACAACAATACTTATGAGATGAAAAAGTTTGTAAGACAGAGACAATACCTCTTTGGAGATCATATGGTATAGCTGATTCTTAGGCCCCTTCAGTGCAAAGAATGATCCAATTATGAAGGCACATCCCACAGTGAAACAGATTGCGAACTTTTGAGGCATTATCACCATAACTGGCAGAAATATCGTGAATGCGATAAAAACTAGGAATATGCCACTAGCAAGAAATAGGCCGAAGTACATGAGAGATCCAGATTGAACACTGCTAGTTGTAGCTTTCAAGCGGCCTTTAACACCTTTCGAGACTCTGTATATATCAGAATTGCAGAATACTGTCAGTAAAACATAAAAGTTGCAGGTTAACTTTTTTTTTGTTAATTGCTACAAGCCAGGTCAATTCCATATATTGCATATTTTCTTCCCTTGCTCAACTCACCCACTTCCCAGCTGCTTCAGAACTAAACAAAATCCCTTTTAACCGGCTCAGAAGTCAGATGTTTAAAAATCTCAACATTTATCTTCACGGCGACTTTGCGGCTTTGCCAAAACACTGAATTCCCCCATCGACCTCAGCCGTACCAGTTGGCTAAATCGAACAAAGATCCGTGCCCTGAAAATACAGCTCCTGGTTCAAGAACCCCACTTGGAATTCGAGATCACTATGGAGAACAAACAACTGCTGGCCAAATTGCTTCAGAGCCCAACAGGAATTCATCATTCATCAAGCTGCTTGCCTATCATACATGGTTTGAGCTATGTCAGCGCGATAAATTGTTCCCATCAGCCATAACCTAATAGACACTAACTAAAACAATCACACTCCGCACAGGAACGATCTGAGAAACCGCCTACGAGATCCCTCCGCACGAGCTAGACGCGGAACAAAGCTAAGTTCTGATTCAGTCGCGCAAGCCCTTGGTGGATACAGCAAAGACGATGTTGGGAGCGACAGCGGGCCGGTGAAGGGCCTGGGGTTTACTTACACGCCGAAGGTGCCGGCGACGCGGTCGTTCGCGGAGCGGACGGCGGCCTCGATGTCGATCCCAAAGCCATCGCCGGCGTCATCCTCGGCGGAGCGGGCGGCGGCGTAGGAGTTCCACTCCGCGAGCAGCGACGGCTGTGGGGACGCCGCCGAGGAGGTCGAGGGCCCGGAGGCGGAGGAGAACCACTGCATCTCGGGCCCACAGCGCCAGAAAGACAGCGAGGGGAGAGGCGAACGGGAGATTTGAGTAATTCAGGTACCGCGAGCCTACAAAAAAAACCCAGATTTTAGCAGGCTGCAGTTCAATTTTTTTTCCTTATCAGAGCATTAACCGTTGTACTTTATGTATTAGCTGCTCCAACACAGGAAAGAAATTGTTAGTTTGTTACTAAGATATTGTTACTACAAACCCAAATGTTGGTAACAATCCCACGAATGCGATCGCTTATAAAGACAGCAGCAAATGCAGCTTTTCTGTTAAGTTCTTTCCTCAGGTTTTCTCCGTACAGACTTCACAGCACCATTAGATGGTCGTAAGTGAATTTCCACAAATGCAGCAACATCCTCATCCACCTTTGTAAGTGAATTTTGAGCAGATGCATTACACTAGAGAAGTGTTTACGTTACGAATCGGTGCAGCAGAAGTGTTCAGCGATCATGGTATCGGTACAGCAGTACCTAACAAAATTGCGCTTACAAGCTTTGCGTCGTCACACACAGAAGTGTTTGCGCTACGTATGCCTCACTCCTCAGGACCCAGATTCTGCAGCCACTCTGCCGTCAAGGATGAGTAGGCAGCGAAGCATGAGTCCCATCAATTAGAATTGTCACTAGAACAACATGGCACGAGTTTAGATACATAATTACAGAAACCTTTTATTAGGAAACAATCTGTTTAATAGCTCATCTGAGATATTTGGTTACAGAGCATAATATTGCAAGATATCATACATAAGCCGTCAGGCTGACATGATGTTTGTCCGACATCTTCCTGGGAAGATCTTCACGAGTATACCAGAATTCCAATATATTTGCTGTTAACTGCAAAGAAGAAAACCTATCAGTTAACAGCTTATACAAGGTTTGTAGATTTTAGAAATCCATAATGTAATTTCTGTCATGTCTTGCGGTTCTTGCAAGTTGTTTGATCTGTGTGCCCCAAAAAAGTGGAACAACACCATAAACCTGAATTGGGAAACACAAGATGGACAAGTACCTAATTACGTAGCCATTTCTGCTTGTAGAGCTGCTAGCTCATCATCCTCTGTTTTACTACTCTGGGCAGAGGGCCGAGTGGACTGCTGAGCAGTAGGTACACGCACTGGAGCAGTAGTAGGAGCAGTCGTAGTAGGTGCAAGAAGCTCTGCCTCCAACTCCTCCCCCTCCAGGTCCGCAAGTTCAGCTTCCAGTTCATCCTATTCGAAGTAGGGAAGTTATAAGAATTTTCCCACTTTTTCAGCTTGCACAAATGCATAACTGAGCAGATCTCCGGAAAAAAAGTCTTTGTATCTAAACACGCAATACTATGTGTGCGCCCTCAGGCTTGTTCACGTTTTGCAAGTGTGTGTGAGCTGAGAGAGATACCTCATCAAAATCAGCAGCTGCTCCCATAGGCGTTGACAGTAGATCCTGAATTTGTCTCATGTTCTCCATATTGTCATTGATTTCATCCATGGTTTTGTCGACATCATCAATATTTCTGTAACAGCAATGTTTTTGTAATAAAGAGTCGACAAATTAACTCACCACACCAGGAAGCAATAATAACTAAAGTATATGAAACAGCAAGAGAATTATCTCCAATCTTTCTGACTTGCCACCATGTGTAACTGACAGTACTAGTTCTAACTCTGGTCAATCAGTTCATAGAGCACTCAACTACTACAAACCGAAGTACAACGAAGTTTACAATTATATGTATGCACTTTTCAATGGCAGCACTGCACAATCCTATTGTTGATAAAAGTTATTTGCCATCAATGCAAAAGCTTGGGGACAGTAGAAGATGTCCATATTATGACAATTCAGAAATACCACATATACCAAATATATTGCATTGTGAATACAACTTCTGTTTTCCCCTGAAAGTTAAGTCAGTAGACTTGCTTTGTTGTATCAAAGCAGAAGAACCAATCAGTATAGTTGAAATCATTGAACTAGTTACATAATAAGATGGTCCAAGATTTAGAGAGCAGTGACTAAGTTTCACAGCAGATGTAGCCCTCTGATTACAGCTAATACTAAAGATCTGAACCAACGTAGATAAATATTAATCTCAAAAAAAAAACCGTAGATAAATATTTAAAAACTCAAGGAAGAAAATTGATGTTAAGAGACAATAGTTTATGCAATAACGTTACGTACGTTGATTTGTGCATGGCTTTCATTGCTGACGCTCCTGTTCTCAATGCATCTACAGTCTCTGTTGTAGCTTTTGCAGCTTCTAGCATTATCATCTATAATAATAAGAAAAATGTTAGGACAGTTATGCAATAAATCTTAAAAAAGCATAATAAATCCAGATAATAAATGGCTATTCACTTATTTGTGACTTCACCTGATCATGTATCCTTAGCTGGAAATTCCCAAGCTGTTCAATCTGTTGCTCGTATAGCCTCTTCCGCTTCAAGCACTGTATTGCAGCTACAATGCAAAGTTCAAAACTAAAAATTAAGTCATTCTTATCGTTGAGATTCATGAAATGCAGAACGAAAGCCATAACTCGTGATGAGAGTAAATCCACACCACGATGACTTGCAGGAGTGTGATTTTCACAAATAAAAAATATCAGTTTGATAACAAAAGAAGCGCCATGGGATCATAACATAGACTCAGGTACTAGGTGTCTGCCATAATACGAGGGATATATCCGAAGCTAGGATACGAATGGGAGTTTAACAACACAATAGTCAATGGGCATAGGTGCAAGAGGTGCATGCAGATAATGCCATAATGGTTGAAAAGGGAAATCTAGAGCATATGAGGAACACATCCTTTAATTAAATTGGAATTATTCCATCCATACCATCACTTTAGGTGCACTTTTCATCTATACCATCACCCTTTGTCAATGACATGTACGACCAGACCCCACATGTCATTGACTATCCTCATGGTAGATGAAAACTCACTCCATATCTCTGGTATGAATGCAAGAGGAAAAGGGCATGGCCAGAAAATGTAAACAAAAAAAATACAATTCAGAGGTTTTAACCTATTGAAATAGTTTGCAGAAATAGAAAATTGCTATCACATAGTCGCCTTATGAATCAATGGGAGTATGAAATGAGGTTATTACAAAGTATGAAATTTGGCACATTAGCTCACCAAGAGCGTAACTCCTAATAGCAAACTAGGACTATAAGCGGCTTGGTTCCTGGATAAGGCAGCGAGGGTTTCAAATTAAAATCAAGTTTGTTATCATTGATATATTTGTTACATTTTAGTGATTTCATTAAAATTGTTCCAACATACAAAATAAAGAAATGATATAAAAGATTGGAGGAAAAAGAAGTCTACCTCTTTTGTTCTTGGCTTTTGTGAAATTCTTGGCCTTTTCGACTTCAAGATTTGCCTTCTTGACCAGCAAATTTTCCTTCTTTTCTAACATTTCGAGAGTCTGAAGCATATTAAGAAAGTCAATTTACAGATACAGATTACAAAAACACTATAAAATACTACGTGTTGTATCGCCAAAATAATTTCAAATTCATAGCATATCATCTCAGCAACATAAGTCTGTTAGGGCATCCAATTCCACATTACAGAGTTAAATTCGTCTCACCAAATTGACTGCCTTAGGCCCTAAAAATGTTTAACATTCATTCCTTTCATGCATTGAATCACTCAAAAATTGAAGAAACCAGAGGAATCGAGAAAATAATTGTGCCCGTCAAATCTCCTATACCTCAACTGCCTATTTTTACTGGTTGTGGATGTGAGTTGTTCAAGCATACACAAGGGCCCATTGAAACAAGAAGTGCATACGAACCTTTGTTTCTGCCATACGGTTAATACATACCATCCCAACCAGGAAACTTAACATCGCCTCCTACGCCTCGACAATCAGCTACCCTTTTGCCCAAATAGGGAAATAGTGAAAATATTTTGCTGCCCCCACCCCCCCCCCCACCCACCCACACACATCAACCTTCCGTCACTGTTAATAATGTCTAAAACAAAGGCAATGAATAGTTTTGTTGACACAAAACTTGCCATATTCGTGCCTGTGGGATTACACACCAACTGGACTTAGATTGCAATAGAAGATGCGTCGCTGCACCTTGCACAGAAAAGCTAAAATAATTTGGTCCACATCCGCAAGCACAGACCGATTATTCTCTGAGATTAATTACCACACCATGACTTCCCGAAGGAAAAAAAAACGTAATCTATAGCACCGCAGTAAATCGATCGATCGATTCACCTCGTTGAGCTTGTCGAGCGAGGCCAACGCGGTGGCCTGGCTCTGCTCCTTGGACTTCCCGAACACCCTGCCGAAGACGCCCGACATGGCCACTGGCCTCCTGTTGCTTCCCAAAGAATCGCCGCGTCGCTATCGAACCGAATCTGAGTGAGGAAACAAGCAAATACGGGTAAGAACGGCCTTGAAATCAAACCGACTTTTGGGTCGTATTCGTCGGGGCGATCGGACTAACCGGATCTCTGCGCTTGTCTCGTCCCACGCGCCTCGCGATCTCTGCTTCGCCAGCCGGTCTCCGGACGGCGGTGGTTGCGGTGCAGTGGGTTAGCGGGGGAAAGGGCGGCAGCGGGACGGAGTTACCGGACCGAGAAGGAAGGTGATGATGGTGTCAGAGCGTTGGGCGCGTGGCACGGGCACTGGCAGGGCCGAGACCGGGCATGAATTGGGCCAGGCCGAGCTTCAGCGGCATATCCTTACCGGTCAGCATGAATTGGGCCCAGAAAGCTCTATCTAAGCCGAGAAGTGAACTCCTGAACTTCTCTCCCAAAAAAGAGAGAGAGAGAGGTGAACTCGTGAGAGAGAGAGGTGAGCACACTTTCTTTCCTACTATAGCTTATCAAACTAGATTCAAGGCTTGCAAATATTTTAGCATACTAGTTTCAAAAATATATATAACATAAGAGAGTGCGGTGATAATTGTCTTTTACGTTTTGGACACGGGGCTAACACATTGTGTCGTAACGTACTGTAATCACAGTAAATAGATGAGGTGATACTATTAGCGCTAACTAATATCTTTATTAGTTATTATTATCTGATGGTTTTGAATTGTCCATATTTTGTAAGTCTTAGTTTTGTAATAAGGTGGCAAACAACTAGGTTGTATTGTTGTTTTGTCAACCAGTGTTTTAAGGTGTCTGGATGCACCTCCAAGTCTTGAGACACTTTGGCTTTCTAGTGTCTTTTTGGTGCCTAGGCGCATGGGCGCACCTCCAACGCCTCCGGGCACCTTAAAAACTATGCTTGACATGTTGGAAATGAAGTAACATGTCACGGCATTTCAGAAGGTGCATCATGTTTGGTGACTTGACACCATGAGTTGTTGATTATAGGTAACAATAGCATCTTCTTCTGCAGCTAGAGATAAATACATTGTTAGAAATATTACGAGTGTTTCGAGTCCTTTTTTTGTTGAAATTGGAATGTAACCTTTTTCTATAAAGATATTGTTTTTTTCCTTTTATAATCCGTAATGTTATCTCTTTAGGATAGGCTAGAGCTATTGCGTTTTATGTGCAATTGTTAGTTATTTTCTTTGAATTACTAACAGTTTGCTCGGATCTGAATCAAATGCTAAACAAAAATGATTTTATTTTTTGACGTGAAACTTAAAATGATTTTAGATTACTATTGGAACAGGAAAATCGGTTATTACAAAAAAAAAAAACAAGTTGATCGCGGATTTCTGAACGGCAGGATCCAGATCCAAAGGACGGTTTTCAAAATGCACGTAGCGCCACGTGATAACGCGAGAACTCGCGATTTTACTTTCACACAACCTTCTCTCTGCTGTCTCCGTGCCGCCTCTCCAGCCTTCCCTCCCAAATCCCAAACCTCTCGACCGGCGCCGTCCAAAACCCTAGCCGCCGCCGCCATGGACGACAGCCTCTACGACGAGTTCGGCAACTACATCGGCCCGGAGCTCGCCGACTCCGACGCCGATGACTCCGACGCCGGGGCCTCCCCGTCCCCTTCGCCGTCCCGCTCGGCCTCCCCCGCGCGCTCGCCGTCGGGATCTCCCTCCCGCCCCGGGGCCCTCATGGACGTTGACGACGACGGCGACGCGGACCCGTCCCAGCAGGCCGTGGTGCTCGCCGAGGACAAGAAGTACTACCCCACCGCCGAGGAGGTGTACGGCCCGGGCGTGGAAGCGCTCGTGATGGACGAGGACGAGCAGCCGCTGGAGCAGCCCATCGTTGCGCCGCCCCGCGTCGTGCGGTTCGAGGTCGGGACCCGCGCCGAGGACACGTCCACCTACGCCACCACCGACTTCCTCCTCGGCCTCGCGGGCAACCCCGCGCTGGTGCGCAACGTGGCCCTCGTCGGCCACCTGCAGCACGGGAAGACCGTGTTCATGGACATGCTTGTGGAGCAGACGCACGAGGTGGACACGTTCAACTCCGAGGGGGAGCGGCACTTGCGGTTCACGGACACCCGGGTGGACGAGCAGGAGCGCCAGGTCTCGATCAAGGCCGTGCCCATGTCGCTCGTGCTCGAGGGGGGAAATGGCAAGTCGTACCTCTGCAATATCATGGACACTCCGGGTCATGTCAATTTCTCTGATGAGATGACTGCTGCTCTGCGGCTTGCGGATGGAGCTGTGCTTGTTGTTGATGCTGCTGAGGGTGTCATGGTAATGAACTTAACCCTGTTGCTTGATATCTATCTGTGTGCCATGGTGACGGATTTTACTGGAATTACTAGTGATGCATATGTTAGAGAAAAGGCTAGGGCGATGACAAAATGCACTGATTTGTATGAACACTTTAACAAACATTTGCTCATAATACCTTTGCCATCTCACAGGCATCCAACCTGGTATTCTGTGTATCTCATTTATCGTTACAACTGCTGCTGCAAACATGCCATTTCCCATAGGGTGAACATTGCTGCAAGTAATAAATAGCGGCCCGGTGGATATATATGCCTATAGGAATGCTTAGATCACCCACAGATCATGTCGTACAGCAAATAAACTATTTTACTGTCCACAATTTTGAGTCAGATTAGTAAATGCGGATACTTTGCTTTCCAGATTTGAGTTAGTACATGTTTTCGTGTGCTTGAGAATAGTGTTGCTGTTATTCATGATGCACACAATCAGGTTTTGGTGCACATGCTGGGCAAACGTTACAATTAGCTTTGTTTGCTTCAGTTGGAGGATGTCAATGCAATAGTGCATTTGAGGATTCTGCGGCATTGAGCATGCATGATTATTATGTGATTTTGCTTGAGTTCTAGGAAAGTAATATTGCCATTTAAAATGGTCAACCTATTAAGTATTACATCTGTGCCCATGGGATCTTGAGTCTTGAAAAGATGGGACAGGCTTCGGTTAACTTATGCCTAGGAAGTTAGGAAACTTTTTACGCAAATAGGAAGTTAGGAACTGAGTGTAGCATTGTTGATTAATGCTTGTGTATAGTGGCTTGGCTCGATGTGCATTCTACATTTTTTTTTGTTCTTATTGCCTAATTGGTAATGCGAAGTATTTGTTAATTTCTTACCTCGATTGATGAATAGGTAAATACAGAGAGAGCAATACGTCATGCCATCCAAGAAAGACTTCCCATTGTAGTTGTGATTAACAAGGTATATATCCACTGTTATGTTCCAGTTCTCCAGTAGCAAGTTAAACTTGAAGTTTGCTCATACTCGGTGTCATTACAGGTAGACAGATTGATTACAGAGTTAAAGCTGCCACCTAATGATGCATATTTCAAGCTGCGGCATACACTCGAGGCGATCAATGATCTTATCTCATCATGTTCTACTACTGTAGGTGGCACCCAACTGGTGGATCCTGCTGCAGGAAATGTTTGTTTTGCAAGTGGTTCTGCCGGCTGGTCTTTTACCTTACAGTCGTTTGCTCACCTTTATTTAAAGGTTCATGGGGTTCAATTTGATCATGAGAAATTTGCATCTCGTCTATGGGGGGACCTGTATTTTCATCCTGATTCTAGAACCTTCAAAAAGAAGCCACCAAAGGAAGGAGCTAATAGGTCATTTGTGGAGTTTATCCTTGAACCTCTGTACAAAATTTATAGTCTGGTTGTCGGTGAGCAAAAGCAAAATGTTGAACCAAAGCTCGCTGAATTGGGTGTACAACTGAGTAATGCGGCTTATAAGCTTAATGTTAGGCCTTTGCTGAGACTGGCTTGCCGCTCAATTTTCGGCACTGCTACTGGGTTCACAGACATGCTAGTGAAACACATTCCCTCAGTAAAGGATGCTGCTGCAAGGAAAGTTGACCACATATACACTGGCCCGCAAGATTCCTCTATTGTGGATGCTATGAAAAAGTGTGATCCTCTTGGTCCCCTTA
The DNA here is from genome assembly GCA_012490785.1 of Eragrostis nindensis. NCBI lineage: Eukaryota > Viridiplantae > Streptophyta > Magnoliopsida > Poales > Poaceae > Eragrostis > Eragrostis nindensis. The sequence goes on from JAAXCT010000206.1 coordinate 146,322, forward strand.
TGGTTAATGTTACAAAGTTATATCCTAAGTCTGACTGCAGTGTTTTCGATGCTTTTGGACGGATTTATAGTGGTATAATACAGACTGGACAGACTGTGAGGGTCCTTGGTGAGGGCTATTCTCCTGATGATGAAGAGGATATGACCGTCAAAGAGGTTACCAAATTGTGGGTTTATCAGGCACGGTACCGTGTTCCAATTAGTAAGGCTCCGGCTGGTTCATGGGTTCTTATTGAAGGTGTAGATGCATCGATCATGAAAACTGCTACTATATGTCCTTTGAACATGGACGACGATGTATACATATTTCGACCTCTGCGTTTCAATACTTTGCCTGTCGTAAAAATAGCGGCTGAGCCCCTTAACCCAAGTGAGCTCCCTAAAATGGTGGAAGGACTTCGTAAAATTAGCAAGAGCTATCCTCTTGCTATTACCAAGGTGGAAGAGTCTGGTGAACATACAATCCTGGGGACTGGTGAGTTATATCTGGATTCTATAATGAAGGACCTCAGAGAGCTTTACTCCGAGGTAGAAGTGAAGGTATGAGCAATGCACTCACTATGTTCTGTCCTATTCTTTCCTTGGCAGACGGGACTCATTCACTTTATTGCCTTCTTTTTCCACAGGTTGCAGATCCAGTTGTTACATTTTGTGAAACTGTTGTTGACACTTCTTCCATGAAATGTTTTGCTGAAACACCTAACAAAAGGAACAAAATTACTATGGTCAGCTTCTCTGGAGTGAATGTTTTGTGTTTGACTTGACATTTCTTTTTCCGAAGATGATGGTTACTTAATTTTGTGACATGGAATGCAGGTTGCTGAACCACTAGAGAAAGGCCTGGCGGAGGATATTGAGAATGGCCTTGTTAGCCTTGATTCAAGGCAGAAGGAAATCACTGATTTCTTTCGCCAACGTTATCAATGGGATGTGCTTGCAGCAAGATCAATATGGGCTTTTGGACCCGACAAACAGGTAAGAAGGCATGGCTGCTTAGTGCTTACTGATTTTTTGTCCTTTTCACCTGTTTGTGGAGCTGTATGACCCCTTTATACTGCTGGTTACAAGAGGATCCAGTAGATACATTTTCAGTTGCTGTGGGGTTTAACCCTGTTCTATGATTTTTGCGCTAAATCATATGTCCATTAACGTCACTTTAATTCGATTAATTTTATGCAATGAATGCATATTACTTGGCCTACAGGGTCCAAATATTCTGCTTGATGACACACTTTCAGTTGAGGTTGATAAGAACTTGCTCAATGCAGTGAAAGATTCAATTGTTCAAGGGTAGGGCACCACACTCTTCAGTTGATCAAAGGCCCTTTTAAACCGTTGTCCCTTTTAACCGTTTTACTTTTTTCACTGTATAATATAGGTTTCAGTGGGGAGCTAGGGAAGGTCCTTTGTGTGATGAACCAATTAGGAATGTGAAGTTCAAGATCTTAAATGCAAACATAGCTCCAGAACCATTGCATCGTGGTGGCGGTCAGATAATTCCCACAGCTCGCCGTGTCGTCTACTCTGCATTCCTAATGGCTAATCCTCGCCTTATGGAGCCTGTGTATTATGTAGAGGTCAGCACACATTTCCATCCTATTTGGTTTATTGTTTGCCGCTTACTATATTTAGACTTGTTGGCCTGATATGATGATGTGATGTATGCATTTGGCAGATCCAAACTCCAATTGACTGTGTTTCTGCTATTTATACGGTGCTATCCCGGCGACGTGGGCATGTTACTGCTGATGTACCAAAGCCAGGGACCCCCATATACATTGTTAAGGTAGAAAACATAATCCTCTCCGTTTAGCCTTCATTTATTTTCAGAAAAACTGTGATTCCAGCTGATGGTATTGTTTCTATGTGTCAGGCATTTTTACCTGTCATAGAGTCTTTTGGATTTGAGACAGATCTGAGATACCATACACAGGGACAAGCGTTTTGTTTGTCAGTGTTTGATCACTGGGCTATTGTTCCTGGTGATCCTTTAGACAAGAGTATCGTGCTTCGCCCTCTGGAACCGGCACCTATACAGCACCTTGCCCGTGAGTTCATGGTAAAGACAAGGCGAAGGAAGGTAAAATATAGCTTATTAATGCGAAATTGTATAATTCAGTCCTCTTCAGTCATTATCGCACAGTAAGATCCTCATTAGCCTTAAGTTGTAGTGTTAACTGTATGTTTCGTCTCAATTCCAGGGCATGAGTGAGGATGTGAGCATCAACAAGTTCTTTGACGAGGCCATGATGAACGAGTTGGCTCAACAGGCTGCTGATCTCCACTTGCAAATGATGTAATCCTCCGTGAAGTTGCCTCATGATGAGTGACACCTCAGAAGGTGCAATCGTCTGTCTTTTTTCTACACTAGCAGATGGGAAGTCGGAATGAGCAAGCCTCTGCCATTTTGACATCCATATGTTTACCCCTTCGACCATAACTGTTGCAATTGGATTCGGTATCACCTGAGACAGTACCTTTCGTAATGTATGTACAATTGCTGTAGAATCTTTACATCTAACCAGTTAGCGTGAGAAACCAGAGTACTGTATTAACGCAGAGCGGCTTGGGCATCTTCGGGGATACAGAGGCGTGTTGACGTTTCACTGCTCGGAATATTTTCTCTATTTTCTTGAATGGACCAATGTATGGGTGATTGGTGAAGCTATTTGAAGTTTATCAAAACAAATTCATCGATCTTATTTTCTGATTTGGAGTACCAATGCCAGAACAGTTCGCCTTACTGGAATAGTTGATATTTTTTAATGTGCTGCATCTACGTGTGCGAGCGACGTTTGCATCTACATCGTTGTCAGTTTCAAGTATAGATTTTTTTTTTCGAGGGGGGAGTATAGATGAAACAAAATGTACGGAGTATAGTTTCAACTTTCAAGTCGAGTAATTGGGCTCCCCTTCGTCAGTCCACTCCACTCTACCAATCCAGCCCACCATCCAAGGCCCACGGTGGCTCTTCATTTTCGACATACGGAGTACTCCCTCCGTTTTTAATTATACGACGCCGTTGACTTTTTTTGTTGAACTTTGATCAACAATAAAGATTTAAATTACTTTTTGAATATGAAATGAATATTGTTGGATTCATCATCAAAAGCACTTTAAGGTTAACTTATACACTTAGCTATTTACACAAATATTTGAATAAGACGAACGGTCAAACGTAACGAAAAAAGTCAACGGCGTCATATATTAAAAACGGAGGGAGTATGTCGAAAAAAGTTCCCTCCAAAACCCGCATCGCTATCCGTCATCTTCCCCAACATTTCGAACGCCAAACCCTAGCTCTCCCTCTCTCCGCCCCAAGCTCCGGCATCCATGGACGTCGACGGGCCTGGCGGCATCCCGTCGCCGGGAACGGAGGAGGGGACGATCGCGCGCAAGCGCTCACGCCGCGTGAGCTTCGCGGACACCACCGCGGTGCACGTGTTCGACCGCGACGAGGACTTCGAGACGCCCCCCGAGGAGCGTTCCGCGTCCGCGTCCCCGTCCCTCTCCCCCGGGAGGTCCTCGGCGGAGGCGGAGGATGGAGATGATACGTCCGAAGCGGGCTCCCCGGCGCCCCGGATCATCTTCCTGCCTGAGGCCGACTCATCGTCCCCCGGAAGCGCCGTCGGATCCGTCGCCTCCGCTGATGGTGATGCCTCCCTTAAAAGCTCAGTGAACTATCCTGTTTTATTTACTACGAATTCATATTGTTGTCTTCCTAAAATTGCTCACAACTTAGCTTGTTTTATCCAAATATTACTCCTTATGCTCAGGTTCTTGCATTCGTCAGGTCAATTATGTTGCTGTACCTTGTGTTCGACCCAGTCACCCAGTGTCCGTAGTGACCCTTCCATTTTTAATGCTAGATTACTTTCGGAAAATCAATCTGCCCTGCCAGTTCTCACTATGCCATTCTTATGACAGATGAGAACTTCTTTGGAGTTTTTGGACCTGTGGTATCAACCAGGTTTATCCAAACGGGAAGACCGTCAGATTCTGGAATGTCTGAGGATGATAACCATGATATAACTTTAGATTCTAGGACATTCTCCATGCATTATCGCTTTCGCAATGTTGATCCTTCAGACTGTACAGCCAACTCAGCTGGAAGTATAAGGACACCCGATACATCATCTAAGGGACCCGTAGAGGAACTGAATGTATCTGAACCTGGAAGAAAATCGAGTAGTGGTCAGGATGCATTGACTGACATGAGTATGTTGACTGGTAACCCTAGAACTTTTGATTATGGTAAGCTATCACCAATGCTGAATCATGTAATGCAGAAGATAGGAAAAGATCAACAAAGAAATTCTCCTATCGTGCGTGTTGCTGATGTAAATCCTGATCGGGTTTTAGCCACTGCAACTGCTGAAGAACGCAGGGAAGAGACTTCATGCATTGGCAATGGTATATCTTCTAATGAGTTGGGCACTGTTAATAGTACAGAGGAGCATATTTCAGTGAGAAATCCAGTTTCAACCTGCACTGATCCTATTCAAGAAGATAATGCGATGATAACTGATGGTCTTGAGAAATTTCAGGTTTGTTATTGGATCCTTATGTGTTACCCAGACCAGCCCATGGTACTAAATTGCAAAAAAAACAACAACTTATATTTACAGTTTCAAACTTTCTTTGTGCCATTTATCTGTCTATTAGTTAGAATGTAGAAGTAACTGTGAAATCTGGACACCTTTCCAGTTTTCTTATGTTCAGAACAAACATATCAAAAGAAAAGATTCTAGTAGCATGTCTCAAGGGCAACTTGTATGTACAATTGGGTGGAGTAGCATCGTTCATTGCTATATTTAAGGGCAGTTATGTCACTGCTGTATTGTAGAACACAAGCTCATGTCATTGACTTCGTTTTCCTTATCAAGTCTTATTTCTTGCAGTTACTATCTTGTGATTATTTGGTTCTTTAGATTTCCATTGCTTGGGTGCTTATCTGTTTCTCGGATTTGAACCTTTTCTCAGGAGAACGGAAATCATGATCATGTGTCGATTGACTCTGGTATCAATAATACTGTAGAACCTCAAGGAAAGCTCTCCCCCCTACACAGACCCCTCATGAATAATTTTGAACCCCATCATCCCTTAAACGAATCATTGTCAAAATATCAACCATCTGACTCAAATGGCACTGCACATGCTTCCTCCATGGCAAATTTTGACTCGGAGCATCATTCCTTGGATCAACCATTGTCAAAAGATCAACCACCTGAAACAGATTACATTACGAATGTTTCACAATTGTCCAGTGCAGATCCTGTGATTTTTCAGAAGGATGCTGAGCAGCTGCACCAACAAAATAAAGTAATTGATACAGAAACTATTCTACTTACTCCAAGAACTTCAGTTCAGCAGTTGGAAGTTCCACAAGGTTCGATATCGTCCCTGCGCTCAAAAAGGCCAAAACTCTTTAGTGCCAATGCAGGTCCTGTGATTTCTCAAAACCTACAGAACAAACTAATGGAAACAGAAACTATTGTACGTACTCCAAGAACTGCAGCTCAACAGTTGGAAGTTTCACAAGGCTCGATATCTTCTCTGCACTCAAAAAGGCTGGAACCCTTCAGTGCCAGTGCAGTTCCTGTGATTTGTCAGAAGGATGCTTGGCAGCCACACCAACAAAATGAAGTAATGGATGCAGAAGTGATTCTACGTACTCCAAGAACTGTAGTTCAGCAGTTGGAAGTTCCACAAGGATCTATATCGTCCCTACACTCAAAAAGACAGAAACTCTTCAGTTCTACTCCTCTATCCAATTGTGAAGTGCCAGGCCAGGAGGCTAGCTCATTGGGTATTGAGTTTGTTAAACATGACCAGCGAATTTCTGCACTGGAGAATGTGCTGAAGCTTAGGCTTCAAGAATCACCTGCCGCTTCCCAGTTACCATTGGTTGAGAGGAATGAGCTTGGTCATAAAGCAAATGACATATTCAGAAACGCTGAGGATTATGCTCCTGCCATGTCTGTTTCTTGTAATTCTGTTCCATTACGACAGCTGAAGAAAACCGGTGAGTCTTCCATTACAGGAACTACTCCAGGACAGGGGCTAAATGAGGCTGCTTATGTTCAGAATACGTCATGTGATGTCCTTACTTTGGACAGCCAACTTAGTTGTGATCTGGATTTTGATGGTGGAGGAAGAAAGAGAAGTTTTAAAGAAGACGGTCATGCTGTGCACGAGCGCCCTGAGGAAACATCTAAGGCAGCAGGAAGTTCTAAAAAAGCAAGAAAGCAGCTGACCTCTGCATCTGAACTTTCAGTGTTGCCCAAGGTGTTTAAAGAAAAGCAGAGTGGGGATAGTGATAGTAGGCAGTCAGTAAATGTTGATCAGAACAAGGTAAAATTTACCACTTTATACTATATTCTGAACATTTAGTGTTGTTCAAGTTGTTTCTTTGAAGTGACTAGCTTCTGTATGAAATTCACTGTTTCCCGTTATACAGGTAGTATGTACCATCTCTAATGCCACAGAGCAAGTTCTCGCAGCTTCTATAAGTAAGCTTAATTTCCAACAGGTACACATTCCCCTCGGTCAATGCAGTAAACATTCCTTATTTAAGTTGGCCGATTTGAAATATGTGGTTTACATTTATTGTATAAAGGTTTCCGTTACACTGAAAATGTTGCTAACAACCTTATTGTATCTTGTCAATTGAATACTAACCTTGTTGAATTAAAATAAAGAGTAAAGTGCAGAGAGTATAGCTTATATGGTCTGAATTACTGTACACATTTATTTATTTATTTGTTTTGGGAACCCATGTCCGAAACTAGCCAACTTTATTCTTTACGAACTTAGCTTACAAACATTAGTTTGAACTTCATCTGACATCTCAGACTCACAAGCAAGACATAGGTGGAGCCAATAGACCAACAATCTCAGAGCAAAAGATTGGCACCGCGTGGGTAACGCGGTTAGCAATCACTCATGAATTGAAATAATTCTCTTGTTTATGTCAAAAAGATTCGTAACCACGCTGCTGAAAAATGTAGTTTTGTGATGTTAGCTGAAAATTATAGTTTTGTTATAATTTTTATAATGTTTCTATAGCTTTGTGAAATATGTTCCAAAAAAGTAGTTTTCTGATAGTTCAGTCTTTAGACTACACAAGTTTTGTATGATAAGTATTTTGTTTGTGCCTTTTGTGGTTGATACGCTTGATACCCATTATGGTTTTGGGAACCTTTATGGTAAAACTCCCTCCAAACTTTATCACTTGACGTTAGCACTGCCCATAGTTCGATTTTGATGGCCATGGTTTTATTTGGAGCTGCAGCCATTGTCCTAACGGCAAGTATTAAAGTTGGGAGGGAGTATACAAATAATGCACGGTGGTTCAAAATGGTCATTCAGGATATCTTCTTTAATCACATCATTATTGATTATTTCCAACCAACAAATCTGGTATAAGTGCACATATATGCATGGAGTAAAGATATTCAAACATGCACTGGCAGTCTGGTACAATAGTTAAGGCTAGTCTGGTAAATTATAATCTAGACTCCGGTTTTCAGTTGAAATGATTGAAATTTATTTATTTTTTTAATGAATGAAGCTTGATACCCTAGGCGATAAGCTGGATGATATTCAGATGGCTCAAAAATATAGGAGACTTTCTACTTCTGTGGTATGCTTTCATCTTTTAGCTGCTAATTTTACAAATCATGTTGCCTCGTGCTGGTACGTAAGTTTTTTCCACTTTCAAGATTACATATTTGTTTTTGTACTCAGAGGGTTAAAGATTGGTGCGGAGATCAGCAAAAGAGGTACCTATTGTTTTGATATATTGTTTATTATTTGGTGCTGGCTATGGGTGACATTTAATTTATAAGTCAACGTGCTTCTCCAGATTAGCAGAGGCAAGATCTCTCCATGAAAGGCTCTTATATGAAAGGGCAAAGCTGCAAATAAACAATATGAAGCTAGCTAAACTCCGAGTACGAATTTCTTATGGTTTTCCAACAAAGCTTTTATGGCTTAAGGTGCTTGAGATGCTAGATCACTCTGTTCTTACCTTTCTGGTGCAGAATAAGGCTCAGCAATGTGAAATTGGTATTCAAGAGTGCTCCTTTCTGAAATCTAAGATTTCGGATGCTCCACAAATGAACAATGCTTCTCTTCACTTTACGAGTTTGATCAATGGCAGTGATGGACAGGTAATGACATACTGTAAGGTTTCCTGCCTCTGTTTCTAGTGATTCATATCACATTCGAAATCACCTTGATAGTTTCAGTGGCAAGCTTGTAAGTATAGTCAACTATACAGACAACGTGTCGATCGATCTGGCCACAATAATGTGGTTAACTTGCAATTGATTCCATGGTTTATTGATCTATTACTTCCAGACTTCGAGTAGTCATGCTTCATTACTTGTCTGCTCTTTCTGCATGTTCTGTTGCTTATATTCTTATGACTCCCTTTTCCACTGCCCTTGCTCTTATGTACCAATATTTTGGGTATATTCTGTTGCTTCCAGGGGCGAGTCCAGCCGGCGGGGGAGGTGGGCCGCGGCCCAGCCCACCCCCAGATTCGGGCCAACGTGGTTTTGGAGCACTGTAGCACCATTTTTCAATTTTTTCCCAATTTTTTTCCCCTTTTTGGCCCACCCACGTGAGCCCAACAAGCTTCCGGCCCACCCCCAAGTTTGGGCCTAGACTCGCCACTGGTTGCTTCTGTTGTCATCTAAATTTGCTCCTGGCAAACGGCAAGCAGGGAATCTGCAATGCTTTGAAATTCTCGCACCTGCACACAGGATTCGATGTGTTGCGGTAACTTTTTACTTGTGTTTAACCAGGAAGGGCTAGCTGTTGTGACAAAAAAGAGGCTTGAATACAACATTATTCAGCAGAAGGTGGAGAGCTTAAAAAGTTCCCTTGAATATTTTCGCAAAACTGAAGGTGAAATTATCTGTGAGAGTGTTATGAAGTCTGCTGAAGAGCAATTGGATATGAGAAATCAGTGTCGCAGCTTCCACCAGCTAGCAGGGGTACTGGTGCATGACTTAATGTTAAATCTACACTACATACAAATCTCTTTAGGTCTCTTTCTCTGATCCCCCTGGCTTACATTTCCTTTCTTGATTCAGCTCCCGGAGCTGATGGACATAGTTAAAAGGGACAACAAGCGCGATGTCATCCTCAACTATCGCAATTTGTTGTTCCAAAGGTAACCATTCTTAGAATCAACTTTTGCATTTTGTAGCAATCATGTGGTTCGTATCTACTCCGGAATGATAATTTATCGCACCACTGGTTCATGGTTCAAACAAACTGATGATTTTGGCTATACTGATGGTTTTGTCTGGTTTCGGTGAACCTGAATGGACTTGAAAAGTCACAACATTTAATTTTATTGTTTTGAAAGGATATTGTAGAACCTTGTCTATAATGAGCACAATCTCTAGTTGTCAAATAAGTTCCAGTTATCTTGTCTGAAAATAAAGAGTCCCAGTTCTGCCATTTCCGTGTTCCTACCTCTGGTCCTGGCTGGTACAGCCTGCTGCTATTGTGTAACTTCTCGAAATCATGATAACAATGCAAAAAATTAATACATCTTTGCCTCATTAATCATTGTGCCTTATCTGTTTCCAAACTATTCCTTTGACAGGATCATCTTAAACATCAGTGATAAGTCTAGCATATTTGTGAACAACTCACTGAATGGAAACAAAATAGGGCAGGTGAGATGCTCAGCCTCTGTTATGTTTCTTATATATAGAATAAATCTTTCTTCTTAATATAATGAAGCGCAGCTCTCCTGCGTTTTCGAGAAAAAAAAATATATAGAATAAATCTCATGACACTTTGCTCTTGGTCAGACATTTCCGGATTTGGATGCATCTGTGGCATTCAATTATGTTTTCAAAGCTGAGGAGAACCACCGAGTAACTGATTTACAATTGTTGCAGAAGATGACAATGGTGAGTTTATCTTTAAATTTGTGATTTCTGTGATGCAGAAATTTGAAACTGTTCACTTTTCTTTCAATTATGCTTGTTCATATAAAATGCCATGAGGAAAACCTTTGTTGTATGAAGTGAACATCTTTGGACATCACCCTTTTACCTCATTTTATGTATAATAAACCGCACCACATAAGTAACCAGATCCAGCTGTATCTGCTTAGCACAAAAGCTTTTAGTTTTCTAATTGCTGTCATGTGAAATAACTCCTGTATAAGAGTTCTGTCTACTGACATAAATCATTTATGTTTGCAGGAAACAAGATTGCTTCTTGGTAATCTTGTTGATGTTCTAGATGAGATCAAATTTGCTAAAATGAAGTTACTTAACCTCACCTCAGCTGCTTTTGTTTTGGAGTCTCAAACATGTCTGTTCTCTATCTCTTCCGTCCCATATCTTCAAGTACTGGCATGCTTTGTCATAAAACAGTAATAAGCCTTAAATGTTTTGAAATACTATAACATTCATATAATCGAGGTTCATATTCATAATAACCGTAGTGCAAGCACTATGTCTATTGTTTTCAGTTGTTCAATGCATTTGTTGAGTTTCTCGTGGGCTGCATTGGCTGTCAAGCAATACTACTGTTTGCTTGTGCAGCTAATGAGAAATTATGAAAGTATATCTCAAAGAAACACAGTGAGACCTACATTTGATTTACACAATGCCTGCTACTTGCTAATAATAGTTGTATTAAGCATGGTTTAGTGAGATGAACGCACCACCAGGCTTTTATTTTGACTGATGAAAGTATATAAGCATATATATTGTTTTAGTTGTAGATCAAGTTCTATCTAGCACCAGTACTCTTCTAATTCCTAAACAGGGAACTGATTACCCGGTACAATATTTACTCTCTTTTTTTTTTTCATATTAGGTCAACTTGCCCTCCGTCTGGGCTTCATGAGTTTCAAGAGTGGCAAGAGGATTGCTTTTACTGTTGACATGACAAACTTGAACCGGTTAGTCCACTAGAATTAAAAAGCTTTTCCTTTTTACATTGCTATACATACTTATCGTTAAACCTTGTTTTGATTTGGAACAGCTCGGTCTATCCGTCTGAGCCATCTGAGCTACTGATTAAGCTTTGCGAAGCGCAGACAACGCTATCACAGCCAAGCATAGAAGAGATCATTGTTTCTATAAGGAACCTTCAATCAGGTCGCATGATGATACTAAGGCTGTGCCAGATGGTATCTCAGCTAATTCAGTTGTTACAATGCTGACCAGTTTTGGGTGTACAGGGCGTAGGAAATCGTGTAGGCAACAGACTCCTTTAGTGTTGGACTTTGTATGTTGTTCTTGCAGCCTGAGGGGTGATAACATCTGTCGTTATCAAAGGTCTATCTCAGTCAATCCTCTAACTTCTATGTGCGTCAATAATGTAAGGAAATATCATCTTTTCTGAACAACTAGTGGGCATGTTGTTGTAACTTCTAAGTGGAGTAGCATCTTAACCTGGTTTTTGTTACTGAACCGCCGCCTTGGCACTGGAATCCTGTCCTTTCATTAAAGCACAAAAGACGAGTTCATAGCAACTTAACTTTACGACACAACTAGATTTAAGGACACTATCGCCACAACAGTTGAGATGGCCGAGTTGGTCTAAGGCGCCAGATTAAGGTTCTGGTCCGAAAGGGCGTGGGTTCAAATCCCACTCTCAACAAATATTTTTTTAGACCGTTCTGGTCATGTTGTGCTCTTGAGAGTTGACAGAGCTTTTTGACCGTTCAAATATTTTTTTAGACCGTTCAAATCCCATGTTGAGCTTTTTGATCATTTTTTTTAAGATAGAAGTATTTGTTTTCGAAGTACCCATGAGCATGCAACTCAAAAACTTCGAAACATGCAATACTAGTTACAAGGAAAGGAGGTACACAAGAAAAAAAAAATTCTTCCCCTTCCCCTGTACATACAGCCAAAAAAAGGAGAACTATAATAGCTGGTCATATATGCACGCGAAAAACTTGTGCTGCATCTCGGTCGTCTCGCGGTTGCGCGCGCCACGGTGTCCGGCCGCGTCATACGCCGGGCTTCTTGCCCATCTCCGGCAAGGCCGAGCCGACGGAGCCGCCGCCTAGCCCGAGCCCGCCGGTGATGCCACGGTGGAGCCTGCACCGGAATGACCCGGCGTGCGTCGTCGGCGAGCAGAGGCACGTCCGGGGGCTCGCCGGAATGTGTTGCTTGGGGACCGTCCGCGGCGAGGTCTCGGGCGGCGCCTCGTGCGAGATGGCGGCGGAGCCATGCTTCCCGACCGAGGCACCGGCGTGCTTCGTCGACTCCGACACCGCGAGCTTCTCGATCGCCGGCGGCCTTCGCAGCTGCAGGTGGCTGTCCATGCCGAGCGCGCGAGCGGCGACGACGATCTTGGCCGATTGATACCAGCCTGATCTCCACGTTGCACAAGAATGATCACCAAGAATCGGTGCAAAGACTCGTCGAACAAGGTACACCAAAATTAAATAAGAGAGAAAAATATGGAAGAACAGATTGATACCTGTATATATTGAAAACCAGCAATATATGGAACTAAACAAACTAGGTCAATTCTCCTTAGTTCAGCCTAAGTTAATTTACTCTATGGGATGTAGAATTAGTAGTAACACAAATTGGTGAAGGGGGTTAAAGAGAATGGTTTTATCATTGCATAGCCCTGTTTAAAGGCAAACAAAAACTATTTTTGTCATCTGCTATACTTGTGGATCAGATCATATCCATGCATGCATGACCCAGCTGCTGCTGAACTGGCAGGGTACTATTTTTGGGGTCCGTGTATATATTTGGGCTCTGCGAAGCTGGCCTATTTTGAAGGAAAAAGTATCTTACACTGTGACAAATGTGCTGATTGAATTCTTCAAGATGGCGGATTAAAAAGATGAGGGGGCATGGGCGATTAACCCTCGCTTCACAATCTGAGAACTGGGGCTCTAATCTGTGTTCATAACCTCCTCCCTAAGAAAAAAAAGATGTTGAATTATTTTCTCATAAATAATAATGAATAATGTGGATGTTTGACATGCTAACGTGGATGGGTTTAATGCCCTATTTGGGTCACAATTTGGACTCGATACAACGAGCGCAGTTCTTATGCGTGTTGAGGAAAAACAAGAGGCATTTCTATTCATAACCTTGCTTGGAGCAAAATGTTTTTGTGTCATTTCCATAGAATTGGCGTTCTATATAAGATCTGCTTATGAACATTTTCGGACAGCAAAAATGACTGAATACTCCTAAAATAACTCTCTTTTTTGCTCAACCATTAGTACCTTTTTTCTTGAGAATGTGGCACAATCTTTTCGATTATCAGAAGTGATATTGGTATATTATTTGCTTGAATAACCATGGTAGCCCTTCGGACAAAGCATGCAATTTGCTTGTAGTCCAGACACATTTCTCTTGTTAAGCAGCGCAAGGGGAAGGAATCGATGGAAGGAGAGCACGGGAAATTGAACACAAAGAAAGGGCAAAGGATAATCTGAATGAGATTTTACATATTTCTGTTTTTCCTGTTTTACATGAGGTTAGCTTCCTTTCACATCTGTGTAGTATAACTGTATAAGTCAGCAGAGCATATACAACTTTGCACCACTTCCTATGAAGTGTTTCTGACGTAATCTATTTACACTGAAGCACTTTTAGCTTCCATCTCTGTAAGAACTCTACCGACAAAAATTGTCGGCAAGGCCTAAAGCATGTGACCCAGCAAACAAGAGATCACACTGATCCCTCAACTCTGCTAGGTTCTTGAGACACGTTTGACTGATTGAGCGGCCAACCTACTTTTGGTGGTGTACAGATGTTAGCTTCCACCTGAAGCTGTTGCACAAAGAGTCAATACCATTCTCGTCAGATATTATAAAACATTGTTTTGGAGAACAAAAACATAAGGTTCTCAAACAGGTTGGAAATTTAAACCAGGCTCATATGAATTTTTGTTTCCACACGTAATCACATGATTATCACAGACACTTAAAGTCCCATATTATGTTAATTCCTGATTGATGTAAAGTTAACACATGATTATCACAGCACTGGCATTTATAAATTTTTCCTTTTCATGTAATCCTATGATTATCACAGCTTAAATTTTATAATACTCCCTGTAGTTGTTTTGATGTGAATTTTGTAATTTCTGTATGTGATACTGATAGCATTTAAGTACTATAGAACGAGTTGCCACACCGAGAAGGCTACCATTTCTTGACGTAAGCTCCTTCTCAGCTTCAACAAAGAGTTCCTTCAATCTATTTGAGGAATTGGAAATGATATTCTTTGTGACCTTCTTTTGTTGCTTGGTGCTCTTCAACCACGCAATACCTAACAAAACCTGCACACTGCAGGTGCTTGGTTTCGACGGTACTTTCACCATACAGTACTTCATCTGGAGCTGCATGTTCACATGATTTTTAAGTACCAATTCAGTTAGAACAGGGGGGAGGAAAACAAAAATCATATTGATGCCGTTTAAATAGGATATATACTCCTAGATCAAATTATCAACCAATTTATTTAATTATAAAATAGTCCAAAAGTATCAAATAATTCATATTCTAAAGTGAAATGGGCAATACAAAAATCGCCAAAAGAAAGCAGAAGGTATATTGAAGAAGCATCTTACACTGAAGTAGTCACCGAGTAGAACACCTTGGAGGGTCATCACCTCCTCAATGGCCCAGCCATCTTGTTTCACCAGGGTATACTTCTGCTGAGTGGTGGTCGCTTCCCCTCCATACCGGGACAAGGATTTGTCGAACTTGTAGCTGGTCTGCCGCTGCTGTACATTGCACCCTACAAGTTCCCATTCTGTTGAAGAGTACTCCAGACAGCCAGCCTTTTGCATCACTTTGTGTTCCAGGGGACCTCCTGCAAACATCTCCATCAAGGACTCAACCTGCAAACACAGATATCCGTAGTGAAGCTCAAAATAGATTGCATATTGTGCAACATAATTCTGTTGGAGCTCATATGTGCTCTTTTGAAGGTAAATGTGGCGCTCACATCGACAGAAAGAACTGACGAAAATATTTCTGTCATCTTGACATCTGCATGGGTGAACAAGGACCCGCCTTCTTCAAGTTGAAGTTCCTTCGGTTCAGCCTTTTCAATCACCTCCCCCTTCTGTTCTGGAGCAAGTGCTCGAATTTTCCAAATTGCCGTGATTATTCTGTGAAATAAATTGTTTTTATGTCATTTTTCATCAGCAAAGTATCAAAATAGCTTGATAGAGTGGTGTTAATAGAACAAGTGACTAAGTACTGGTTTTAATAATTAGTCAAAAAAATCATGAGATTTTTGTATGTATATAAGGACCTTGCACAAGTGGGAGCTACATGCACCAGGCTGCCCCTTTTTTTATATATATAAGAACCTTATAATATTATAATCATAAAGATGTTCCTTTAAGAAGTTGTAAAAATAGTAGTATCCACATTTAAACATTCAAAAATAATCCACAAACATCACCTTGCCGTTTGGTAGAATCATTAATACCTACCTGTAAGCATCGTTAAACGATACAAAAGATTGGAAATGGAATTTGAGCCTTCCATGTTGATCGATTCCCTTGGCACCATGTTTTGCTTCTGAACCTCTATCCTTCCGAAGGATAATCATTAATGATGGGCTACCAATCGACAGTGTAGCAGGGATAACCTGGATGTCATCAACGTCCTCCCACAAAAAGAAAAACTTGGTCTTGTGTCCAAATATGTTAGAATAAAATCCAACTATTCTTGGAGAAAAAAAGAGGCGCCCCTGTTTATATCAGCAGAAGGGTGAGTATTTTCACAATATTAACAAATTAGACGAATCATCTACCAGTTTAAAATGTAGAATTTACCAACAATGGTTCACGAATTACAATTCTTTGTCGGGAAAAAAGGTATTCTCTCTTTTTATAGGCAAACCAGTAAAATTATTGCAACATACACAATCTACAAAACGTGCATTGATAAAACCCAACACATTATTCATTGTGCACGTTTTGATCAATGGATAGATTATTCATGTTTTCGTCTAGGCCGTCCCTGGCCTTTTATCTGCTGGCGTCATGGGATGATTTGTAAACTCTTTTTCCCTACTTATTGAAATAACATGGCACGCATATTCTTGACCAAAAAAAAAAAGAACTCTACACATAAGAAATCACTTGGGAGACTTTGAGGTTCTATTTTGAAGCAAATGACAAAACAACACAAAAAACCAGACTACCTGAAGCGGCATCTTCCGTTTCAGATGGCAGGTGAAATCATCGATGAGAAACTCTTCTGGAGGAAGGGCAAACAGCTTTCGGAATGCAGCATTTGTTTGGGCTGACCGCAAATTTATCTGTATAATATGTTCTTGGTTATTGTAATAACAGAATATAATGATGAGGAGATCAAAAGAAAAATGCCCAGTCGTTACCTTCTTACCAACTTCTTTACCCATCTTTGCCAGATAATTCATGACAACTTCAGTCCCCCTCGAGTTGTTCAGAAATATTCTCAAATGTAGTTTAGGGTTGCTTGATAGATCACACTTCCCATCAAGAGTAAGCCATATGTCAGTTAAATCTGACAAATTGTTTTTCAGAAAATTCACTTCTGTGTGACCTATTGGAGCTTCATTACATGGCACACTCGAATCATAGATAGCAATGTCCATCCTTGATGGAGGATCATCCATAGCATCAAATTCGAATACCTCTAGAAATGCGAGTATTAAATGATTCAGCTACGTATATAGAAATGCCATTCGGGGTAGGAGACTGCTATAGCACCAGAATCGAACTACAGCTCTTCGCAGTCAAGGACAATGAAACAAAAAGGAAGGGGGGAAAACTGACCATTCCATTTTGGATCAGGCGTCTGAAATTTTATGGAGCTTGTTTTCCTCTTTGCATTGCATGTGAAAACAACATAAAGATCAAACAAATCCGATGAACCAGCAGCTCTTATGCCAGTGCCCTCAATAAGCGCAACAGTCAGCAACCAACCATCACCGTGAGCTTTGACCCCGTGATCACTACCTAAAAGGTGTCAATATATGTTAACCAAACTGTGGAAGGAAATTGCAAGATCAAATCATGTATGAAAAGTGGCTATTCAGTGACCCCTTTAAGAATAGTAAATTCGCACTTATAATACAAATAATACTGCCTTGAGATACTTTACCTCTTTGTTTCCATGCGCTTAAGAAGCGTCGTATTATTTTGAAAATATTCTGTCCCTGAAGAATCAATACTGCACAAACTATAACCTCCCCAATTGAATCAGGAAGATCAAGCCCAAAATATTCAAGCCCATGCATAACACCAGGGTTGGATAAATGAAGGTGTGCTATGACATAAAGTGCAACGGCAACAGAGAATATGAATGTAAAGTTTCCAAGGAAACGGACAATCAACCTCCAGCCTGTTTCTTTTTGTGCATGTAATGAAGCTAAAATCTTTTCTTTGTTCGAATTAGCATCATTATGCTCAGCTACTTTAAGCTTCTGGGACAACACTTCAGAAAATTGTGCATAACCTTCTGTCATGCCTTGTTTTGCACCACTCTCAATCATTCCTTTGATCATTGTGCTCTGAACAAAGCTTACCCGCCAGCTAACTGTAAGATGTGCTGTTTGTTCTTCAGATGATATCTGAGGACCTGGTGTAATACAATACAGTATCTCTACCTTGAAACAGTTTCCACAGGGAACATCAGGAGTGCTAACAACAGAGAAAACAGCGAACGAATTTCCAGCTGCTTTCAAGTATTTCTGCTCTTCTGTGGCTTTCACAGCTTTAACCAACTTGCTTGCAGCTTTTGTGTAAGTTAATGTTCTTTGCAAACAGCTTTCATTACTGTCAAGTTTCCACGGTTCAATCTGAAACCCACTTGTTCCTTGGAGCTCTGCTACTGCTGGCCAGAAATCTGAATTTGGTGAAAACAATAGGGAATTCAACTCAGCAGGTGCAACAACATAAGATTCATCGACTAGTACACCACCAGGCAAGTTCCCTGGCATTTCAGATCCTTGATCTTTTGACTCCATGACTTTCAGAAGCTCATCAAGACTTGGTTCAGATGATGCGCCCTTGTCAGGGTTATCATGATCTTCTGAGCATATTTTTGCCTCTTGAGGCTGATCAGGCAGCTCAGTGTCTGACACAACTGAATGTGCAGTAGCATCGACAGGTTTCCCGAAAAAATACCGAGACAAGACTTCTACTACTGACGATGGATTTGCCATTTCATCATTGCCAGCAGCAGGTCCAGGTTCAGTGATTGCTTGTTCAATGCTGCTACGGTCAGGTTGGTCCACATTGCTGTCTGCCAATCGTTCGAAGCTGCTATGAGATGCTCCGTCTATGCTGGCACAGGCTACAGCTGATAGGTCAATGAAGCTACTTGTCGTTGATAAAGCTGCATCTTTATGTTCAATGGACCGGTCTGAGCTGGATGCTAAGTCATCTGAAGTAGGAGGTGGAATGCTCTGCAATTCATCAGAGACTTGGGTTCTTGAAGATAATGATATGCGCAGGCAGACCTCTCCTGCATTTTAAGAAGGGTAAACATGATCTCAGGATTACTCAAAGAAAATCGGAGTGAAAAAAAAAAATCAAACGAGTTGATCTTGCATGATCCCCTACAATGTTGCATTTACCCGTTCAGCTAAATAAAATTTTCTCTTAGAAATGAACTCAATCGAAACTATGCAGCATATCCAACACCAATTCATTGCAAAAAGGAACTACTAATTGATTTGCATTGCGATGCGGGAAAAGAATAATGCATGAAAGAGCAAAAGAAGGTCGAAAAACCGCGCAACTGCGATGATACCGCGGCATTTCTTCTTGGACCTCTTGCTCTTGGGCTCGAGCTGGTACCACACGGTGCCGAGGGAGAGGTCCTCGTTCTCCATGACCCGGGCGAGCGGCACCCGGACCCGGCCCAGCACGTCGTTGCTGAAGTACTTGTCCTCGTTGAGCACGGTGACCACGAGCTCCTCGGCGACGTCGCCGACGAGGAAGCTGAACTCCTCGTCCCACGCGGGCGCCAGGCTGCGCTTGACCACGGCCGTCTTGGCGCGCCGCTTCCCGAGCTGCAGCTTCACGAAGGGGTCGCTGGAGCCGTCCACGTGGACGGCCGGGAGCCCGCGCGCCTCCACCACGCGCACCAGCAGCTTCATCGGGCTCGCCCGCTCGGTGCACGGCGCCTCCGCCGCCGCCGGGCTCTTCGCCGACTTGGTCATGCGAGGATCCCGGCAACGACCATCAAAACCAGGGATACCTGCTTCTTCTCTGTCAATCCGTCCGACGATTTTCTTCTTGACAAGAAATCGAGGCGGAACAGAAGAAGAAACGCGATTTCTTGGAGGCGACAACGGATCAAGAAATGAAATCTCTGGCTGGTTTGGAAATGGTGGGGAGAGCGGGAGAGGAGGACACGCTCCTCGAGATGCGTGCGAGAGGTTATTGGGATCTGGCTACCGTCGGATCTTTCAGAATTGATGGAGCGCTGGGAGAAGGTGCCCCCGTGCAGCGTGGGCTGCTTCAGGTTCTGGTTTCCAAAAATAGAGGGGAAAAGAACCAGGTTCCAAACAACTGGCGTACGGCACGGGCAGGTGGGACCCACGTGTCACGAGCTAACCTCGTGCCGGGCCTCACTTCACAATACTGGAGAACAAGGAACGAACCGAGATCAAACATGCACCAACAGAGACAGAAACAATGCACATGTTACGAATGTGTCGGAACGTCAAAGTGATAAGGTTTCAGATTGAATTTTGGCATCTACAACAGACTGCTTAAAGCCACGTCCATCCCCCCAAGCACAAGAAAATGGCCTAACATTGTTGTAACTCTACGATCAGAGGGTCCCCCGGTCAGGACGTGATCAACACCTTCAATCCTTGCCAAAGTCCGCGCTGTAGTGCGCGCTCGACTCGAGCTTCTTGGCATCGTTCAGCTTACGCACCGCCTGAAACAGTTGCATCAAAAACGGAGGAGGCATGGTGAGCACCAAACTCCCTTGGGGTAAGGGGCACAAAAGATATGCAAATATGGTATGAGAGCCCACCTTCATGAAGTCCTCATGAATGACGTAGTCACGCTCTGCTCGAATGGCAGCCATACCGGCTTCAGTGCAGACGTTGCGCAGATCGGCACCGTTGAAGCCCTGTAATCGACCGTGTCGATTAGCAATGGATGACTGGGTGATGCTTGAAATCATGTCCAAACATTAAATAGGTGAAGATTAACTTACTTCAGCCAGTTTCACTACAGCTTCATAATCAATTTCACCATGCTTGGCGATACCGGCTGCATGGATTTTGAGGACCTCCAACCTACCCTGCTCGTTCGGCAGCGGGATCTCTATCTTCCTATCCAACCGCCCAGGGCGAAGGAGTGCAGGATCCAAAACATCAGGCCGGTTTGTTGCCATGATCATTTTCACCTATATGTAAGAGGAACCTAGTCAAACATTATGAAAGGCAATTCAAAATACAAGGACAAGCAATCAGAGACGGCCAATATCATATCAAACTTGAAATACTAATTCTGCACCTCTTGATCAAAACTCTAACTAACTCTGTAACTAAGATCATGAGTTATCAACTTCCCATGAAAAAAATATGCTACTAAGGCAATAAAGAGAATTATCAAGAGTTGGTGCGACTACTGACAGTAGAATAAAGCGGATGGTCTGACACAATAACATTCTGCATATTCCCCTAAAAAAACATAGCAGTCTGCAGGAGAAGCATACCTTCCCAAGCTCATCGAAACCATCTAATTGATTTAGAAGCTCCATCAATGTCCTTTGAATCTCACGATCCGCGCTAGTGCCCTCGCTAAATCTTCGGCCACCGATGGCATCGATTTCATCCATGAAGATAATGCATGGCTAGGCAAACAGAACAAATCAAAGACAAAACTTAGAGCAATGACGAGCAATGACAATGGACTGATCATGACACTATGCACTTGAATTTTTTCTAAAAGATATAGTATTGCATTCATGGGTGATTTTTTTCATTGTGAGCTAACAGGCATGCATAGTAACTGTCTAACTGAAGTCCAATTCGTTGTTTGCTACTGGTAGCTTATTTCTTTTATGTTCGCCGTTTGAATGAACTCTCTTTAGCTATCTCATAGTTCATATAAAACTATTGTGTATTGTAATGAACCAGAAAACAAAGATAGGCGGAAAAATATGCAAGAATATTAGCTTTTGTTCACTATGTTTCCAACATCCCCAAAATAAACGAAAGAATCAGAATGGTTATAGATACAGACAAACAAAAAGAGAATTTACCTGATGCTCGCGTGCATAGTTAAACATTTCACGAATTAAGCGTGCACTTTCACCAATATACTTGTCAATGATAGCGCTCGACACAACCTGTGAAAAAGGCACACATCAGTAAAAAAAAATCAGAGGCTTAATACATGGGAATAAGTTATTACTGGAAAATTCAGACCTTCAAAAAATTAGCATCTATGTTGCTAGCAATGGCTCTAGCAAGCAGTGTCTTCCCAGTTCCAGGCGGACCGTAGAGTAGCACACCCTTTAACAAGTAAATTAACATTTAGTGAAACCCAGGATATAAAGTGCATTGTTCATTTAAGCTAGCTGCATGGTATGGTATTCCAAATCATATCTGTTTGTTGAATTTACCTTCGGCGGCTTAATCCCGACACGGAGAAACAATTCTGGATTCATAAGCGGTAGCTCAATGGACTCTCTGAGTTCCCTTATTTGATCCGACAATCCACCGACAGCAGAGTAACTGACATTGCCCGGATCTTCATGTAGCATGTTGTAAACCACAGGGTCAACCTGAGGAGATTGACATAGTATCAGTAATGTCCAAGTTTATTAAGTTTGAAAATAAACGTTCCTGAGCATAAACTGAAGTGAAAGATTGTCAACCCGAAGAACAATCAGTAGCATTCATATACCTCACGTGGCAGAC
Source organism: Eragrostis nindensis (assembly GCA_012490785.1). Lineage (NCBI taxonomy): Eukaryota > Viridiplantae > Streptophyta > Magnoliopsida > Poales > Poaceae > Eragrostis > Eragrostis nindensis. The sequence continues at coordinate 168,247 of JAAXCT010000206.1, forward strand.
TGCGCATGATGGTGAGTGTTGTCATGTCAAGAACAACTCGTGTGCCTGCTGGCAACTTTTCTTTGTCAACTTTACTTCGGCAACCAACAACATAGCGCGGTCCACTACTAGCCTTGACAATAACTTCAAGAAGGATAGGTTTCAGTTGCTTTGATAAAATAACTAGGTAAGAAGCATGAAAAGGTCTTTGGCATGGGTGAAAATTCATGTTGTAGGCAGAAACAGTCGTGTTATTCACACAAAAAACTATGTGGCAAAAAAAGAAAAAAAGAGAAGGCATGTTTTCCACTTACATCGATCACTGTCCAGAGACCGAAGCGCCTCACCAATAATCTGGCCCACACTTTGCAACGATTTGAGATCATCTTCAGTTTTTTCGTAGTTCTTCTTTGCATCTTTCAGGTTCTCCCTCCCTGCACGCAAATATATGTCATGAAATCAACATAGCCAAACCAAATGCTATCAGTAACCAAATGTCCTCTCTTATACATTCAAGTAGAACATGTTATGAGCACGGAAAAACAATGTCACACCAAATAAGGAGAGATGAATCACCGAAACCATAAAAGCATAAGCCCATCATCACGTACCACCACAATCAATGTTTAAGAATAAATTGGAAGGAGGTTGGCAACTTGGCACCAATCTAGCTACACGACAAAGCATGATACGTTTATACATAGTTTTGAAGCTACCTGAACATACTGCATAATCACCGTCCATGGCTAATAATAAGTTTATGCAATGGAGCTGCTTTCAGATTACCAGATAATAAAACATGGTTTAAGTAAACAAAAGTATCTATAATACCTCCTTGACACCAAACGACACAAATCCTACAATGTACCTATTAGTACCTCAATCACTGAAACTACTAGTAATTTTTTGTCAGAATGCATCTCATCACATGACACAAAGAAGTATGAGCCAACTAAGAAAAACATGAGACATATTAACATCCATTTGACTACGTGTGTATCTTTAGCAGGTCCAGGTACAGCATCGGCAAACAGTTACTGAAAGCCTAAAACATGAGCATTTCCTATACCATTATTGGCAGTAAATGAGTAGCATTATCTTCTAACCAATCGAGCAGAGTTTCCGAGGGATCAGCAATGAGCAGCAACCGGCATCCTTATTCACAAGCAACACGAATTCCGTTATATTGCTTCATCTAAAAGATAATATCCCTTTATCCCACCCTCTAAAAAGTACCAAAGTTCACCTAAACCACACTCAACCCTCCGAACATCACTACTCAGCAAGCAATCCAAGACCAAAATACGAGGTCTACGTCCCCATTAAAACCTTAACCGAGGGCCACGAACCCAAGAAGAACCCTAGACGAGCCAGCCTAACCCGCGAAACTACGCCTCCCCTACCACCCGAATTGCGCCAAACAAAATCAACCACGCGCCCATGTACGGACCACGAAACCCAGATCTTCCGCCACGACGAAGCCTCGGAACCCCGCCTAGAGACCCAAACCACACCCGGGATCGACCGAGCGGCGGTACCTGTCTTGACCCGCGCCTCGAGCTCCCGGCAGTTGAGCAGCTTCTTGCGGTACTCGGCGACCGCGGCGCGGCGGCGCGCGGCTGCCTGGTCCTCCCCTCCCTCCGCCATCCGTCCCTCTCCTCCGGCGACCTAACCTCCGCAGCAGCGGCGGCGGCAGGCGAGGTGGGGCGCGGCGCGGCTTTGCTTCCCTCGCAAGAAGAAGGGACCCAAAACTCAAGCGGCCGAGGCGTCTCTCTCTTCCTCGTCTCGTGTTGCTGCGGAGAGCCCTCGAGGCGAGCGAGAGTATTTCAGAGCAAGTTCAGCGAGCTGGGCTTTGGATTGGGCTGCCTTATTGGAAGGCCGATTTTTACAAGGCCGTCATGGGCTTCAGTTCATTTTGACTTACGGGCTAGGTGCGACAAGGACTTTGAATTTGAGTGAAGCTTTCTGCACTCGAATACAACTTTGGATTCGAGCGCTTTGAGATTTATTGGTATTAAAAAACAAAAATGACAAATCGATGGTATACGGGTCTCTGTAAGAGATAAAATTGGTCAGTGATCAAATGAACTGGCGCGACAAGAAAACGCTTGTGTAAAGCATCGAATTGTGCAACAAAGATTTGCAAATTAAAAGGAAGCGGGGTATATATTCATCAATATCTTGAATGAAACAAAAGACCTTTTAGTCTGTCTACCGTTCGTAAACATTGGACAGAGTCATTTGATAGTCAATTAGTATAATTAACAGTCATCAGGGATAATATGGCTCCCCGTTCGATAGAATGCGTAATAATATGGCGGTACGCGGTAGGTAGCTTAATTTTGTTGATCATCACATCACAATGGCATGAGGCTGATCCTCTTGTGGAGGCAGAAGTAGGCGAGGAGGCGGTAGGCGAGCGCCATGGCGAGCAGGATCCAGACCTCGCGCATCCCGCCGTCGAGGTCGACGGTGTCGAAGGACGGCGACGACTGCAGCCGTCGGCACCCGCCCCGGCCGCCGCAGTCGTAGGTGAGGTGGCCGTGGTACTGCGCCTTGAGCAGCAGGTTGAATCCGTAGTGCATGAAGGACACGTACTTGAGCCACCGGATGAACCCCGGGATGTGCTGCACGTAGTACCCTCCGGTGAGGAGGAAGAGCATGAGCACGAGCGACGCCATGACCCCGGCGCGCTTGACGCTGAGGATGGCCGCGCCGAGCAGCTCCCCCGTGCCCTGGCTGGTGAAGACGATGAGCAGCGTGGCGAGCAGCGTGAGGCAGAAGCAGGGCACGGTGCGGCGCAGGCCGGCCATGAAGTAGAGGATGGCCATGAAGAGCACCGGGTACACGACGTGCGGCACGGCGTCGCAGAGCGTGCTGCTGGCGTAGTAGGCGCTCAGCCGGTACATGTCCGCCTTGCGCTCCTTCACGAGGTACAGCTTCTCGAAGGGGAACACGTACACGGACCCGAACAGCGACGACGACGTCCAGAAGATGCAGATGTAGAAGATGAGCCCCACCTGGTCCCGGAGCTGCGCCTCCGTGCCCGTCTGTGACTTCCACCACAGCAGGCCCAGCAGCAGCGCCACGCCGACGGCCTGCGCCAGCCGCATCTTGTCCAGGTAGTCGGCGGCGCGCTCCCGGAACGTGCGCCGCGACAGCACCGCGAACTGCTGGAGCCACCCGATGCCGCGCCGGTCCCTGTTGCGCGCGCGGACGGCCAGCCGGAGCTGCTCCGCCGGAGCAGCGCCGGTCCTGATCCGGCTCGCCGCCGAGGCGGCGTGCTGCTTGTACTTGAGCTGCAGGTGCCTGATCACGACCTGCTGGGAGTGGGACCGGGGCTCGGCCGGCGGCGAGCCGCGCAGCGCGTCGGGCACGCTGATGTCGTCCAGGTTGCCGGTGGCGAGGTCCAGCAGGAACTCGGCCGGGTTCATGGGGATCTCCGGCGCGAAGCCCAGCGAGGAGAAGTGGTGCATGCACTCGCGGGCCTTGCCGTGGTAGATGGCGTGCCCCTCCGAGATGAGCAGCAGCTTGTCGAACATGTGGAACATCCGGCTCGACGGCTGGTGGATCGTCGTGATGATCGTACGCCGCGTCTGTCGGCCATAAACTCGAAGTAATTAGTTAATTAGTGCACGTCGTGATGATCGGTCGATGATCTGCGCTATATAGCTGCTACCGCTACTACCTTGGCGAGGCGCTGCAGGATGAGGATGAGCTTGCTCGCCGACGTCGAGTCCAGGCCGGAGGTGGGCTCGTCCAGCAGCAGCAGCGACGGGTCTACCAGGATCTCGTACCCGATGCTCGTCCGCTTCCTCTCGCCTCCTGAAACTCCCCTCACAAAGGCTCCCCCAATCTTGGTGTGCCGGCACCTACACATGATCAGGCGATCGGAACTCATTCGATCAGTAAACAGATTTTAGCTGATTACGAACGAACGAATGTGGTGATCGACCAACCTTTCTAGATTCAGCTCGGTTATGATGGCGTCCACCCTGTCGCGCTTCTGCTGCCTGGACATGCGAGCAGGGAGCCGCAAGAACGCGGCGAACACGAGGGTCTCCTCCACTGTCAGCTGAGGGAACAGGACGTCGTCCTGAGTCACAAATCCAATCCTGCAGCAGCGAAATTAACACAAAAATAGTCAACTAAAGCCTTTACTTTCCCTTCATATTTGACCATCTTTTGAGTACAAATAGGCAACTGAGGGAGGAGTACCTTCTTTTGAGGCAGGGGCTGTAGGGAGTGTCATTGTAGGTTATCTGACCCTTGATGCCACCGCTAAGCCTGCCTCCCAGTATCTTCAGCAAGGTGGTCTTGCCACTGCCAGATGGGCCCATTAGTGCCAGGATCTCACCAGGGTCAACACTCCCTCCTATGCCCTTGAGGATGTGCTTGCAGCTGCCCTCGTCCACCCTCATGTGGGATGCAAAGGCCACTTTTGCAGCTGTTAGGGGGTTCTTGGAAGTGAGCTTCACCTTGTACTCTACATTCTCAAACTGCATTTGCAAACGAATAAGCAAAATCTTTTTTGATGTTTTTTTTTTTCGTTTTATGATGCTCTCTGTTGCGTGCCACCGTGCAAGATTTTCGATGCAAGTAACAAGCAGAGGAGAAAGTGTTGAGAAATGAGCCATGCGTCAAATTGGCATCCATCTTATTACTACTTTACATAGCGTGTGGCATTTCTATACAACTCCAAGCAGAAAATCAAGGCAGTCGCGCTCTTATAACTGAAGTAAATCTATACCAGATACAAAGAAAACCAAACAAGAAAATAGGCCTTTTCGGATCAGTTCCCAAGTACCCACGCATACAGGGAAATAGCAGGGTAATAATTCAATGCAAACATAGTTCATCGTTTCCTCTGCTGCATAAACAAAGTGAAGACGCGTGCATAGCCTAAAAACCCACTCGACATACTAGGAGAAAACCGAAGAATTAAAAGAGAGATATATACCTTAAGAAATATTGGAAGAGGGCCATCTTTGGTTGGCCACAAATGCTCCTCCTCGATGTCAACCTCCACACTTGAGTCGCCATTGCCATGAGGGAGGTGCTCCACGATTGACGTCTCCACCCTCTCCTCATTGTTGATCTCCATAATTTCCCCTAGAGAGAGGAAGCAGGTTCAGGGAGAAAGCGAAGCATACGGCCCTCTTCGTTTTATGAAGTAGTAAGAAATGGCATGAGCATGGGCAACTACCAGCAACCAAGAGCATGCCTACTTCATGCTTATATATGGTTCAGTTCTTTACATTGTTTGGTGACCCACAATCTTTCTAAGGGCTTGACAATTGTGGGCAGAACCTTCCACTCTGCAGAATAACAACCACCAGCATTGTCTATCCAGGACAACAAATTTGCATTCCAGTAGTAACCTCCATGTGATAAGTATCTTGTTTATGGTTTTTTTATATTACTTTTTTCTAAAAAAATGGTAGTCCTTGAAGAAGTACCGATAGGTCAAGGAATTTATATCCTCCAATGGAATAAAGGTAGTTTTTTTTCTTTTTAATTTTTGCCTCATGAGCATGAATCAACATTATCATCGAAAAAGTACAGAAATTAACATTGTACCTCTTGGTGCCTCCTAATAACCATAAGTTCTCTATTGTGAGTAAAAAATTGTTTGTCTGATGTGATGTTTGTCAGTTAAAAAAATCATTGATTAAATAGAAAATCTGAAGGTTTATTTTTCTTTGTAGTCAATCCATTTCTTCAGAATGTTATGCTGTCCTTTTCTGAAAATCTATCTGGAGGAGGACATCTAACATCTATGGGATTACAATAATTGAGCTGTTTTCCTACCCAAAAAAATGAGTTGTACTCGCGAATCATTTTCAACGTATTCTAAAGTAATATTGTGCTTCCATTGCTATTAGACGAGCACAACTACACAACCTTCCTCTATCCGTATATCGGAACTTAAGGCCACTGCAAACCAACAAGGAGCGGCTAACTTATCTGCTGTGGTGGAACAAAACTGAACAGTCGAATTGAACAGAGCTTTGGTTGTTTCATGTCGCGATAGTAGGCTATAGAGCTTAGCTAGGTAGTCTTTCGACCTGTGCTTTTTCAGTTTCTTCTTCCGGCTTGTTGGAGTCAACTCGCAGCAGTTGTGCTTGTTGGAGTTCCTGTCTTTGGAAAGTTTGGTTTGATCATGAGGAGGCACTAAATGGGCCTCTGCGTAGATTGTTCTGGATCAGCAGCCCATATTTTGGTGTTTTCGGTCACGGGAACTCCAACAAGCCGGAGAACGACCCTGTACTGCACAACTGCTAGCTGTTCCTTCCCGCCATCTCTGGATGTCGCAACTCGCAACAGTGTTTATTACAGCCATTGGGAATCTTTATGCTCGGAAATTGGCACAGCAAAGCTCCTCTGTTACACCAAAGTACATGAACGACGACGAACTTACGGCTTTCTTTGCAGTGTGTGAAAAAGACTTTACGTCTTTCTTGTGCATAATTGTCAGGCTTTCGGTGTTTCAGGTAATGAGGTAATACGTACTACTCCTCGCAAACAAACAAAAAACACAAAGAAAAAACAACCGTACTACCAGTAGTAGACGGCTCACTTTGTATTTCGAGTTTGTGCTTTGTCCCTGTTGTTCTGAACTGCGAACTGCGAGTCCTCGTGCTTGTCACATACAGCTAAGCTCTAGGATCTCGAATATCGATGGGCGAATATTCTCCAAGGCCGACAACTGTTTCCTGGGACAATTAGGGTTCTTTTTGCTCATGTTAAAAGAATAATTTTGCCCATAATACGTGAAATTTAGTGGCTGGTTTTCTTGCTCCTCTATATGCCCATCCCCATCTGGTACCAGCAACAAGAAACATTTTGAGATCATTGCACGTACTGTACTACACTAGCTATAATAAACTGGGGCAAAAATACAACGAAGACGAATACAAATACGAAGCAAAGTTCACAGTGGAGCTTTTAAAAATCGCGTGCTTTAAATTGTCATGGTATAAGCGAATTGCATATCGTTCCTCGTCTACATGAATAATTTAATTCGAACACCTTGTTGGTGAGTTGAACTACTCCATGTTAAGAAGGGAAATTTAAAACTCCACTGTTTGTAACGAGCACTTTAAACAAGTGACAAACTTTGAAGCCCGTTACTCCCATCATACTCCACCTAATATTCCATCGGCTAGACGCCGGGGAGGATCTTATCTTATTACTACTTGTTAGCATGTGCAGCGGATATGAAGCTCATGGAAAGAGTAGCAAAGTGTATATAGATAGTCACCAGCTGATACTCTATCGCATATACTAATGCCCTAATCCACTAGGAAAAGTCAAGTGTCGCTGCCCGGGTTGGCATCTTGGTTGCGGACAGATGCTTTGGCCTGCATTTTGGTTGCGCAAGAGAATTGGTGGCCTCCGCTTTGCCTAGCTCGACATAACACACAGTGGTCAAATTTGAATTCAACGTTAAGCACTAAAGCATGTACCTAACCCACGAGGCTCACGCTCTGTTTTAGTGCTTAAGCACATGTTAAAGCTGGAGTGAGCGTACCCAGTAAACAATTGGCAGTAGTTTCATCGTGGAAGTAGGATCACATGTTTCTTTTTTCACTCGCAAAGAACACAAGTTTTTTATAACCTGACATGCAGGATCATATTTGCAACTTATGGATTTTAGTTCCAGTGTTGTCTATCAATACTCCAGGTCAAAGAACTGTACCCACTTTTAGCTTCACAAAGTATCCTTTTTTTTTCTAGAAACGGTTCAGAAAATACCTGCTCATCTATCCGTTTGATTAAAGCTGCATTACCAAGAGGATATATGCTGTCTCCAAAATATTTGAGAGAAAAAATTATTGTGTTCCAACAAGGCCTTTCAAACTTCACCAAATAAAGTCAAATCATAAGAAAAGTTAGTGTTAAGGGCCTTAAAAACCCCACCAAATAAAGTCAATTTACTCCAAAAGTTATGAAAAAGATACTGAGATTTTATAAGTAAAATAAAACCACAAAATAGAAACGCATGCCTAGTGGTCTTCCCTATATAGCACTGCTGTTGAAGTCCCCCGCAAAACAAAGGAAACGACCGACCGACGAAGAACTCCACGACTGGGAGGAGACCGTCTCCTACCCTGCCCTGCCTTCCCCTCCTACCCCCGCGGGAATCTTTCTCCCTTGACTACTCTAAATCCGCGCCAAACCGGTCAAATCAGTCCCCCACTCCCACGTCCTCACTCGCAGCTCCAAGCTCCGTAACGCACCGCAGCTCGCCGCAATGGCAGCCGCCGCCTGCGACGACGCCGTCGAGCAGCTCTCCCGCCTCGTCGACAAAGGTGAGTGGGCGTGATGCCCGATAGCTCGCGTGGCCTGTAAAGTTCTAATCTTTTTTCGGATTTCAGGAGGGTTGCCCTGCTCAGATTTGCGATTAGTATTTTTGGGTTAGTTTGGTGCTAATGTGTTTTCTTTGGTTTGGACTCTTGCAGAAGAGGAGCCGCTGAAGAAGACATTTGAGGTATGGATCTATGTGATTTTTTTTAGTATCTTGGTTCTTCTAGTCATCTGAAATCGTAATCTGAAGCTTCGGGCACTTTTCTTTTGGTATTTTAGAGTCTTCAGTTGGATCAGCAGACCATCTCTTAGTTCAGTTCAGCATTCTGAATAGTTGATTCTTCTTCATACAGCTGTATTTTTTTTGTTTGACACTAGCTTTAAATTGATTAGACCATTTGTTTAATGTCACAGGATTTGTTTGGTGTAGTCAGTTAATACAATTGGGATCCACGTATAAAAAAATCACAGTAGTGAAAAGTTGATGGCTTGTTGATTGGGTGCAAGTTGTTATTTTATTGTTTGATCAGCCGACACATTTTAGATCTTCGCGGTCATTTTGATTTTGAGTAATTTGACAATGGGGAGTGAGCGGAAGCTGTGTTGCTTTCCAATGGATGGTGTGGACTGTGAGGAAATATTCCGATATACGCCCACTAAGTCAACTAGTGGACGGTGAGATATTCGGTCCCTTGAGGCCCCTGATATGTTGCTAGCAATGTCTTCCTCAGTAATATTCCTCATGTTTGGTTATTTATTGAAGGGGTTGTGTGTTGATTGCTGCGAATTGTTATGGAATCCTATGCATCTTTTGACAAATTTTTGCTATTTTCTTTTTTTTAAATATAAAATGGCACTTGACACTTGTGATCACAGTTTGCTGCCATATGTTGATGGGAATCCTATGCACATGGCACTTACGGGTTGCTCTTTTACCATCTTAGCTGCTAATTCGCAAGAGAGTGTTTCAGTCATTGAAACAATTTCTGAGAGGCTTTAATCAGAATCCCTTGGTTAGTGGAGTCAGAATCAAATTGAGAGTGCCACTTGCAGCAAAATTATTGCATTAATTTCATGAGCCAACCAAAATATCAGTCCCTAGGAACTACCATTTTCCTTAAAATGGAATTGTAGACAAGTTTTCCGTTGGATGCTTGGTTTGAGGGACTGCCACTTTCTAAGTTGGATTGATCTATTGCTCGATCATCCCGTAATTTTAGTGGAATAATCACATTCCTTGTTCTTCTAGCAAGTTTGTGCTTACTAGGGATGAGGTGCTGATATGCTAATTCATTCTAATTCATGAACCAAAAAGTTAGCCAGGAACATGGAGTCCATTAATCATCCTGTTTCTCAAACCATACAAAACTTTGTATAAACTTTTGAGGCATGTTATTCAATAACTGAAACATTCCATTTTAACAGCTTAAAATGTTTGTGAAATTTCGCCTTATCGTGACACTGAGGATGTACGCAGGAGATCTACATTCTACAGTTATTTATCATGCCATAAGCAGACATTCGCGCATAGTGTAGAAATACGGGAAAAGAACATCGATCCCTTTGGTGATAACAAAATCTGACTTTTAAGTGCTACGATTCGAAGCTAGAAATGCTAAATTGGACCAGTGATTAAGTTATACACAGCACTTAAGTCAGAGTCAGCTATATTTGAAAACTTACTTGTAAGGTTGTACTAGTATCTGATTCTACCTCTCTACCTCTTGCGATTTTGTTTCTAATATACTTGCCACCAACATCCTGATGGTGGGGCGTTGTGAAATTCTTCCTGCCTATCTGGTTCCACCGTTCCAGCGACCAGGTTGGGTTAGTAAATGCCAGAGCTCTTTCTCTTTTTCCCTCTTTATAAAATAAACCCTTCTTTAAAAAAAAACTTTTTTTCACTCTTTTTCTCTTTTTTTCTCTCTTCTTTCTCTTTTATCCTGTTTTTCCCTTTCTCGTTTTGGTTGGTTTTGCCTCTCTTGTTGGTTCCTGCAGGTTTCATCTCTAGCCTACCCCAACTTGCTTGGGATAAAAAGGCTTTGTTGTTGTTGTTGTTGTTGTTAAAATAAAGCACTAAGAAATGGTTAGGACACTATAATTAAGGTAACAACCTACATTGAAGTAATCCTAAGCGGCCACATTCCGGAAAGAACCATGATAACATTATACTTCTGTGGTTGCTTCAAAATTTGAGTTCTCATGTTTTTATTTTCATTTTTTCAGAATGTTCACCAGGGATATCCAACAGAGACATTAGTCCGCTTCCTTAAGGCTAGGGAGTGGAATGTGAATAAGGCTCACAAGATGGTAACTCTGAACACTGCAATTTTCTATTCATATTGGTGAATCCTAAAGAGAAGGTTTCATGTATTTTATCACTGCTTGAGTAATTTTCTTTTGCCAGCTTGTAGATTCTTTGAATTGGAGGGTACAAAATGAAATTGATAGTATACTTGAGGTAAGTAATCTCCTAGAATAAGCTTGGCTATTGCCTTAGCACAGTTCTGCACTTTGGTACAGTTTCTTATTACGATCATCTGCTTGTGCTGTAAAATTGCAGAAACCTATTATCCCAATGGATTTGTATAGATCAATACGTGAAACACAGCTTGTTGGATTATCAGGATACTCCAACGAGGTACAGCTATCTTAAGCAAGCTTTCATCACGTGCGTTATGTCCCTGCGGTTTTCTTCTTATTTTACTACCGGCATTCATGGACACATTTCCTCTTATGGATGAAATAAGGTATACACTAAAAGAGGACATTGTCTGTGTCTCTTAATGCATTTCAGAACAGAAGGTTGTACTTGTATGCACCATGCAGTTGTATTATTTAGCAGTAAGCATATATGTGCTTTTCTGCATAACTATGATGTGTTTTGTCCCTATCAAAGATGTAAGATATGATAAATGTTATCTTTGATCCTGCAAACTGACATAACCCAGTCATGAAACTCGCATCTGGCATTTCCATCTTTTGTGCTTTACCGATGATTCCTTGAATATCCACCCATTAAAGTCTTCCTCCCCCCCCCCCCCCCCCCCCCCCCCCACACACACACACACACACAAAAAAAAATTCTGTAGATAAGCTTAAGTTGTTTAATGCTCCTCTTTCCTTCTTTTCCAGGGTATCCCTGTATTTGCCGTTGGTGTTGGACTGAGCACATATGACAAAGCTTCGGTAATTGCCTCCTAGACTTCTTAAGAGAGTTAATATTAACTCTTTTTAGATTGCATCCATGTCAATCATAGATCAAGTGAATACTCTGGAGCTACAAACTTGCAGTTTAAATGGAATTGCTCACAGGGTTTACTGCATTTGTCAGATTACATCCATGTCAATCATAGATCAAGTGAATACTCTGGAGCTACAAACTTGCAGTTTAAATGGAATTACTCACAGGGTTTACTGCATTTGTCAGATTGCATCCATGTCAATCATAGATCAAGTGAATACTCTGGAGCTACAAAACTTGCAGTTAAATGGAATTACTCACAGGGTTTACTGCATTTGTCAGATTGCATCCCTATGTATTATAGATCCATTCACACTTGTGCAGTCCTTGAAGATGAAATTTATGGCTCTTTCTTTATGTGCGTGAAATAATAAAATCTTGCATTTTCAGGTTAACTATTATGTGCAATCTCACATTCAGATAAATGAGTATCGTGATCGTATTATTTTGGTAAGTGGTCCAACTAATGCTTCATCTGCTCTTTAAATAAAAGCTATGCTTCATCTGCGATTAGACGTTATTTTAGCTTGTGTGTTTGCTCAATTATGTTTCCTGTAGCCTATGGTGACGAAGAAGTTTGGGAGGCCTATTAGCACATGTATAAAGGTTCTCGATATGACCGGTTTGAAATTGTCAGCACTGAACCAAATGAAGGTACGATCTGCCAGCACTTTTTCTTCTTCTCCAGGCTATAATTTGGCAACATGATGTTGATAGCATCCAATGGAAACAGGGACGAGAAAATGCAGATTTAACTATCTCTTTGTATGCACGCATTATCCCTTTTTTTCCTATTACTGACCAGATGTGATGGATTGCAGATTGTGACTGCAATATCCACTGTTGATGATCTGAATTATCCTGAAAAGACTGAGACCTATTATATAGTAAATGCTCCATATATATTTTCTGCATGTTGGAAGGTATGGTGCCTCGAACTTCACTAGTTATCTTTTTTGTGGTTATCAACTAACACTTTGGTTTGTTTTTGCTGTAGGTTGTGAAGCCCCTGCTGCAGGAGAGAACTAGGAAGAAGGTTCATGTTTTGCGAGGTTGTGGGAGAGATGAGCTTCTGAAGGTAACACACTCATTTCCAAATGAATTGCTGAGACAATAGTACGCTCCAGTAAAGAAAGTCAAATAGGGGAATAAAAATCCCTTGGAACATGTAAAGCTGATTGCATTTCCTGCAATTCTGATTACAACAAGATTAGTACCTGAATTTCTGGAACCCTGCAGATTATGGACCAATCGTCCCTTCCTCATTTCTGTCGGGAGGGCTCGGGCTCATCTAAACATTCATCAAGCGACCCGGACAATTGCTTCTCTCTTGAACACCCATTCCACCAAGAGGTGTATCGTTTCATCCAGGAGCAAGCATTGAACCAGGAGCTCATCAAGCAGGGGTCTTTGCATGTGAATATTCCCGAGCAAGACCCTGAGGACGCTAAAATTGTGGAGGTCATCCAGGCCGAGTTCCACAAGCTCGGTGAGCAAAACGGGTGCGCCAATGGAAATGCTAAAGAATAGCATGCATCTAATAAGGCCTGCCAGATTTACCTAGAAGTGGCTAGCCACGTCTGATGAACGCTCTGATAGTTCTGTATTTTTTCACCACCCTCAATTGTTCTCTCACGGGGGGTTGATACATAGGTGATATATAGATAGCAGAATCTCAGACTTCATGGTGGAGCACCTGACTACCTGAGGCATGAGAACTGAAGATGTATGCTAGATAGACATAATCACCTGTCCAAACCTGTTGTAAACTTGCAACGTTAATCACATGTATGCTACACTTCTATGAGAAATGATCCTAGTACCTGCATTTTGATAGCCCTATCAATCTGCCTGGTCCTTTACCTGAAACTTCTGCTACTTGCATTACAGAAGAAGTTGTAGCTCTAAAACGGAGGGACAATTTGTACAATTACAGATACGTAAGTAGCATTTGAGTTTCTTACATCAAAATGACCTCCAAAAAGTTCAAAAAAATAACATGAATTGATGCTCAATTGGCCGTTGGTGGTTGTCCTTGGTGGTTACTATCATACGAGAGTATCAATAAGCTACTGTGAGAGCACAGCCTTGTGGCACTGGCAGCTGCGGCAATGTCTCTCCGGCGCATAGCCGTCGTCGACAGCGTTCTTGCCGTCGAAGTACCATCCGGAGAGCGTGTCGAAGAGGATCCCGGCGCCGACGCCGACGGCCAGGTCGATGGTGTAGTGTCCCCTGCACGCGAGCAGCCTGACCCCCTGCAGCACGTTGAGCGCGTCGTAGAGCCGCGCCAGCGCGAGCCGCCGCTCGCGCCGCATGTCGGCGGCCGCGATCACCGCGCCTGCGACGTGGCCGGAGAAGAAGAGGAAGAAGGAGACGTTGCCGACGGGGAAGTCCATGCCGGAGCCCAGGAACTCGTGGGGCAGCGGCAGCTGCGTGGCGCACCCGAGCATTCCGCGGCAGGTGAACATCATGAGCGCGGCGACGGCGGCGCGGGGCCGGCCCTCGCCGAGGATCGCCCACAGGATGTAGGCCGCCTGCATCGCGACGAAGACCTGCACGTGAAAACGTTTACAAGCGGTCAGCTTTCGTCAGCTCACGTCGCGTTCAGCTCGGATCCTGCTACTACGAAGGGGACCATCTGGGCCAGCCTGATGCAGAATCTTATCAGGAGGAAATCCGGCCATGAACACGCTATGCCACGAGTATCTCATATGCTCTTATCGGGAAAGTAGATTAAATTTGGGCACCCTTCATTTTGTGGTGGCGCCGGTGAACCAGCACCACCGGCCCGTTTCTTGTTCAGTTGTTCTTGGCATGTCGGGCAGGTCCAGCTTGCAAATGCGTGCAGACAAAGCTGTCGGTGGCAAGTGCGAGCCATATGCAGCGGCGATTGCCCTGATGGCGCCAGCTTTGCTTTCCCCACCCGGAGTGAGGGAAGGTTCCAAAGAACAAAACTTTTCTCGGCACCACATGAGCTACGCTCAATTCTTTTAAATTTTCATACTACTGTAGTATGCTATTACCAATTCAGTTAGTCGTTGCTAATACAGGTATAGTAGAATTATTATGTGCCTTACCATTGTACAGTCTCATTTGCTACTTTGGTGTTCTACAAGCAGTAGTTAAAAGTAGAAAAGGCGTAGCAGTGTGCAAAATAGTAGTACTACTGTACTACGATTGATGTAACAGAACAAAGGTGCCAAACAGTTGGTGTAATTTAGAACCTATTGGTGGGATTGAAGAACACACAGGGTTGAACGATGTCCATATTCTGGCAAGAACATTTGGTTACTAGTATATACTAGTACTTCAGTTGCCGATGTTGCTATAATTAGGACGTTGACAGACAAAAAAAACATATTGAGCCGAGAAAGATGGTGGGTAACAATCGGTGTCAAGATTTTTGGTAAATGAAAGGTAATGCAAGTTACTCCACGCAACCAGAGGAGGCGCATTCAGCGTGTTGAGCGAAGAAGGGTAGGGAAAGGTGGGGCGAGCACTGACCGTGTTGAGCGCGGCGAGGAGCGAGTTGAGCCATGGCCGCGCGGCGACGGCGGCGTGCATCCCCGCGGTCGCGACGAACCCGAGGTCGAGCGGCGGCGCGGCGGGCGGGACCATGGGGATGGTGTACTCGACGGCCATGAAGAGGAGGAGGCCGCACGCGAAGAGCGCCGGCGCCGGGTGCCGCCGCAGCACGCCCGCCACGCCCGCCGCCGAGCACCACTCGGGCCGCCTCCACCCCGCAGCCGCTGCCGCGGCGCCCATCTTTCCTTGCCCCTCCGCGCCGTTCGCCGCCTCGGGCAGCGGGTGGACCTTGCCCCCGCCGCGGCGGCGCTCCGTGAGGACGCTGGCGGCGGGCTGGTCGCGCAGGCTGGGCGGCGGCATGCGTGGGCGGGCAGCGAGCGGGATGCGCCGGGCGCGCGGGTGTCGGTGGGTTGGGCAAAGTTGGCAGGCGGGTTTGCTTTGGTTGGGTTGGGTCGCGTCTGCCGGGCGCGACGCGCGTGCCGTGCGAATCGTCCAAAGGATTCGTGGCTTTCGCGCGGGGCGTTTTTTTTTATAGGCGTTCCGGGTCGGTGGGCGGGCGGAGATCACGAGGGGGTGCTGGTGGCACCGCGCGGCGCGGCATTAATGCGTAATGGCGGGACGGGATAGTGAGGCTACTCCCAATGGGAGTTTTATTTTCAATAAATGAGCTGCCAGATAGGCATTTTTTATGACATGACAATAAAATTATGAAGAGAGAGAGGGAAGGGGTTTCATCTAGATGAAACCATGTCTACACTGTTTCCAACATAGTTTGTCTCTTGCATGTGTTTCTTGGAAACAGTGAAAATGAAATTATGCATTGCGTGAGCTATTTCAATCATTAAGTAATTGCCTTGTTGCTTATGTGACACTCTTAGAAACAACAAAATGAAATCCCTCATTGGGACTAGCCTTAGAGATGCACCTAGAGCCGTTTGGCCCGTTTATTATGAAAACGGGGGGTGTCTGAGAATGCAGGTAAGGTGAAACTCTCCCAATATCCGTCGCCATCGTAGTACAGCAAATCAAGGGTCTCTTCTCCAGCTTGTTTTGTCAGTGTGGCAATCTACTAATTTATGCTCATCACCGAGTCTGAGATACTAGTAGGAGTATTAATTAGGAGAAGAGAATTGACGTGTACG
This sequence comes from Eragrostis nindensis, assembly GCA_012490785.1. Classification (NCBI taxonomy): domain Eukaryota; kingdom Viridiplantae; phylum Streptophyta; class Magnoliopsida; order Poales; family Poaceae; genus Eragrostis; species Eragrostis nindensis. The sequence continues at coordinate 184,447 of JAAXCT010000206.1, forward strand.
TGAGTGCTCCTGCCAGTGCCTGACCGGTGTCGTTTTGGCGTGCGTCGACAGTGCCGACCATATATAGAGGTCGGCGTCAGTCATTCTGTAATCCTCTGTGATAATGGTTTGGGTGCGTAAAAGGAAACAGATGAATCGGTCAAAAGAAAAAAAAAAGGTGGGCGAGACTTGATTTGGTTTCGAGTAGCAGCGAAAGCGAAGGCACGGTAGTGCTTTTTCCCGTGCCGACCGCGAGTTTTGGAGCGGTGCGGGATGCATGTGTGAAACGGATGCCAGCAGCAAGAGGAGAGATCAAACAAACAACCGACCAGACAACGGCAGTGCAGCTCGCAACGACGATCGAAATCCGCGCGTGAGGCGTGTGAGGTGTGACCCCCTGCTCTGCTGTCGTCGTCCATCTCAAGTTTATAGAGTGATCGTTTATACCGAATGGTCGGAGAATGGAGCAATCGTTTCGTTCGCGAGTGAAGGAAGATTCACACACGGTTTCTTACCAGTTGAACGTGAGATGGACTGCTCCGAACAATGCATCCTTCACGATATTTTTAGAAAAGGAAAGGCAGTTTGACCAAGTCTTACTACCGGATGATTGACGCGGATGCCACATGCCATGGAATAAGCACGATGATTATTAATAAATGGCCTGAAAGAGTAGGCAGGCAGGCGGCTGCCGTGAATCCTATACGTAGGTTGCCCGATAAAAACGTTTCGATAGAACACTTAAGATTCGTGCAAAACACACATCCGACGGTCGACGTCTTTTCTTCCTCCTCCGGCCTCCCCGACGGCGACGGCGACGAGCCCGGCGCAGCCGGGTTAGCGCGGCGGAGGGCGGCGGCCGCGGATCTGGCGGCGGGAGCCGCCAGAGACGATGGAGGAGGGCGGGGCGGGGGCGTCTCGCCGGAAAATCCCTTATTGCGCAGGGTTTGTACCCTCAATCTCTCCTCCTCCTCCTTCCGGACATAGAAATACGACGGCTGGCCGGACCGGCGGTGGGCGGCGCGATACGGGCGGGGCGGCGAGGCGGCGGGGACGCCGCCGGCCGCGGTGGTGGCGGCCGGCGGGCGGGGTAAGGGCGGGGGCGTCACTTCCCGCTGGGTTAGCGCGGCGGCGGGCGAGGGCGGCAGCGGAGGCGGCGGGGGCGCCGCCGAAGCCGGGCGGGAGGCGGAGGCGGCGGGGGCGAGCACCATGACGACGGGCGGCGGCGAGCTTGGTGCGGCGGCGGCGCAAGGAAGACTACGTCGAGCGGGCCGTGGGCCGACACAAGCGGGCCATGGGCTGACCTAGAGGTGAGATGTCGTCGGACGATCTACAGATAGGACGTCCCGGCGGCTGCTGCCAACCATCCCCGTGTCCCTGTCGTCCACATCGTAGTATTCCAAATTGATGTATACTACTCCTCCGTAGTTCGTAGTAGTACAAGTTGAAAAGGTTGAACTTCTTTCTGTAGCTCTACGGAGGGAGTAGGATCCAAACCGATGAGTAAGTTCAATTCTGAGCTGTACTACAAATTACCGGAGCAATCCTGCTTCATCAAAATTTCTTAATTCAATTCGATACCTTGTTAATCAGAAGTTTGCGCAGTATTCTTGGGTATATTTCATTCAGAGACTTCCAATTGCTGGCGCAAAAGATAGTGCTTTTTCATTCACAGAGACAACCAATTGCCGTCTCCCGTGACCGGTGATGGCCAAACGGGCCGGCCAAACGGGCGGGCACGAAGCACGTAATTTTTGACCCGGCCCGAGCACGGCACGGTCCGATGAATTTCGGGCCCGGGCCGGCACGGCACGGCACGCACGGTCAGGCCGTGCTTGGGCCGAGGGGCGGGCACGGCATGGCCTGATTAAGTTTTATCAAATATATTTTTTAGTTTTTATGTGTACAACTAGTAGTCTTAGTCTAGTGGTAAGTGAATTCCTTCTTAAGTATGAGGTCTTAAGTTCAATTCTCCTTACTAGCACCTACTTTTGCATCATTTAACACTAAATTTCTTTCAAAAATAGCTAAATGGGCTGAAATTTAAACGGGCTGCCAGGCTAAACGGGCCGGCCCGGCACGCTTAATCAATTACGTGCCGCGGGCCGAGGGGGGAGCCCGCGGGCTGGCACGGCACGGCCCGATTGCAATTGTGTGCCGGGCCGGCCCAAAATTTAAATGGGCCGTGCCTTTTCGTGCCCGGGCCGTGCCGTGCCGGGCGGCCCGTTTGGCCATCACTACCCGTGACTGGGCTGATTGTACAGAGGGATGTGGTAGGCATCTTGTTCACATGGTCCTGGATTGGGCCTAAAAAGAACACGCAGCCGCTACTACTGTGCCAATCTGCAGCCCAAGCATTAGGTGGGATGATATGGGCCTTAAAAGCCCAGCACCTGTGTCAATCTGCAGCTACTTTTGAATCTGTTCGTTTTTCAGTCTGCAACTGTGTCTGAACTTGGTTTTTCTCCTCTACACCTGCCAGTTTGCATAAAAAAAATTACTTTTGAATGGTGATTGTGAAAGTTGACAAATAAGACTGGATGTGTTGGATTCTTGGGAACTTCAAGTCGAGGAATTACTTTTGTTGTTAACCCATTTTCAGAAGGGGCGATTCACCTTTTTATTGATGCACCAGCAAACCTGACTGCTTCTGAAGATCCACTAAATTGCGCAGCTCAAGCAGCGGCATATGTGGTTCTGTAGCAGGATCACATAGTACATGCCAGGTAAACTTGTTCTGAATTGGAGTACACGACAGAAATTCTTTTGTTCACGACAAAAAATATGCAGTATGTTCTGCTGCATCCTCATATGTACACATCGGTTTTAACTCACTTGTCCTGACATTAGAGTATGCAGGGCATGGATTCACTTTGATCGGATCAAATCATGATTTCAGGATTCAGGCGTCAGTCATCAGGAGTTGGGCTCAGGTGCAGAACCAGGAGAAAGTTGGAGGCGCGCTGCCGCCGGGAACGGATGCCTGCAGCATCTGAACCAGAGCCGCCAAGCTGGAGGCGACGGACCGATTAGGGGCAATGGCGATGCACGTCCAGGGAATCCCAATTGTCACGCGTAGCAGAACACAACTTTGCACAACTCAACAGAGAATCCATCCTGAAATCCATATCCTCACGTTGTAACTGGTGACCGATGTTCAGACCTCAACCCAGTAACAGCACGGCCGTAACAACTATCAAAGGGAATTATATCGAATTTGAAGAAACAACATGAGTACAGGACAACAGTTTACTGCAGTGTATTACTGGACGATCACATTACAGAGATGATCTTGGATGTCCAACAACAGGCAAAGGACTCTGATCTAAACCCTGCAAAACGGCGGCATCAAAGAACGCCTCACGGCCGCCGTCGAGGCAGTGCATCTCGCCTGGCTCCGTTCCCGGATGATAGGGTGCATCTTCCGCTGCCGCTGCTCGGCCGTCTTGGGCGTTGTGGTCGTCGTCGATCTCGCTTGGCTCCGTCCCCGAACGGGCGCCTCGATGACGACGATCTTGCGTTTGCGCTTCGCGTCCGCCGCCTCTTGGTAGCCTTCCCGGAGCTTCCTCTTGGTGGCCTCCATCATCTTGTCCATGCTGGCGTGATCGGCGGCAACCACGGGAGCGCTCTTCTTGGGCAACGGCGACGCGGAAATCTTCGCCGGCGCGTCGCGCTTCGCCACCGGCTCCGCACGCACGACGCAACCTGTCTTCACCGGCGCGTCGCGCTTCGCCACCGGCTCCGCGCGCACGTCGCAACCTGTCTTCGCCGGCGCGTCGCGCTTCTTCTTCTTCTCGCTGTCGTCGGCGCCGCCGACTATGGAAGGGGCAGTCTTGGGCGCCAGGGTTTCAGCAGAAAGCTTGGCGAGCTCGTCGACCCTTGCTCTGGCTTCAGCGAGGTCGCTCTCGACGGACTCCCTCCACCAGGCAACAATGTCGCACGCGAGGCCGCGGATCTTCTCGGACTCGTGCTCCCGGAGTGCGCCGACGGCCTTGGCGAGGCCGGTGGACACGAGCGCGCTCGGCGTCACGGGAACCGGCTTGAGCGCGACGAGGTAGTCGACCATGACGTCGTCCAGGATCCGGAGAGCTCTTCCGCCTCGCCGTCCTCCGTGGCGTTGCAGAGGAGCTGGACGACGTCCGCCTTCGCTTTTCGTAGCACCTCGTCGCCGCGCTGCTGCCCGGGGGCGGCGATGGCGGCGTCGACGGTGTCGAACGTGGCGAAGAACCGCTTCCACCGGCGGAGCGGGCTCTGCGCGGCGGCCATGGAGGCGGCGTAACTCGAAGCCCTAGACGTGTGGATGAGAGAACTGGGGCAAAAAATTGAGGAAGACTGGAGGAGGAACCGAGGGAAGAGATCGGTGGGCAAGCAGAGGGGGCAGCGGTCTGTTTATAACGAACGGCGTCGCCAGAGGCAATTCGATTCGGAGATAGGAACAGGTTGCGTCGGGGGCACGCATTTCTGGAACAACTGCGGATCGGATCAATGGCGGCGCTGAGATGTCCGACTTCGCTTCGGCGTTCGTTTGCGCGGGAGAAGCAGAGCACGATGTAATTGGCAAGCCGCCAGCAGAGGCTTGTAATGCCAGCCTGGCGGCCGGCCGTGTTGCTGCGATGAAATCCGAACGAGGTGGATCGGCAAGAAGCGCGGGAAGGTGTTTCCGACAATAATTCGGATTGGACTGCGTGGGAGCGGCTTTGGCCGAGTGGGGAAGAAGCAGGGCACGGCGTCGGAACGATCGTTCGTCTCTCTCTCTCCCACGATTATTGAGGCGCCGCCGTCCGAGTGGATCTTGACCCAGCAAACATTGAGGGCCTGTGTGGATTCTTTCTTTCTGGCCCATTTGGCCTACATCATCCGTTCCAAGTCTATGGGCTGACAGTTCAAAAAAAAAGTTTATGGGCTGAAAGGGAAACACCGCCTTCATTCGTTGATATAATATAATAAATCGTTTTCGTTTTTTACATAACGAATAAACCCTTTTCGTGCCAAACAAATACGATGATTTTTGCTTAATTAAAAGAAAAGATAATGAATCATCATCATTATATCTTAAAAAAAAGATGATGAATCATTCTCGTGGCTTGGTTCAAACATATAAAATGTAGTAAAATCTAAAAACTCGACCTGCCGGGGGAAGACCGCCCCCAACGGCATTTAATTAAGGAGAACAACCTCTCACGCAGGTCGAGAAAACCCCCGAACCCCCTCCCCGATCCTACACAGGGACTCAGCTGGCCGTTGTGAGCTGCGGCGCGAGTCTTTACCATGTGCTTTGACCCAGAGAGGACGAGGGGATTTTTTTACTCTGCACTGCAGCGTGGCATATTTCAGCCACATATGCTACAGTGCGCGCGCGGCAGTCGTGCCGCGGCGGGGGATCGAACCCCGGTCGACAAGAGCTCACGCTCCCGGAGGCCGCGCGCAGGTGCCGCGGCGGGGGATCGAACCCCGGTCGACAGGAGCTCACGCTCCCGGAGCCCTCTGGCTCTGACCAGTCGGGCTGCCCCCGCGTTGGAAAAAAAAAATGTAGTAAAATCTTGTACGCAAAACCAAACTTGTAGCTGGTAACAGCAGTCTAGCAGTAGCATTCAGGTCTCGTCTCTCTTTGCCAGGGTATTTTCATTCTCCAGTCTCCACACGTGAGACCACCAAGCCAAAACAGAAGCTACAGGCCCGTACAGAAAGCATAAAACATTCTCTCTCTCTCTCTCTCTCTCTCTCTCGTTGTACTTCGCAAAAAAAAAAAACTCCCCTTCTTTTCCACGGAAATGCGACACGTTGCGAAAGAGACACTGGAACTGGACAGGAGACGTTGCCATGGGATGATGGGAACGGGCAAGACTTTTGACGCGCGCGTCTCGTCTGAATTACAAGGACGAGGCAGGCACCTCCGATCCCTCCGTCGTCTGCCGCGTGTGCCTCATATAACTAATTTGGTTATATGCGAAGGTGCCTGCCTCGCCTCTGCTAGCTGATTCGGGCCATTCGATTGGCCATCTTCTCTTGTTCCGATCCGGCAACCACAACGACATCGATCTATCCCGTTTCAGTTCGAGGAAACCCCTACCAGCTTCTGTGTCGTATCTCCACGCACGAAAACAATGCGTCTCAGCGACGTGGCCGCGACGCATCCGGCCGCTAGCTGCTCGTTCGTTCGTGCCGACGTAGTTAGTTTGCAGCTAGCTGTATATGCACCCCGCTTCACGCGATGATGATATACAGTGCCTCTGCTCCAGCCTGCGAAATGAGAAAGAAGACGGTGCCGCTCGCTCGATCTGGTCGACGTACGTCTCCCGCTAGATCACCAGGCACGGCCAGTCACTGAAAAACTTCCCCAGTTGCAGGCTTTGCTGATTCCATCTTCTTGTAACGGCACCCGTAGTTGTGTTCGTCCATGTACGTATGAACCGGAGTATCCGCTTGACCACCGCATGCACCATGCATCATGCATGCTTCGCCGCGTGCATCATGATATTGGCATATTGCTCCCGTACCTCGCGGCGTTCCGTTCTCCCGAGCGCTTCATCATCCTTGCTCAACTTGTGCCTGGTCTCCATCGGAGTGTGGCATGGATTGCACCCGGCCAAGAGCTCCTTGTTTCGAAACCTCAAATTTCCTAGTATCTTTTATGAGATATACAGATTATAAATACAAAATTTAATCTTTTTTGAGCCGAACAAAATTTAATCTTCAATACATATCTTTAGCTTTTAATTAGTGTCATAATTTTAATTGGCACCATGTATGAGTACACTGTCCTAGATATTATTAGCAGCTAAAATTGCGTTCTAAATACCAGATCATACATACACTTTTTTTTATTTCGGGTAAAGCCATCTTTTCTTTGGCAGGTATTCTTACGTACAGCTTTCCCTGCTATCAGTTTCTTTGTTCCTATTTGTACAGTACCAGTTTCTTTCTAATACAGGGAAACGTTTTGTATGCCCAGTTACGTGTATGAATTAATTGCCGGTGCAATTTCCTCCGATCGATGAAAAGTGTTAGCAGCAGTTAGCATGCTTCACTTCACTCCCGAGATCGTATTGATCCCAAACATAATGGTCGTCGATCCATTACACGTGGGATCGCCGTAACCTAGCTCGCATATTCGATTATCCACTGATGTGATAATTGCAATAAACTATTCTTACGCTGAAACATGTCCTTATCCGTCGGCTGGAATTTTTATTTACGCTGAAACGCAGAGCCGGTCCGAAGAATATGTGCAAAAGTCTCCGTCTTTCGGTGAGAATATAATCTGACACGTCATCACTCGCATCGCATGCAGAGAAGCCATTCTCTCTCTTTTTCGAAGATAAGAAAATGCACGTAAAAGTTTGTGGACTTGCTTGGAACACGATTGACTCCCACACGCAAACCGCTAGCGTGAAGGTAAAGATTTGTTTCCCTTTTTCTCTGGCTCAGGAATGGATGGATGTATATATCAGCCACCACGTACGGTTTCCACTTTTCTGTGGCTGTAAATTAAGTGTAGCAGGAGCAGCGTTGTGAGGCATATTGAAGGATGTGAGAACAAACTGAAGCAAATGCTAATGGCATGTGATTCTGTTCATATGCAAAGGAATACTTAATTAACGATCCTTTTTTGGTCTCTCGTCACTCTCGAAATAACACAAGTCGTGAAAGAGAACGGTGCATGAACAACAGCATGGAATTCTAGAGAATTTAAAAGGAGTTGGCACAATAAGTGGGAACTGGAATCCTTTTCTGAAATGAAAATGAAATTCCCTTTTTTTTGTGATGAAACCCATTAATCAAATGGTGCTGCAAACAGGTATTCTATTGCTGGGCTTTAGGACGACACACGCACCCACCCTAGGCACTAGTATTCTACCAACCTCCGTTTACAAATACTTGGCAATTTTGACCATTTTTTATGTTCACAAATACTTGACATTACGCGCTTTCCAAGATTTGTTTTCCAGTTTTGCCCCTACTGCACACCGTACCAGCTTGGCCCACCATGCACAAAATATCTGCGCACAGTACTTAGGCATACTTGATGACAATTAGAAAAGCAGAGAAAATCATTTTAAAAAAAGCAGAGAAAACAGTCATGTAACGTCTCTGCTTCCACTTGTCACACCAAAACCAGTCCGAGACCCATACTTGCTGGCATTTAGTTTTGCAAATCCATAAAATAGCTAGGTGATTAGACCATAATTTACATCATTAAGATAAGATTAAGTACATCATGCTTCTCAGCACAAAAGACTTAGATCGACTAAGCTTGCCGCCAAAAGACATGTACTGACATGGGCAATATTTACAAGGACCAAAAGCTTGCATGCCTTCTAGCCTTCCCATAGTACTACGACCACTAGTAGGAGCAGCATGCATTTTTAGAAGGAACGAAAGGTTTGCATGGCTTTCAGACTAACAGCAGTACTACTGCCTAATATTAGCAGCATATATTTACATGGACTCATGTAGCAACTTGCAGGACCTCCAAAAGTACTGCTGGTCTCTACTACCATCAACGGCCTAGACACCTTTTGAACTAAATTGACCATAGTTGGGCTTCAGATGATCCAACATGTTACTGAAGTCTGAATAGATATAAACAAAGGCACTCATGAAGCTCATTCTGCAATCTGCATGCACACCTGCTGAACCAGATTGAGATCACAATTCATTTGCAGGGGAAGCTTACCTTCTCGTTCAAGTGCGGGTTTGTTAATATGAGGGGTTTTATATTTGTTTCCTCCCCTTGCTTTCATAATCTCAATCATGACAGTTTGCAGTGTCACAAAGATTCGATTTGATAGTATTGGTGAATATTTCTCGAATTCTCGCTGAACAACATTGACAATATCAAGCACTGATCTGCTAGCATTCTTAAACTGAATGGACTGAATAGATGTAAAGAAACCCAAATCAAGGACATTTAAATCCGGAGAATTCGGTGGTTGACATATCAGCTGAATATTGAACCCATCTTGTTGAGCAGCTTCACGAAACAAAGGGTCCAGAGCAAGGTTTGCATTTTCGGAAAAACCGGGAAAACCGATCCCGAAAAAACCGGTCCGGTAAACCGGAAAAACCGGGCGGTTTACCGGTTTCCTCGAAAACACTGTGTTAATTTTTCCGAAAAACCGGACGGTTTTGCCTACCGGACCGGACCGGTTTTCCCGGTTTTCGCGAAAACCGGCCGGTTTTCAGCGGTTTTGCGAACCCTGGTCCAGAGGGTCAATGTGGGGTCGCGTGTTATCTTGTTGAATGTATATTGGCTTCCCAGCATCTTCACGTGGCCACTTTGCTCGAATTGCAGGAAGAACCTTCTCTATAAGCAAAGCACGAACCACATCTTTGTTGACTGAAGTAATTGCTTTCATCTCCATTGTTCCTGCAGGCCTGTTTTTACTTGTCCTCCTAGCAGGTTCATAAGTGATGAAAGGAAAACACCCAATTTTGCCATCAAAAGTGCAATTGCCTTCCTTATCCATCCTTGGCCGAGAAAGAGCAAAAAGGAACATTACCTTATTGATGTAATTTCTGTTTTTGCATGTACGGTAAGGTTCCTCCTCATCTGGTAGTAAATAATATGTGCCACACTTCCTAGTGAGATAAAACCACTTTTCATCAATAAAAACGATATCTGAGAAATCTTTGAAAACGGGATCAACATGAATGCTTCTAGGATCAAGCATGGAAAGGCACCACCGTAACCTTTCTTTCATGTGTTGGTCGGTCAAATGTGGCTTAATGCTGTTTGAGTGCCTCTTTATCAAACCTTTCTTTTTAAACTTGGATAGTGTGGCTTTGCTGACATGCAAATGACTTGACAAATCATCCAATGTTGTCCTCTCTGAGTAAGGAATATGACGCAGCTTGCTTAGATCAATTGGGATAGCCTTACGACCACATTTAGATCTCTTCTTAGAAACATCGATAACAACACCCTGTTTCAAACATTGTCTTGCTGTTTGCCATATGCGCCGAACTGTTCGGTCACTAACAGAGAATGAGGTGGCGAAATCTTTGACAATTTCTCGTGTCAATTTCCCTTTACCTCTTGCACATCTCAAAACTAGAGCTTCACAAAGTTGTTTACGCTTAGCATTTGAGAGTTCATTCTTGCATGCATACTGAATGGCATGACCTGCAAAAGAGTGAAAGGTGAACACTAGGACTGCAGAGTGGAACATAGAACAGATAACCAATTGGTAAGTACGACAAATTTTATTCAGTTTAGTAAAGCACCAGATCGTGGAGCCAAGGTGATTGCAAAAAAAAAACGAAAGAAGCAACAACGAAGCAGGCATCAGCATGCAGGCTCATGGAACCAAAACGGCAACACCCATCGGAAGTTTCGTCACTAGGATCGCCAAAGCACTCGTTACTCAACACGCTCGTTAAAGGAGCCCATGCATAAGTGCATATCCAGATATATACTGGAATTTCACAGCCGCCACTAATCAAAGCTGAACATTCCATAAGCACAAGCAACAACGAACAAGCAGCCAGGCGGCGGGACGGATGCCTTAGTTAATTACAGATTGAAGGTTTCAATTAAATAATGGGAAATCCACAAAAAGCAGAGCATACCACTTGAATACGATGCCCCTTGAACAGGTTGCTGCTGCTCTTCCGCCGATTCGTGTGGTGGAGTGAGGTTCAGATCCAAGTCACGAAAAGCTCGCACGCCATCTTCAGTTCTTGTTTCTCCGCCATAGCTCTCTGGAGGATACTCGTTCAGATCAAAGAGCTTTTGAGGAGAAACATTCAAGTCAAAGCAAGCTACTGTCATCCACAGCTGAGAAATGCTCTGGTCGCTGGCAAGGAACAGAGGACGCTCAAGAACAGAGGGCGCTCAAGAGTTAAAGAGTTAGAGCCTGTTTGGTGCGGCTCCCTCGGCACCGGCTCCGTCTGACAACAAATACTGTAGCGCACTGTTCGTTACTGTTGCACGAAGCCGGAGGAGCACCCGAAACCCAGCTTCACCAGCTTCGCCATTTTCTCAGTTCATTTTGGGTGCGGGCACGACGGAGCCGCTCCTCGCTACAGGAAAGCACAGTGCAGCACAGTGTCGCTACAGTATTTCTGTGTCAGGCGGAGCCGGAGCGGGAGCCGCGCCAAACGGCCCCTTAAAGCTTCAAGCAATCCCGCCCATGCATTTGAATTTTAGCCAGCACAGTATACCCGCCGAAGCCGTCGCGTGCAAGCGTTCCAGAAGTTTCACCATTTGGCACACGTGTCTCAGGTTATCTGCTCAAGGGCATTTTGGTCATTTATAAAAAAAGTACAGCTGTCTTGGTATGTGTGCCATGGTCAAAAGTGTCAATTAAACGTAAACGGAGGTTGGTATATTTCAATTGCATCACCTAGGATTGAGTCGACTACGAACGCTAACAAATTTTGAATGCATCAGCCATCAGTCGTTTTAATAAGCTCGTTAGCAAGTCCGACGGCTCGAGGAGTGAGCATTCGCCTCGCGCGCGGTGAAGACAGAAGAAATTCCCCCGTTCTGACTCCACCCACAAGAGAGAGAGAGAGAGAGAGTCGCTGCCTCGATGGCAAGCCAAACAAAAATACTACTGGTTGAAAAATCATGATCAACTTGACCGGTTGATTCGATCAGTTATCCAAGCTGGCAGAATCAACGGTTGCGGTCAGTCAGTCAGAAGTGGCTAGCTGTTCCCCGCCCAATAATCCGACGTGCACGAGCAGCAGGCAGGGACGGCCACTCCGCCGCACTTCCCCTGCGTCTCGCCGCCCGCCTGGCCTGGCCGGCCGGCGGCGCCGCCCCACCACCACCGGAGAGACTGGGCCCCACCGCGTCCACGCCCACGCACGCACGAGCCTCCTTTCCCGAAAGGAGAAAGCGCTGGCTGGCTGCCTGGCACCCTCCCTGCACGGGCGCGCTCGTCCGGCACCGCCTTTTGCCGGCACGCCAACGACCAGCAGCAGTGAAGAGACACGGTGGCGCGCCGACCAGGCGACCGGCTCCCGGTCTCGCGGGATCGCCGTGCTCCCATGGCCAAACGCACGCGTGCAACGAACTCGCCCCACTTGGATTGCAGTGCATGCTCTGCTCTGCTCTGCTTAGGGAGTGTTCGTTTCTCTACGCCTAAAGGTCACATCAAAACTAATCTTATTATTTAGGCATTTTAAATAAGTCTAATTAAAAAACTAACTGCAGAACCTTGTACTAATTTGCGAGACGAATCTAACGAGGGTAATAAGCCGTGGTAGACGATGGTTACTGTAGTATTACTGTAGCGAAACATAGATTAATTAGGCTCGTTAGAATCGTCTCGCAAATTAGCCCACATTTATAAAAAAATTTTGTAATTAAACTTATTTAAGACGTCTAAATAGCAAGATTAGTTTTGATTAGACCTCTAGACCTAAATTGCCGAACAGACCCTTACTCCAACTCCAAGCTAGAACGCGCGCGGCGCAAGCAAGCCCGCCCGGTTCGCCGGCGCAAAAGCGGCGTGTGGCGGTGGTCCTCGCGCGGCGCGTTGCTTGTTCCGGCTTTGCCGAAAAGCGGCGGCGCTGGCATCGCACGGTCTAGTCACTCATCATCAGTTCTACTCTATCATCCCCGGTCGGCCTTCCCTTTTCGAGACGGCAGAGAGATGGAGAACGTCAGCAGTCAGCCGCTGGTCTGCTGCTCTGGTCTCGATTGTTTGGCCGTGCCCTTTGGAGCAAAGCAACGGGTCCTCGTTTTTGTTTATACTAGTACTCGTTCTCATACCAAACGATGTTAACGGATTAAACCGACAGACAGCAGCGGCCTACCTGTTGTTTTGCGCTCGGCTCGACCCTTTTGTGTCCCGCTTTCTGAACGAACGATGCGCAAAAGGAGCAGCTTTTTTGGGGGCGTCCCACATTTCCATTTCCACTGCAGCAATGCCCGCTTTGCATCCTGCAGCTGATAGATAATAAGCAGATGTCAAATATGCAACTGTTTACTAGTATTACTATTTCTCGCTTTCCCTCTCGTTGCAACTGTTTGCCACGGATAACTATTCGCTCGCAAAGAATGTGCGTGCCCTCTGTAAACGCAAAAAACTAGTTCTCTCTCTTTCCCTCTCGTTGCAACTGTTTGCCGCGGATAATTATTCGCTCGCAAAGAATGTGCGTGCGTGCCCTCCGTAAACACACAAAAACGAGTAGAAATCTTGTGGACGTGGTAAAGCTGTTCCGTCTGTTCCCCGTGCGAGGCCTATAAAAAGCCCAGGCAGGACCCAGGACCAAGAGGCCGACGGAGACGCCGACGCCAGGTAGAAAGTCGAAGCATCCATCCATCATTCAATTCCTCCGTCCGTTCCTCTTCCCCCCGTCCTCCAGTCCTCAACCTCTCTACCCTGTGCCGCGCCCAGCCGCCAAATCGACAGGAACAGCGGAGACCACGCGGCCCCGACGCCGTCCATTCCGTCACACCCGCCGCCAATGGTGAGCAGCCGTCGCCGGCGCCGCCGGCGGCTCTTGGACTCTCATTTCGGGTTCGGTTTCGATTGGTGAGCTGAGGTTGTTAAGGTTCGGTGCGCGCGTTTGTTTGTTTGTTGCCTGGCTGCAGACGCAGAAGAAGCGGAGCGAGGCCGGCGCGAGGCTGCGGCGGCGGGACCGCCGCCGCCGGCTGCCGCGGGACGAGCGCTCCGTCTCCTGCACCACGTTCAACATCCTCGCGCCGATTTACAAGCGCTTGGACTCCGAGGTGGGTGGCCTTGGATCTCGCTTTTTGCTTCAATCGATTCGCCCAGCCGGCTGGGAATGAAACTCTGCTCGATTTAGCATCGTTGTTTGTTTTTTTCCTCTGAAATGGCGTGAGAGTGACGGCTGGTTTTGGCTGGCATTGGGGCGCAGAATTGCAGGGAGAGCCAGTACAGGGCATACTGGTTCAGCCGCAACGAGAAGATCATCGACCGCCTCCTCGCCGACCGCTCCTCCATCATCTGCCTCCAGGTGAGACGAATCGAAAAGTTCTTTCTTGGGCCTATTGATATGTTGAAAAATTGAACATACATTGATATTTAGTATGGTCGTGCTGATTTTTTTTTTCTCAGGAGGTGTGGTTGGGGAACGATGAGCTGGTGGACATGTACGAGAAGCGCCTCGGCGATGCTAACTACTCGCTGTTCAAGCTCGCTCGCACCAACAACCGTGGCGATGGTGAGTTCTCCCTTCTCCTTTCTTACTTCAGCTTGCAAGGACGAGGGGGAGAAAAAGTATTCTGCTCTATGTTGTTCCTGCCGCCTCCAAATGGTCGTTTATTGTGAGGTGGATATAAATAATTCCCCCCATCATCTGACATAGGAAACCCTGAACGTAGGCTAGTATGAGGAAAGGGGATTCAACTTGGCCATCGTGCGTGTCATTTTCACTTCTTGTCATCATAACCCAAAGTGTTGATGTCGGCGATGTTAGTCTCTTATATATAATGCCTCTGATGATGGTGTCTCAACCGATCACCATTGCATTGCCATGTGTATTTTCCCCCTTTATGTTTTCGAAAATGCTAGGCATGGGATCGTGGGTAACATGTTATAGTACCAACCAGATGTTGTGATGTTGACATCTCTGATGATCGTCAAATCCTATGGGCCGAAGTTCCTTCTTTTTTTTGTTCTGAAAAGCACATAGGCAGATTTGAATTGGCAACTTTGTCAGGCACCCTGGTTTTATATGTATCCTACTGAAAATGCATCTCTCTATGCAGGTCTTCTTACTGCTGTACATAAGAGCTACTTTCACGTTTTGAATTATCGGGAGCTGCTCTTCAACGATTTTGGCGATCGAGTTGCTCAGCTGTTGCATGTGGAGTCAGCCAAGCCATTCTTGCAAAGCAGAGGCAACAGCTGTGTCCAGCAGCAGAGCCTAATTGTAAATACACACTTGCTGTTCCCTCATGACCACAGCATTTCGATAGTCCGGCTGAAGCAGGTTGGAACAGTATGCTTTTTCTAAAATCAAGCATCATTCTATGTTCCAGTAGGTTCCCTAACAATCTAATGCTGTTGATGGCAGGTGTATAAGATCCTTCAGTGCATAGAGGCTTACCAGGAAGAACATAAACTTGGTCCAATGCCAATCATCCTATGTGGGTCAGTATGCAGTTTGCGCACAAATTTATTCTTCTTTTGGTATGCATAGACATGGATGTTAATACTTGATCATGTCATATCTATAACAGTGATTGGAATGGAAGTAAACGTGGTCAAGTTTACAAGTTCCTTCGTTCACAGGGTTTTGTTTCATCATATGACACCGCTCATCAGTACAGCGACAGTGAAGAAGATGCACACAAGGTAACAAGAGAAGTCCTTCTTTTTCTACTACTGCAGATAGATCAACCTAGCAATTCGATGAACGTGGTTTGCTGACTGGATTCGTTATTCATTTCCCGAGCGTAGTGGGTGAGTCATCGCAACCATCGTGGGAACATCTGCGGAGTTGACTTCATATGGCTTCTCAATCCAAATAAGTGTAGGAAGCCCCTGAAAACCAGTTGGAATGAAGCTGTCTTTGGCATCATCAAGGTAAGCAACATGATGAATACTGTATCACCAAACAATATGCATATTATTGCCAATATAAAACAGAAGTTGACCTCGAAGAACATGCAACACAGTTAACAATAGACCTGTTTTCTGGTATCTTATTTAATGGTCACCAAGATCTAAGTAATTTTAAATTGTTTTAATTTCAGTACCTCCTCCTCAAAGTTGCATTCCTTTCCGCGGAGAATGCATTTGCACTCCTCAAGGCTGACAGTCCTGATGATCACGTCACATATTCAAGTTTCTACCAGGCACTTTGTCAGGTATCAATGACTACTCATGCTTGGTATGCATATTTCATATGCTTTTTCGCGACAGTGCCAGTACTGATGTTACAGTAAATGCAGTTAGGAATGGTCCATCCCGATCGTCTAAATTCTGATGAAATTGAAGATCTGTGGAGTGAAGTTGATCGCGATGGAGATGGTGTTATTGACTACAATGATTTTCAGGTAATTCCTTGTACAGTTGCTTGGGACTCATGTTGAATCTTCGGGCTCCTTTCAGAAAGAGGGAAAAAAAAATCTAAACATGGAAATGAGGTCAACAAGATCTAACAAGGACAAGTAGGACACTCATAGCAAAATATATAGCGGCAGTATGACGAATAGGTTTCACGAAGATGAGATGTATGTAGTGGATGAAATCTCATCTAACAAGCTTGGATAAAAAGAAATTAATGAAAAATCAAATGAATCTTCTACAAGCATTGCTAACTTTGCGTCTTATCCAAGGACAGATCCTTTCTTGATTCTACAGCCATAGTGCCCTTTATCAGAGTTACCGTGAAACAACAACTTCCAATGCCATAAAAGAACTAAAATTCTGAAAGTATGAAACCATCTAACCAGTAAAGACCCTTCTAATCTGAGTGTCTAGAAACACTCGATCAGCAAAGATCGTAATCCATGCTTTCATTCGGAGAACAAGTTATGATAAAACATTTAGAGTACACATAATTTTGCTAAATAATGTGTCTTTCACTCTGAAATCTGACACTGTTTCTTAATAACTATTCCAGCGATGCATCTGGAGTCCAAACTGCTGCAGTCAAGAGGACGACGATACTGAAATTGACGTATCTGATGGAAGCCTAGAGACCTTGGAAGCGAACGACGAAGCCTTTGGCTTCACTGTGAAGGAAGCTGTTCTCTTTCCACCGGAAGTCGAGAAGGGCATGTGGCCCGAGAACTACAGCCTCTCGGACCATGCTCCCCTCACCGTGGTGTTCTCCCCTGTAACAATGCCTTGCTCTCCGCGAACTCCTGGGACTTTATAGCCGTCAAACGTCAGTACTTGCGTTTGCATACAGATTCAGGTCTTGTACAACTGTAGATATACGGGGGGAGAGTGATATGTACACACATCAGAGCCGTAGGTTTAGGCACCCAAACAAACGCGTGTGAATATATCTTTCTTTTTGTTCATGGGTTGGATTGCCGTTAACCTGTCCATCGAAGGGCATGCTGCTGTTTGACGTAACCTACCTGACTCCTCACTTGTTTATAAAATGTAAATTCTGACTTGGTCGCTTGGGCCACAATTTTACGGAGAAGTGAAACTCAGAAAGCTATGGTTTCGTCAGTTATGCGCGAGTTTCTTTACAACAGTTTTCTCGAGTTTTCCAGATTTGTTGCCATTTCATTGACTTCGTTCTTGGTATCTTAGATCTATTATGTTGCCAGCGTGTTCTAGGCTAAGCCATATGGGCCCACATGCAGCGCTAACCCCCGAGAAAGGGTGAAGCAGTGTGCTTAGCCATATGGCCCCACGTGCAGCGCTAACCCCCGAGAAAGGGTGAAGCAGTGTGCTCGCATGCCTTTTGCTTAAAGCATAGGAGTAGCACATGATGTCGATATTCCATCGCATCCTTCCATGCAGTTGGGTGGGACTGGTCCTTTTGTTGACGAGGAGCCTGTTTGATTAAATTGATGTTTCATCATGTGGTCCTAAGTCTTGGACAGCATAGACTAGCCACCGAATTAATCCAAGCAACATTTTTTTAGAAGAAATGGACAGATGAAGTACATATGCGATAAAAGCATGTGTGACTGCTTTCTTTACAGTTTGACCATGAGGTAGTCTACTAGACCAGCACCATGATACTACCTCCGGTCATCTTTAAATGACGTTTATTATGAATCTAAATCAGGCTAATTCAGATTTCTGATCTGAAAGTATTATAAAGATAATAGTTGACGAAGTCTGACATGAAATTGACCCTGATGCAAGCTCCCGAATTAACAGGCATGATGATAAATGGGCTTACGGAGTACGCAGCTCATGTGTCAACCGTCCCATGGATTACGTGTCCGTTCTTGTGCGAGGGATTCAACAATTTCCTTACTATAGGGTAATTCCAGGAGAGTATTTAAAAGAAAAACTTCCATAATTAATTGCACAAGAAACGTCTAATTGACCCCTTTGCCTAATAGTGAGCCATATTTACTGGATACTAACCATTATATTACATGGTTCAAATGTGGATGTACACTCTAACCATCCAGGTTTGAGTTCTCTTCGAATTGGGACGCCTATTTCTTCTTAATTCAAAGCTTCCTAGCCCTGACTCCTGGTTACTCGGCCATCATTTCCCACTATGATTCTGGGCCGCATCCAGCTAGGCCCCTTCGAACTAGCTCTTTTCTTCAAGAGCTACCTCCTAGCAAAGTATAAAGATTGAGCCCCCTGAGCCAGTTTTCCCTTTGAAGACCCACTGAAGCATACCCTGAAGAATAACATATTGCTGACCAGTACAGGAAGGGAAAGGAATCCCTGGGTAAAATAACCTATCTCAGATGACAATCTGAATGCAGAGGCATCCAATGCTCACTGAGTACTCACGAGTCACGGTAAAGCAAAGTCGATTTCAAGTTAGAAAAAAAAAAGCATATGTAGCCCAAAAGAGGAGCTAAAAAAAATAGGATATGCAAAAAGAAATGTTTTTCCCTTTTCATCTTGATATATTCTTCTTTATATAAAGATCAAAAGATGAAGGGGAGAAAGGACAGGGAACGAAAGGTGTGACCACTACACCACTAAAACCCTGTGAAAAAAAAAGGTTGATGGGGGTATTGAAAGATATGATTGCTTCAACAGCTGATGCTCACACCTGGTGGATCCAAAGGACAGGGAATAATTCAGGAACAAAATCATCGTTAAAAAAAAAGAATATCAAGTAAACCTCTTGCTTCGCATAAATATTCAAACACAAAGGTTGCCATTCCATATCAACGCAACTCGCTCAGGTTCCACAGTTACTATTTCTAACACTTTAACAGACCACGGGACCTTAAACACCCCCGCAAAAAAGAAGTACTGATATTTGGTCAGCATATGCTATACAATGCCTACCAGAAAAAAAAAGAACAATGGTTTGACATTTGAGTCAACCTGACAGTTTGACGCCAATCCCATAAAAAATAAATTAGCATTTAATGAATCCAAGCTGTAGCTATAATCTGATTGCTAAAATATAAAATCAAATCCCAAGAAGGCTAAAAATTGATATGATAGAGATTTATGTTTCGCAGGGTTATTAGCTTGATACAGCATTTCAACTGCTAAAATAAAATATATGTGGTGAAATCCCAGGACAGAGGGGAACCATATAAAACCCAGTATAATCCTTTTTTTTTGTTAGATAACATCAGTATGATTTTCGGCAGCAAAGAGGACAGCATGAGGGGACGATAATAATTACTGTAAGAAACAGATAACAAAACTCATGTGCAGGGAGCTATTATTTGACTTTTCATTATAAATATCCCAGTCACAGCATTCTAAGTTAAGATCAATAGTACCTTTACCATATATGTGCTACACCATACTCATGTCACTATGGCCAAAAAAATGAGAATAGATAAAAGAACTGCAGCCGAATAGTGAACAGTCCAACCCCCAGCTCGAACTTTCTGCAATAAAGAATAACAAGTTCAAGTAAGGTTACCTTTTATTAATTATGTGGTATCAGAAGACAAACTAAGACATGAAATAGATGGGACCGCCCCCCCCCCCCCCCCCCCCCAAAAAAAAAAGACGGCACCAGATTTGGGAACAAACTGTGTACAGAAAAAGGAAAAAAATACTGTGTTGGGATCCTATTTTAACAAAATGCAGCATGATTTCGAAGAAGGCAACAGCCCATCATTATACCATGATATATATATAATGCATGAAAACAAAAGTGAGTATAAAAAACCCCCGAAGTTCTAAGTTTGATTCACAGTGTCTTAGTTTCCTGGAAAGATACAGGTACTTGAAAACATGAAAGTGGAGCAATAAGTAGCCAGGGGACTTGAGAATATGAAAAGACTGAGGACCATAGCCCATTTTTCGTTGTCTACTGAAAACAGGTAATAATGTAGACTCAGGAAAACATCAGTGAAAGGTAATTCATAATTATCTACTGAGTTAGCCAAGAAGCCTAATTGGCTTGGTCATCAACTCCTAATTGGCTTGGTCATCAACTGGACACAATAGGTTCAAAAAAGGAACAAGATATTGTCTTGCAAATATGAAAATAGTTAGTGAGGCTAATCATTAAGTATTTTACCGATATCAGTGTTTACAACTCACAGCTTAACATTTTTATAGGATAACAATGAAAATAAAAAAGGTATTCACACATCCCAAGTGTTCAAGAATTGGGGTATCAGGAACCACACAGAACGTTCAAGCATGGATGTCAGTAAAACTCCAAACCCATCATCTTGATCAACTACAACTTTCAAATAGCAAAATATGTTTTCCTGAGTCCTGACAATACAAAAAAAACCAAATTCGGGGGCTAAAACTTAGTACATGATGTTCTCAATCGTAGCCTAACACTTGTCACGTAAGGGACCCAGCATAACACTAGATACGACAACATGTTGCTTCCAAATATGCAATAATATCACAGGTCTGTAAACTAATATGCTATTAATTCAATACCATCCTGAGTCCTGACGTTACAATGCGGCATCAAATAAGTGAATCATCAAATGTGAACAAACAAATAGAAACAAGATCGAGTGAAGTGAGACTTCATGACATGAGAATCAGCAGTATACTTTCTAAAGGCATGAAGCAATTGCTTACCTTAATGGACAACCCAGACGAGGATGCCGACGAAGGTAATAAACCTGATAAACCAATGTCATATGAAATCCTTCCATTAGGAAGGAACAACCCGTAGTGCTTCTCAGAGCCAGCTCCATTCTTCAAATTCTCATTAAACAAGGCAAAGATGTATGCTTTGACTGGTGTCTTTGGCTTGAGGGGAGTTCCTTTCCTCAGAAAGAGCCGTTTGCGGAGGTTGAAATTATAAGTTCTTGCATTCTCAGATGATGCTCCTTCTTCATTTTCATCTCCACTAGAAGCCCAGCCAGTCTCTGCCACCCGAACCTCCATGTTATCATACCCAGCAGCCTGTAGCGCAGCATAAGTTGCATCTATCTGAGCATCAAACATGTTGTCATAATGCAGACTCGTATTTGGATCAACAATTCCAGGGTTTGGCTTAAAGAGAGCATAATTAATGTCGATATGGTCCGGATCACTTATGTAAGCCAAAAAGGGGTATGCATTGACGTAGAAAGGTGAACCGATCGTTGAGAAGAAGTCCAGGAGTGGTTTCATGTATGCCATAAGCTCTTGCTTGAAGACAGATGCTGAGGGTGGATAGGAAGTAGCAAAAATAGCTGTCGAGTGAGGCGTGAAAAGCTCAATTTTGTTCTCCAAGTGAAGCCTCTTAAGCCCATTATACACATTCTTCACAGCATCAACAAGAGGCTGATACAAGGTAGGATCTTGGCCTCCCAACACCTCATTTCCCACTGTGATCCCAACAATGAACGTATCAGGGAGATAAGGCTTCACATTCTGATTCAGCCATTCCATCGCGTTGCTCTCATTTGCAGCCATATCCTTGAGAAGCCCATTATTGATTGCAATGACTAGGTTGAGTCCAGTCCCTTTGAATGCATCAAGAACGCTGTGATCCGCATCATATATCTTGACGTTTCTTATCTTCGAAGCCCGCAGGAGCGCAACTACTTTGTCCGGGGAAGGGATGTTATTCGCTATTCTTCCGTAGTTTACCCCATAAGCCCCGACAAACGCTTCAACCATCGGAGGACCTTGTCACAACAAAAACCAGCAGCCAAAATTCAGTTTTTTGCTGACCAAAAAATGCATGTTTTGTTACATAATACTGATGTCTAGCACCACCAAAAGCATGTAGTACATTAATAAATCACCACAACGCAGAAACACCACTAAATCATCGAATTGAATATAAAGCATAAAAGAACTGCAAGTACCATGTCCCGGGAAGGCAAGGAGGCAGCAGCAGAAAAGCAGAAACATCCAGTGATCACACTGGCCACGGCGGCGCGCCATCACAGCAGCCGGGAAATCCGTCAGCATGGAGCAAGAACCAAGCAGGAAACCACTACAGTCGCAAGCAGCAAGGGCGTCAGTGTCAGAGGGGCAGTCAAGCCGCGCCTGGTAGGGCACTTCGCTTCCGGACCGGGGCACGGCGCCGGGGCAGCAAGTTCCATAGACAAACCGGGGCGACTCAAAGACTAGGCGCCGGAGGCCACTGTCCCCCGCCGCCGCTTCAACCGTCGAACAGGAAAAGAATCAACGAAAACCGGATCCTTCCCTTACTTCCACCCACCTATCCGCCTCAACAATCATAAACTCACCACCACCAGCAGCAACCAACCACGGCAGAGCAAGACGGAATCTTGGTTGTTGCGCCGGCCGGCCCTCAAACACCCCACCTCCGCCGAAGCCACCAGTCAAGCGCTATGCCCGCAGTAGCAGCACAGCACTGCTAGTCCCAAGCAGAAAAGCGGAGGCGGAGCACCAGGCGGTAGGATGGCGGAAAAGCGGGGAGCTTTTCTTGGCTAATCTTGGATGGGGGAGGGGTTAAGGACCCGAGGGTTTGCTTAGCGACAAGGGGATGGGGAAAAGATGGACGGCGAGGTGGATTGGCGACCCGACGGAGGGGATGAGATGTAGTGATGGCCGCCACCGGCCCCCGCCTTCGGTTCCGGATTCGCCGCTGCGAGAACGAGAGAAAGAAACTGCTGCTCCGGCTGCCTAGCGGAGGAAGGCGTTTCTTGTTTGATTTTGAAACGCGGAAGGGGAGGATGCAACCGGCCAGGCAGCAAAGAGAGAGGAGAGGGACAGGGGGGTGGCGCCGTGGCGGTGGTGTGGTGCTCTGTGCGTGCGTGTCCTGGACCGGTGCTGGTGGGCGGCGGGGGAGAGAGGGTTTCGTCCGTGATTTCTCGGGCGGTTTTGTGGATTGGCCCTCTAAAATCCCAAGTCAGTTCGGATCTAAAGTGAGGAGCTAGGTTTCTCTGTTCTTTAGGGTTTTTTTCTAGCTTTAGTGTGAGAAAGAAAGTTTTTTTTGGTTCTTTAAGGTTTTTCTAGTTTTAACATGAGAAAGAAGGTTTCTGGTTTTTTAGGGTTCTCTAATTCTAGCGTAAGCGAGAAGAAAAGTTTCTCGCTGATTTAGGGTTTTCTACTAAATAAGACAGAGGGTTTCTTGGTTTACATGGGTGTCCAATAATACGAACTATATCGATGACCGACTCCCATGTTTCTAATAATGACCGCGAGACTAGATATTGCTATAAAATGAATTTGCTTTTTTGACATAAGATGGCCACATAGTGCAGTCCTATGGGGTAGAGATGTATCATGATAAAGTAACTTGCCAGAGACAAAAATTGGAGTTACAACTCTCTGGCCATACTATGCATTCCGGAGTTCCCTTCTAGCGAGGGCATGTGTTATTAGGGTTTTCAGGCTAGTCATATAAAAACTACATATCGTATATGTATGGACTCTGACATTAACATGATATCATGTTCTTTTTATAAATACATGACCATGTTTAATTTTTATAATAGCTTTTATGAGATCACATTAGTTTTGGGTTAAGGGTTTCCTAAGTGGGGATTGGAAAATTTAGAGGACTCACGCTAATCGATTGACAGCCTATTAGGGAAGGAGAAGTGAAAAAACTTGATAGAGTGAAGAAGAAAGAATGCAAAAAACCATGAACATCATCTGATTTTGGCTCGCCACAATGATTATGTAATTGGGATGGTAATGGTAGGAAAATTGACTTTAAAAAATTGAGTTACAATATGTTTATATTTAGGGTCTGATTGCCCTCTTATGAATGCCAATCGCCCTAAAGTCGGAGAGAAATGGGCATTACTCTCATGGTGGCACTTTCAAAAGTTGTCTTGTGTTGCATGTTTTTTATATAGCTTTCCTAATTCTATGTGAGATGCTTACCCGCTCTATTGCCGCATGATGGAGCAAATTAATTAGATGGGCATGATACTTTCCGTATTTTCAAGTACAGTTTATGATTTTATCAAATTATTAAAAAATTTTTTACGGGAATAGAAAGCCATGTAACTAAGGAAATATATATGTCAAATCCTGTATGGAGTCATTTTGTTAGAGATGTGCCTTGTGAATCTGACTTTCAAATTGGATGTTTAACTTTTCCAGCATAGTCGTGTCCGAAAGAATGAGAATCTATGTTATTTTGTTAACTGATATTAAAAAAAATGATTGTTTGTGCAAAGGTCTATAACTCTATATTATATAAAGATCGCATGGTGACACCTACTAATGGTGGTGGTTTAATTTATAGATAGAACAAAAGGCGATTTTTCGTCAGATAACATATCTTTCAACAAAAAAAGTGGAATGCACACGCGTCTGGCCTTTTTCTGACTTGGTTTCATCAATTCCGTACCTTGTTAGTGGAATAACAAAAGCTAATTTCTGTTGTGGTTAAGCTAAGCCTCTTCTTTTCTGTTTCCTTAGTGCTTGCAGTTCATGCTTATTGGCCAGCAAAAGTTGCCATGCGATGCTGAGGTGGTGCTTTGACGAGTGGTCGTCACTCCCCTAAAGTTCTTTCTGAGATGCTACTTTGCAAGCAAATTGCATGATCACACGAAGACTTTGCCATTGACCGAGGGGGTAAACTAAATTTTGCGAACAGGTCCTCCAGATATTCTCCGAGAAGGATTGTTTGAAATCTGCACGATAAAAGGCGTAAACTTGGGCGCTACATCGAAACTTTGCACACCATGATGTCGTCTTCGCGGTCAGGAGGTCGGCCAGCAGTTGCAGAGTCCTAAAATTGGCCGGTTGCGTGACGGCGACCGCTGCTGCATCGTATGGTCTCGCAAACGTTCTCCGATGGAGGGCCCTGATGCGATTGAGACAGGCATAATTGGCCCCCACGTTGTGATCAGCATGGGTACACTGGAATTTCATATTTTCATTCATGCCTTTGTGACAGCCTAGGCCCACCGGAGAAAGTGATGTTGGATCTCCCGGAGTTAGGAGAAAGATACAGGAATCATTACATGATAATGATGCGGATGTACTAATCATCCCTTATAATCCAGTTGAAGGTCATTTTGAGGAGCTTTAACGGTCTGTTTGGGAGAGGAATTTAGAAATCCATGCAAAACTATACCAAGAAAACATGATATGTAGATTTATTTATTTTTAGTTTAGGAGTTAGGACCCTAAAAGATCGATCGTAGTTCGAAAAATACAACTTGCCACCTTGAAATGGTTGTCGCCAAAAGAAATTAACAATCTTCACCGAGTGATTACTGATTAGTCGTTGGGACTTCAATGCTTCCAAATCATACCTGCCGTGAATGGTGCCACCGAGAGCAATGACAAGATTCCCCATCCGTCAGGTCTCGAACGCAAGCAACTCCTCATGGAGTTTTGTCTTCGGCTCTACGACCCTCCTCTCGAGCCTTCTTTCCTGTGCAGTTTCGTGGCACTGGTGTCCTGGTTGGCTGTTTTATCGAACATTTTTCTTGGCCCAACCAGCCTTACTTGTGACAGAAAAGGACACCACCACGACTAAAACAGTAAGGAAAAATCGCGACAGATATACGTCTATGACATGCAGGGCCTGGTTATATGTATCATTACACCGTTCTCTGGCGCAATTTTCCACCACGCTTTGGTTCAGTGGCAACATCAGTCCAGCCTGTGCCTGATCCCAGTAGGTGCATGCAATCAGGTAGCTACCTCTGCATCAACCACTCACTTTCATGACTCGGAATCTACTTCTGTCTTTAGCAACCAGATCATCCCCCTTGTTTCCCTGGGTTATCAAATCAGCTGGTGCGCTCACACGTCAAAATGTGCAAGATCAGACACGGCTTTGCGAAGAAAGCAGTCTTTCCAACAGATTGTCATCAGCAGTGTCATGCCTTGGACCATAAAGGTGATGCTTTTATGTAGTTCCATTCAGATACGAAAGCCACCGGTGCAAAGTGCGAAAATAATGGCAAAATATCCTGCCAATATGACAGGAGCACAAAGAATTATGAATACAATTTGGATATTGTAATAAATGAGATCAATGTTCAGATATATAGTGTGTTCCAACTTCAAATAGGTGACGTCCTTGATCAGCTTACAAAAAAGTAAACAGAAATTATGACAGAATCGGATTGGATGACATTATATCAAAAACAAACTGCATCTTTGCCAGGAACACTGAAAGACAACTCACGCTTCTGACCAGACCCAAATTTGAAAGCTGGAGTTGATCCATCCACAACAACAGAACTGCTAGCTGAGTCGAAGCTGAAACCAAGTTCACTGAATGAGCTGAAGGTGAACTTGGGAATATCTTCGGTATCAACCGGCAAGCTTTTCGCTGGTGAAGCCAAAGTTGGTGTAGGTGGTGGTTCAAAGAGAGAACTTGGAGCTTTAGCAACAGGAAATGTGAACGTGGAACTTTTGCTGGTATTCTTATCGAAGACCTCAGCAGCCGGCGTAGATGCCAAGTCTGATTTGAGAGGATGGTGAGACGTGTGCATATCAGGAACTTCTAAATTACCTCCGTTGTTCTGAATTTTTTTATTCGACTCTTCCACATTGGGACTGCTTACAGGCTCCTGAACCTAAAGTAAATGTACCTGATTAGTGAAATATCCATAGTAATTAACATAAATCCAATATGTAGTGAAAACTAACATACTATAGCAGCAGAGAACTTAAATAAGTGACACACTCAAAAAAAAAAAAACCTTAAATAAGTGATCAGGAGAGAATGCCAACCAGAGAGAACATCCTCTTGCATTGCACTACCACAATTCAAAGTAATTCAGTATAATTGCAAATAACAATTTCTCGGTGATTCAGTATAATTGCAAATTATAATTTCTCAGTGATTCAGTAGAGTATATGTCCATTCACTCTTGAGTTAAAATAAGATTCAGAGTAGCAATTGGCCACTGATAACTAGGAATCTTCTGCTGCAAGTGTACACTAAGATTTACTAAGCTGCTATTATAGAAGATTATGCCAGTAAAAGCAAACGGAAACATACCTTCTTTGCATCTGCAATATCCAGGTGAGCACTACCATTCTTGCCACCGCTGCTCTGTCCATGACCATTGCTAATACTGGAATCAGGCCCTTTAAACTGGCTACTGGTAATAGCGGAGGAAACATTTCTCTTTGCTAAAGACCGTCTTAGGTCTAGTGGTTTTATTGTAGGGGACGGAATTGTTTTCTCAAGATGCTGAAGTATTTTGTATGCTGTTTCACTGGACTTGGGATGAACAGATACAGAAGCACCTTTGGAGATATTGTCTATTGCGGAAACACGTCCAGGAGTTGAGCTGCTCTCTATGATGCTTTTGCTGTGGGTTCCCAGGAGGTTAAATGTAACATTCTTGGTAGCAGTAGAACCTTCTCTTGGAAAGAATGGAGTAGTAGCACCAAAAATATCTGTCTGTCCTCCTCTGGAAAATGATTGTTGCACTCTGACACCACTTGGTGCCATGTTATCCTCTAGTATTGTCTACAAAGTGAACAAGGAGATTAGAACAAATAGCATTTATGAGCATACAACTCCAAATTGTAAAGAAAAAGGTTCATACCGTACTTTAAGCGCTGCTAACTATAGCAGGAATGTAATAACTTTGTATTTTCAGTTGTGGATTACATTCCATAGATTTTCAGATGCATTTCATGAAACACACGAATTATCTTATATATAAATATAATAAGGTTTCACAACCTTTCAAACAAAAGACTACCAATAATATCCGACACAAGGTTGTATGTAATACAGCCACGTGGCTTTCAATCTATCCAGACTTATTTCATGAAGTAAAACTGATAGTTTGAATCACGGTAACAGTGAAAGTTGAACTACATAAGCGATACCTTACTTCCAGAAGAGAAAGGAGTTGAAAGATGCGTCTGTCCAGAGGAGCTATTGTAGGTGTCGCCATGCCTGCTGTTCTGTAGTGACAAAAAAAAAAAAAGGTAAGTAAGTGATATAGCTCCCAAAGATTGACATTTGAATGTTCTTGC
Organism: Eragrostis nindensis; assembly: GCA_012490785.1. Lineage (NCBI taxonomy): Eukaryota > Viridiplantae > Streptophyta > Magnoliopsida > Poales > Poaceae > Eragrostis > Eragrostis nindensis. The sequence goes on from JAAXCT010000206.1 coordinate 212,346, forward strand.
TCAGTAAAAGCACAGTTAACGATATATTAGACACATGACTCAAATGAAATCAACTGCAATACAGAAAGTCAATATACAACCTTAATAGATCTTCCAAAAACAGAGCCACTATAAGGCGTGCGAGAGAAAGGCTGAGGCTGACTCCTTCCTTTATTACTTTGTGGTGTAATATAATTGGGATAATCTCGGACAACTGAACCAGGCCAGCATACAGAAGAATCCGAAACTACTTTAGGGAGAATTTTTGATGTGGAGTTTTCAGTCTCAACTCCATGACTCAAAGCTATGAATTTTCGCTTTTGAGACTCATGTACAGATGCCGAGGTCTGTGCTTCCATAAAAGCCTTTGCAATTTCGATAGGTGAAGAACCAACCTCATGCGCCTATTAAAACACCAATAAAAAACAGAAGATCAGAGTCTTCAGAAAATCAAGCAGGAAAACAAAGAAATGGCATTTATTTCTTAAGCACATTATTCTCCTACTCCCTCCTGCAATCTGTTAAAAAAAAGAGATTAAACTGTTTGCGTCACAACGATTTTTGCAATTGCAGCATAATTCAGTAAAACTGTTACTCAGCTTACTACATGTTTGAATTTCAAAAGCATAGAGCCAGTGCGTTCCATATAAATAACAAGAACAATAAATCGGCAGCTGTTCAGGAACATCTTCAATACAGATAAATAATTTTTTTTCTCGAACACGCAGGAGAGCTGCGTATCTTTGTATTATAGGGAAGAGAAAAAGGTCCATACAAAATCCCTCAGGCTAGGACCATTACAAGAGGGTTTGAGTTCATAGATTTAGTCTTTTCTATTCAATACAGATAAATAATCAACATGATATTGAACAATTGTGACGTACTTACATTGGATGGTGGGACAATACCGCCCCCCCAAGATGACTGGGAGTCAATTAGTTTTGCCGGTGTTGAAAATGGTGTGGCTTCAAAAACTTTTGCAGTAGACCTTGGATCTCTCTCGTCTTCTAAACTAAAATCAGGAGTCCTTGACCGCATTATCTCTATTAAACGTTCCGCCTCATCCCTATAAGATCAAAAAAGAACACGGGCATTTGAAATTCCTTAATTAAATGAATAAAAAGCTCGAGATAAAAACCAGACAACAAACGGTTATCTGTGACAGTACACAGCTCCTGAGAAAAATATTCTCCAACTGATGTGGTTGCTTTAGTTAAGGAAGTCAATGGGAAGGGGAAACAATATGAAAAGAACTGAATGTGATATAAATTCATACAGAGCACAAATCCTTTGTCATATTTTGTTTTGCCTACACTGCTCTGTGCCAAGTAATTGTTATCCTAATCATCCAATTCAATTTGAGGAAAAAAAAATCACTCAGTTCAGAGCTCGACATGCCCCTGTGCTATCCTTTTTTCCCCAATAATCTTCCTAGACACAATAAGTAAAGCATTGTTGTTACCACCAAAAAAAAAGAAAAGAGTGAAGCATTGTTGTGATGATCATAGAACATTTGTCATTCTACCTTTCAAAATACAGAAGCATCTCTAGCGAACTCAAAAAGTATTACAAAAAGGCCAAGCTCAGAAGATACACAAAAACCCACCTAGAAAAATGTCTCTGGCTGATTATCTTCTCAATTTCAGCAAGCCCAGTGCAATCATCAGGATTTTTGTAATCACCTTCCAGAAGCAGGTTAAATTTATTGCTCAAAGATGTTTGTGGTCCAGTGGCTGCAGAATAGGTGTTTGGTTCTGTGGAGTGTCTCTGCAATATTAGTTGCTCAGTAAGAAACCAAATGGCACCATCCAGCAACAGATATATCTTTATTGGAAATGAAAAGGAGAACATGTAGCCAAACAAGATAACCCTTATTAAAAACGAATCTGTATAGATCACCCACCAAACTATGGAGGGTCGAATACTTAGGCCCCACAACTACTAAACCAGGTATTCTACCCCCTCAACTTTGCAAAACCGTCTAAATCACCTCCTGCCCTGGTTTTGGTGGCGGTTTTGTGTGCTGGCACCCATTGCCGTCTTTTTCGGACAGGGAGCAAGTGTCGTGGATGGGATCGAGGAGGTACGGGAGCTGCACGCCAGGGTCACAAGCTGCCCATGCTGCTCAACCTCATGCCCATCGAAGAGCTCGGCCTTGCCACTGACGTGATAGTCATCCTGGCACTCATGCGCTCGTGCATGCAGTTCACACCGGCATCGCGCTAGACGCTAGTGCGGGCAGAGTACGGGTTAGTCTGTGTCTCCATGCATGTAGATTAGTTAGGCTATGGCTGTTGCATGCCGGTTCAAGGTGATGACAAACATGTACGCCATGGGAGACGACAAGGTGATCTTCAGCAGGTGTGTCGCAAGTCTCAATGTTTCTTCTTCCCTGTGTTCGTGTGCTACTGCTTGCCTTTGCGTGTCTCAGTTCCAACACTCCTCCAGGTAGCAGTAGTCCTCCATCTCTGGGAGGCAAGGCTCGTGGACCTTGCATCAGAGGCTGCACTCCGACCACGAGCGCGACATTGAGGCGCGCCAGTGTGAAGAACTGGGAATCCACCCAAAACCAGTCATAGGGGACAGGGACCTCGGGGAGCACGGTGTCCTCGCCACGTGCGATGGCATCTGCGGATCACTGGTGAGCAGCCGAGCACCTCGAGCAGCACCGCAGCCAGCAGGCGTCGTGCGAAGGCGATGAGGCTCGTGTCAGTGCACCGCGTGGGCAACATAATGGGGCACATGGTGGGCGCTGTAGTTGGACTCACCGGAGGAGATGCTCCCGCCTGTGCAACAGCTTTAGCTCGAGAGGGAGCAACTCACAATGCCGAAATTCACATCGGACATGGGGGCAGAGACCGAAGCTGAGAGAGAGAGAGAGAGAGAGAGAGAGAGAGAAGTGGAGGGCAAGGCCAGCTCCTCCTCTGATCCGTCAGGGCAGGTGGGGCCCACATGATTTCGGTCTTTTCTTTAGGGCATGATTTCAGTCAGCCTGGTGTGCCAGCTAGGCAATACCACCCCGCACAACAGCTTAGGGGGTGAACTAAACGGTATTACAAAGTTCAGGGGGTAGGTTAGCCGGTTTAAAAGTTGAGGGGTTAAGCCAGGAGGAGAGGGGGGGGGGGGGGGGGGGGGGGCATGGGCATCATCAATATTCCTATTACAAAATAATCGAATGAAGAGTCACCACGGTGATCGAAATGTCAATAACTGATTTGCAATTCTTAAGCAATGCACACCTCAAATGAGAACATGATCATCAATTATTATCGCCAGTAAATAAACTTGAAAAGACTACAGCATTGAGATGATGACTGAGGTGCAGGGATCTTACACGCACAAGAATGTGATATTTCATTACTACTAGGATGACACACAGACAGATGCACACACCGTCTCCCAAAAATAATCAAAGCACAGCAAGTTGAGTAGCAAACATTCGCATCATTGCAACTACATCTGCAGTATGCCTTCTAAGCACTCAGCTAATACAGATCGGCAATATGATTTAGTTTTGCAACATCCAAAAATAGAAAAAAACGTAAATGTATCTTCTTGTTAAGCGAGTTATTTTTCAGACTCAAACAAAAAATGCAAATCAAATTTCGCTGTATTGCACAAGCTAAAAACAGGAATGCTTACAGTTTGTAGTTTCCTGCACAATTTGAAGGATCAACAATTTTCTCCCAATCATTTTCCACAATAGTAACTCAAACAAATCGAAATGATTGAAGTTTTTCTATTTGGAATCGTCTTAGGCTTAATTCCTACTTTAGCAGGACTATTAGTGACTGCGTATTTGCAATATAGGTGTGGGAATCAGTTGACCGAACCATACTAAAAATAGAAAAAAACTTAGTAATTAATTAGGACCCTGTTTGGCAGAGCTCCAGGCCAGACAATCCATGAATTTTGAAGCTGCTCATACCCAGCTCCAGAAATCCATGGATCTGGAGCTGTGGAAGTATTAAGGATCTTATGTTGAGTCATTTTATTCTCGTTTAGATTAAAATAAAAACTTAAAACACTTCGTTTATCTTATAATCTCAAGATCCAGCATGAACCTTGGAGCTGGAGCTGTGCCACACAGGCCCTAAATATAGAACATGAACTAATAACCAACCCATTGCTTTGTAGTTTGTATGGTCGAGATCCTAACTAAGAAGAAGCAGTCACTATGTGAATAAAAACATCATATATTTAACTGTAAGTATTGAGTAATGCTATACTGGCTATTGCACTATGAACATAACAAAAGGAAAGCGTAGCTTCAGAGGCGTAACACTATGTTAGCTTCCCTAGTATGAAACAATTACCAGACATTATCATCCGCACTATTTGTCGTGAATTACATTTGCCCGTGACAGAGGCAACACTGTTTGAGGCGATGTAACAATGCGAAAAAAAGAATCCAATGATATGCAAACATATGCTTCAGAAGTCAAGGAAAATCTATTAATATTGTCAAGAAAAGGAACTCTGCTTACTTCATGAATTACTTCCAGTGATTCATGATGAACTTCATGATCGTTGTCTGCAAAAATTTGAAACAATAAGAGGTCTACATGAAACATTGAGCATGTTCAGGCTATAAAGTACTGTTTTTTCTGAATAAAAACTCAGATGATCCCAAAATAAGAATAGTACAATATTCCAGTGATCCTACAAGATCGGTTTGAACATCAACACGAGCCAGGGGCAGAGCCAGCATTTCAGGACAATGGTGTCACCAAGGGTCACCGCACTACGTTTGCTTACTGGCCTGCTGGTGTCATCGATTGTAAACTTGATAGATTACAAGGGCTAGCCAAAAAAGCATTGGTGTCCTGGGACACCACCGGATGAACGTGGCTCCGCCCCTGAGCATGGCTTTACAACTATAACAAGGATGGAGAACCCTAAGTTGAATAGACACCAACAATTAGGTGCATTCTAAAGTGCAAAGTTGGCAAACCATACAATCTGACACTACATCAAGTATTCAAGCTACCCAAAAATTCAAAGCTAATACACAGCTTTGTCACACTTACTTATGACTACGTTAGAGGATTCAGCAAAGCAGGCAAGAGATCACTTATCAGTACACGCCCACCACATTAAACCCTAGGTTGGAGAATTGATCCAAAGGAACAGAGGAAACGGCATGACCTGAACAAGTGCGTTTAACGCTGAACTACATAGATTAGCTCCGACATCCAGAACAAAAGCTACGGTGATCCAAATCCACCAATGGCGATAAACTCGCCAATAAAGCGGGAAAACTAAAGTTGCGGACTCCCCCCTCGTTTCCACTTCAACAAATGGACAACAGCTAGCTGAGACCCCAGACAACGGGGAAGGGGAGCGAGGATCACCGGAGACGGCGCGGTCGCGGGACGTGGCTGAGAAGATCCTGGAAGCCAAAGGGAGCTTGGGGAGCAAGCGGCGGGGCCCAAACCCGTACGGCGACGCGCGGTGCAGCCCGCGGCGCGGCGGCCGCCTCGAGGGGCCCCCGGCTCCGCCGCCGCCGCCGTCCTCCTCCGCCGCCTCGGCGGCAGCAGCAGCAACCGCCGGAGACTGCCAGCGTCGAGGCTCCATCGTCCTCGCCTCCCGCTTCGCCGGCTCTCTGCTCCGCGCTCCCCGCTCGGTTTCGTGCTGTGTGTGCGGCGGCGACTGGGGTCAGTGTCTCAGTTATTTTTGCTTGTTCTTTTTTCTTTTGAGAGGAGGGTCAGTGTCTCAGTTAGACGGACCCATGACGGCCCAAGAGTCCAACAAGTGCTGCCTACTCTGGTTGCTCATTTTGGGCTAATTACTTGCTTAGCCATATGGACTGCCGGGCCTATCTATATCTTGCTTGCTATCGGACGACCAGCCCAACTAGCTCGTACCCCGAGCGCGCGAAAACCTCCGCTTTCCCGCCGCACCGCGCTCCTCCTCCCGCCAAAACGACCTCAGGTTTTACCCCCCAAATCGCGCCCCCGCCGCAACATTCCCGCGCCCCTCCCCTTCCTCTCTTCCTCCGGCCTCGCGCTCCGTCCGTCTCCGCAGCGGCAGCCATGGACGTCAACGAGGAGGCCATGGCGGCGCACAAGCGCGCCTTCCTCGACTTCCTGGACCAAGATGTAATTCTGCCACGCCCTCCTCCGTCCCTTACCCGCCGCCGCCGCCGCCGCCGATTTGATTTGTTTTTGGCTGAAGTTCTTGCTTCGTCTCCGCAGGTCGGGAAGGGGGTCTACATGCAGGCCGTCCGCGACATGGTCCAGAACAAGCGCCGCCGTCTCATCATCGGCATGGACGACCTCCGCAACCATAACCTCGACCTCGCCCGCAGGTGCCCCGTCGCCGCCTTCTTTCCCTACTCGCCTCTTCGCCGCAGATTTCGTCAGCGAACAGTTCATAGGTAACGCGGTCTCTCATTGTGTCTGCAGGGTGATACGGAGCCCTGGGGAGTACATGCAGCCGGCGTCAGATGCGGTGTCAGAGGTCGCGAGGAATCTGGATCCCAAATTCCTGAAGGAAGGGGAGCGCGTCCTGGTGGGGTTCTCGGGGCCTTTCGGCTTCCACAGGGTCACGCCCAGGGATCTCATGTCCTCCTTCATCGGGACCATGGTCTGCGTTGAAGGCATCGTCACCAAATGTGAGCACTCGCTTCCTATCTGGAAAATGACTTCATCTTCCTTGTCAATTTGGTCAGAATCCGGTTTGGGTCATAGCTTTTAAGGTGCGTATAGGTTAGAGTGAATGAGTTTTTTAGTAGCTCCAATGAAGCTCTAACTGGTTGAGAAAAGTTCTATATTAGCCCAGTTTGAAAGTTCTTGTAAATAAAAACTAAAAATGGTGGTACAACGTTGCCATTCTTTAAATTGCCGCAGCTGGATAAAAATAGAACATTAACCACATGTCAAATCGGCTTAATAAATTTGATTAAATAATTTAACTTGTTTGTTTGATATTCATAAGGGCAGCCAGCTGATCTAGCTATCAAGTCTATCAAATTCTTACTCTGCCAGCAAACTAGTAGTACAAATAGATGTAAGTCTTGTGAACTGCTTTTGCACCTATCGTGGCTAATTTTTTTCTTCCTCAAAAAATCAGGTTCGTTGGTAAGGCCAAAGGTTGTTAAGAGTGTTCACTACTGCCCTGCAACTGGTGCAACTCTCTCCCGTGAATACAGGGACATCACTTCGTTTGTAGGCTTGCCTACTGGTTCTGTTTATCCAACAAGGGTGCGTTACAATTTGCTTGTGCAATTTCATTTGTTGAATCCTTCTATTTTAGTTTTAATGCTGATTAATATGTAATTAGGATGACAACGGTAACTTGTTGGTCACCGAGTACGGAATGTCCGAGTATAAGGATCACCAGACATTGTCCATGCAAGAAGTGCCTGAAAATGCTGCTCCTGGACAGCTCCCAAGAACTGTTGATGTTATTGTAGAAGACGATCTTGTAGACTGTTGCAAACCTGGTGACCGTGTCTCAATTGTTGGTTTATACAAGGCCCTTCCAGGGAAGAGCAAGGGAAGTGTTAGTGGTGTGTTCAGGTTAGATCAATTATGACCCTCGCTTAAGCTGGATTTAGTTTCCATGTTGCTGAACTCTGATGTGGTTTTGCATTACTATGTCTGTAGAACTGTCCTTATCGCAAACAACGTGTCACTTCTGAACAAAGAGGCAAATGCACCTGTCTATACACGAGAAGATCTGAAAAAGATGAAAGAAATATCAAAGAGAAATGACACGTTTGATTTGCTTGGAAATTCACTTGCTCCATCTATATATGGACATCTCTGGATAAAGAAGGCGGTGGTGCTATTAATGCTTGGTGGCGTCGAGAAGAATCTGAAAAATGGAACTCACTTGAGAGGGTTAGTGATGCCTTTTATCATTGTTGGCTCTGTTATGTGATTCTTTTTATAGTGAATCTATATTCATAATATATCTGTTTGTCATGCAGAGATATTAACATGATGATGGTGGGAGATCCTTCAGTTGCCAAGTCCCAGCTCCTAAGAGCTGTGATGAACATTGCCCCTTTGGCTATCTCAACAACTGGAAGGGGTTCATCTGGTGTTGGTTTGACTGCTGCTGTGACATCTGATCAAGAGACTGGTAAATTGTTCAGGGCCTTTTTGGCTTTTTGTGCGCTTCTATTCCGTTTATGTTTATGTACTGACCAAATTCTTGTGCTTAGGGGAAAGAAGACTTGAAGCTGGTGCCATGGTTCTTGCCGATCGAGGTGTTGTCTGCATTGATGAGTTTGATAAGATGAATGATCAAGATCGAGTTGCTATACATGAAGTTATGGAACAACAAACTGTGACCATTGCAAAGGCAGGAATACATGCCTCACTAAACGCGAGATGCAGTGTGATCGCTGCAGCAAATCCAATATACGGAACCGTAAGTTCTAAGTGTTTCTTTCCCTCTCTTAATCAACATGTTCCACTGGTGTGAGTGATGTTTCTGACAATAATTTGTCTTGGCATGACAGTATGATCGTTCGTTGACGCCAACAAAGAACATTGGACTTCCAGATTCACTGCTCTCTCGTTTTGATTTGCTTTTCATTGTTCTTGATCAAATGGATCCTGAGATTGATCGTCAGATTTCTGAACATGTTTCACGGATGCATAGATATTGCACTGATGATGGAGGTAAATTTGTGTTTTACTGTAACAGTGAGGTTTGTTTTCAGGCCTTCATTTGCTTAACAAAAGGCAAACTTGTGAATTGCAGGATCAAGGTCTTTTGATAAAACAGGATATACTGAAGAAGATGATGGTGATGCTAATGCAGCTATTTTTGTTAAATATGATAGAATGCTCCATGGCCAGGATAGAAGGAGAGGCAAGAAGGCCAAACAGGACAGACTAACTGTCAAATTTCTGAAGAAATATATTCACTATGCGAAGAATCTAATTCAACCCAGGCTCACTGATGAGGTAAAATTTTCATATGAAATATTATCATCTAATTTATCATCTGGTACAAAAGCTACAAGTGTCATAGTTCCATAACAATGCTCTTTTAGTTGATATCTTTGGAAGTATAATTGTTGCTTTCTGTAAAGATAATGTCTTTGCTTCTGCAGGCATCTGATCATATTGCAACTTCATATGCTGAACTAAGGGATGGCAGCGCAAATGCAAAGGTTTGATCTAAGCATTGCTGCCTGTGCTTTCTCATAAATGGTATACTTTCGTAGTTCTAATATGCTCATCCTTTTGTTTAACAGTCTGGTGGAGGCACACTTCCAATTACGGCAAGGACATTGGAAACTATTATCCGTCTGTCTACTGCTCATGCCAAGATGAAATTGAGACACGAGGTACTTTGCTGAGCCCAGTTATCCAAGCAAGCTACCCCAATCAAGAACTCTAGATGAACTGAGTTAATGCTGCTTTACTCATAACTAATCCTGAAACTTCAAGATACTCATAACTAATCCTGAAACTTCAAGAATTTAAGTATTCTTAGTTATTTTTGTGGGGGTTATATTGTTTAGAAGAATAGATGCTGGTCTTGTTCATTTGACAAAAAAATGATTCCATTTATCTTATTTGTTGCAGGTTCTAAAATCTGATGTTGAGGCTGCGTTGCAAGTTCTGAATTTTGCGATATATCATAAGGAATTGACTGAAATGGAAGAACGTGAACAGAGAGAGATGGATATGAAACAACAAGCTGATAATGATGCAGGTGCAAATGGTGGCACTGTGGATGGACATGGAAGGTGACTTTACGACTTTCACACTTTTTTAAGAACTATGTACCTTCTCAGCTGAGGATATGCCCATACTATATGTCGTTTTATTGCTTTTAATTTTTAACTTCTCTCGGTTCATCTTTCCATACAAATTCTGTCTCTGCTCTTGACAGCTCTGGAAACGACCCTATGGATGTCGATGTTGGAAATGCATCAGATGATCAGGATCTTCCCACTGAGAGGTTAGTCGCAACCTTGAATTTACAAAACTAAATCATGAGCTCTATTTTTTTTTCTTTTTGCTTGTGGCTGATCCTATGCTTCCCTTATAATTCCGTAAACTGCAGAATTGAAGCATTTGAAGCGATTCTTGGTCAGCATGTCTTAGCAAACCATATTGACCAAATCTCTATTGATGAAGTTGAGCAAATTGTAAACAGCGAGTCAGCTGCACCTTACACTAGACGTCAAGTTGAACTTATATTGGAGGTACGAAAGAGCTGGTTTCACTTAAGGCTTGTCATAGCAACCCTGAAAAAACTGATAAATTCTTCTTATGCTTTCAGAGGATGCAAGATGCCAACAGGATAATGATACGAGACGGCATTGTTCGAATCATCTAACTGCTACATTTTCGACATTTGGACAAGCTGATTGTGACATGTTATTGTTACGTGGTCATGTAAAACTTCTCTAGTTTATCTGAATCCAGCAGATGCTCTGCATCTGTAACTGACTTTTTTCTCCCGATGCATTTGTTTCTTAGTTTCTATGAGCTAGGTTTGAGATGATCGTCAATTTCCTTGCACTTTTGATTCATTTAATGTGATGTACATCTTATTATGTAGTCCCTGATCCTGTTTAGTGCTATGTGGATTACTTGACACTTCTTTGCTGTTGATTTATAATATCAGTGCTGTCATGACAGCCTCGGTTTAACGGTCACCTGTTTTGATGTTGTATCAGTGGCAAGGTTGGTCATTTGTAAGCAGCTGCTTAATATCTGTGCGCTATAATGAGCAGAGAATGGTGCTTGCTTTTCTGCTTTTGTTATAAATGTTCTGGAACATGGATAGCAATTTTTATAATTGCAGTAAATGGAAACATAGTCATTAAATTTTTAAACTTATCACTATGCCGCCTTGTCTTTTTTTTTTATTACACATTAGAATTCAGACACTCACAATGCACGCACACTCACCTTTATTAACTATCTTACAAGCATGTAAACTATTCATATCATATTGAAGTAGTATTTCTTGTTTACAAGGAACAAAAGTGGACAAATCAGGTAGCACTGCTGTGCATTCAAGCTTTACAAATCTAGAGAGAAATGGTAACGGAAGAAAAATGGAAACAACACGGCTGCATTCCCAATAAAGATAGAACGTCTACATCTAAAAATTATATATTGAAAATGCATGCGTTTCCACGCAAATTAGTGAACCCACGTGCAGAAACTATAGGAGGGAAAGGGAAAACAATGACAAGATTTGTGTACCAGAACCCTGCAAGTTTTATAAGTTTTCTTATTCCTCCCTGATAACTTTTGACTAAGCTCTTGTTTGCTCTCTAGTATAGCTCTAGATGGTCTATCATAACTCGGTACTTTTTGATACATTCGATAAAACATAGATGCCACAATCGTTATGTCTATTTCCTCCACTTTGCTCATAGCCAGTTTTTTTTTCTTTGACTAGATGGTGAATTTGTGTCTACACAAGAGAAGTGCATGAACCATGGTGGGGGGGGGGGGGGGGGGGGGGGGGGGGGGGGGGGGGGGGGGTGATTCAAGTTTATGCCGTATAATATTTGATTGTTTGATCGATGACAACTTATGTTAAGCTGAAGCATCTGGAATACGTTGGAGGCTTGGCAAAAGATATATCGAATGGTCAAAGATGTCAGGGGCATATGAAAACTCGCAAAAGCTTTTGTGGGTGAGACTGTCCTAAAAGTTTGATGTAAATGGGTATATGAAAATGGAGGTGGGTTCTTACAATTTGCTTAAAGGAAAAGCTATAAACATGAAACCATGAAAAATGGATAAATCATTAGTCAAGGGACATCAAAAAAATATGTTCTATCTAGATGCAAAATTTAGCATTGAAGCTGCAGCATAAGTTTGCAGCACGACACACTATGCAAATTGATATGGATCCATTTATGCCAAAGGAAATGATATAAATTTTTTTTGCAATTAAAATGATATATAATTTCCTCGCAAAAAAGGAAATGATATATAAGTCCTTTCAGGTTAGTTCAAAATGTACCAAGTTCTTTAAATTTTCAGAGTGACTCGTCCAAAGTCCAAGCATCCGTTACAAGATTCAAGATCTGTCCCTGCAAACAAAGGATAAACAGGAGGAAAGGACAAAAACACATACCAGAGGCCGAAATCTAAGGCAATAAAATTGGAGGCAAAAAAAAACTGAATGCAGAAAGCTAGCTTTAGAGGAACGCAGAAAGTTCCAAGTTAGCAATTCGAAAGCATCACCCGGAAACCCAGACACAGCACGAGCCGCGCACGCCCCCACTGTCCCCCACTCCCGCCGTCACACCACCGCGCTCCTCATCGCCTCCACCAGAGTCCTGCACCGCGTCAGCTCTCCACCACCTCGCCGTAACCAGCTGCCCCCCGCGGCCCGCGCGCGCTTCACCGGCTCCTGGTCGCTCCGACTCCCGGCGAGGTAAAGCCGCCACCTTTCCTCTTACCATTTCTTCTTTCGCTAAAGAACACAGTTCGATCCAGATCCAGGTGTCCTTGGACCGTGAGTGCGCCACTCTCCCCCCCTACCGTCGGCATCGTCGTTCCCCCCGGACGCCGCTGGCGTAGAGCGGAGATCCGATCCGTCCGGACCTGAGGAGTTGATTCCTTCTTTCGCTGGTGAGGAGGCCCTCGCTTGCTTGGTCATATTGCTTCCTTTTTCCTCCCATTTCTCAAGTAATGCTTGAGTCCTGAAATACAAATGTTTGTTGCTCTCCGTTCCATCCAGTTTGTTGCGGATTAGCTTCTGACTAGTAGAGCATGATCCTGCGGTGAGGATAACTCTTGCAAGCTGGTGGTACTGGGATTCTTGATAAGCAGCTCAGGAGAGTCTTGAGTCAATACTACCAGATGGATGCGAGCGCTGAGATTGCCGATGCTGTTGGTGCAATGGGCATTGACAACGGGGTGAATGGGAAGTTGCTGCCCAGTGATAGCTTAGAGGCGCGCGATGCCCTGGCTGATGGGGCGCATTCAGGCGAGAGTGAGGTGATCAACCCATCTGAAGAGGTGGAAGGGGAAGCCACCTCACACTCTCAGGATGTAAAACCCCGTGTTCCCGAGGTAAGAGTTTGTGATTTTTGACACATTATCTTTGCTGTCGATCAGTTGTTTCTTGACAGTTGATTGTTTCTGGCATTACCTTTTGTTTCAGGGAAGTCAAACACCAAAGGTGGTTAAATCTCAGCGACAGAGCCCACGAAGCGGAGATAAGAGTCAAGTTAGGAAAAGCTCTCCCAATCCTTCTTATCCAAAGGCACCTATTGCACGAGTTTCTGATCCTGATTTAGTTGATAGCTCTTCAAGCAATGGTGACTCTGATGTCAATAAGAAAGTAAGCCCATTTATATCCTTATAATTTATGATATTGTTCTATTTAATAGTGGTAAAAAGCACTATACACTGTTAGTAAACATGTTTCTGTGTAGTGCAGCATGATATTATACCAACTGTTGATGATGCCTTTTTTTTCATTTAGAAAGTTGAAAAGAGCAGTTCTCGTCCAGTTGCCAAGGAGAATTCATCACTTGAGGACTCAAAGTATGCTGTTTGTTTCTCCTGGTGCATTTTGTGTTGCTCTGTTGTATCCATTTATGCAATCTTGATTTAACACTTGTGCTCAATATATCATATTAAGCCATACTTATAATTTGAGAGAAACAAGATTATCTATTATTAATTAAAGGTACAGCTGAGGTTGTTAGACTTTCAGTATTGTGAAGGGAGTAAATGTTTTGATGCATTTCTTGGAGTATCTATTCCCTCAAATCATGCAAAGGGGATTTTATTTCTCTTGGGCTCCTATTGCTCTGAATGGTTCTTGTTTGCACCACAACCATTTTTGGTTATAGATATTATCTTTTAGTTTATTCATGCCTTTGCACTCTCCATTACGGAAACTACTATTCACTTACAATTCTCATCTTGTGACGGCCGAAATACAATTCTGCAATGTCAAGTACTGGTTTTAATTTTGCACAATTCTATATTATTTCATTCTGACTGTGACTTGTCTTAGAGACCTATTTTTCTATATATTTACCCTTTTATCTGATGTGTCTGCTTCTTACCTATCCAGGGAAAAGAAGAAAAACCACAAGGCATCAAACGAACAATCCGGCAAAAAGTATGAAGAAGAATCAAATGAAACAGTAAAACCTCAAAGGGTTGGCAGCACTCCGGCTTACGGCTTTAGTTTCAAATGTGACGAGAGAGCTGAAAAAAGAAGAGAGGTGGCTCACTTTTAGATAACTTCGCATTAGTTTTCTTTCAAGAACTGGATATCATTCATTTGCTCACCCAGTTCTGCAATATTATAGTTCTATTCAAAGCTTGAGGAGAAGATTCATGCACAGGAATTGGAGAAAAGCAACTTGCAGGCAAAATCAAAGGTTCGTGTTCTTATTCAATTTTCATTCTAATGATATTGCTCAAGTTCACATTGCATATAATTCTGATTTTATCTTCTTCTTTTTTGTTTATTGTGCAGGAAACTGAAGAAGCTGAGCTCAGAAGACTGAGAAAGAGTTTGAATTTCAAGGCGACACCAATGCCCAGCTTTTACAAGGAACCGCCTCCTCCCAAGGTTGAATTGAAGAAGGTAATCTACTAATCTTTAGACCTTATTAACTTTTTCCCTCCTGTTTCCCTTCTATCCCTGGCCTCAGAGATTGCCATCTCTAAATCATGATACGTTTTAGCTATCTCGAAGACTCTAAAGTAGAAAAAGCAATTTTATCTTTAAAAATTCATCCTGAAATGATTCTGATCGAATATTCATCCTTGAAATTTCTGCCTGTTAAAATAATCTATAAATGTGATGACTCTTGAATTCAGTTTCCGTCACGGTAATTGAAAGATAGCTTTGATAATCTTGGCATAATATTCTTTGACATGTTGCTAGATGAACCTTCTTTTTGTAGCTGCAACAAAATTTTACTGTAGTGATATAGTACAACAAAAGATCTTGTGCAACCTTGTACTCGAATCTGGCAGATCATATTTCATTATGGCTGTAATGCTTGTCTATATACTGTTTAAAATTAACAGTCAATTGAAAAGGATATGAAATCACAAGGCTACCCTGAACTTTTTCCCATTAGATGGTTTGGTTCTATAAGTTTTCTAAATTACAGCTTTGTTGCACTTAAACTCTAATGGGAGCATGTGAGATATCCTAGCTTCTGAAGGATGCTACTTATTTCATGTTATTCTTCATAGATACCTACAACAAGAGCTCGATCACCGAAGCTCGGCCGCTCCAAGAACACAACCTCAGGCACAGGAGCAAATGCAAGCACTCCAACCCGTCCAGCTCGTATGAGCCTTGATGAAAGGGCCTCCCAAAACGTTGTCAAGAAAGCATCTGCTGCAAATGCAGTGAAGAAGCCACAAAGAAAATCTCTCCCTAAATTGCCATCGGAGCATACAGCATCCGCTGACATCGCAGTGTCTATTTCGTCCGCAGAAGAGCTAGAAAGCAGCAAAGTAGAGGCGGATCATGTTCGGGTGCCCATCCGTGCTCAAGTTACTCCTGATGAACCTGGACTAAGTGGCTAGTAGCAAATCAAACTCCAATGACATGCAAAAGTGCAGCTCAGCTTTCTTTACTACATTTTGCTATTTCTATGGTAAACTGCTGGTAGGTATCATGTATTAAAAGTAGTCGCATCACCAGGAGTTTGAGGAACGGCATGTAACCCCTGTGTTTGTATTGTCAATTTTCCTTCACAGTTAAAGGAAAGGCCGCACATCATGTTATTTGTAGTTGGCAACGGTTAATGACACTGTATCCTGTTTCCAGGGCTACAAATTTTCTTGCTCGGGATCAACTTCACTGCCTTTCTTTCAATCCAATAAATCCATGAGCAATGATGCAAGTGTTGTGACTCACTGTTTCTGTTCTGTGAATTGTCAGTTCCTCTTGTTCGTGGAAGACGGGAGCCTTTTCGATGAGCTAGATGGAACGAACGATTCAGACTCTTTTTTTTTACTTGAAAATCAGACGTTTATTTTACAAGGGATACTATTCTGGCTTTTATTTCACAAGTGATACTGATACCAAGACATGAGGTGATCAAAGTGATCGAAGAACATTATGCTATGAGCTCAGCAGAGCCTCAAGCTAGATCAATATCATATACATATACAGAACGGCAGATTCTACTTGATGGCAACCCGTAGAAGCGTGAAGCTCTTCCAGATTCAGTTTTTAAATGTTGCCGGTTTCAGTTTCCAGACGTCGGCGAGCCGGCGATGATTCCCGGTTGCCCTTCATTGCACGTTGCTCTTCCAATGTTCCAGATCCAGGTTTGTTCACAGCACGAGCGGTGAAATCTTCGAGTTCACCTAATTAAGATGCCGCTGCGATGATGGACGGGGGCTGAGCCGCATCCAGGAACGGCGAAGGCGGCGGTAGCTGCTGGGTGCTGTTGGTGTCTTCATCGTCCTCCTCGGCGTCCCACAGGAATCCGGCGTACGAGCCCAGGACATAGCTGTAGCAGAGGCAAAGAGCACCGTGTTCGGTCAGCACGCGTGATCTGAACTGACACAGAGTACATAAACAGCAGAGGTAGGTGGAAGGTGAGGCGGCGATCGATCGACGGCGCTCGATCACGTACCAGTCGTCGGGCGCGGCCTGGACGGCGCGGGTGTAGTAGGCGTCGGCGCGGTCGGCGTCGCGGGAGGTCTCCCAGACGAGGCCCGCGTAGAGCGCGAGCGCCTCGGCGTCGCCGGGGCTGGCGAGGATGGCGCGCTCGCAGTACTCCTGCGCGCGCGCGGCGTCCCCCTCCACCTCGCTGAGGAAGCGGGCGTAGTTGATGAGCAGCAGCGAGTTGCCCGGGTCGGCCTCGATCATGCGCCGGTAGTGCGCGTCGGCCGAGGCGCGGCTGTCGCTGCCGTCCTGGCCGCCGCCGCCGCTGGCCTTCCGGCCGCCGCCGCCGCCTCCCCCGACGACGCCGTCCTCCACGAGCGCCACCGCCGCGGCAGCCGCCAACGACGACTCCAGCCCCGTGCTCGTCAGCAGCCGCCGTAGCGGCACCGGCGCCGGCGCCCCCGCGGCGACGTCCTCCTCGTACTCGATCTCGCCCTCTTCCTCCTCGTCGACGGAGAAGGCGGCGGACGGGGACGCCGACAGCGGCGTGGCCCTGCCGTACTCGTCCTTGCCCCGCACGGCGGGGACGAGCGGCCCGTTGGCCAGGTCCCCGTCCGACATAGCGCGGCACAGCGCCGGCCCGTGCCGAATCGACGTCGCCGCCGCGGCCGACGACGGCGACAGCACGGCGAGGTGGCCCGCCCCGGCGCCGTGCTCGGCCAGCGCGCGCGCGCAGTTGAGCAGCGGCGACGACGCGCTTCGCAGCAGCATACCGTCGCTCCTGCTGCTCTGCGACTGCGGAGGAGTAGAAAATATCAGCGCTGTTGCCTTGCTTTGCGAGTGGCCACTGACAGCCTCGCCACGGCGCGGGGCCGCGGGTATTTAAACGGCCGCGCGCGGCGCGATCGCGCGCTCACGTGACGCCGTCCACCGTGGCGGGGCAGCAGTGGGCGACGCACGGTAAGGGCACGCGGGCGCGGGCCCCGGTCTGGCCCACCGGCCGGCGGTCGCCGTCGGGTCGTGGGACCCGTGGGGTAGTGAAGGTGGCGAGGCGGGCCCGGATAAAAGAGCGTGGGACCGGGCGGAGGCGAGCGGACGGACCAAACGAGCTCGCGGGCTACAAGACAGCGCGCGGTGGTGGGGCGGGCGAGCGCGACGGCGGTTAGGCTAGTGGGCACCGGTGGCCGTGCGCCACTGTCCACTGCTCATTGGCCAGCCTGCCGCCGTTTCGTTACTGTGTCCATGGCTGCCATGCCCGGACAGCAACCACGGTGGGTGGTGGTGACCTGATGAAGCGAAGCGAAGCGGAATGCGCGCGCGCACTGTCTGTCCACTGCTGATTGGCTGTCGCGTGCTCTTTGTTACCGTCTCCATGTGGCGGCCATGCGGGGACAGCAAAACCAGGGTTCACCCTGCTGGCCTGAAGCGGAATGGAATGGAATGTGAGCGGCAGAGTATGTGGAGCAGGAGCACACGCCGCAAGGCCAAGTTCAAGATGATCACTCACTCGCGTGCCCCGAGGAAAGATCGATGGAATGGAGAGGCGTTTGCTTGGAGGCGACGCGGGAACGGCCCAGCTTCACACGGTCGTGTAGAACGAGTCGCGCGTTCTAGATTCGCGGGCGGGCCACTGTTTCGTTCGGTTGTTGCGCGCGTTTAGCAGAGCTGGTGTTGCCTGGTGCGCGCTTAGAGTGGCAATCTTGTGGCGAGCGTCCTTTATTTTGGACCCGCCGCCGCAAAGGGAATAGCGTGACCGGCGCGGTTGCTAACGAGCAGACTCCATTTCCTGGGGCAGGTGCTTGCGTGGCCGCTCCGCACATCTCTCAGCGTCCACTATTTGCCAACCTCAAGCTCCGGGAAGAGCAAGGCTAGATTCCTGCCGAAGCCCCGGCCGAAATGCCAAAGCAACCGCCGTGTTTGAACACCATTACAACATCTCGCCGCGCCATCCGTGTTTGGGTAATTACTACGGGTTTCTTGGCCGTGCTCCAGCGCGGTGGCGCGCGGGCAGACGCACAGCAACCTGATGCGTTCAGGGTGAACGGAACGCGCGCGACCACGGCAGCAGAGACGGCCCCGGGGGCAGTGTGTGGAGCACGCACGCTCACCGGGCGCGATCTCTTCCGCTCGCAACGTACGACCTGCCGACCGATGCCTTCTTGTTCCGTCGTTGCAACGTTGATGTGTGTCCATGTATGAGACCGTGAATGCGTACCGTACGTCATCGTGCCCGTGTCTCTCATCAGCCGTGTACAGTCGTCGCGGAACACTGGACGCCCGGGCAACGGTGAACCAAGCCGGACGGCGTGCGAGCGATCGAGCGTGCCATGTTTTTCCTCAGTCCCCCGGATTTTCTCTGCCCCCATTCACAGCCTTTTTTTCTTTTCTCCTGCGCGTACGGACGCGCGGGGAGAGATCTTTTCCTGCACGCGCAGCTCCCTTACTTCTACTAGTAATATCATGCGCAAATGGAACGAAGCAAATTTCTTTTCTTTTCTTTTTCTGTGGTGGCGGCGGCACGGTTTCACCTGGACCAAAGTGCGACCTGCAACACAGGATTCGTTTCTCTCCGAAAACGACGCAGGAACAGTCGAGGAGGAAGTCCGACCTGGCGCGTCGGAGCAAGAAAAATCTCCAAGATATCTCGATGGGGCTAGCAGCGGACGTCACATATTCACATGTGCGGGATCCATGATCTCGCGTGCTTCTCGTGTCAAATTGCATCGCTCCGTCTCCCGTATGTACCTTGCCAGACACGCTGAATGATTTATTTACTTTTCTTTTGTTTCGGTTACTTTTTTTTTGCCGGGTAGAGTACAGATCTTTTTAAAACTCATATTCATAGGCAAATTAAAATGTTATAAGAGCTTTTGGTTGCACGTCAAAGAGACAAAGACGACATGGCGCGGTGGGTGATAGTACATTGTCTATACCACTATTTTACACTATAAGCCTGCTATATAGCTGATGCAGACTTGTACTACATTGCTGATGAAAACACTATTCTCTTGATCAGCACATAATGCAGCTTCGATGATCAAGCGTCTGGTGCAGTGGCGCTGTCAGCGTTTGGGGCCTTTGGGCTAGCCACGCGCCCGAGAGAAAGCATCAGCTAGGCTTTGGTCCATTTCGACCAGAGCTAACGTGGCCCAGGGGTGGCCAACTTGGGCTGCAAATTCAGTCCAAACATCTGATGCAGAAGCTGAATGCAGAAAGCTAGCTAGCCCCCACGACAAGACATTTTTGAATAAATAACTTTCTATTCAATCAACCAAATGAATATTATCTCGATCCTTATATATGTGGCAAATCGTTATTACAAAATCTTACACTGCGAAATACATTGAATTAAAGAATTGCTTGATCTGATTTAAAAACCATATAAAGGAATACGTCTCATCATTAAGTTGAATATTTTCAATTATCCACCGCAAAAAAAAAAGACTATTTTCAATTATCGCTTCTAGTTGTAGCCACGCCTCAATGCTTGCTTGTCCCCAACCCAAGACCTTCTAAAATAAATCGAAGAAACACATGACATATCTTTTTCCGTTTCCCTTTTGACAAAGAGGTTACCTGTGCTGTAGACCACTATATCACATATGCTGTTACAAGATCCAAAACGCCCAGAGTAGATATGATTTTATTATGTCGTGTCATACTTGAACTTAACCCCACATGACGTAGAGTTTGAAGGGCCTCCTCCTTATACCAAACCTTTTTTTTTAGGTTTGGTGACTCACTAGCCATCCATTTTGTCAGGCTTTACTTGGGAGAGTGAATACGAGGAACAAATATTTCTTTGTTTCATTAGTCAGCTAGGAAGCTGTCATAATATGATAGAGACAAGGGCTTCAGCTCAACAATACACATCCATGGAAAATTCTGCTTGGAACCGCCCATGAGCTCATGCGCGCGATCTTTGTTCCTTCTACATGGGCAAATATTAAATCGATCATATGGCTAGCTATGCCACGCTACAAATCGATAGACCATTTTTCAACGAATCACATTAACAAAAAGGTCTCTCCATCCCCTGTTTGTTTATTTATAATGGAGATAAATAATATCACCCTCACATCAGGGGATGTAAGCAATTAATCACCCCCATGCATTGCCTGTATTCAGAACGAGGCAGGGAAGACGGGTTAAAATCAAGGACGCGCCCATGCAGGCTGCAATGTGTGACGGTTTTTCGTGGCGACACATCAAAGGCGGCGGAGAATAAGTTGAGAGAATCCTTTTCAGCTGTGCTTCCCACCATCGTTTTTCCCCCACCATCGTTAGCAATGGACAGTGGGTGCAACGACAACTACTATTATACTTTGAACAATGGAGTAATTAAACAACTGAACGAAGGCTGTAGAAGCAAATTAATGTCAGAAATTAAACAAATAGGCCTCGCAAGAGATGGCGAGCAAAGCTTCTGGCCCATTCACAGTTTGCTGCAGCAATTAGTGATACTCCTATGTGGATCAAGCTACGCCAACACCGTGGTGGAAACTGGAAAGGATGGCACTGTTCAGGAGGGACCCGAAGGGCTTCCTACGTTTGTGCTGTGCTCTGGGGCGGTGAACAAGTTTGACTATTTTCCTGCCTGTGCTTTTTTTTCTTTTCTTTTTTTTGCGAAAAATTCCTGCCTGCGCTTTTGTAGTAGGGTCTACGGGTTGTCTCCTTTTTCTTCTGTAGAAAGGTAAGCTCAATCATTTAAATGATGCACAATGTCACATATGTAACAGAAGGAGACGCATACATGTCTCCTATTTGTTCCATACCTCCATGCATGCATGCTTCCAAGTTTTATATGCTGATTAATGGATCACGCATATTGACAATCCGTGCTATAGGCTGTGAAGTTGCAACGAAGGATGACGGCAGAGGCATGTAAACAAATATGTTCCAAAACCAAACACGAGCTAAATGCTATTTTCACTGCCCACATAGGCGTATGGAAATGCTGGCTCCTATTGCCTTGCACTACAGAACGAGAGGATCTTTAGGACGTGTAAGCGTCTTTTGCTAATCAACCGCTCTATTCAACTGATGATGAAACAATATCGTGAATCACTAAACAAAGAGTAGGTCATAAACCACAAAACTGACTGACCTGAGGCTGAGCACAACTATTACATGATTAATTGATGCGTAAATATGACTTCAACATTGAGATAGTCAATGCATACCTCTGCAGCACAAGGAAACACTTAAAGTCTACGTGTTGTGATAAGTACAATGTGCTAATCTTTATCAGTCACCTTCCATATATGTCCTTGTTTATGAATGCTGCTGATGTGTACATGTTATGCATTTGCTAATTGAATTCACCAACCGTACTTATCATGTCCAATTTATTTGCAAACAGTACAATTTATGGTGTAATATAGTAGGGTACTCATTTTATATTTTTGGTGATATGAGATTAGGCAAACAAACACCTTTCCAGAAAGGAGGCAGGCAAACGTACATTGGCTGATCCATCATCATCCATGGTCCTCTATGGTTCAACAATCAGCTTGTTCGCCAAGCCTGCTGCTTATCAGCAGCTACAGTGTTCGCAGTTATTTCTTCAGCAGCCGCTACAGTGTTCGTAGTTATTTCTTCAGCAGCCGCTACAGTAAAACAGCTGCAAAACAGCCTGCCGAACAGGGCGAATGGTTAATTTACTATCACACTTCACAGTTCATACACCATTGAGTCGTTGACATGGCACATGTGATGTGCATATATATGGATCTAGAGGCTTCCACGAACAAATCATACCAAATAAACTTGCGATTAGAGACACGCGTGTTGCGCCATACGCCAATCGAATTGAATCAACAAATGTGTTACGTGCTCAGCGATCAACGCCCTAGCTTTGATTAGGTTACTAGATTAGTTTGTTTTATATTTGGTAAATGCAGACATGTTGGCCTCATTAATAGTTTATCCCCTTAGTCGTTGCTCGATGGAGACTTGAGATTTTATTAGTTAACGAGTTTAATTAGTGGTGTTTGCGTGAGGTGCACCGTTACGTGTTGTGGTGCTTCTCGCGCAGTAGAACGTTGAACACTCATCATGTCCCAAACGGCGTGCGCAAAGGATCAACGCTGCCATATGCATTTTGCCGTGTTGGGATTGCGAGACAAATGCTGCAGTTGCATGCTGTATGCAAACATGCAAAAGACCGGAATGTTTTTCAATTATCTAAAAAAAATGCCGCAGTTTCATTGCCTTGGAATTTGTGGGATTTTTACATGGTTTGCAGGAGGAGCACGAACTCACATACATAGGACCCACAAGTACTCTGACCTCACTAATGGTTCAAATATTCTTTCTCAACTATTTTGTAACTTTAATCAAATAGTGGGAAAATTAAAGTATAGAGACCGTCAACATGATGTTGCGCAAGGGCATGTTGCGGATTTTTTAGATTTAAACGGCGTTGTGCTTTCAGCGGTATGTCAAGTGACCGTGGACAGCAAGGTGCCAGCGGTGACTTCGTCAATCTCGAGGATTTGTCGGCTCGATCTTCGAAGATGCTTATATAGGTAGGGTTTGCGTATGTGCTTTCATAGTAATAGGTGTGCTTGTGAGTGTCTGAGTTGTATTGTATAATCGCAAAAAAAAAGATGATGATTCTTTCTGTTGTATAATACATGCGTGCTCACCTTTATGAATACGTGCGTGCACACCTTAACACTTAAAGACTTCGAAGGGCAAACCGGCAGGTGTTCTGCCATTTCATTAAAGAAGGAGGAAAACAGAGCGTAAAACAGAAAAGGTCCCAGGAACCGGCAGCTTATGCTGCCTGAACAAAGTTCTAAGCGGGTCTAAAAGAAGAAAACGAAAAACTGGAACTTTATAGGTCAAACAACATTAATCCTTTGGAGCTAAGCTGTACTACTCAAAATTTCAGCAACATCCACATTATATTCGCGCTCCTGTTCTGCAGCTGCTAGCAGTGGATTTCTTCTTGCAAGATTGTATTGGTTTATTTCCTCCTTTGCTCTGAAAGCCACTTGCTCCCACTCTTCTTCTTTTCCCTGAAAAATTCTTCGGTTTCGTTCTTTCCAGATGTTCCACCAACTATAAAGAATCACCCCAGTGCGGAATCGCTTATCTACCTTTGGCATATCTCTGCAGATTTCCTCGAGCCAACTTGCCACTTCAGGTTCGCTTGGATCAGAATCTGGAGCATAGCTCCCTGTACCTACAAAAGAGAACCAGCCACATACTTTCTCTAACACATGGTTAGAGTATGAACATTGGGTTAGAAGATGTGATGTGGTTTCGGCTTCATTTAGGCACAAGGGACAGATGACACCGTTGTCCCATCCTCTTATGTCCAAGTTGTCCGCTGTTAAGATTTTCTCGTGCAGTGCTAGCCACGCAAACATAGTCACCTTCGGTTCAGCTCTTGCCTGCCATAGCGTCTTGGTGTCAATAACACTTAAAGACTAATTAGCCCTAAAATACAACATATGTGTCGAGTTACCGAATGAATAATTAGTCATGAAATACAACACCCATGCCATGTATAAGAATTGTACCAGTTCGTGAGTTTCACCGCCAACAATATAGCCAGCTAAGCTACATTCAGTTTGTTCAACTACGCTCAGTTTGCTATACCCGCGTCTTTGAAGCATGATATATCACTTACTCTATCGGTTTATATAATGCCTCTTGATCCATTTTATCTTCCATCTCACTCTAATTATTTGACATTTTATTTAAAATTGCATAATTGAAGTTGTAATGTTTTGCGGGTAATATTTGTGGTGGGTGTGAAGTTTTTCATTTGTACTAGTATTTTAGAGCAACGAGACATGAATCTTTTGTATTATTACGTTTAGTGGATACCCTGTGGCTGATGGGAGAAAGCAGTTGCTGTTGGCCATGAAATTCCCCAGTCAGGGGTTTGGTTACTGTGGTACTGTGTCGAAGCTGAAACGGGTGGAGTAATAAAAAAAAAGTAAAAGCCATTTCTTTTCCAGTTGGAAAAAGGGAACAGCACGAAACAGGAAGCAGGCCCGCTCAGCGCCCGCTGGAGACGAAGGCGAAGCTTGCTGCTGACTCACGCGGCGACGGCGGCGCGTGTCGTCGTTTTTATATATAGCGACACGACCGGCCGCCCTCGCCTCAAGCAACCAGTACCCCTTGGCTCTCCGCCTAGGTTGCTGCTGTTCCGTCCAGCCCGTCAGCTGGTCGCATCGATCGCGCACGCAAGCGCCGGCAGCGAAGAACCCCGGGCGCCGTCGCCGGGGCTGCGGCGAGTGGAGGCGGCGGTTGGAGAAGCGGGAAATGGCGGGTGCGGGCGGGCGGAAGAAGAAGGTGGGGCGGTACGAGGTGGGCCGGACTATCGGGCAGGGCAGCTTCGCCAAGGTCAAGTTCGCCGTCGACTCAGAGACGGGCACAGCCGTCGCCATGAAGGTGCTCGACAAGGACACCATCCTCACCCACCGCATGCTGCACCAGGTAGGTACCCCGGCGTCGCTCCCTAACCCTCATCCGCCCTCGATCTCTCGCTCTCTCGACCGCTACAGGCACAAATCCAAATCGGATTCCTCCAACTCCCCATTTCCGCTTGATCCAAGCAGCCTCTTTTTCTTTTCTTTTTTTCCATTTCTCCCGCCTGCCCTTTTGATCCCGGGCGAGACGAGGGCGAGGTATCCTTGAATGTTCCGTCGGAAAGGTGGGGAATTCCGGGGGCGCGCAGCGGAATATACCTCGAGAGCAACGCAGGCCACACAGCACCTGATGATTACGTTAACCCGAGCAAAGCGCCACCACTTATTCTTGGTTTGTCACTCCCAGCTCGATTTGAGCTATCGTGTCCCGTTCGACATAATTTTTTGGTCTGAGAGGCCGATTCTCTGCGGCATTTGGGGCACCACTAACACAAGTACCCGATGTGGGAGCGGCAAGTGGGTTGACTTGTGCAGCACTGCCAACGTAGTTTGGAATACGCTTGTGATCCTTGTCCAGGATGTTCCTTTCAGCGCATTTATTTGAGGGTGCTATTGAATCATGGAATGTGTGTGTGAGAGAGAGAGATTAAAAGATTGTTAAGACGACTCCATAATCCAGATTGGTAAGGAAAGAGCTTACGCTCTATCCAAGACCGGGCTAGATCAACATTAGTCTCTTGTGGCTTAACGACTCTTCATGTGCTCATCCCTTCCGCTTGTGCTTTAAGCAATCTTTTGGTATGATGGTTCATGGTTCTGGAAGTAGGTACATAGGCTCAGGTAGTTACCGAATTAGGATTGGGCAAATTGATTGAACTGTTCCAGATTTTGGTTTATTTTAGCGTGGATACACATTTTTCGGTGTCTATACGAATTATAAATGGCTAGAGAAAATATAAATTTGTCCATCCTCCAAAGAAAGCACCGTCACTTATGAGTTTTTTTTTTGGTCTGTTTTCTAGATATACATATCAACATACACTTTGTCACTTTGACATGACTATCGAGTTTTAGAAGCGAGCATAATCTCCTTCACCGATTTACTACATATCTTTGTTATTCGAGCTTACCTCTTGTTTCTTTGCAGATCAAAAGGGAAATATCAATAATGAAGATTGTTAGGCATCCTAACATAGTTAGGCTTAACGAGGTATTTCATAAACATGCTTACAAGTTTCTTTGGTTTACTTGTATGGCTGTTTATCTGAAATTTGTCATTTCTAATTTTTTATATTCAGAGTTACCAGCTTTCCTTTCCTCATTTGCATTTTTATTATTGCAGGTGCTAGCTGGCCAGACAAAGATATATATCATTTTAGAACTTATCACTGGAGGCGAACTGTTTGATAAAATAGTAAGAGAAGTTTATTCTTTACGATATTACCTATTGAGTATCTTAGTTGCTCATTACTCCATTTTGTGTATAGTGACTTCTACTGTGAATAAGCTCCATTTCTTTACAAAGCATGTTTTCTAGTTAATTTAGAGTAAACCTACCTTCTCCCTAATAGAAATAATATTAAATGCTTCCCCACTTGAACAATGTCTTTTGCTGTATATGAACCCCCGTTCCATATTACACTGTCAATCAAATGTACAAGAAACTTGTTCTGAATATATAAGGTCCATCACTTCGTAATGGGCAGTTGAAGAAACCCTGGTTACCTATATTATTTACAAGGAAAATTCTTATATGATCCAGTCAAACAAATAGTTCACAGCTGTAAAGTAAATGAGGAGTGAAGACAATCCATTGGTAACTACAGATGACTTAGGATTTACATACTTTTATTTGAAGGACCATAGAAGCGTAGGTTGGTTGATTTCTTTTTTTATGTAAATAATAATCTATCGTTACTAATACCATTGAATATCTGTAGGCCCGGCAAGGAAAGCTTCACGAGAATGAAGCTAGAAAGTATTTCCAGCAGCTTATCGATGCCATTGATTATTGCCACAGCAAAGGAGTCTATCACAGAGATTTGAAGGTTCTATTCCAGATAATAGATAATTTTCTTTTGAGTTGCTCACTAACCACAATTTTCTCATGCTAAATTATTTGTTCCTTCTTTAGCCTGAAAACCTGCTTCTCGACTCACGTGGAAACTTAAAAGTTTCTGACTTTGGACTCAGCACACTGTCCCAGAAGGTAAGTTTAGGTGATTTCTTTTGTTGGGGCTACCAAGTTCTATTTTTGTCCTACTGAGCTGACCGAAAGCTTTCCGCTCAGGGAGTAGGCCTTCTTCACACAACATGCGGGACACCAAATTATGTTGCTCCTGAGGTATGCGGAACACCAAATTATGTTGCTTCTGTCATTTTCTTCATATTACACGCTTCTCTAGACCAAATCCGAGCTGTGCAAA
This sequence comes from Eragrostis nindensis, assembly GCA_012490785.1. Lineage (NCBI taxonomy): Eukaryota > Viridiplantae > Streptophyta > Magnoliopsida > Poales > Poaceae > Eragrostis > Eragrostis nindensis. The sequence continues at coordinate 239,689 of JAAXCT010000206.1, forward strand.
TGCACATATAGTTGAACTCTGTTAATTTGGATCACTATTTTAGGTGCTCAGCAGCAATGGCTATGATGGATCTGCAGCAGATATTTGGTCATGTGGTGTTATTCTTTATGTTTTAATGGCTGGTTACCTTCCCTTCGAGGAAAATGATCTTCCAACCTTGTATGATAAGGTGTTCACTTCTTTTCTAGTGTGCAATTGTGCATAATCTTTATATCATAAATACTTTGATCCGCTCAATTGTTTTTCTTGTGTTAGACTGGAATCTGACACCTTTTTTCTTGACTGCGATTGTGCATTTCTAGATAACTGCAGCTGAATATTCAAGCCCGTATTGGTTTTCTGATGCCGCTAAGTCATTGATCCAGAGAATACTTGATCCGAATCCAAGAACTGTAAGCGCAAGCACATGCTTGTTTAGTTCATTTTCTAGTATCTGGAACAAAGTTTATCTTGTGACTTAGAAGCGTCCAGAAAATTTTGGCTGCCAGTTAGTTACATTCTACTAACTCTTTCAATCAAATAGTGGCTGAACTGTGTATAGATAATTATTTATACTTTTGGTTTAGTGCTATGTAACTATTTCACAAATCTTGTATGCGTAGCCAATGGCAGAAAGGTATAACAGAATGCATATCTAGTCCTAATAATCTTTCATCCAGCAAAGACATTTTAATTATCTGTATTTGCGAATGAATGCTGTCAGTTTCTTATGCCTGCGCTGTCTATTGCAGCGCATCACTATTGAGGAAATAAGGGCGGACCCATGGTTTAAAAAGTACTACGTAGCCATCAGGTGTGGTGAAGTTGAAAATGTCAATCTGGACGATGTACAGGCTGTTTTTGACAATATTGAGGTCTGTGAGTAAACTATTAATCGGTGCATTTGTGAGTAAAGTATTGACTGTTGCATCTATGGCTTGTTATATAAATTTAGCTATCTTTTGTTAGAAAAATAGTTATCTTCGTCCAGAGTCACCTGAAAGTTGCCTATGGCTCGATTGTCAATTTGAAGCTATTGTTTCTTATGTTATTTCATACTATTTTTTTGCTTCAGGATAAGTATGTGTCTGAGGAAGTGACTCAGAAGGATGGTGGTGGTCCTCTTATGATGAATGCCTTTGAGATGATTACATTGTCCCAAGGTTTGGATCTTTCAGCATTGTTTGATAGGCAACAGGTAATTTGTGTCTCGTTTTAGTCAGCATGTCAGGCCGCTTAAATGGTACTTTAAATTTACAGTAATGTTTGAAACGTGATGGAAGATTATTGCGTTCAGATATGAATTGGAACTGACACCCTTTTCATCATCAGTGATGTTTCATGAAATTAGAACCACTTCACCTGTGCCACTGCACCTGGTGCTTTGCTCGCGTCGACTACAGTTCCCCTAGTTCCCGTAAGGTTAGGTTAGAGATAGAAGAACTTATCAGTAATTTTTCTCTTTTATCAAAGTATCTGCCCAGACCTATGTTTTCTGTTCGTCCTTGTGTGGGCAGTTCCCTCGATAAAGTGCAATTAATTATTACAGAGTTAAGCTACTAATATATATAACAAATGTCAAAGTCAAACCTTGCCCTCGTTAAGTTGAAGGCAAACTATGCGAAAGACTCGTCATACTAGGCTAACCAGCTTACTGCGTTTGGGTTTTAAGATTCAAGTACTGGATCTAACACTATCACACGGCAGCAACACAACTCAACTACACCCTCTAGACTGGCAGACTGCTATATTTGACGTATGTAAAGTATTGCAATCCCGAGAAAGTACCACTTAACCAACAGTCTTGAGCAACAAGGCATTGTTCAGTAGCAAGAGCAAAGCAAACAGTTCAAGGCCTACTCGAACTTGATAGCTTGGCAATCTGTGATTAACTCATGTTTTAGACGACAAACGATACATGTAGACATGGCGTTATGATGTTATGTGCATGCCGGTTTTGTTTAGACATCTCTATATTGTGCTTTATGAATAACTCCAGTGCTTGTGAAGAAGCATATTTTGTGGTCCTGTGCCTCATGTGTCACACGGAGTTTCTTTCTGTAGGATTTCATTAAACGTCAAACTCGTTTTGTCTCGAGAAAACCAGCTAAGACTATAGTAGCTATAATTGAAGCTGTTGCTGAGTCCATGGGTCTCAAGGTCCATTCCCAGAATTACAAGGTAATTGTGGAAGCGTTTGCTTGTAAGAACTATCCATTGAATAAACATTTAGCTTTATCTTGATAATGTACTGATGTATATTTGCTGACCTTGCAGTTGCGGCTCGAAGGAGTATCATCTAACAGAATGAGCCCGTTTGCTGTTGTTCTAGAGGTAGTCACATCCAGCCCTTTAGTTTCTTTCTTGTCTCGACTTTATACAATCATTCTCATTCTGTTAAGTGCACTTACCAGGTTTATGAAGTTGCGCCTTCTCTATTCATGGTTGATGTTCGGAAGGTCGCAGGTGACACTCTGGAATACCACAAGGTCTGTTCTTTTTGCATCTCATCCTTAGTACTAACAGAATATTTGCCATCATTGTGTTTGAAGGATAGTATTGTGGCAAATGAGCATTAGCAGATAACTTTCCTAGATTGGGCTCGTTGTATGACTGGGCTAGATGGTATGAAAAGATTGACCTTTTTAGTGACAAAGTGCACTGAGTATGATATGCTTGCCTAGCATAATATGCAAACATATGATATCTGTTGGCCTGATTTTAGGCCTATGGGAAGTTTGAAGCAGTCAACATGCATTTGCGCCTCTGGGCCTGGGTGCTAGTTCAAGTGTCCAAAAGCAAAGCAATGACTAGATGATTTGAGCAGTTTGATATTAGAAAGTGAAAAAAAAACAATGAAAAATGATTACAACAATAGGGATTGTGGTTTCATTAATAACAAACTGCCTGTTTAAAGCTTTTGCTTTTTATTCTGCCTTCTGATTAGGGTCTTTCAACGGCTGTTAACTTGGATGTTGTACTCATTGCAGTTTTACAAAGACCTTTGCTGCAAGCTTGACAGTATAATCTGGAGGCCAATAGAGGTTTCTGCAAAGTCCACGCTGCTGAGGACGACGACCACTTGCTAGCCTAGAACTAATGATGTAAGCTAGTAACACCCACATCACTGAGTTCCTAGCTGGCAAAGATGAAAGCCATTGCTCTTCAAGCTGGGATTCATAACAGGTTCTGAAGTTTATTTTTCGCAGGCGACACATGTACCATAGCTGAGTCTTAGTTGAATAAACAAGGCAGCTTACGACATCTGATGTTTGTAGCGTTAATTAGTGTAGATAATAATAGATAGTCTGTATAGTGCCAGTTGTGCAGTTTGTATGTAATGGCAACATGAATTTCCGCTAGAATCGATTCCTTGGTTGTGTATCTAGGCAATAAGCTGAGTCATGTAAAATGCTTGATAAATGCAAGATCATTTTGACTTTGTGGAGGGCACATCATTTTGCTGGCCCTAGCTGGAATGACTTGTGAACGTTTAGGAAAACTGTTTTGGATGCAAAGGAGGTTGCTGATTCACTATCTCCGTGGTGCTCTGTCCTCGCATGTTGCTCTAAAAAGGGTCACTGCTGCTCTTTCTTTTTCCGATTAAAGGGGAAAAAAGTCCTGGCTTTTGCCTCAAACAAAGCTACAGTAGTACAGCAGACAAGTGGCGCTGCTGCTAAACAGAAACCGCAACTATACTGAATTTTACAGTCTCTGATGCACCGCAACTATACTGAATTTTACAGTCTCTGATGCCATGTTGTTTTTTTCGAAAGATCTGATGCCATGTTGTTAGCCACCAGTTCCAGCTCCAGGTTCAGGTGAACCCGAGTCACTTGACCTCCCTACCTGAATGTCAAGCTTCTGATGTAAAAGCATCTTAGTAACGAAACTACTGGTAATTTCGTCACGCAAGTTATGAATTTTGGGGATCAGGAATCGAGCAAGTGCACGAGCAGCAAAAACAGGTCAGAGCGGACGAACAGCCTCACCTGGACGAGGTCAGGAGCTTCCAGGTTCAGATGAACAGCAAAAACAGGATCGGAAGGGAATCAACGCGTTGGGCGTACGCTTCTCCGCCGTCTGCATTGCTGAATAGCTCTACTGCATCTCCTCTGTCGTCTGCAGGCTGTTGAGCTTCGGCTGCCAACAAGTGGTTCACAGTTCACACCATTGCCGCCCGCCATTCTACGCCTTGCGACGGTTGGGAAGAGGTACGGATCAGGCCAACATGCCCATCCCGGCCAGTACGAGATCAGTCGCGCACGCGGAGGCGGCGAATGGCGTGCGACTCCAGAGTCCGGTCGTAGGCGGGGAAAAGATGAGCGGGGAGGCGTCGGTGCATGTTCTTGAGCAGAAGATCTGTCGCCGGGATGAGGCTTTGCTCTTCTCGGGGGGCGAGGGAGGAGAGGACGCCGGCGGCGGGCGGAGCGGGATGCCGGCGGCGGACGAGGCCACCCGAAGCAAGGGCCAGGGGGTGATTTGTAATTATTTGAACCGAAACCAGGGGTCATATGTAATTATTTAGATCGCGACTATTAATCGCGATCCAAACTAGAGGGCCATATGAAAATATTAAGGGGGTAATTTGCAATATGGAGATCCAAACTAGGGGGCGATATGTAAATAAATGGATCGCGGTTATTAATCGCGATCCGTTATCAGGGGCCGTTTTGTAAAATTCTGGAGCCCGGGATCGCGGTTATTTCTCGCCGCCGCCGGTGACCTTTGTTTTGCTCTGGCCTCCGTCCGCCCCGCAGCCTCGGCGACGGCGGCGCCTCCCAAACTCCTGCCGAGCAATTCTCCCGCGGCCGTGCGTGGTGCGTTCGGCTGCGCCTGCGCTCGTCGCCGTCCCACAAGGACTAGCGGCAGATTCCACCTCCAGGGAATTCGTCCGTACACAAATTCTCTAGCATTCGTGCAGGTGATATCCACTGGTTCCCTCTCGTTTGTCCGTGTCTCCTCTTTGTTTGTGTGTTAGCTGGTGGCGCCGTGGCTACCGCCGGCAGCTGCCTACCAGGTGGGGAGAAGATGAAGGTGTGTTCCTTTTTGGGGTGCATTTCGAATATTCGATCTGGTGCTATTACATTGGTTCCATGTTCGTGGCATCTGAATTCATCTTACAGCTTCCTCTGCATTTTCCTCACCTTTTGTTATCAGCAAAGTGTCATAATTATTGATATGTCAGAATATCACCAGGACGGGTTACTGAATTTGGTGAGGCTGGAAAGCCTGGTACTAGATCAGCTGAAAATCATGCAAATGGTGGGAGGAATGCTTCAAGAACCTGGCGTGATGTCTCTGCTAATGACATGCCATCCAATATTTCTGGACCTGGATGTATAGAACACACTCTAAAGTTGGCTCTTTGCCAGTTTTGACCAATCATTCTGGAGGAAAACCTCAGATCTGGTACATGTGAGAAGTACTGAACTCCCCTGTTTATGCAGTCCAGGTATGATCAGTCACCACGGGTGAAGCTGTTCGTTGGCAAACTGGGCGAATTTCGCTCATAAGAAGGTTGGCAAACTGGGCGAATTTCGCTCACAAGAAGGTCCAAGTGTTCTTTTGGATTCCCGGACATGATAAGTTGATAGCCTTTGCAACCTGGCAGCTCATCTCCAGACTGTCTGTTCTGCAACTCGGCACATGAAACTACCGATCATCTCCTCAGCTGCCTGTCAGCTCCATCCAGAGCATATGGACGGCGATCCTATCAACTAACAACGCCATCACCTCGGTTGATGATGTTTGCACAGAATGCTCATCTGCTTTCCAAAGCAGGCCGCCCGTTGTGGGAACTACATTGCTGGCTGCTGCCTGCTGGCGGTCCTGTGGTTACTGTGGAAACAAAGGATGCTCCCTGCGACTGCTACTCTACTCCAAGCACACATTCCTTCCTGAATGATTCGAGCCCCCCGATCGACGTCCACACAAGTTTTAGAAGATTGGTCCTCCTTAGTCGTGGATGTAAGTAGATAGCAGTTGTTGTCTTCTCCTTCTCTCTGATTTATTTTTTCAGAGATGCGTACCACCCAATGTAACAGACTGATGTTTGTGTTTCATTGAGAAAATTCTCAGTACAAGAAGAAAGATTACATTGAAATGCCATAACAATACACATAGTGGTTTCTGTTGCTCCCTGCAATGCTTTTACTTAATATAAATTCATGTATATCTGTGTTCATCGTGATATAATCGCTGTCTCTTACAAAAAATGATTTCACTCTTTTCCCATAGTATATGTATGATCCTTTCCACACATTTTTGTTAGCCAGTTCCAGTTTTTCTAAAGAAAATATTACTCCAGTTCCATTGCTTACAGTATCCAGAAAATTTTTGCATGTACAGAGATGAATGCTAAAAAGAATAGGCTGACAGACAGTTCAAAGGGACTACGGACTACCGTAGGTGTAATCACAACGAATTTCTTATTCGTCATTAACTTGTGTTTATTCGGTGGATTTAGCATTCAAGAAGACAGGAGTTATCAGACAACTTGTTAAAACCAACAGCAGGAACGGGAAATGGTAAAATCCAACAGAAGGTAGAAGGTTGAGGAACCGCGGATTTGCGTCTCCAGCGGCCTCCCTCCACTCACTTAGGCTTAGCTAATTGGGCCGCCACTAGGCCCATACGACGCATTCGGTGGCCTTCCTCAGCTCGGATCCAGCCACTCCACGGCCCAGAGGCGGTCGCTAAATAGCGACCACTGACTGGTTCCGGAACAAAGCAGCTCCTCTCAAAAAAAAAAAAAAAGACTGGTTCCGGAACAAAGCAGCTGCCACCCCGCCACCCCGGTCGCCGACGTCGGCGCGCGCACGCCGCGGTCATCTCCCTCCCGTCGCCGTCTGCCTCCAGCACCGGTCGGGAGAGCGTGGCCTCCGCGAAGCCGGCAGCTCGTCCGATCAATGAAATGTTCCTCGGCAGGGCTCTTGGCTGGGCGCCACGCCGCGTCGAGGCAGCTCCATCCGTTCTGTTTAGACGCTTGCGCTACGACATTGTCATGTGACCATCGAGCATTTGGCTTAGCACGTAAGGACTCATTTGTGTTCCCAGCATTCTGTTGGTTGATGGAGGACAAACCGAGCGCAACGCAAGTGTGGATGGAGCTGCAAGGAATTGTTGCAGTCTCTTCAAGTTTGGTCGGTCGTCTCGTGCCGAGCAAGGGCTCATCATCCGGTCGGTCGAGCTGCCTCTCGATCTCATACCTGCTCCTGAACAATGGACAGTTTTCCCCGCCTTTTTTCCGTCCTAGAAGAGAGCGAATACAACACACGTTGATAGAGATTATCTATCCAGGTCATTTCAATGTGTAACCAGCGTTTAGCTCCCTACATAAACAAAGTGTCACGGGTGCAGCATAACCACACCCAACTCTTGATGTCATGCTGTTCGCCACTAGTTCCGAGTTCAGATGAACCTGCACGACGTGCGCCGATGTCAAATCCCCGGAGTGCGAAAGCGCCGAGCTTTATTCAAAGAAAGGACCGGCGTTAACGTTTTCGTCAGGCCAAATGGCGTAGGTTTTTGGGCAAGTGCATGCACCAGTCGGAATAAAAATACAGAGCAAAACAGGGGGATGCGCAGGGAGGATTGTACCAGGTCTAGCTAGAGCTTTGGCTTGAACGACCATCATGCCCCTTTACCAACTCAGGAAGTAGCACCTATCAAAAAAAAAAAACTCAGGAAGTAGCACAGGCGCATCATCAAAGGAACTGCTTGCCTTGGTTGCGGCCTCACCTAGAACTTGGTTGTCTGGGGGTTGTTCGGAGAGTTTTGTCAAATGCTCGTCTCGCATACAGCTAACCGAGCAGCAATGATTCAAGTTCTACAGCTCAAACGCATACAGCTAACTGAGCGGCAATGATTCAAGTTCTCCAGCTCAATCACGGCGCTGAAGAACTCATGTCCATTTAGCATACGATGTGGCATTTTTAAAGCTCCATTTTTCAGAATCAGTTCAAAACTACTGGGTTTTCCTAATTTTTTTTGGCAGGAGAACTGGTCAAAACAATATTCTTCTGTGCGTAACAAGAAAATCTTACTGGCACTAGTATCAGTTCCGAGCCATGTCTAGAAACCGAGCGTGACTGGACGATCCTGGTCTCAGTTAGACAAGTTCGTACAGTTCAGTGTCTAAAAGGCCATTCACAATTCATAAGCACGCACCAAGTTTCCCTGTAATATAAGGACTTCACTTTACATAATGAAACAGCACAATAGCCATGATCGTATAAATATGATCACAGCACAAAAGGGGAAGAAAGTCCTGGCTTTCGCCTCGAACGAAGCTACATACTGAACTTTACCACAAAGTGTCTCTGATGGCATGCTGTTTGCCACGAGTTCCAGCTTCCAGGTTCAGATCAGATGAACCTGAGTCACCTGATCACCCCCCTACCTGAATGTCAAGCTTCTGATGCAAAAGCATGTACCACTTATTCAACGAAACTACTGATATTTTCGTCACGCCAGTTATGGTATTGGGGGATCAGAAATCGTGCGAACGCATGAGCCAGGACACTGGAGACCAGTGCAGCAACAACAGGTCAGAGAGGAATGGATGAACTGCCTCAATTGGGCAGGAGCTTCCAGGTTATGATGAACAGAAAAACAGGTTTTGGAATGAACGCGATGGGTGTGCGCTTCTCGTCTGCATTGCTCAATACCTCTGCTCCATTCCTTCTGCTCGCTGTTGAGCTTGCTGACTGCGTCGCTTCGGCTGCCAACAAGCGGGCTGCGGGCCACAACATCGTCGCCCACGTGGCTGCGGGCTCGCGGCACAGGTGCGCCATTTTCGAGGTGCGGATCACGTCAACATCCCCACCCCGGCCAGTACGAGCTCAATCGCGCCCACGGAGGTGGGGAATGGCACGCGGCTCCAGAGTACGGTTGTAGGCGGGGAGAAGATGAACGGGGAGGTGTAGGTGCACGTTATTGAGAAGTTGATTGGTTTCCGAGATGAGGCGTTGTGCTTCCGGCAGGCCAAGGGAGGAGAGGACGCCGGCAGCGGGCGGGGCGGGATGCCAGCGGCGGCGGATGACACCGAAACAGAGGCCAGGGCGCGATTTGTAATGATTTAGACCCAAACCAGGGGGCCATGTGTAAATATTTGGATCGCGACTAATAATCGCGATCCATGTGAGGGGGCATTTTGCAAAATTACGGAGCCCGAGATCGGCGGGTGAGGTGGCGCCGCCGCCGGCGACCTCTGCTCGGGCCTCCGTCCCCCCCCCCCCCCCCCCCCCCCCCCCCCCACGGCCTGCCTCGGCGGCGCCTTCCTGCGTGTACGCATCCAGGTAATTCATCCCACAAATTCTCTGGCACTCATGATTCATGAAGGTGATCTCCACCGCCGACGGATGGCGCCGGGCCCGCCCCGCCGCCGGCAGCTGCGCGCCGGGTGGGGAGAACGGAGAAGATGGAGATGTTTCCTTAATCGGGTGCATTTGATCCGTTTGTATTACATTCCCTGTTCGTGGCATCTGAATTCGTTTGCGAATGCATTTACCCTTTTTGTCATAACTGTCGATGTATCAGACGGACAGGTTGCTGAATTTGGTGATGCCAGAAAGCCTGGTAGATCGGGCATATGAATACTTGAAGAACCCGGCATGACAGTTCTTCCAAAGCCATGCCATCCAGTATTTCTACCTGGATGTAAAGAACACTCTAAATTTGCCTCTTTGCCACCAGTTTTGACCAATCATTTTGGAGGAAAACCTCAGATCTGGTACATGTGAGAAGTACTGAACTCCCCTGTTTATGCAATCCAGGTATGCCTTTGTCACATTATGCAATGCCATATATTTTACTGCCAAAATATAAGTGCAAATGGTTTCTTTTCACTTGGCCAGGTTCCTATACATTATCAGGGATCCAGGGTCACTGAACTGTTTTGCTAGTATTGTTATTATGCGACCAGTTTACGTTGAAATTCCTTCCCTGGATTCAAAACAAGTTGGCATCACAATTCACAACTGGGCGAATTCTGCCCCCAAGAAGGTCCAAGTGTTATTTTGGATTCTTACGTGATAACCTCTATAATCTAGCTACTCATATCCGGACTGTCTGTTCTGCAACTCGCCCCGTGAAAGCTATGGACCCTCTCTTTGCTGCCTGCCACTCCATCCAGAGCACATACCTCCGGTTGATGATGTTTGCACAGAATGCCCATCTACTTTCCAAAGCTAGTCACCGATTGTGGGAAACACACTGCTGCTGACGCTCATGTGGTTGGTGCGGAAATGAAGGAGAATTTTTTTGACGATGTCAACATGACAGCTCCCCTGGACTGCTACTCTACTCCAAGAACACATCCGTCTCGACGTCCCCACAAGTTTTAGAAGACTGGTGCTCCTTAGTTGTGGATGTAATTAGATAGCGGTTGTTGTTTTCTCCTTCTCTGCTTTGTTTTATCAGAGCGGTGTGCTACTGCTGCCAATAACAGACTGATGTTTGTTTTCCATGAGAAAATTCTCATGGAGGCTCCCGCACCGTATCCGTACTTTCCTAAAAGAATGTTTACATTGAAATGCCATAATTCATGTATATCTGTTTGATCGTGATAAATTTGGTGTCTGTCAGAAAAAGTTTGCACTCTTTTCCTATAGTATATGATATATGATTCTTCCACCTGTAACTATATATAATTCCACACATTTTTGTTAGGCGGATCCAAAGAACATGATCTGAGTACCCGGAAAATTTGCGCATGTACATAGATGAATCCTAAAAATAGGCGGCCAGACAGTTCAAAGGGTCCATCACAATGAACTTTGTATTCGTCGTTAACTTGTGTTTATATATTCTGTGGATTCAGCATTCAAAGAAGAGTACAAGAACATGTTAAAACCAACACAACAGCAGGAACGGAGATGGTGAAATCCAACAGAAGGCGGAAATTGCTGCCGAACCAGACGGGTCGAACAAACAAACGGGTCAAGCTTAGGCCTTCCTTCTCTCGGATCCAGCCGCTCGGTTCGATCCGACGGTTGCCGCGGCCCCAGGAGGCGGTCGCTAAACGAAATAGCGACCACCCCGGGTCGGGGGAACGAAGCAGCAGCCACCCCGTTCGCCGACGCCGGCGCGCGCACGCCGCGGTCATTGCCCTCCCGTCCGCCTTCTGCCGCCATCGGAGGGTGCGGGTCGGGATAGCGTGGCCTCCGCGGCGCCGGCGGCTCGTCGGATCGATTCAATGTACCTCGGCAGGCTCTTGGCTGTGCATCACCCTGCTGTGCGCACGGGCCGCTGGTGGTGAACAGAGAGGGGCCTATGAGCCACCGCGCCACGCGGCGTTGAGGCTTCGCAGGCGCGGCGCCATGCCGTGGTGATGTGACCATGGCGCGGCATCGACTCAGCTCCATCCGTTCTGCTGCTTAGACGCTTTCGCTACGACATTGTCATGTGACCATCCATCATTTGGCTTTAGCAGATAAGGTTTGTGTTCCCAGGAGGCCAGGAGCACAAACCGAGTGCGATGCAAAATGTGGACGGAGCTGCAAGAACCGATCGATGCCCACTTGCCCAGTTGCTTCAAGCCAGCTCGCTCGTCGTCTCGTGCCGATCAGCGACTCGTCATCTAGTCAGTCGATCAGAGCTGCCGCACCCGCACGATCTCCTACCTGCTTTCTGAACAATAGACAATTTTCCCCTCCTTTTTCCGCCCAAGAAAAGAGGAAGAATGCAACACATGTCGATAAAGGTTTATCTATCTGGGTTCATTTCGATGTATAACTGGCGTATAGCTCCCAATTATAAACAAAGTGTCACGGGTGCTAAAGGAGCTAAACCACCACCCAACTCTTGGTGTCGTGTTGTTCACCGCTGGTTCCGAGTTCAGATGAACCTGCACGCCGTGCGCGAAGGTCAAATCCCACCGAGCTTCATATATTCAAAGAAACGACCGGCAACACCTTTCGTCGGGCCAATGGCGTAAGTTTTGGGACAAGTGCATGAACCAGAAGAGTCTTATACAGTGAGCAAGAATCAAAATCCAGAGCAACAGGGAACGCGCAGAGAGGAAGAACTCAGGAAGGAGCACTAGCTGGCGCATCATCAAAGGAATTGCTGGACCTAGCTGGCGCAGTTCGAATGAATCCAAGTTTCAAGGATTTTGTCAGTTGTCTTGGTTGCGGCCTCACCTAGAACTCGGGTTCTCTGGAGGTTGCTTGGAATTTTTCGTCAAATGCATGTCTCGCATACAGCTAACTGAACAGCAATGTTTCAAATTCTCCAGCTCAAACGGCGCTGAAGAACTCGTCCTTTCAGGATACGAGATGGCAGTTTTTAAGCTCCATTTTTCAGTCCAATCAGTCCAGAACCACTGGTCTCCCTCCCTCTCGCTCTCTGGCATGAGAACTTGTTTAAACAATATTCTTATATGCGTAACAAGAAAATCATACATGACTAGAAACCCAACATGACTGGACGATCCTATTGTATGAAAAAAAAAACTGGATAATCCTGGTTTGAGTTGTACAGTTCAGTGTCTAAATGTTACAATTCACAAGAACACAAAACGCTTCCATGTAAGATAATATTTCACTTTGCATAATGGAACAAAACAATTTTGTGATGATGGTATAACATGATCACAGGACACACAGACTAGAATAGAAATACAAACTTTATTATTTTCCGAAGGTTGCAAAGATTACAGTACCCAACCATCTGCCTGCAAAATCAGGTCTCTGGAAAAGAAAAACAACCACACGAGGTTGTCATGGCAAGGTTCTCTATAGTAGACACCTTGTTAAGCCAGATCCCCAAGAACATAGGCAAACCCTAAAAGACACCGAGAGATTACAACAATCCATGACCAATAACACACTGCACACGACTCGAACTGGAACATACGCACTCAGAGAGACACCGAAGAAATGGAGCTAACCATCTCAACTGGGGACACAGACAATAGAACTTGCTATAAACTCGAGCGTTGGCATCTGCAACTCCATATCAGAAGTACTGGAAAAGAAGACACTTGACAGTACTTGAGCTCCAAACATGACTTGATAAACTGCATGGTGGTATGAAAACTGTGGTCACAAGGCTTAGATTGGGATGGAGGGGCAGGGTGCCACGTTAATGGCAGCCAAAGGCTCAAAGAACAGACATCCTCACAGGAGGGTGCTAGCAAAAAACAAGCCTTGGCGAAAAAAGCCCCTCCGGAAAACAACCAGCCCTGAGACACACAGGAAACCCACCATGACACAAACACGAGCCAAAAACCAGATGCTATGAAGCTTGACTGAAGTAATACTACTGCTGCTACTACTACGGTCGTATATTTGCATCTGGAGAAGGTTGACCAGCATCTCCAGCAACTAATCACCTTCTTGTTCCTCTAAGCGAGGATGTCGCACCGCCAGAGTTGCTTCTCCAGTGATGCAATGTTGTGGTTGCCAATGAAGTTGAACTGAAGATTGAGTCCCTCCAAAGATGAAGACATGCTGCCTAAGAAAGGAACACTCTTTTGGGTGACCATCATACAGCCAGACAGTGAGAGGATACGAAGCTTGAGCTGCTTTGCCGAAGATAAGACTGCAACACCATAGTCACTGACCATGCAATTTGAAAGATCAAGCTCGGCAAGCTGGCTGCAGCTCTCAGAAATGGCAAATAGACTTGCATCAGTTATCTTACTGCAGCCCTCAAGACTAAGGTGTGCAAGAGAACTGCCATGTGCCTTCACCAAGGCAGAAACAGCTGTATCTGTGAGATTCTCGCAACCATTCAAATCAACATGGACCAAACCACTCTCGGAACTCTTGATCAACGGAAGGAAGCCATTGTCAGTAACTGCACCAAGACCACTCAGGTTGACATTCTCCAATCGAGGGCAGATCATACCCACCACGGCCAAGCTGGCATCAGTGAAACCTGGGCAATCCTTGATGGTCAGGGAACCAAGTGACTTGCATACTGGAAGCTGTGCAGGTGCAGAGCACATGTCCTTGATACCGATGCACTTGACCAAAGAAAGAGCCTTAAACTTCGGGCTGCAGTTGAGGAGGAAAGCAAGAATGCCCATGAGAGTAACCTTGTTGCATTCTTCGATCTGCAAATTCTCCAAAACCTTTGCTGATTCAGCAAATTCCTTGAGGCAACCATCTGAGACCTTGCTGCACTTTTTGAGGTGAATAAGCTTCAAACTTGGGCAGAATTTGGCGATAGCAGCAAGGGCGAGATCTGTCATCCCCGGGCAGGAGGCGACCGTCATGCATCTGAGCTTCTGCAGGCCCAGGGCGTTGGCCATCACCCAAAATCCCCTCTCACCAACAACAGGGAGGCGAGCGAGAGTGAGATCCGTGATTGCCTTTCCATAGTACCCAATCACGGCAAGAGAGGCATCGGTAATGCTCAAACCCTGGAGTCGGACCTTGGCCAATGACGCGGACGCCGAGCAGATGAGGCCAGACACACCCTGGTCATCAACATGTGCACAATTCTTGATGTTAACAGCCTGCAGCTTTGCGCAGCACCTGCCAATTGACTTGAGACCCTCGTTGGCAACACCAGAGCATGCCTCAATGGTCAGCGACTTCAAGTCTGGGCACCCCTGAGCAACCGCGACGAGGCCCTTGTCTGTGATCAGCGGGCAGCCAGTGATGTCAAGACGCTCCAGCGAGTGGCACTCGGCGGCGATCTCGGCAAGCCCGGCATCTGTCACCTGCGGAACATCCCACAAGGCAAGTGAACGGAGCGCCGGGCAGCCCCTGGCGAGCGCAGAGAGGCCGGTGTCGGTGACGCCGCGCGCCGGGTGGCTCCCTCGGACGGAAACGCTCACGAGGCGGCAGCGGAGAGCGTCGCCGACGGCCGCCGCCGTGAGGCGGGCGTCCGTGGCCTCCTTGCCCTCGAGGGTCCTCTCGAGGTCTGCGTCGTCGCACATGAACTCGTCCTCGTCCTCGCCGAGGTACTCCTGGTTGAGGTCCGGCACCGCGGGCGCCGGGGCCAGAACGGCCTCGGACGCGCGGATGCCGGCGAGGAGCGCGAGCCAGCGGCGAGAGACGCACGCGGAGGCGCACCGCGTGCGGGCGCTCTGGACGCGGCGCAGGACCTCGAAGAGGCACTCGTCTGGGAGCGCGTCGAGGGACGGCTCCTCCCTCTGCTTCTGCCTCTTGGGTGCCGCCGCAGTCACGGCCTCGTCCGCCGCCGACGCGAACACGCGCTTCCTCGGCCGGACGCCGCCGAAGAGAGCCGAGCCGATTGCTCCATCACCTAATCCAGAAACCAACCAAACACCCATCAGCAGAGTCCAAGAAACCCAATTCTCACCAACGTTGCCCGCAATCTCACAAATGATCACCGGAAAGCAGGGAAATTTACCTCGGTATCCGTGGAACGGAGGCATGGCGATTCACCAAATGACCAAGAACGCCGTCTGGGACGCAGAAGCCTCCAAGAACGCCGCAAGAACCGAAACGAAGAGGAAAACAAACAGGAAGCACCAGGTGGCTGGGGAAGGAAGATTGACGGGAGAGCAGATGGCGCCGAACCCTATCGCCTTGCCGCGACAGGGAAAAAATGGCGGAGGAGGAGGAAGGGGGCGGGTTGGGGGAAGGCGGAGGAGGACGAGGTGGTGCGGTGAAGGAGGACCGACGGGTGTCGCCGGCTTTTTATTTGGTGGCCGCCCAAGGAAGCAAGTTGCCCAACTTGGGGCGCTATTCTTTGCACCTCCCTCTCATCTGGATCTGCCCTGCTCGGTTCATTGAACCTCCTCTTTCTCTCTCTGACTGGAGCAGGAGGAGATGTACACTGTGCTGGAAATTGAAATTTTGGACCGCGTTCAAAAGGTTGATGTTGGAGATTGTGATATCGAAAACTTGGCTATCAGATGGAATGTTTACATGAGTAGTTTTTTCTTGTTTAACCGAATACTGCTAGCAATGTTGATTTACATGAAATATGTAAAGGCTAAATAAACTACCACCTCTATTTTATCCGAGCATCCCGACCTACATAGATTGCAAAAAACAAAAAAAAAAATGTGCGAGGACTATAGAGATTGCAATTTGTTTTGGAAATTTTAGGGATAATTTGAACTATTGTTACAAGTATTTACATGGACTTCTAAGGTTCTGTCTGGCATTACGGCCGCTTTTTAAAAGTGTTTATTCATTCTATTTTATTTGTTATTCATTCATGAGGGTATCTTTTTATGATCTGTAACAATATAATTGCACTCAAAACAGTGAATATTCCTTTTACTAATCACTTTACAATGAGACAGAATATATCAGTGCTGGATTTTTTGCATTCCGAATACGGTAATGGAGCAGCAAAATTCTCCAGTACTTTTTTTGGCGAACTCAAAATTCTCCAGTACGAACGTTCACTAAACAATGCGAAACATCAAAGGACAACAACGATATGTAAATTTTTCAAGATTTTGAACATTATAGTAATCCCATGTGAGGCGCGCGTCCGGCCGCCACCCGTTTCCGCCTCGCCGTCCAACCACAGGGACGGGACGCGTACCCACTGGAATGGAATCGGACGGAACCTCGGTTCACGCACCAAGCCAACCCACCCCGTGGTGCATGCACACACACACACACACGCACAGCTCTCTCGTCCAGTCAGTCCTCCTCCTGCCGTCCCGCGCCGCTGCGTGTTCCGTTCCGCGCAAATGCAGGGCACTTGGACGCCCGGGCCGGTGGGGCCCAGGCCCAGCGCACTTTCCTTTTCTTTTGCTTCCCTTTCCTTATTTATTCTCAAGCTTACCAACAAAGCACTCGATTATTAATAAGCATCCTTGTTTGGAAAATGGGGACAGATTAGCCAGATGCATCGCATGTAACCAGGAGCCCCTCCTCCCCCCTGCTTCCGTATGATCCCGTCAGTCCTCGTCTGGTGTGGCCTAGCTAGTGGTGGCTTTTCATTTTGTTTTGCTGACCATCATCAGGCCTACATGGCCGTTTTATATCAGGCTAGTCCACGCGGTTTGGGACGACCACCTGCTGTTATCAAACGTCGGAAATTGTGGCCCACGGGTTCCAAGGATGCAGGGCAGTCGTTTACATGTGGGCCCATGCGCTCGCCTGTGGTCCACCTGCAAGTGGTCGTTAATTAGAAATGGTTTCGATTTGTTGTTCACAAATTATATGGCTGCGCAGAAATTACGGCTGCTTAACCGGCCCCTGTGGGCCGGTAAGCATGGCGATCAAGTTATGATTTGTTTGACCGACCAGTTGATCAACTGTATGCTTTCTTTATGTGTATTCTCTGTCATGTAGTGAGGTCCGGTACAGTGTACGCGACGGTTCCAAGTTCAATGATGCGTGCATAAGTACATTCTAGCTAGTCCACTCATGCGACGCGATTATCAAATTTTTTTGTGAATTCGTGATGTGATTAGGTGGGTTCAGAATGTTGTTGTTATTATTAAGTTGCTGCCGCATAATTGATTTCAAATTTCCACCAACCTTTTTGTTCCCTGATGCTTGCTCAATGCGTAATAAGCTTGCAGGCAATACAGAGAACAGAATAAGTGTGGCTCTTGAACTTTGGGCTTTATTTGTCGTAGGCACTGGATTTCGTTTAAAACTGATGCTGAGCCAATCAAAGTTCTGACTTTTATCTCGCTCGCTGAAAATGCACCACCAATTAAATTAGGTGCAAGTAATACGCAACTGAGTGAATTTTTTTTTCACCTGGTAAGTTCCGCCAAGGAGTATAAAAACAATCGGAGGAAGTCATAATTATATATCCTGATGGAGAAAAATGCTTGAAAGAGAAATGCGCCAACATGGCTCCTAAATAAGATTAGTATAGTCAATTGGTTTGCATTTTTTTGAGCAGTAAAATCGGATTGCATTAGGCGTAGCTACTTGTACATACTCCCTAGTATGTTCCCCCTCACATTTTTTGAGCTAAGAAACGTCGACAACGTCCAAACATTTTGGATTCCGTCAATGTGAACCTGATTGAACATATACATCAACATAACTTCATATACAGCTTCGGTAATGAAATTTCGGGGAGTGGTCCCTGCCTTGGAAAAAATAAATTCATATACAGGATAAAGTTGTCAAACATGATTCATATATATAACCTTTGATCGTCTCCACGTTTCGCTCTGCAGATGGCACCTTAACGTTCGGCTGGAACACCGAGTCAATTAGCCCATGTCACGCCGTACTTAATCTCCCGGCAGGAGATAGCCGTTTTGTCAATCTCTGCTGATGTGCAGTGATCCATTGTATCTGCACCTCTGCGTGAGCGGATCACAGCAAACAGCTGATAAGGTAATGACTGGTTTGACAAAATGTATCCTTGTCGTCTTCAACGATGCTTCTTAAATTTGTTCAGTTTCACGCACCACCGGCATTTCTCGCGTACTTGCGTTTCTTCTACCGAAAAGGCGTAGGGAAGAAGTCAATAAACGATGTGAAAATACAACTGCATATTCGGCTTTTATCGGGTCGTGATTGTTTACTCGAAAGTTGATGAGAGATATACATCTACGGGCAGTCGGGCATCGACCTGAAGCATCTAGGGTAGTAGTACTACTAGCGATTAAGAGAGAGCTGATGAGCTAGCATCAATCATCCAAATTCAGTGCATACACGATCGATCGTACTACTTGCTACCAAGTGGGACACGATGCAACTTGCAGCAACTCCTGGTTTCCGTCCTGGCCCCACCACATTGCGACTTGTGCT
This sequence comes from Eragrostis nindensis, assembly GCA_012490785.1. Lineage (NCBI taxonomy): Eukaryota > Viridiplantae > Streptophyta > Magnoliopsida > Poales > Poaceae > Eragrostis > Eragrostis nindensis. The sequence goes on from JAAXCT010000206.1 coordinate 258,339, forward strand.
TATTTTTCTCCTTCTTCATGCTCTTGGACAGAATTACCTTTCTTTTTTAAGAAAAAATAATTACCTTTATTCTGGTTGCATACTTGCATCGGGGAGCTGAATCGACGCATAGATTTGTAGCAGAGTACAATGATGACCAAAGGAACCACTTGATCTAGTCCTAAACAATAATGAAATGTGAGCTGTTTCTCGAGCTTATCTCTGCCTTGCTCAGAATACTAATCATCTCCGCTAAAGGTGACGCTTGGTGCATCAATACGGTCTTAACATTTGTATTGGACCGCAATTTATTTGTCACCCCCACCCCCCTTTTTTTTTAGACATGTCGTTTCTTTATTGTTAAGCACTCCCTATTGCATGCATCTACCATATTGACACTTCTAAAAACTTAGTTAAGGGTATCTTTGAAAAAATAGATATAAAAATATAAGTGTCTTTCGAAACTCAGAGAAACTTAATTATAAATATTGTTGCCAAGAAAAAAGATATACAAATTAATATGATATATGAAAGCAATAACGGAACTTAGTATATGCCAATTACCCCATAATTAGCTTCAAAATGCTTCATAAATGATGATAAATTAGTCTTCTACAATAATAAATTACTCCTTATTTTTTGAATGTTAAATATTGTTAACCTTGACCAATAGTATCTATAAAAATAAATTATGTTGACAGAAAGAGTTATGTATTACGATTGTTGGTTTCACACCGGAATCTAGCAGTTTTTAGTATAGTGCAGGTATATCTAGGAGTACACTAATATAGTTCTACTTACGTTGGAATCACAAAAAAAAATCATAATTCTTTGATTGGCCCCGTGCATACAATATATATCTAACAATGCTTGGGCATTAATCTTTTTTTATTGCGAGAGAAAAAAAAAGATTAATGCCCCGTGCTATGGTTAGATGGCTTGGGCCATTAATCCGCCGCGGTTGGTTTTCTGTTGTGTTAACAAGAGGTTTGGTTTCGAGTGGTAAGCATGCAGCAGTTGAGAAACTGTACATGCATGCGTCTCGATGGGTGGGTAGTAGTACAGTTGTGCAGAAACGACCGAACCTGACCGATCCGTCGTCGCACCAAGTACTGTACGCACGCATCGCATTCCGGGCGCTTTTCGGTGGCGTCCGGCCCCGGGCGATGAACTTGGCCGCGGCGCGCTGCGCTTTCCGGGCGGGTGTGGTTTTTGCCTTGGTTGTGCATGAATTTAGTCTTTAATTTCGTTGGCCCGCGATATCAGTTTCAACGTGAATGCTTACTGTATATGCGTGTCCTTCGCTTCGTCGGATCGGGCGAGCTTTCCGGCCTTCTCGATCGATCGATCGCGCGCGTCTCCTCTCGTCGTGTTGGTGGTCGCTGTCGATGCCGGCGACGTGTGAGACTGACGGCGCCAGGGGAGGTGCATCTACTCTATTTTTTTACGTACGTAACCTCCTTCTCGGCGCTTCCTCCCACCACCAGCTGCGAACGACGACGGGTTGAGTGCTTTTCCGTTCGAGGAAGTAGCTGTCGTACACGGAGATGGAGTGTTTCTTACTTCTGAGTAACACGTACGCCTGTCGGAAAAGCGCAGCCGAGCCAACTGGGCCTTTGAGAAACTAGTGTAGCTAGGCTGCATGTATATGATGATCATATCTGCACAACCATACTGTAAGGATGATACGTACATTACGGCAATTAAGCAAAAAAATGTTAAAAGCAAAGTCTCCTTAATAATCACACGTACGCCGGCAGTGACCCAGCAGCGAGCGCAGGTATTCAACAGACATGGTGCGCAGATGACCAGAAGATCAACCATCTAAAAAAGCGGGAAACGACCAATATTGCACTCTCTTTGCTGAGCTCAACGTGCGACTGACCCTTGTCCCGTCCGTCTCTCGATCGCTCACTTCCCTGGGTATAACCTCCACGCCCCACTTGGTTTTGCAAACTTTCTTTTGGCCTTGTTGGACCGGAACTTTATACCCATGTACATTGCATCCGGGAGCTGATCGACCGAGACAGCCGTTAAATTATTTGCACGTACCAACAAATTGCCATATGGTGAACAACATGCTGGCTAGTATACTTGAAAAATGTGGATTTATAAGCCCGGACACTGAATCCAGCTGCAAGTTGTTGTCCAGAGAATCGAAGCTCGTGAAAAGAGCAGCCACAATGTAGTACACATCAGTTTCAGTTGGCTAGAAATTCGGACTGTGACGGCCTCCTCGATCTAATTAATTACTGACCCTGACCTATATCTTTGGCCAACACAATTACTACTAGCTAGTTTCGTAGCATTTCGTGACGTGATCGGACGATAGCGTTAGCAAGATGGCGACGCGAGTCGCAGAGACTGTTCGACCTTTTCTCATCAGCAGCTCACGCCCGCGGCAATGGTTCATGCTCGCGACGCGTCCACTTGTGCGGTGGAGTGATCGATTTGGAGAGGCAAGCGAGCAGCTGAGATGATGGAAGCTGCGTCATCCGTCTTTGGACTCTCGATCGCGCTTGCTTGCTCGGTGGCCGGCCAGTTACACGTACGTACGAACGAGTCGAGTCGACTCGATCGGCGGCAGTACGTCCCATGTCGCAGTCCGGGCGGGGCGCACCCCCTTTTGGGGCCCGGATTGATCCGATCGATGGGCGCGGAGTGCAAGAACCTGGCTAATGCAGCACGCATTTCGCTGGACCTTTTCTTCGTCGGTCGTCGCGTGCGAGCAGGTAAGCCGTTTTCGTTGCCGGCCGGATACGTACGGGACAGCCGCAAGTGGCTCGCAAGATCCATTGCAGATTCTGCGTTTTACTCTTCGTTCAGCTAGCGCCGTGCACGGGAAAATGATGGAAGACGACTGACTTTATATGTTTTCAGTACGTAGCAGATGATGGTGACTAGTTTTTCAGCTGCGCAACAAGTAGTTGTGTCATATACTCTCTGCTGGGCGAGTGGGCGGTAGCGATACGTACGTACAAGAGGAAGATGATCCAAACCACGGCCGTGCATGCGAGATTGGATATGTAGATTAATTAATTGGTCACCTTGTGGCCGCAGAACGAACAGCTAGGTAGCTATCGAGATCTCATCCGCTCGCCACGCCACTTGGAAAATTATTGCGACAACATGAGCATATGGGAATTCTTTAACAATTCGATCGCTCATCGAAACCGGTCAGGATTCCCGTCGAGCAGACGGGCACGTACATGCAATGCATCCGCCTGCAGCCAGTTCAGTTGAGCTAGCTACTAGCTGCCATCATCTCTAGCCCGCGCCCTTCATCCAATTCTATGGATCGATCCCTTCCACGCAACTTGCACGGACGCCACAACGTACGGGAGGGTCAAGAACCTGCTGCATGCCGACCTCGCCGCCATCCCAACCGCGCGCGTGCCTGCTCCACGGCTAGCTGGACGTACGCGCGCGCGCGGGCGTCCACCGCAGATGCATTCATCCCCCTCCATCGCGTCGTCATGCAATGTCCTCGTCGGGTTTCGCCGCTGGAGATCGATGCATCGATCATCCATTCATCCTCTCTAGTAACGACGACAGCATCAGTACTGCATCGATCATCTACCAGCAAGAAAAGCGTGCTTGCATCACTGTTGGTGCGTCATTCTACTACACTGCAACATCCTCGTCGCAAGCAACTTGCGACTGGGCATGCATTTTTCCTGCCATGCCTCCTTTCTTGGACCAGGACCTGGCCAGCCATGGAGCTTTGAATATCCATGGGGTTGGCTTTGTACTACTCGTGGGATGAACCCGCATGCATGCAATCGCATCTTGAGCTCGTCAGTTCTTGCAACTTGCTGTCTCCCAGAATGATCGACATAAAACTTGCTCGGAAAGGCAGGCTTAAAGTCTAGCGTGTCGAATTTCATTTTTTCTGGACCACGACCAACTGGGCGCCGGTGAGCTGAACCTGCCCGTTAGCATCTTGGACAACCTTCATATGGGCAAACTTCGTCCCCTTGTTGTTTTGTGCAGTATATATCTACTTGTAGCTAATATACGCTTGGATTACTTGTAGGAGAAAGACTGATTTCAAGGAAAAAAGTAGCAGCTGAGAAACTGCTGGACTCGTCTCTGTCGATCGGTGGGCACGGGCAAGTGGTGCGCGCGGAGCGGCTGGGATAAATGCATACGCGTTTGTCCTGCTGGTCGAAGTGCAATGAACTTGGCTGCGCTTTCCGGGTGGTTTTTGCCGTACGTGCTGCGCGTGTTTCCTTGTTTTGGGCTTTATTTTTCTCATCTCGTGTAGGTCGTTTTCGGTGCGGGCCACGTACGAGACAACACGATGGCCTGTATCTGGGTTTTACTCTTCAGCGAAGCCACCTGCAAAAATGGAAGACTGATTCCTCTCGCTCTCTCTCTCTGTGATGGATATTATTTGCCCAGCAGACGTACGTACGTAAACTACCGCGCCAGCGGGTGATGACTACTAGCTAGTTTTTCAGCTGGACAAAAACTAGTGTATCATATCTTCTGGTTCTGCTGGGCGGTAGTGTACGTACAGGAGGAGGAGGAAGAGGAACCAACCACACGGCCGTGCGAGACTGGATACGTAGATGGCCACCTTCTGGCCGCAGACGCCACTTGAACACTAATTATTGCGATAACATGCGCATATGGGAAAAAAATAACAATTCGCTCATCGAAACCGGTCAGGAATCAGGATCCCCCGTCGAGCGAATGGCCGGTACGTACATGCAATGCATCCGCCAGCCGAGCCAGTGCGCAGTTGAGCTACTAGCTAGCTCCCAAATCAATCCATAATCTCCCGCGCCCATGCTCGATCCGCGCCCTTTGCAGGAAAAAAATTGTGTGCGGCCCGCACTACTGGAATCTGCAAGTTCCCCTAGAGACTAAATTCCTAGGGAAAGCATGAAATACAGTAGGGAAATATTGCCCCTACGAATTATTCCTAGGGAAAGATTCTAGGGAAACAGTCGACGGGAAAGATGCCTTGCCTTACGGTTTTTCAGCCAAACTCTAGGGAAAGATCCTTTCCTACGAAAACCAGTGCCTCTAGGGAAACTGTGCGTGTCAGAAAAAAAATATAAAAAAGGCCTCGGCTGCAGCAACGCTGCCGGAGCCGAGCCGTTGACAGAGAGCCGAGCTGCCGCTGCTGGAGCAGAGATGTCACATGAGCCTGAGTTGAGCTGCCGGAGCCGGAGAGCCACCTCGTCCCTCCGCCGATGCCGCTCACGCTGCCCCGTCGCCGGAGAGGTACCTCGTCCCGCCGCCGGTGCCGCTCACGCTGCCTGTCGCCGGAGAGCCATCTCGTCCCGCCGCCGATGCCGCTCACGCTGCCCACCGCATCGACACCAACCAAGCTGGCGCGTTCTTGCCGCTGCAGGCCTCCATCGTTGCTTGCGACCATCATGGGCAACTGCAAAGGAAATACAAGGAGAAACACCGTTTCCTTGATCCACCTCGCGCTGACATCATGAGGTGGCCGCGCAGATCGATCCTTCCCCTGCGGCGCCGCTCAAGTACCCATCGTCGGGGAGAAGACGAGTTTAATTTGTTGGTTCTTCTAAGAAACTGCGCCAGATCTACTGCCAGGCAACAAAAGAAATCACAAGTACAGATCAAATTTCTACAATTTCGCACAAAAAAACGAGGTTAAAATTCAAAAGAATGAAGATTAGATGACGAATCCTAGTACCTGTGAACTGGAGACCCCAACATCCGGTCACAAGCTGCTTCGCCATTGGCCCCAGCACGCTCCTCCTCTCCAACCGTGCCGCTTTGCCTTTGTTGTTTATGAACTAGGGACACCATGAAACAAGCAGAAAGGGGAGTTAGAAAAGGGAGGCCAGACGGCACCAACTTCTGGGGAGGAAGAAGCGATTCTTTTTTCTTTTTTTTTCTTTTTTTTTTTTGATTCAAGGAAGCAGCGATTCAAGCGAGGAACTTTGTGAGGAAGGACCAGAGGAGCTAGGCTGTTCGATTTGGGATTGGAGACTGGAAGATGGCTCTGGAACTTGAGGAAAATTTTCACGTCCGCACCTTTAACTCTTTCACATCCGCATCTGTCAGTTTCCCTACCATTTACGCAGAGCACCGTAGGGAACGTTCCTCCGCGGGGCCCAATTTTTTCGTTTTCCCTACGAACCCAGTGAAACCCGTAGGGACAATTTCCTTTCCCTAGGATTTTCACGCCAAGTACTAGGGAAACTAATGTTCCCTAGGGTGCTTAAAATTTCCTAGGGAAACAATGAAAATTGTAGGGAAACCGGTTGATTCCAGTAGTGCCGTCCGCAAAGAACCAATTTGCGGACCCCTTCTGGATCGATGCCACGTGGAGATCAAACGGCCACAGGCGTGTGCTCGGATGGCATCGCTCCTGCGTCATCAGCTCGGCTCGATTCCTTGCGTGATGAGCTGCCGAGCCTAACGAAGCCGGGAAAAAAAAACCCGTGGAAAACAAACGAAGCGCAAATGTGATCGACGAAGCGACGCCGCAACCGGCGACGACGCTGAAGAGACGCCATGATTGACTCCTGTTCGACAGAAGCGAAAGCTGATGAGATGGAGCTGTCAACGCTTGCTGTCTCACCCAAGTCGATGCTGCAATCCAATCTCGTCGGCCATCAAGATGATGAAGCCGAGATCATGCCACCCGTACTCAACCACGCCGTCGACCAGGACGCGGCTGCTGAGATCGACTTAGGAACCTGTCACCGCCGTTGGGAAGAAGCAACAACCGTCTTAGCCCACGACCGGCAGGCGCACTGTGTCGTCTTGGAGAGAAGGAGCCCGCGTCGTCAATCACGGGTAATGGCCAGGGGAGGAAGAAGCCCGCGTTGGTCCGCGGCCATGCGAGGAGGACGTCGTCGCCGCCATTGGGGAAGACGCGCCGGCTCAGATGGAGATTGTGTATTCGTTTTGGCATTCTTTTTCTTTTTTCCCGGCTTCGTTGGGCTTGGCAGCTCATCACGCAAGGAATCGAGCCAAGCTGATGACGCAGGAGCGATGCCATTCGAGCACATGCCTGTGGCCGTTTGATCTCCACGTGGCATCGATCCAGAAGGGGTCCGCAAATTGGTTCTTCGCGGACGGGCTGCACACAATTTTTTTCCCCTTTGCATTGGATGGATCGTTCCCTTCCACGCAACTTGCACGGACGCCACGACGGGAGGGTCGTCCCAACCTGCATGCATCCCCCTCGCGCGCGTCGTCATCCTCCTAGTCGGGTTTCGCCGCTGGAGATCGATGCATCATCCATTCATCCTCTCGATCTCTAAATATATTTTGTAACAATATAGTATATCAACGACAGCATCCGTCATCGATCATCTAAAGGCAAGAAAAGCGTGCGTGCCCCACTGTTGGTGAGTACTACACTGCAGCAAAGGCGCAAGCAACTTGCGACTGGTATTGCCATGCCTCCACTTGGGCGTCCCTTTCTCTCTATCCTCCTTTCTTGGACCAGGACCTGCTGGCCAGTACTGGCCATGGAGCTTTGAATATCCATGGGGTTGGGTTTTGTACTACTCGTCGGATGACCGTCATGCAATCGCATCAATCTGGTCCCGAACAATGAGTATCTCGAGCTCATCTGTACGTTCTTGCAACTTGTCTCTCAAAAAGACATAAAACTTGCTCGGAAAGGCAGACTTAAAGTCTAGCGTGTCGAATTTCATCTTTCTGGACCACGACCAAATGGGTTGTGGGCGCCGCTGAGCTGAACCTGCCCATGGATGTAGAAAGATCGATCTGTCTGGACAAGGACTAGTCATCACCATGACCTGCTCGTGCTAAATAAATCTATGAAATATGAAAATTCTTAGCTAAAGAAATATATGTAATAATGAAGTTATATGTTTCTTTGGAACAATTGCATTGTATGTGTTAATTGAAGCTGCAACACTTTTCGTTGAAATATTTTCTTTATGTTTTTAAAGTTGCAAACCTGTAATTCTATATGGTCACACTTGGGAGAGAAGGAACAATCTGTAACACAGGTGATAGGAAAGCATATAATGACAGGCATTTATGTTATTTATACTTTTATATAGCCTTTTATTTCATATCTATAAAAAGATTATGTGTAGTGTATGCATCGAGCACGAGAGAATGCCGTCACTGCATGCACCGGAGAAATACTTCCATAATACTCCATAGTCAAATTGTTATTACATAGCTTGACTACATGAGACATGAGAATAATTTCAGTAAGCTTGTCGTGCAAGGTGGTTTCACATATTACAAGTATGCTCTGTTAATTTTTCTTTGAAAAGAAGACATAGACAAAACCTTGAATTACAATTGAGGCCACGAAAATACAAAAAAAGGAAAAAGAACCTACAATAATTTAGAGCAATGCAATGACCACAATATGTAGTAGCAAATTGCCAACTCTTTTCCTTTTGACCACAATATGGAGCGCATTTTTTGGCGTCCCCGGCAAGGGTCATGTGGTGCACGTACCGGCCGGCGCGCGGTTCTGGATATATAGAGGCATATGCGTGTGTCCTGCTGCTAGCTGGTCGAAGTGCGATGAACTTGGCTGCGCTTTTCGGGTGGTTTTTGCCGTGTGCGCTGCGCTTCCTTGGACCTCAATTTCCTCATCTCGTTCGTGTGGGTCATTTTCGGTGCCGGCCACGTACCAGACAACACGGTGGCCTGCATCTCCTGGGTTTTACTAATACTATTCTTCAGCGCAACCAGCTGAGAATGGAAGACCTCTCTCTCTCTCTCTCCCCCCCCCCCCTCTCTCTCTCTCTCTCTCTCTCTCCCTCTCTCTCTCTCTCTCTCTCTCTCTCTCTCTCTCTCTCTCTCTCTCTCTCTCGGCCGCATGAAAATGGAAGAGGATGGAGAGCAGCGATCAGCACCTCGACTCGACTACCCTTCTTAATTTGTACTCCTACTTGTTTATCTTTGCTTCACTTAGAGTTTGAGATTCCCACCCATAAGTCATTTTTGTTGCAAATTCCAATCCATCTACTTATTTTGTTGCAAAAACCATCCCAGTGCGTGCATATTTCATCGATTTTATATGTGTCCGTCAATATAAATCCAGAAAAAAAAAACTAAGTTAACTAAGTTAACATTATTAAAGTGTTTAAATGATACTTATTCATCTTATTTTCATTAAGAATGTATCAAAGTACAAAATTTTATGGGACACTGTTAAGCACTAACCGGCTCTTTTTCTTTTTTTTTTCAAATATCAAATATGCATATTGTACTTTCAAAATTTTGTACATTTAAAAACATCATAAACTACTCCAAACGAACTAAAAGATTTAATCGATTAAACTTGTGCAAATTAAGGTGGATTTTGCAATAAAACCTAGTAGGTGGGTGGGGATTTGCAGCAAAACACTGATGGGGGAATCTCAAACTCCAAGTGACTTATGCGGTGGTTTTTGCAATTAACGCCTAAACAATATATTTACTTGTGAGGAATGAACAAAGCGTGGGGGCCTGCGCCCCTCTCCCCTGTCACCGATGGGAGAGTCTCAAACTCGAAGTAACTTATGAGGTGTTCTAGTACGACACTGAGGTCGAGTACGACAGTTTCATCCTCTCCTTGCTCAATGTCACCGATTGCACGTCTACTTCAAGGGCCTCCTTCATTGCAGCTTTCCAAGCTAGACCTGCCACCGACTCGTTGAGATGAGGTTTCTCCAAAGAATTGTACATTTATTGTGCTACTCTTTTTCTGATCATGGCATTGGAACATCTCTAACGATGATTGACGTCGGTCAATGTGGGTCTAACCATTATGCTTTATATTTTTGTTAACTTTTCTTTCTTCTTAATTATTAATTGGACCAGCAAATTAAGCATTTCTCAGATGGTTTGGTTCTTTTTTTTTTGGGAACCAATCAATCCAGGTTGAAATCTTAAATTTAATATAGGTGTTGCATTTACGGCTAAATATTCTTTCAACAGGAGGTGACGTGAGGAGTCTGTAGTGACTTCAGGAATCTCAAGATCAAACCGGCTCAATCTTCGGAGATGCTCATAGAGATAAAGTGTGTGTTCAAAGACGTGAATACTCATGCGTGTTTGTGAGTGTGTGTGTATGTTAATTGTGGTAAAAAAACAATTGGACAAGGAGCTACATACATTCACCATGTACGTTGCTTTGGGGAACTGATCCAGCAGCCCATGATGGATACTACCTCCGTTCTTAAAATGATGTCGCCGTTGACTTTTTCAGTTATGTTTGACCGCTCGTCTTATTCAAAAAAGTTTAAAAATTATCAAATATTTTGTTATAATTTATTTTATCACTAGAGAAATTTAAAATATAATTTATAATTTTGCATATTTGAGCTACTATTTTGAATAAGACGAATGGTCAAACGTAACTCAAAAAAGTCAACGACGACATCAATTTAAAAACGAAGGGAGTAGTAGAATACTGACGTACAGCAGCGCCACGAGCCCGCAATCGCCGACATGCTGTGTCTGATCAATCTAAGCCCCAAACACTGAACCTAACTGCAAGTTGTCCAAAGATAAAACCCAAATTAAAACTCCTTTAGAAAAAAAAAGGGGCTAGATCGAATCTCGATCGTCTCGATCCCTAGCAGGATCACGAACAAATCGGCTGTCCTAGAATCATAGCTAGCGCATTGGCATGTATTTAAGTACACTGACCAGATGCAGAGTAACAAGCAACGGGTGCTGAGGTATTTTTCTCTCGCCATGGTAGAGGGAAATATAGCAAGTTGGCAACGTGAATTCGATTTCTTTAAGTACCCTCACCCTGAGAAAGGTTTACTTAGTTACGCCATGCGTTAATTGGCCCTGCTGCTGCACGACGCAAGCCAGAGCAGACATCGAAATGAACCGCGCCGTCGTCGTCTCGACCGGACTCTCGATATCTGTCCGTGGGTACTGGGTAGTACACCAACGACGACTCGATCAGTCGACCACCATCGTACAAAACGCACCAGCTGACCGGCGTACGCGTCCGGCCGGCCAGCTGCAGGGTGCAATGAACTTGGCCGCGGCGCGCTAGGGTGGTCTTTGCGGCGCGCGAAGGAGTTTTCAACGAAGGTGTACGGCCGGCCTTTCATGCATGCGATGCGAGCTCTTCAGCGCGCCCTTTGCTTGGGTCGTCGCTCGATCTCCATGCATGCTGGACGCAGCACAGGTCGATCGATCTGGTCTGAGCGCGCGAGAATGGACAAAAGAATATATGACCACGCGCTTTGTCACATGGGCTACCGTCCGTCTCGCCCATGCCGCCGCCCTTCCATTCCATTGGGTCATCTCCGCGCGCAACTCGGACGAACGCGGGCCGCACCGCGACGGGGATGGCGTAGTATAGATCGATCGATGTGCGTCGTCGTATATAGCAGCAATCACTGCACGTACGTATCTAGCTCGTGCAGAAAACTCTGCAGCGGCACGAGTGGCCTGCTGCACCTGACATGCATGCATACATGGTTCGTCGCGATCCCATGCCTCCGTCCGCTTGTCTGCTGTCTCAATGTGTGTCCATCTCCTCCTTTCTTGGATAAGGACCGGTCCAGGGGGCATTGGGGGAGCTGATGAATCCACGAGTAGGACGTGAACAAATCTTCTCTTTGTGGTGCCGTACCGGTAATGCTATAGGGAAGTATATATGCCATATGACCTGCTGGTCCGAAAACAACGAGTGGTGAGGTGATTCTTGAGCTAAGTTCTTGCAAGTTGCCTTCAGGAAAACAAAGAGCCCGCTGAGCAAGGCCGGCCAAAGTATTCATCTTTTGGGCAAGACAAACTAAACTGGGGTTTTCCCGGCGAGATGCTTGAACACATGGATCGAATCCCTTCGAGATAGAATCCGGTGCCAATATGCTCTAAAACACGTGAGTTTGCCCGGACAAAAAGCATGTTTACATGACATTGGGAGCCATTCAAACGCTTGTTCATAAACTTTTTGTTGTGCATACGCACAAACCCAGGGGTGCACATGCCCCTGAGTACATAGCATAATATGCCACCTTATACATCAATGCCAATGCCAAAAAAAAAAACAAATGCAGACAGATTCGTTTGTATATTATTAGATGCATTTTTTACTTCATCTGAAAATAGAGGCATCTATAGCAGAATATTGATGCTTGGAGGGTACTCAACTCACTTTACACATTTTATCTCCAATCCAAAGCGATTGCGCTAACGTAGGCTCATGTCAATGCAGTTTTGTGGATGCGACTCGACACAGGTTCATTCATACACGACGCCAGTCCATGAAAACAACGATCCTAGTGAACTTTTGGGTGGAGACTGGTAAGGATGGTACGCAAATCAAGATGTAGAGATATTAAGACAAATTGTTGGTTAGAAATCGACAAGAATGCCTCGCATCACCTTGGAATGCATGTGTATCCGGATTGAGTATGTAGAGTGGCCTTGACCTAACTCAATTGTGAGTGAAATCACATTGGATTGGAGAGAAAAGGCGTAAAGTGAGCTGATTTGGCAAGTGTTAGGGGTAAAGTAAACAAAAATATAGTTTAGGAGGTTATTTGGACTAGGACCAAACTTGGAGGGAGTAAAAGGAAATTTTATCTTTTTTTATATGATATATAGAAAAAACGTGACAGGAGAGAGTGTCTTAATTAATACAGTATGGATTATTCATACAGTATCATCTGAAAGTAAAGCACGAACGAGCCATTGCACTGGTGTCGTGTCGATATTCTTGCCGTGCGTGCGCGTGGTGTGCTTCGTGAGATCCTGGATGCGCGGACGCTTGACGAACCGGCTGGCTTCCCTACCATGCATTCGGTTGGATGTGCTTGTAGAGTTGTAGGCTTGTACTAGCACCTGATCGATGATCTTAGTCTCGTTCTGAATCCTGATGATGGACATCAGGACATGTTTGCGTCTTTCTGTGACCCTGGGCGCCTACGTACGTACGTGCACACGATACGGACCTGTCGTTGTTTCGGCGCACATTTACCCCCTAGATAAGCCGTGTGGAGATGGCGCACGGATGCGTGGTGCACTGGCGTACGCACATCGACGCGTTCATTGAACTTGCTCCTGATGCCGCACTTTTCGGGCTGTCCGTTGATGCATGCACATGCCGGGTCGGACCTTCAGCTCTCTTCTAGACTTCTCACAACTTTCCGTTCGTTTGCCGTGTCGTGCTGTGCTGCGCGGCGCGGGAGAGAGAGGAATATGCATGTGCATGCACGAAAGAATCGGGAGTCGCAGGTACTCATCTTTTTTACCGCTCCGTTCCGTTCGCTCATCACTTGGCATGCGCCGCCGCGCGCCGCAAGCGGGATGGACGATCGACCGACCCCGTGCAATCCGCTCCTGATGGCGGCGCGGGTATCGCGGTCTTCGGGCGGTGCCTTCGTACGGTAGTACCTCGCAGAATCGGGGTGGATCTCGAAAATGTTTGTTTTTTTGGAATATAAAGAAAATACTCCGAGTAAAGTCTCTTGTGTTGCTTCCAGCTTCCCTTCATCTCTGGTACATCAAGCTGCACTACACAGAGTATAATTCTTCTTCTTTTGCGAAGGACACATAGTATTATTCTTTTTTGATTGTGCATCATCTCTTTTTTGATTGTAGTATAGCTAAGCAAATGTGGTGTGATCTTTCTGAGGTTTTGGATAGACAGGTAGGGGGAGACTTTGAATCTGTAGGTAGATTGTGGTTGAGTGCTAAAAAATTTGATGCAGTGAATATGGTTACCTCTGCAGCCCTGTGGGGGTTATGGAAATTAAGGAATGATCTTTGTTTTCAGAATCTTTCTTGGAAGAACATGGCTATGGTCTGGGGGAAGATCTGGCCTATGTTGGAGAACTGGAAGTTCTTTTGCCCGGCAAGCAAACTGGAGGAGTTGCTCCAGCATATTGCTGGGTGCAAAGCGCTGATGGCGAGACCTGGGAGAATCAAGGATGTGGATCGAGCATGCCAGTCCTGAGGTGGGGGAGTGCCACTGGTGAGCGTGGAGGACCTGTTCAGGCATGCGTTGGAGAAGATCAGGCATGAGCGGTTCAGCAAGCAGCTGCAAATTTGTGCTGTTGGGAGTTGGGTTTCTGGAATGTAACAGTTTAAGAACTGCAAAAAGGGTTGCTGTGGGCGTGTGTGTGAGTGGTAGAACGCTTTATCCCAGGGGGGAGATGATGGACTTTCATGTAATAACTCTTTGCCTGATTGAAATATATCCGGCTGGAGCGTCGTTTGGCGCTCTAGAACTCTAAAAAAAAAATTAGCGAATATGTAAGATCAGTAGATCCGCAACCGCTGCGGCATGTGTGGATCTTGAAAGTTTTTTTTTGTTTGTTTGGAATATAAAGAAAATACTCCGAGTAAATTAAGTCGCTTGTTTTGCTTCCCTTCATCTCTGGTACATCAAGTTGCACTTGACACATCGTATTATTTATTTATTTTGGCGAAAGACACACAGTATCATTCTTATTAGCTACTACAAAATGTAAGATCAATAGATCTGCAACCGCGGCGGCTTAGCATTTTCGAAAAATGCTACCAGGGGCTGAGAAAACGAATTGCCAAGCTCCACGCCGCAAATGGGCCAGGATAGAGAAGGGTCGGACGACGAAGAAGCCAGACCAGACCAGCCCAGCCCAACCACCCATTCGCGCATGCGGGCAGTACGGCAGCCCGGCCACGCTAGCTACCGCCGCGCCATTCTCGGGGTCGGGGGCGCCTCTCTCGGGCCGCATTCGCGAGCCCACACGTGGCCATTTCAGGGTTGGACTGCCAGCTACTAGTACTACCTACCTACCAATAGTACGTACTCCTCCAGCCGCCGCCACCGCAGCACTCCAAACTCCAAAAGCCATCTCGGGCCTCGAGTTGCCACTTCCGCCGCCACCTCCTCCTCATCCCCTCCGCCCCCGCCGCCGCCACGGCACCACCACCACCACCATAGATCGGTTTCGACCGGCACTTTCCCTACATGGTAACCTCCTTCTCCTTCCCTTCCCCCGCCGGTACGTCGCCGGCCGCCGCGTAGATTAGTCCTAGTATATGGGATTAGATTGGATTGAATTGGGTTCGATTTGCTTCAGATCGTGTTCGGCTGACGAGTTCGCTCTGGTTCAATGCTTGATTCCTTGCAGTAGCCACGGTGAGCGGAGTCCGGTGGTGGGAGTACAAGTCCAGCGGGGGTTGGGTTTCCGCGGCCGCGCCACGGGCCGCGAAATGATGGTGAAGATTGAGGAGGAACTGACGGCGGCGGCGTACTTGGAGCCTACGGAGTACCACTCCCCGCCGCAGCTGCCCGTCGACGGCGGCGACCACGACGACGACTACTACGACGACGACGATGGGGAGGACGACGAGTACGACGAGGAGACTGACGACGAGGCGGACGGAGACGGCGCGCGCCGCTCCGGGGCGCCGCAGCTGAAGAAGGGGCCCTGGACGCCCGAGGAGGACAAGCGGCTCCGGGACTACGTGCACGCCAACGGCGAGGGCAACTGGAACCAGGTCCGGATCAATGCGGGGCTCAACCGCTGCGGCAAGAGCTGCCGCCTCCGCTGGTCCAACCACCTCAGGCCGGACCTCAAGAAGGGGCCCTTCGACGACGAGGAGGTCGAGAAGATCCTCCGGATGCACATGACCTGGGGCAACAAGTGGGCTAAGATGGCGGCTCTTGTAAGTCTGCTCTACCTTTCCTGCTTCCTCCCGTTGATTTTTCCTTTACTTCGTCTATTTCCGTTTCTTAGCTTGCTTAGATTACTAGTACTAGTATACTTTGGAATGTGATGCGGTAGTGTATTGGGTAGGAGGTAATATTTCCGTAGATCCTGGCATCGGATTGTCTGAGAATTTATGCTTGTTTTTCCCCTCCAAATGTGGTGCGTATTTGTTTGTACGTTGAAGGCAAATGGTTTATTCCATTCTCTCAAATAGAGTACTTAAATGGGCTCGAAGTTTCTAATTAGCACAGATTTGTATCTATTAAGATTGTTGCCAGCCCTTTGTTGCAGGTTGCTGACAATCATTAACGAAATTATCTCTTTCCATGTACAACTGTGCTGTACGGAGCATCAATACTCTTATCTTATTAGACTGATACTGTATGTTTTTGCGGCCAACCAAAATAAAAATAGAATACAGTGTGGCCATATTTAAGGTCTCTTGCAATTGATAAAATCGTGAAAATTGTTTTGATTAATTATTTCAAGGATGGTCGATTTTCTCTGTTCCCTTTTATAATGTTAGATGCATTTCCATCTAAACATCCACCCACCCCAAGAAAGAAGTTGTCGTATGAGTTAATGAGTATGTAGAGCTCACACCAATTAGGATTTTATGAGAGCCTGCTATCTTGCACTACTACATCGCCACTAGATTTTAAGAGTATGGTTCTATCTCTTTTGCTATGTTGCTGTGTGCAACGTTGCGATATACAGATGTTTTGATCAATGTTGTTCAATTGGCAAACATTAACATATGTGAATTTGGAATCATGAGTTTGAACAACAATTATCGTTATTACTTGCTAGTAATTTTCTACTTGTTAAACTGTTATGGCTCATATCTAGGTCCGCGGGGTTGTTTATACTGCTCCAAAGGTTGTATATGTCTTGTGCAGGATTTCCATCTGTTGCTCTTCTGCTTTCTTAGGGTTTCATCTGCGTTGATCGCATTGCTGCCATATCTACCCAGTTGTTCTCGGCTTTGCATTTTGTGCTT
Source organism: Eragrostis nindensis (assembly GCA_012490785.1). Taxonomy (NCBI): domain Eukaryota; kingdom Viridiplantae; phylum Streptophyta; class Magnoliopsida; order Poales; family Poaceae; genus Eragrostis; species Eragrostis nindensis. Next base: position 274,968 of record JAAXCT010000206.1, read on the forward strand.
ACGATATCAAGCGCCATGTGTGTTTTTATTTTGATAACATATTCACATATGCATGTAAACTTGCTATCTTATCATTCTTTTTGACACTTGGAGGCCGGTAGTTAACTTGCTACAATTTGCTATATTATCTGATTGGTCTGGTGTAACTAGATGCTTCCTTTGTTCATCAAGGAATATTCGTTTCGCTAGGACAAGCCTTAGGACAATAGTTACTCTATCAATACATAAATATTGTGAATCAATATTGATGTTATTAGATTCATATAATTTTGTGTCACAATGATACTTACAGTTTTGTGTCATGAAAAATAATGTGTTAATAGAGTAATTGGGTCGAAGGTTTTTCGTAACGAAACAAAATGCACCTTGTAAAGATGGGCAAGGGAGCACAATGTAACCTTTAATATGTCAATGCCATTCTATATACGCCTGTGTTTTCAGAATGCCACACTGGCTGCTGATTGTTCATCTAATCTGTAATAATATCGATCATGGCACATACCTGGTTAGCCGTTTCCTTGTGACTATCAGCAGGTAAATTGATTCACTTAACCGTTGTTCTCACTTGTTAATTTATTGTTCTTTAAATGACGTGTCAATAGCTAAAGAAAGTGATTGATTGTGTTCATGTGATATGGATCAGTAGACGCTCGTTGCTAGCAGATGTCTAATGACTATGAGTGAGATGTTCATGCTACTCCCTCCATTTTTTTTATCGATGATGTTAGGACAACAAGTTTATTTCATCGGAGCGAGTGCATTTGACTGGTAATCGTTGTATTTCGACAGCAAACCTAACATCAATATTGTTTCTTTGTTTTGTCTATATTGTTTGGCTTGCAAAGGCAATTCTAGCTACATTTGACTGCTTCACACGCAGTATACATTCCTTCCATTTGGGAAGTGTTCTCTTCTACTGGTAACCTTTGTCCTTGTTTCACACTAAACTTCTATTGTTATTTTTTTCAGTTGCCAGGCCGCACAGATAATGAAATCAAGAACTATTGGAATACCAGACTGAAGCGACATCAGAGAGCTGGTTTGCCAATCTATCCAGAATATTTGGTTTCTCAGGCTTCAAATCAGGACATGAACTTTGAGACTTCTGAAGAGTTATGTGGCGTTAAACGGCTGAATGAGTCCTCACAAGGAAGTGTTCTTGAGATTCATGACCTTATGAATGACTACTTCGATCATGAAGCCTTTATTAAGCTCATGTCGAACGTGGGTGATCTCCCTAGTTCAACCCTTGTCGATCCAAATGGTCTCCCCGTTGATGCACTGTATCCTTTGAGACGGCGTAATTCTGCTGACTGTATAGCATCAGATTACAATGACAGTCTCCCGTATCTACAGATTCCTGATGAATCTGAGAATGCTGGTTGTTCCATGAGTTTCAACTATGGAATGACAGAGAATCAGTTGGCACCGCTTGGTGGTGCCATTATCAGTGGCCATCCCATATTTGATGGCAACACCTCTACTTCTTGGACCATGCAGAGGCCCGTGAAGATGGAGCTCCCTTCAGTCCAATATTCCAACTATGGTCTTAGTAATGCCTGGGCGTGTGATGGCCTCTCGGGTTCTCCTATTGAACAGGCTAACACCCTTATTGAGTCCCCAGGGTCACTGAAATCCGAATCCATCTCTCCGCAAAACGCTGGTCTTGATGCACTAGTTCACAAGGGTGATGGAATAGATTACCCTGTCAAGTCTCAAGGAATTTTTGAAGTTTCGGTTCCTCCTTTTTCATACAATCAGGCTTCTCAACCAATTGCATACACTATAAGACATCCGTTCTCTTCAGCCCCTGGCGATGATGAAATCGACGGATGCCCTCTCGGTGTAATTCACTCACAATCACCTTCAGGTAAGTTTGTATGGTGCTATTGTAATATCTTGAACAAGTCAGACGAGTCTTACTTTTGGTTTTCGCAGGTCCAGATGCTATTTTTGCTGAGAGCAATTGTTATCCAGATACTATATTTGCTGGTAAATATCACTCGTCCTGGGCAAATGTTGGGGCACTTGATGCATCAGTAGAAGCAAATGCGTCCAACGAATTATTCTCAAAGGACCAGTCCATCCATAATTCACACATTGATGGGGATTCTTGTGAGGAGGCTGAGCTGTCAAATGCAGGTCATGGGCTATTCTCCTGGAAAAGCATGCCTGGTGCCTGTAACATGCCCGACTCTTCAAATCGATGACCAACTGTTCTTTTGGGGCAATCAGGGCTTCGCCTCTCAGACATATTAGCAGAACTGAAGAACAGTCTTGTAGCAACCACGATTCTCCAGGTGGTGAAACAAGCCTTTGGTAAAAAACTGGAGGTCCTTGTCCTACGACCTTTAGTGCTTCGATTCAGGTTGTGTCTTGGTTCGTGGGAGCTTTAGGTTCTTTGAATTGTTCCTTGAAGACTATTAGCGCTTGAACTACAAATTGATTTGGTTTCGTGTGTGGCATCATTTGAACTTTGTAATAGGATCACATTCTTTGTGTGCACTTCTTTAAAGTAGGAGTATTTTCTTGGGACTACATTGAGTTTCCTGGTAGCCGTTGCTCGTTAGCGGTATGTTTGTATTTCTTCCTTTTGTAGCATCCTCCCGGTGCTTATTTCAGTTGGACGTAATGATGCCCGTTTCCATCCACTCGTGAGGTCCTTACTGGCAATTGGCTTTTCAAATCGTTGCAAACGTCCCTTACTGTTACGTGTATAGGCATGCTAATTTCCTTGTCTCAAAAGGAAAAGGAAAACCCTTTCAGCTATTACGTCACATCAGATTTCTCTTTTGTTTCTGTTTTTATAATCACATTTAGGAAAGTCTTCGTTGAATGCCGATGCCGCTTTCTTTTCGAGATACCAGCGGAAGATTTATTGTTGCATCCCAGATCTTTTTGCCTTGTGTTGGTGATGTGCGCAAATGGCGGAGGCTCATGCTTGGAAGGAGTTTACGGCTGGCCCAGCAGGCTGTACAATTCGTCGACACAATGAAGGACGGGGTTTCTCGGCCACGACGATACTTGCAATCTTCAATGAGGGCACTTTGATATGGAAATGGGTTTGATAATATATCTATCGATCACCGGTGTAATCGAATGAATAAAACATGCCAGGTGTCTTTTCCTAATAAAAAAGAACGAAAATTCTTCTGCACGTAGGGTCACGCTCGCACGCGGCCCAGCCCACGTTCGAATGGATAAGGAGGCTGAGGAAGCAGCAACAAGCTGTTGCGGGGTGCGGACGACACGATGCGGCGGGCGGCCACAGCATCGCCGGTGGGGAAGGAGGGCGGCAGGGTTAGGATACTGGGGTTGTCGAACTTTAATGAACAGGGAAAATATATCAAATGTTCTCATAAACTTGAGGAAAATAATATATTACAATTGCTAAACGTAAACATGCAGTCTTGTTTCATTATATTCATGATACACCAGTGAGCTCAGGAAATGTTGAGCTTTCGCCAACCAAGAGCTGAGCATCTAAAGTTCTGAATACAACAAAACAATTAATCAGAGAAAACAATTAAATTTTTAGGCCTAATCATATAGGCCTTCTTGCTCCCATGCGTCCACAAGCAAATCTATCATTTCCTGCAAATTCAAGTGTTTTAGTTTAAGAGCGTCATGAAGCACCAAAAGGTTTTAAGGTATTAAAGCATGGGATCTTACACCAAGAGGTATTGGTTGGGAGAATGGCTTGTTGCTTCCGAGAAGACTCTCATACGTCGCGTTATGACTGTAACACAAGCAAGAAAAAAATAAAGTTATGGAAGAAATCTAATTTGTATTAGAACACTGATGCGTCTTCTTCTGGAAAAATATGTACCATGATGTTGTTTTGATTCATAACATCAAATTCTAGGGGACAGATATTTCAGGTGACATAGCAGACAATCACTATATAACAACCTTAATTTTGGTTCTCGAGTCTGTTGAGGTCGAGAGAATTTTTTGTTTCCAATCCACTGTTGTCTTGTCTGGTTCCAGAGCATGAGACCTGGAATGTTGACAGTAGTAAAAATCAAATAAGATAAATAAATATTAAATGCAAAATATTCACTGTTTAGTAACAACAAACAGCAAAATGAACGTGCTATGAACTAAGCTTGACCCCCCATATTATCTGCCATTTTCGTTGTAGTGGTGAATTTACTATCAGCAAGCTAATTAGACACACAATAGAGATTTAAGGCAGTATATATCCATCTCATGCCCCATTATGAGATCAAATAGAGTAATGGCATAAAATAGATTTTCATTCACATGGATAATGAAGCTCCAATACAGTGGGTTGGTATTTGACAATTCACGATGGAACAAGAAGGCAAAAAGGAAATGAAATGGATGATTTTCTACCTTGATTTACAAACTCATTTGGGTTGCTGCTACTTCCTGCGGCATGCTGGTCGTTAGATTGTGCTGCCGTGCTGATCGAAGACATGCTCCTCTGAGACTGGATCGCGCTGTTCTCCATCTCATGAGCGCTTGAGCTCCAAAATTCCTCCGACAGGCCACCCTTCCTTATCGACCGCCCCTGGATCCTCAGCCGCTTGGAAGGCTCGTCGACGGCTGTTATCGGAGTAGGCTTGGTACAGCAGCCAAAGCAACCTCTGCTCTGTAGCAAACCAGGATTGGCCAGTAGATGATTAGCACCAGGTATCCGAAAACCAAAATAAGTGACATTTTATCTTGTCGGACGAAAGAGGCAAAAGGTTGAAGATACATGCCTAGTGATGTTCATGCCATTCAGAGGCTGAATATCAGCAGCCTTAACAAGACTGAATATTTCTACATAGAGACTAGTTCCAAAGTCAGACTAAAAGGGAGTCTTTTATACTGAAAATAGCCAGGCAGATTATAAACAAGAAAAATATGCCATCACCTAATACGACCGAATCAACAAGCACAACAGGAAAAAAGTAACGGATAAATCAGACCACCCTAACGATCAGAATCAGCAGAAGCTGTGCGAATAGATAAACAGAGCCAGCTCAACTATCTGAATCAGGGGACAACATACAGTAGCCCCCACAGTCTAAATAAACCTTTGAACCGCATCTACGATTTCGTCAAATCCTATCACGCCCGAACTGCGCACAGCGCGAGCTCGTAAATCCGACCAGCCTAGCAGGCAGACAAGGGGATCATGGGAGGGTGGGAGGGGTGTGACGCACGCACCCCATGCAAGCGACGAGTCGGCGCACCCAGGAGGTGAGGGACCTGCAGCTCAGCAGCATAGCATCCGGGACCGGCCGGTGGGGATCGCAGCCGCGTCAGAGGAGGCCGTCGTCGCGGCGGCGCGGCGAACCCTAGCGGCGGCGGAAGGGGAGGGACAGAGGAGGAACCGGAATGGGAATCCGGCGTGGGTGTCGGGGCGGGATTGGGGGAGGGGATTAGGATTCTAGGATTCAGGTGGGGTGGCGTACCTTGCCCATGCCCAGCTGATGGAGTGGTGGCCTGCTAGTGGAGGAGACGTGTCAGTTCGCTTTGCCCTTTGGACGGAGCTCCCTGTCTCCCTCCAGTGCTTCGCGTCCCCCAGAAATTCCACCCTTCTTTCCCTAGAATGCCAAAGCTGCATAAATATACTACTTCCTCTGTTTATTTTTTTTATGTGTCGTTTTAGACTTGGACATGAGAATTTAAAAAAAGATGAAAAAAATAAAGATGCGTTGAAAACGATGAGCAGTGAAAGAGCAGAGAGAAAAAAATGTATCAAAAAAGAGAATGACACTAATTGTGAAAAAATAGTTGGCTTCTAGAATGACATTTAAAATGAGACAAGGATTATGCATTTATTAACAAAAGTTTGAATTAGTTTTCATTGTGGGCTCTGGCTTCTCTGTTGAAACCACGTCCAGCTTCATTAATACGTTGATGAGGCTGAAGCTGAACTTTCATGCGTCTATGTGAGCAGGTATTTCAGCTAGGATGAAACAAAAAATGCATAAATATATTAATTTCTAACAACTCATATCCCAGTCTCTATGTTAACAATCCCTTGTTTTCGTTTAATAATTCAAGTACTAGTATTTTTTTCTAAGCAGTCCATTCAAATACTAGTACTTTGACATAAACATTCTTGAAGCAGCTTGTTGGTATATTTAGCAACAGGTTTTGAGAATAGCCCACTTATTGGTCTAAACTGCCAGCGCAACAACCTAACAACATCCTATAGTGATAGCAGTCATTTAGCAAACGATAGTATTTAGAACCTTAACTGGAGCAGTCAACATCTGCAGATAACACAATTTGATAAACCGCGCAGCTCTTTCGCAAAAAAAGAAAAGAAAAGAATCATGAGCTGCTCCCGGATGGATTACCAGCTCCTGTCACCTTTTTTTTTGACACGCTCGATCCTTTCACGGTTTATAACCACCAACATAACATAGCGGCGTAGGCGCGTAGCTTTGCAGGGACCTCATCAACTAAAGTTGTGTTTGAAAGGAAAGAAAATGACCTATTTTTCTGGTGACCAAGACCTACCTGCCATGTCGCCAACCATCATACAAGTCTATTGATTTGGACTTTGTGTGTACTGGAGTGGGTAATCAGTACCCATGATGTGTTATTGTCCTTGTAACCTCCCTTTTACTCCCTTTCGGCGTTGTTTGGTTTTGCCAAAGCTGTGCAAGCATGATAACAGGTTGCCCAGCTTGATGGAAGGAATTTATTTAAATTCTAATGTTTATATGGCCGAGTGGTCTAAGGCGCCAGACTCAAGTTCTGGTCCTCTAACGAGGGCGTGGGTTCAAATCCCACTTCTGACATAATTTTAATCGTTTTTGCATATATGTATCACGATGTAAAACAGAAACGGGCCTGCTAGGCTGAAATTTCCATTCGTACCTCGGCCAACAAAAATTTGCACGATTTCTCTTAGAAAGAAGCGTTGTTGTTGGGCCATGTTTTCGTCTGCTTGGCCCAAAATATCTATGGCGAATACCCTTCCACGTCTTCTCCTTGTTCGTTCTGGTACCTCCCGTCAACCTGTTATGCTCTCGTTTCCCAAAATTTTGGGGGAAAAAAAATGCTGCCAGTTCAGATGCTGCGTGAAGGCACTGGAGATGGCCACCAAATTTTGGTGATCTCAGTCGCAAGGTCGGGAGAAAGCAACACAGACAAAACTGGGGAGAAAGTATACAGCAAATGCTCCGGAAAAGTGCAAGAAACCAGATGGTTCCGATGACGGCAAGAACAAGACGGGGACAACTTTTTTGAAGAAAACTACGGCCACTCTTTTCTAGAGATTGCCTGAACTTTTTATTATTATATATCTATAATCTTTTGTAAAAAAAGCTTTACATCGCATAAAATATGAATGCCGGTTGACCAATGACCATGGAGTCATCCTCAGCCGAATTCTGTGGAGAGTAGAGAACCAAGCGGCGATCGAGGACAAAGTGTTTTTGAGTTTGTGGAAGAAGATTATCCAAAACAAAATGCGTGAATTGTACTCCAAAGGAGAACACTTCCTGTGCCACCATGCACTTACTCCAAGTACATACGAGATGAAGGAATCCGGAACTTGACATGCTTCCGCAAAACTGAAACGCGAGCTGAGTGGAAGCTGGACGAGATCAACAACCGGGCGCCGTGAAGATGGCCCCACGTTATGGTGTACAAGAGCCTCTCGCAGCCTCTAAAGGCCGGCTCCTCCAACAAATCTTTATGGACCACATCATGTGTTGAGCGTGATGACGCACTTCATGATCGTCTTCCACCAGGATCCTCTACATCACGGAACGAAGCCATTGATGCTATTCATAGGTTGTTTGTGCAGATCGGATTGTGTGTTTTATTCGACAATGAAAGACGGGAGAATCCTCTGTATTTGATGTCTATGCAGCATTTCCTGTTGATATTTCCTTTTTAAACAAAATGTGCATTTCGAGAAGAATAAAAATACTAGGGGTTGCGTAGATTCTATTGCATCCGGTGTGACATGGCAGCCGGTTCGAAGTCCTAGCACGAACATATTCCTTGCCCCTTAATCCACATGCTACCATGATCCATAACATTGCAGATCAATATGCAAACCTGATCATTGCTTCACTTTAGAATATTAGACTGGATAAAGAGTCCCATTCTCCCAAAAAATTTTGATTGGTTGTCCCAACAATACAGAATTTAAAAATTGTGCGATTGGAGGATCAACACGTGGCAGGAGGGACCATCCATGCAAGGCCGTTGGGCAGCAACATGCGCACACGAGCGTGAGTCTATAGAGCCAAATAATTAGCCGACAGGACAGAAATCATTGAGCATGCACTGTTGAAAATGAACGGTGAATGTTTCAGAGTTTCCACGGTGGTGACGAGGCTTAGGTTGATATAGTATTTTTCAACTCACGAGAACTTGAATTTGTCGACGGCATTGGTCCGAAGGAAGGAACTCCAGACGGGAACAGGTCGATTTCAGCAGCCGTCGACGTTGTCCCTTCTCGATCTTTGGATTTCCATGGTCTCACGTATGATCGATCTGCTATCACAATCTCACCATTGTCAGAAAGTTAACATCTTCGGGGAAGAAAACACGCTTGAGGCAGGTTATTTTCTCGCTCAATCCAGGATTCCGACCTGATCTGGCCTGTAGCCTACGGACAGGTGGCCGTACAGCGAGCGACACACTTGTTGGGCGGAGCCTTCCGCGACGCCGACGGCGACGAACTCTCACGGGCGGCGGCTGCTGCGGCGCAGGCGCGCCGCACGCCCGACCCGTGATCCCGTCCGCCGCTCGCGTTTGTCGGACAGCGCCGAGCGGGCGAGCTCTGACAGCCATGAATAATCCGAGCGGTATCTCGACGCGCCTCGCGCTGCCACAGGAACGGAGGAAAAAGGCGTGTTCGACAGCAACGCCTGATCGGCTCGTAATTGGCGATGTTCGATGCCGGAGAACCCAATCCGCTAAAATTGGGCGAAAAGATCTGCCGCAAAGCAAGAGCTCGTCGCCAAGAAAATTATAAAGGAGACCTAGCAGAAGGGGGGAAAAGGAGTGGAAGACGGAAACTTTTGAGATTCTGGAGCTGCGAAGAATCCGTTCGCTTGCACAATCGAAATGTCGAGTAGTAATGTACAAGAGCACCACATCAATACACACACAGATCGCTCCCTCGCCGGCCGAGTTACGGGATGGTCATCACTAATTACAAAACTTCCCAATGGGCGAGTGAGAGCGAGAGCAATCGGGCAATTAACTTAGCAGCAGCAGCATCAATTAGTGAACACGACGAGGAAGAGATGAAGCTGGACTCTGCTCTGCTGGATGTCTAGATTAATGGCGGGCTGGAGTAGTAGTTAATACTAGTAAGCTGGTCCGGCCGGCGCTAGTAGGACCAGGCGACCCTGAGCATGGAGCGGTCGCGGAGCATGCCGCGGTACAGCGCCTCCCGGTTGGCCGGCATCGCCGCCGTCCTCAGCTCCGCCGCCGCGACGCTCCCGCACGACGGCTCCGCGCGTGCGGTGGCGCCATTGTCGACGACGTCGGCGGCGAAGCGCACCCGCTTCTTGCTCCCGCGCCGCGCCTTCTCCCGCTTCCGCTTCTCTGGAGCACGGAGGAGGTGATTCCGATGAGTGACCGAGAACTCGCAACAGAAGCCAAGGTCAAAGGAGAGCGGCGCCGCGCTTACCGGAGTTGGAGAGGCACGGGCGGAGCCGGCGCGGCGAAGCGGCGTCCGCGGTGGCGGGGCACTCGGGGTTGGGCGGCTTGGCGCGGCAGAGGGAGAAGAGGACGAGCGTGCCGGAGAGCGCCATGGCCGTGGCCGCCAACGCGTACCCCGCGGCAGCCGACGAGGAGGAGGACGAAGAAGACGACATCATCCTGCGCCGCGAAACAAGAGATTTCAGCCGGCCGCCGACCAGAGAGCACCGGAGCAGAGCAGGCGCCTCGACTGTTCTGGCGAGGAGGAGGAGGAGGTCGTTGGGGGCGTTGGGTCGGGTGGTTGAGGGGGACCGTGCACTGGCAGCAGGAGAGCCTGTATTATAGGGCGGGTCCGCCATGACCTGACCTGACTCTACACTGCCCTTGCGGCCGTTGAGTCAGTCCATTTTTCCTTGGATTTATCTATTGGCTGCCAGAAGTTACCTGGAAAAGATGAGGCTGGAAATCATTGGAGCAGGGGTATTTATCTACTCCGTAATAAATCGCTGCGGAGCAATGCCCAGGGAAACCACACGATCGAAAATCAGTTCAAGTTCAATTCAGCTTCTGCTCAAAGGGGTGTGGATCTTCTCCATGAGAAGACTCGGTACGCATACACTAGAACCGACAACGCGTGAAAACGATAGAAAGCACAGTACTATCTCCTCCTCCTCCTCCTCCAGTCCTCCTCCGTACATATGCTGCGTGCGTTCGTCAACAAATTTTTTATGGTAAATAAAGAATTTGCTGTAAACTACACGATGGAAAATCGTAGAACACCGATCCAAAGCACAGTACTACTGCTACCTCGTCCTCCTCCGTGCAAATATGAGTACGGAATGTCACTGTCGCCACGCAGCGGTGATTGGCCCAAACAATAGTTAGGTGCGTGCGTGCTGCGTTCGTCAAGAAGTCTCAGTAACCGGACAACGGAGAGGAAGATGACCACAAGCAAGAGCGTTCCGTAGTCCGGAGCAAAGGAAAAACAAGCCTAAAACTAGAGCGTTTTGAGAGTCTTCGATCCGGCACGCCAAGCCACTTGGTTGGGCGACGTCTCCATCAGCCGGCTCACGTCAGGTACGTTTTGGATCGACGGATCCATCCATCATCAGCCGAGAAATGAAATCGCACCGATCAACGGCGGACGACGCACATATAATTGCCGGATCCTGCTGCATATGCTGGCCTAACATTTGCTGGCATCATCGTCAGGGCGGCGCGTGTATTATCCGGTTCGTGGCCTCCCCTCCTACCGCTGTTTATATCCGGCGCGGTTTGGCTTGGCGCTGTTGCTTGCACAGATCGCAACCTCACCTTTTATCGCAACTTACATAAAGTTGACGCACTTTGAGAGAGACACACGCCAGCACATGAAGCAAAAAGAGAAAAACGGAGATCTGGGTCGAGTAAACTAGCTGGAATATCCCAGATTCCCAGGGTGACATAAGCAGCCAGCCGGGAAGGGATTGCTGCTAGTGCTGCTACGATTAGTTGCGGACTGAGGTGCCGTCCAATTGCGTAGAGCCCCAAAGAAAGCTGCACTCTGTATGAGCGCAAACAAATTGCGCTTTGTTGAGCACAAACAAACCGCACTTTTGCCACCCGAGCAAGTGGACCAAGCTGTTGCCGCCCTTTTTTTGATCGTCCAAGAACATAAACAAGCTAAATCTCGTGAGGTGATGAGCGCCTAGATCGCTTAGAGCAACTTCAGCAGGGCCTCTAGATGAGCCCCTACATGGGATTTAGAGCCTTTAGGTAAAAAAATCAACTCTAGCAAAGCCCTTAGATGAGCCCCTACAGCTATTGGGTCCCTAGATTTTGCTCCCAAGCCCCCAGATCTGGAGACCCGCTGTTGGGTCGCTACACGCGTGGGGCCCGCCCAACGGCTGCGCGCGCGACGCCTTCCTCTCCCGCGCGACTCTCCCGCCCGCCGCCGCCTCCTCGCGCCTGCCGCCGTCGCCCCTTTCGCCCGTGCCCAGCGTCGGATCACGGCGGCCTGAGCAGCAAATCGATGACGGCGGCCACCCGACCTCGGCCATGGCGATTCACCCTCCACCCAGCCTCGATTCGCCGCCGAGGAGCTCGGCCATGGTGATTCGCCAGATCTGCGGCGCCCTTGACGAGCTCACGCCAGGCCGCGCCGAGGCCCGCGCCTCCATCGACGACTTCCCCAACCCGCCCACCGCGTCGAGCCGCGCCGTCCCCTTCCTCTTTCTCTCCGTCGCCGCGAATCGCGGCCCGGGCCGCATATTCTCTTCGTCCTCCTCCCGTTCCTCGCCCTCTCTCTCCTGGCCGCCGTCGTTGCTCCTCCCCCCGCCCTCCTCGGCGCCGAATCCGGCCCGCCCGTCCGCCAATCGGCGACGAGGCCAAGCCCGAGACGCGCAGAGCGAGCTAGGCCTCCGCCGTCGCGGCCCTGCCGCGCCTCGATGGGAGGCGCCGCGCAGCCGCGCTGAGCCCGGCCAGCTCGCGCCCTTGCGCCGCTCCCGGCCACCTGCCGCGCCGCCTCCAGCTGCTCCCACACGCCACCCGCCACGGCTCCCCTGCCTACACTCCCGACGCCGCGGCCACCCGCTACCCCGCCTGGCGCGTTGCGTCCGCGAGCAGAGAGGAAGAAGAAGAGAGGAGGGGTGAGGCTGACGAGTGGGTCCTACGCATCTAGGGGCTGAGATGTAGAGGCCGCTACTGGAGTTAGGAGCAATTTGTAGGGACTCTGATTTAGATGCTCTTACGTCGGGCAAATAGTGCAGCCCAGCACGTTTTAGAAAATGAGCAAAACACAAATGTGGTAACAGAACCTAACAGACCCAATAATATCTGAAAAGCGGGAGCCCAAATTACTCTGCCAGGACTAGTACTGCCAGTACGATACGGTTTCGTTGTCGCGCAGTTGAGAAAGCAAGCACTACTGGTTGCCACTTGCTAGACGTGCCGGAACCCGAACCGAGCAGCGCGCCTGCCGTCAGTACGGCCAGGCGTCCTGCATCGTGCTTATCCGCAACCGCCGCCGAGATCCTCCGCTGATGATTGGCAGGCGACACGGCCTCGTGCTCGCTCAACGGCTGAGCTCACGCTCGCCGACGTCCTCGTCGTGTCTCGTGTGTGGCCGTGCTGACGCGAGACGCCGTCCTCGATGGTGCGAGGCCCGGGCCCCGGGCCGCGTCGCTGTTGCCTGTTGGGACACTTGTCGCCGCGGCGGCGAGGCTGCTGGTGGGAAGGCTCCGGGCCGTCCCGTGTGTTTGGCGGTAGATCTCGTCTGGGAGTGAGTACTCTATTCTGCTTTCCACAAGATCACTTCTTTCCCGTCATCCCATGGTTAGTGCATTCTCCTCTTTGGATGATTATGGACTGTCTCTGGATTGCATGGATTCTTTGGGAACTTTCCACCGAATGCTTCAATTCGGGTATGAACTAAACGTCATAAACTTCCCCAAAGCACCGGAGTCACAATCAATTCAGTACTTCACTGATAAACATACACAAGGAGTAAAATTATGTCCACGCCAAGAAATATCTGCCGGGTCCAGAAATGTGGAGAACATGCAGGTTCAAATCCAACGAAGTGTTTGGTTCGCTATTTTTTAACGGAATCGGATTACGAACGATATGCGATACCCTTAAACGTGTTTGTTTAGATGTGGACCGTAATGGGTTACGGCGTAATCGGATACCGGTCTATTCATTTTCGAATCCCACCATCCACGACCGTAATGGATTCCATACCGCCGACGCCGTCAGAATACTCGATACCTTCGTCTTCGATTCCATGTCCGCTTTCTCCAGCGAGCGAGAGCCTCCTCGCCCTCTCCGCTTTGAGGAAGACAACGGCACAGACATGGCGGCGGCCATGACGAGGAGGAGAGGCGGCGAGGAAGACGTCGACGCAGGCTGCAGTGGCGGCGGACATGGAAAGGAGAAGCACTTCGTGGTCGACGCAGCAATGGCGGCCACGCAAGCGCGTCGAGGAAGACACTGGCGCCGTGCCGCAGCAGCAATTGGACGCGACTTTGACAGCTAGGCCCAGTCAGCATCATCGCTAGTTGCTCTCGTACGCCCATGGCCGCCTCAAGCTCTCCGCGTCTGGAGTTTGGAGGACGGTGAGAAGGTTGCATCCAATACGTTACAAAGGAGTAACCAAACAAAAATCGTAATCACTGATCCCATCTCCGACTCCCCCGCATTCTGATTCCGTTTACGTTTGCGTTACAATTTTCAAACCAAACACTTCCCAACTTCTTCCAGCAAACAATCGACACGTCAATCGGACACTCACCGGGCCTCCCCAACGTTGCTTCAGGAACGGACAGATCAGCCCATACTACAGTTGCGCATTAATCACACATCGGCAAAAACCTCATCTCCATCTCTAATAGTAAAAATTATTCACAAGAGCTTGACCCGGAAACAAAGGAATTGACGTGGATAGTGGCAAAAACCGGTGATCGGAGCGGAAGAGAAGCAGCAGCCGGCACCATTACCATCACATTCACGCACCAACCCTAGGAAGCTTCTCACCGGTTTCCTACCCTTTCAGTTCTTCACCCCTGCTTTGTTGTGCAATGTAGCTTTCAGCTGTTCGAGAAGGTTAGAGCAACAACCAAACATCGGCCATTCAAATTCAATTGAACTGTCCTTACTTTTCCCAAATCCACAAATCCTGGTGCATCTTTTCTAGAAGCTTCAATTGGAGCACCAGACAAGTCTCTATTCTTGTCTCTGCCAACGATATCCACATCATAACATCCATCGTTATTCCTCCTTGTTCCGGAAAATCCATGGTCCACAACTCCAGCCAGAAGGCTTACCTGTACGGCGCACACCAGCCAGCTGCATACCCACAAGGGGCCGATCTGAGATCAAAGTAACTTTTATAACGACACGTACATACACCTTGAGAATTTTGCCGTCTTAAGCGTTCCAGATCATTGGATACGCAAATGTATGCAACACGGGGCCCATAAGGAAGCTAAATTGACAAGAAGGGTGGATTATTACATACAGTAGACATTGACTTATGCCAAGTCGCCGTTGGAAATACATACATGTATAACCAGCACCCTTTCTGAAGGGCAATCTTGCGGTCAGTAACGGTCACAGCTCCAGTTCTCAGCTCAGGAGCACAAGGAATCGAAAATTAAGTTAGAATAGTGTTCCTGTGTGTTACAGTTTCACTAACAAAACTCACCCCAGACAGGGGGCATAATAAGCCTTCAGGAATTCACGGTGAACAGCTGCTCGGTGCCGATGGTGCCATTTAACTGAAACGAAATGGAGCAGATGAATTATTTGGTGCAATAATGAAAAGAATAAATCCAATATTAAATGAGTCCAAAGAAAATGAGTACAATAAAATAAAAGGTCATCCAGTGCAAGCAGGTCGTGAGTTGCACGGATAATTTATCCTTCTCAAGGGGGTCCAAAAAATTGATGACGAAAATGACTACATGAACTATTATCAAACTTCTCAAGGGGGCAGCACGCAACAACAGAAAGATAACACCCAACATTGAAACAAATATATGCAAGATTTATGCTTTTGGCCAAATATATGAAACTTGCTGGTATTTTGTAAGAGGTGACGAGATAAGAGAGAGAAATTATTGTGCTGAGAACTACTTCAGACTTCAGAGGCAAGACTGATTATATACAATGAAACGGCAATGCAAAGCTAATGCAACCCCATAGCTATCTGCAAAACAGAATTCACTGGTAGACCAATGCGAAAACCACCAGATGCCTACGTGCAACATATGAACCTTACTAAGATAACTAAGGAATTTGGCTCGTACAATATAGAAACTTGACAACTGGAAAGAACCAACTGCATCCTTCTTGTCTATGGAGTGCAAGAGCGACTAAGACAAGCCCAATCAGCTCGACTCTGAGCGGACTTGGTACTGAACAAAAAAAATTCTTCTATGGAAAGCACAGATCAATACTAGTAGCAACACAGCATCAACAGACCAAATCTCCATTCCTCTTCCATTATACAGCCCCACACTGTGTATGATGCAATCTTTCATGTCCTATAAAGACATAATTAACACAAGGAATGATTTGCCATACCACAAAGTCATTCCTGTTCACAAACCAAACAAGTATGTTCAAGAGTTCAAGCGTGGAGTCATGATCAAGAACTCATGTACCATGTAATTCTACATACAAAATACTACAAGATTGTATCACTTCTACAAGTGTCATGGACAGAAGCAATACAAATGAGCACTATTCGACTGTAAACCAAAATAAGGCAGCACTTATAAGCCAGCGGCCGCTAGTATTCTTTCATCATCTCTGTAGCAACAGTAGGAGGTATACACGGGTAAGTAGACAGTAATAAAAAAAAAAACCTTCGTGTATGTTCCATAACCAAAAATACTCCCAAAGAAACCTATTGCTTTTCGTCCTACAAATGAGGAACTGATAAGACAATCTAAACTATTTGTTTTGAATTCAAATGTGTAGGTTATGGTTAATGGATGATGCCATCCATGAGTTTCTGGTAGAAGAAGAACACCATTTGCTGCTAGGTTGAACTTTTTCTAGATCAATTTCACAATGTCGACTGATTCGGGGAGAAAGTTGTCCGTTTGTGTGGCCATGTGAGTAAGACTTACAAAGTTCCAGCAGGGAGGGGAGAAAGACTATCTGCATACGAGGAATATATGCATATAGTAGCATAATTACCAGTTTCACAAGATAAAAATCAGTGTTGTGGGGTTATATGCCTGGATTAGTATTGCTTCTGAGTTCTGACCACGTATAGTTATCGTATGGTGCTTGTATGTGTGTATTTATTGCTTATGTCTAACGAACCTGTATATGCGCACAAGCATCTATTCGGTCTAGCTTTCATGTGTTCTTCCTTTCATTCTACACGTTTAAGGGTCTGAACTACGTCAGCGGCCCGTTGACTTGGTTAATTGATGGTAATCAGGCTCCTTTTGCAGTAATTCACAATATAAGTTCCTCACAGCAAGAAAGAACTTACACTAGTTGTGTATGCAGAAAAAACTAGGATGGAAGACAAAAAGGTGTATCAAGTGTGATGGTGGTAGTAAGAAGTTACCATTATGCCAGGCAGTCCCTTGATCTCATGATTTACTTCATTTATGCTGAATCAAAATTAGAAGGAAAATGCTACCATAGCTTCCAGATCTATAATGAAGGCACCATCTTTCACTTCAACAAGGAACTATTCAACTAGTAAATTCATGTGTCGTCATTATCTCTACAGTCAGCCATGTCAATAATGATGGCCGATTTTTGCAAAAACAGCTCCAGCATTCAATCAAGAGATAGATTTTTCTTCATTGCCTCATATACTAGATACGTAATACTTGCCGCAGGCACCACTTTAAGGAGATTTGGTAGAATTCCCTTGTAGAATCCAGAAACACCCTCATGTTTTAGGGTCCTCCAGAATACATCAGACATCCCTCTATAGGCAGCTTCTGAGTTGGCTTGTTGAGCTTGTAGTCTACATATATTTAGAAATATGGTTGAGATAGAAAAAAGAAATTTTCAAATCATACAATTATAAATTACTTACCTTGTTCTGATAACCTGTAAAGGGTAAACACATGTCGCTCCAAGAGCTCCAGAGACAGTTCCACAACCCAATTGTACTAGAGGACCAGGATCTACATTGTCATAAACAACATTCAACAACCAAGAAACATACAGTTTAAGGTTGGAAAGAAAACAAATATTGAGTGAGGATTTACCACTGTCCTTCAGTATATATGTCTTTGACAGATCTTTCAAAGTTTCATATACAGCAAGATCGATTCCAGCATAAGGCACAATACCAAGCAAAGATGGAACAAGACCTCTATAAAATGCTCGAGGACCTTCATGCATCCAAATATCCCTAGACAGTGCACCAATTCTAGGGACGTTACCAACTTCACATGAATAAGTCTGTAGACGTGTCTTTACTAGATCTATAGGATAAATTGCAGTTTGGGCCACTGCACCAGCTAAACCACCAGCGACAAGACGTTCAGAAGCACCAACTTCACTCTTATTTTCTCCTTTCCTTGTCATAATATATTCTTTTAATGTTTCATAGGCATAAAATCTTATTGCACTTTCTGGAGCAACTTTTACAACATTCAAACCATTTCCTCTAAAAAATCCCAGCATACCACCCCTAGCCCAGATATCTTTAATTGCATGCATGACTGTAGTACGTGTTGTTTGCACTTGCATGATCACTTTAAGGCGATCCAGAGGTGCAGTCGCAGTACGAGATGCTGCCCCAGCAATCCCTCCAGCAATCAGATACTTGCTCGCGTTGACGTGTTTACTTATACCTTCTGGTATAGCTGCTTGTTCACCAATATCAACAAGGCAGACTCTTTCCCAGTGATGATATATGTTCTCAATTGTAACTTCATTAGGGTAAAGCAAAAGAAAGTCCCTCCATTCTTCAAATGTAATAATCCCATTGTTGTCTTTGTCCACATGCTCAACAAATCTTGCCAACTCCTCATCATTAATCTCTATACCTGCAAACAACAAACTGACACTGTTTGTAAGGTATATAACATGCACACATATGTCCGAAGCTCCAATAACTTGATCGCTAAGATATAATTGAACACACACTATCAATGAAGCAAACTACAAGAGATGATCTCCAAAAATCTAGACACTACAGGAAATCAAACTTGGACCTATGTAGGTAGAATGAAGCTATTACTCTAGACTAGAATGCGGGAACCTGCAGTCTGAGTGAAAAAAAAAATTCTAGTGAGTTGATCTGTAACTTGTTATAAACTAAACTAAAACCAGATAAACTAAATCTTCGATGTATAGATATAACTTCCCCAAGCCAAATGCAACAACTATAGGTGCCATTGTAAACAAAATATCCAACTTTATCACCATCGGTTCCTTGTCAACGTGATACATCAGCGCAACTCATACTTACCAGTCTGAAATCCTCAAAAATTGTATTTCTTAACTTCGTTTCACTATAATGATTCCCAATCAGCCACTGCATTGGCACAGATTCGATTTATCAGAATCAAATTAGATTGGATCTGGCAGGGAGCAGCCTATTTAAATAGTCCTGATTCATTTAGTTTACTGAAGAAGAACAGGAGAAGTCCTTATGTTGTGGATACTAGGGTTTATGCTCCCCTCAAGCTTAAGAAGAGTAGGTAGGTAGGTAGATAGAGATAGAAGGGAATTGGTTTAAACTTCTTGCTTGCCTTTATTCCAATCTCCTTGGCTCATTATATAGAGTTCGAGCCTAACAATGATGCTAACTAATCTCCTGATTACAAATTCAAAGAACTAAATGAATCTGAATGCTAACTGAATATGCTAACAAACTAAACCTAAACGATATGGCAAGCAGATAGGCTGGTGCTCACCGTGCGCGCCAAGCCGATCACCCCACTTTTGGCTTCAGTGCACATGTCGAGTACATCTTTCCCCACATAACAGTGCTGGTGACAGACTGTATTTCATTTTTACCACAACCCCGCAAAAAAGGTCTAGCTGTTGCGCAGAGTAGCAGTAGACAAAAGAGAGGTTTTAGTTTTAGTGCTGGTGGTTAAATTGAGGGCTTATTTGCAAATTTGATTACACTCGGTCAGCAAGTCCCCATCCCAAAGTTTCCATTCCACATAGCATGTCATGTGGACCTTAACAAGAATAGGAAACTCAGTCTACAATCTGATAGTTTGGGACCTAAGTGACAGCTTCGAACAAGTGTAGGGACTCAAAAGCGCATCCGGATCTAAATACTCAATTCTGTACCACACATAGGTCCACTGATTTTTATCATCATGCAACACCATGCAGTCAAATGCAGGACATCACTGTTAAATCATCAGTGTTAGGCCCCAACTTTATATCTAAGTAGATTAACTAAGCTGCAAATTTACAGATGAAAGAAACATAGAAGTAGAGCCTAACTCAACTAACAGGCTTTGTTGAACATTTTTTTCCCCCTACTGCCCCTATTAATCGAGATATGCATTTGTGGAATCACAACGTAAAGTTCACGCCTGGTTTGCTGACTGTTCATCCAAGATGGACGTTCTATCCAGCAAAAAGTGATCAGGGTATAGGTAGGCATACAGCTTGGTTGTTATCGTAGAAAGGGAAACTTAATCCGCATTCACAAATTTCATCTTAAAGTACAGGATCTCTCTGCATCTATCGGTATCCAAGTTCCTCAGGACCTCCAATAGATGTAGATGTTCATCAGGACCTCCAAGTTCCTTTAAACCATATCGGTATCCAAAGCAGTATCAGTATCAAGTCAGTTGCAGAGAACACTTTCCGTCTCACTTCCATCTACTACTAACGCAGTAAACCAAATGAGGCAAAATCCTACCAACCTACAAAGGTTGTGTACTAATTCAGTAATTTATCCCAGGCACCCAACAACAGCCAAGCCTCAATATGCCACGCAAAGTACATTACGCGCAACGCGTCAGATTCCGGTCACAAGCCTGCGGCAACAGGAGGCAACGAGGCCACTAAAATCGACGGGGCTAGGAGTCGAGGTGTGGCGCCTCGTGTGGCCTGCGAGCGGAACACATACCAGCCTTGACGAGCGCGTCCCAGAGCTCCTCGGGGAGGATGCATCCGTTGTGCTCGACGTCGATGGCCTGGAAGATGCGGTAGAGCTCGAGCTCCTTGTCGTCCATGTAGCGCCTGAAGTCGTCGTAGCCGACGCGGCCGTCGCGGTCGCGGTCGCAGGCGCGGAGCAGCTCCCGCGCGTACTTGCACTCGGCGGGCACCTGCAGCGCCGCCAGCCCGGCCTCGATCTGCGCGTAGTCGAGCTGCCCGCGCCCCGAGACGTCGAAGAAGGCGAACATGTCGCGGATCCGCGCCTCCCGCTCCGCCTCCGTCTCGTGCAGCGCGAGCAGCACGTGCTCCATGGTGACCGACCCCGCCTTCCGCGCCGGCTCGCACCCTCCGCCCGCCCCCGCGGCCGCAGCCGCCGCGGCTGTGGCCACGGGAGGCGGGGAGGAGGGGGGCGGGGAGGCAGTGCCCCGGGAGTCCACCGCGTGTGCCGCCGCGCCGGTCATGGCGTCGGCGGCGGCAGGAGGAGGTGGCGCGGTGGTGGTGAGACGGGTTGGGTTGGTTTCGGGGAATGGAAGGGAGGAGAGGGAAAGGAGAAGGGGGAAGAAGGAGGGGAGGGAATATGCGCGGATGTGTGCGTGTCTGAGGCCTACGGGCTACGGGGACGTACACTAGTGAGTGCCGTATTCACAGCTCGGAATACAGAAATTTTATTTCATTATAATCCCTTCTATTTTGATTTGTCGGTGCAGTGTCAGCAAATTGAAAACCCGGACGGTTCAATGTAAACAAGCGTGGTGGATCGGCTTGCGATTGGGACTACCCAAGTTAAGGCCATCGTATGAAATTTTTACATGAATTTTTTTTACAAAATTCTCGCAATCTAAAAGGGGCCTAAATATCACTAAATGATCGGGGGGTTGCATTAGGCTATTTCAAACCAAATGGAAAGGAAGAAAGTTGAAAGAGAGGGTTAAGAAAAGAGTACACATAGAAATAGATAGACTTACAGTCTCGATTTGACACGTGGTAAGAGTTGAGAGATGGAATTCAAGAGGAAATAATTTATCCGTTCATTGATTGGTAGGTTTGGAAGTGGTGAATTGGTGTATAAGCTACGATGAAGTGCTACAATCATCTTTCACTAATCATGATAAAAACTTTCATCTGGTTATCACCCCTTCCATTAAAAAGATATTAGAGAAATTCATCTTTGAACCCTCATTTCTCATCCCACTAAAACTATCATTCTCACGAAACAACAGAATCCCCATCCTTCGTTTAACCCCAATCAAATAAAATCCGTCCTGTGATTCTTATCTTGTCTTGGTTATGTCGCTCCGATTTGGTGTGAGTTGGACAGGGACAGGTTGCGTTATGAATGCCCAGTGTTCAGCATCACTACAGCACCATTCATCAAGTTATAGAAACTGATTGAGGTGGGGCTAGTATATTGACCGCGTGATCGCGATTTCGCAAGAACAAACGGTGTGATCCACGTGGTTCGCCTCGCATTTATCCTTACTTTTTTAATCAGAGCACTGCACCTACCACAGAGCAATGCATCCTGATCGACCACGTCGCGCTTCATCAGTCTTGTGATATATGAGCTGTGATGGCATGGCGCATAGCACAAGGATCATACGTGCATGTCTAGGTGTAGGTATGTTCAGGTACTACTCCATCAGATACTACCAATATCACTGACAAATAATTTCAGAGAGAGCATACAGTTTCTTCTTCTTTTTATTAGTGGAAATACGAACGTGGCGAACACACGAGCAGGCATGAGATGTTGAAGTTAGCCGTTTAGACGTCTCATCACAACAAAGGTGCAAGAATCGAGAGAGGAATAGAAGCTCGCGATATATTTGCTTTTGAGATTCTTATGCGTTGAACCATTCGGTACGAACTACGAAATAAGAAATCCTTAATCTAAGACCTACGAAAGGTAAGGTCGCGCAAGCAAGTACCCAAGGACTTACGCCCAGGTATTGATACCCTAGTCGTCTTGGTTGCTTGGAGGCTCTGGAAAGAACGCAACAAATGTGTCTTCGAGTTTCAAGCCCTCCAACCAGTTGCTTTGACTCAAGAGATCATCGACGAGGCCTCTCTTTGGACGACAGCAGGCTTCACCAAGCTTCCACGATTCTTCCAGCCTCGGAGGGCGCCTTCGTGAGGTCTTTAGGTTAAGGTCCCCCGTACCCTAGTTGTTCTGTTCCTAGCCTCCTCTAGTCCAGGATTCTAGCTCTTGGTAGTCGCTGTCCGGCGGTCTTTTTTTTGTTCTGCTGTAGCTTTGGTGGGGTCGGTAAGGTCAGGTATAGGGTCGAGTAGGGTCGGGTCGGTGGTGTCGGGTCGTGTCTAGTCGAGTCGTGTCGCCTGTACTTTTAACTTTAACTTATCTTCTTCTTAATGAAATACGTGCTCCGCACGTTCTCCAAAAAATGCCTCCACTTTTGGAAATTCGAAAGGGGGGGTTAAAACGTTAGGAAAATGGGTGGATATAGGGGGGGACTGCGGAATAAACTGGACACCGAAAGGGATTATATCATCAAGAAAAGCTGAAAGCATTCCTCCAACAACAAAAAAAGGGGGGAAAAAAGCTGAAAGCATCAACTGGTCCAAAGAAGGTCACAGATCAGTGATTTCCATTCCGAGCCTCCAAAGATTTCCATCCGAGACCACCAGGGCAGAAGAGTCGATGGAACGTTCCTCCACCTTGAGGGTCATAACTTTAGGAGATGCTTCTTCTGATCTCAGCACATTCTACACTATATACCACTGCAAATGCAGAACCTTAGAAATCAATGTTGTAACCTTGACTTGCTTTAGCTGTATTCTTTTGCTCTCTTAAATGGTCTCCTTGGTAAATTAGCGCCCATTTACCAGTTATCTTGGCGAAAGCCATGCGTTCAGAATATCAAATTTGCAAACGTGCTTGAAACATCAAAACTGGAAGAAGGATGAGCGAGGACTAAAGGAGCACTGAACCTACAAGTCTGTACCGACTTTGCAAATGTTTTCCTAGTTCAAAGATTGGAAACGGAGGTACAAGTCATGCATAGACGAAATGATGAATCGGCCGTGCTTTTTGACCATCGTGAACTGGCAGGAACATTCCAAAATCTCGTCTAGAATCCCCGAATCATACCTTAGTTAACCATTGACGAAAAGTAACACAGCTATGTCTGAAATCTGTACAAGCTAATAAGCCAGTCAACTAGATCGCTCCTAAAGCGGAGTCACAATTCTGTATACATCATGCAAGGATCAGGAAATGTTCAGATACCAGCTGAACCAACCAATTCAGGCTAGAAACATCACAAGGCAGCAGCGAGCAGTACATGGATGGCAAACTCGCAGCATCAGATAAAAATTGTACTGCTCTATGTAGTGAGAAAAGGAGGCAGGTTCTTAGATTTCATCCCGAGCACTAAAGCTTGTGTGTCGGGGAAGTATTTCGCCCCTGGGAGCTCTGTCACCGTGCCATCCTTCATGACTGTGATCGGATATCTGAGCAGATGACCGGGGAGGTCAGCTTCGAGGTTGTCATTAGCGTAGAGGTCCCAGTACTCATCAGCCATCTTGTTCACTCTCTGAATACACTCCAGACTCTCCGGGCTCAGGAAACTGTCGTGCAGCATACCGAGATGCTCATACCACAGGGACATTCTGAAGCCGTGGACCTGTCCTCTTGCGACCTGGCCTTTGATGTTTAGGTGACATGGCTGGTACCCGCCCATGGCTATCTCAGAGTCCCTGCCCCCATCCATCGAACGCTGGTTGATGTTGGCAGATCCAACAATGATATATTCGTCGTCCACTAGAACAAACAGATCAGACTATGTGTTAAACAGCTTTGCATTTGAACCATACAGAGCATGTCATGAAAGTGTAGGAAATAAGGAATTGAAATAGGCCTAGTACAGTATCAGGTACTATGTTTCTGAAAGCAAGAATGGTGCCCTGCAGATATGTTCAGTTCTCAAACTCAAATGTTAATAAACAAATCCTAGAATTCCAATGTGCGGTTCTGAAATGTTAACTACAATCCTATGACTCAAATTTAACTATCCACTGCAAACCCTTTCAGTGACAAAAGGAGCAGGTATTTGTATAAGTTTAGGAATGCTTTGGGCATTTTAATTGTTTGACCAAGCAGTAAATCTTATATTCAAAATATTGAGGGATTAGATTATGCAATGTGTCTGGGGCA
This sequence comes from Eragrostis nindensis, assembly GCA_012490785.1. Classification (NCBI taxonomy): domain Eukaryota; kingdom Viridiplantae; phylum Streptophyta; class Magnoliopsida; order Poales; family Poaceae; genus Eragrostis; species Eragrostis nindensis. Next base: position 299,371 of record JAAXCT010000206.1, read on the forward strand.
TACCTATCATCATCTTGGAGTGAACGTAGATCATGAAGCGCCGTGCTTTCTGTGCCCGAGCATAGTCTGTCCCATCCAATGGGCGAGCTGCAGGCTCATACTCACCACTCATCTTCACCTCTCTGTTTCCCAAGCAGAAGAATGTAAGGTAATCCCTCGGGTTCGCATCAATTCTCTTTGCCTCAAGTGCGATTGAAATGTCATAGTACATCATCTCCATCGTCCTCCTCTGCCAGTCCAGTATGGCCTGCACGGATCCACCAGCGGGAGGGCCTTCCGGCCACATTGGCAGCACCACATAAACAGCAAAACGTTCACCAGCCTCAATTTTGCTCACAATCTTCAGTGAGAGCTCTTTAGGGATCACATGCAACGCTTCAATCTCCTCCGGCTTTATGCCATCGGCTTTCCAACCGAAAGAGCTGCCGAGGAAGTACTGGTTTTCAATGTAAATGAAGTTCTTGGCGCGTCGTATGGCGTGGATGTAGGCGTCCTGGATGCTTCTGTCAAGGACATTGTTCTTGCCACTGACAAGGCCAGACCGAGCGGCGCCCTCCGGGGTGTTGGGGAAGCCAAAGCACGCGCCGCCGTCTATGGACCGGAAGAGCTGAACATTCCATGTCTCCTGGTCGTCAGGGAACGCCACCGGTGATGGCGGTATAATCAGGTCCGCCGTGGCTTTTAGGTCGACAAGGAGTTCAATGCTGCCTCCTTGCTTCCTCCACCGCTGCTCGAAGTTGTAGAGCACGTCCCACGCGGCCGGGCCTTCGATTTTGGCGTGGATGTCGTGCCATGGCTCCCTCGGCCCACCCTTGTCAATGGACGCGCCTTCGACGTTGGGCTGGTGGAAGTCCTTGTGGTGCGCCGTGTCTAGCGTCCGGAACAGGGAGTGGAACTGCGTGTCGTAGCGGCCATCGCAGAGGTCGAGGCCGCCGACAAAGCTGACAATGCGGCGGCGGTCGCTGCGCCTCACCGGCATTTCGTGGTCGACAACGACGATCTTCTGGTGGTGGGTGATCGTGTAGGCGATCTGCGCGCCCATGATGGCGCTCCTGCCGGCGTCGGGGTTGCGGGGGCAGAGGACGCACTGCACGTCACTGCCGCGGAAGTACTCCGCGGTCTCGGCGTCGTGCGTGCTCATGAACCCCCACTTCATGCCGAGGGACTCGACGGAGGTGCGGTCGTCCCACACCAGCATGAGCACGCGCACGCCCTCGCTCGCCTTGCGCTTCAGGAGCTCGCCGAGGGTGACGTCGCCGCCGGGGCGCTGCCGGGCGCCGTCCCGCAGCAGCGTGATCTCGGTGTACACCGACCAGCCGGTGATGTAAATCAGGTGGCGCGCGTTGCTGATGGCGTCGAACACGTCCTCCCAGCACCTGCCGGGCTCGTAGTTCCGGCCGCCGGCGAGCGGGATCCTGGGCGCGAACGCGTCGGGCGCGTGCGCGTCCTGGTACAGCGTGACCCTGCACCCGGGCCTCTGCGAGAAGAAGGTGTAGGGCACGCCGGGGTACCGCGCGCCGCCGACGCCGCGGCCCCACCCGCGGCGGTCGGCGGCCACGTCGTGGAACAGAAGGCGCACATGAATCTTTGGGCCGTGCGGGAGCGGCCGTTTGGCGGCGTCGAGGATGTCGAGCCAGCGGTCGATCTGATGGCCGGCGAGGAGGTCCCGGACGGGGAGGTAGGCGCGGCCGATGAGCGTGGCGCTGATAGCCTGCGCGGCCTTGACGGAGAAGATGATGTCGGAGGCGAAGTGGGCGCAGTAGATGTGGAATTCCTCGTACCAGCGCGGGTTCACCGGGTCGCCGGTGATGACCCGCGTCCGGCCCACGCGCGCCTTGCCGAGGTCCACCGTCGCGTACAGCTGCGTCGAGCCCTGGCCGAGCCCGAGCGTCTCCTCGAACCCTTCCACGAACTGCACCCATGGCAACCATCATACAAGCTATTACAAGATTATCGAGCCCAAACCAAGCAAGCAAGCTACCGCTAGCAACCCGCAGCACTGTGAAAATCGCTTCTTTCTCCTACTAATGAGATAAAATTCGAATTTCGGGCTCGAAGAGAGGGGGATTTCCATGGATGGGTTCGATCTGCAACTACCGGTATCGCTGTACGGAAGTACGGGATGCTGATCTTTTTACCTTGCGGAAGATGCCGGGGGCGCCGCCGGTGGCTCGAGTCGGGTTGATGAGGTGGTCGGCCTCCAAGATGGTGGCGTCGAGGGTGCCGTGCAGCAGGTAGTGCGCCATTGCTGCACCTCTCCTCTTCCTCGGCTCACCTGAGTTGTGAGGGACGGAGGAAACAATGCGACAAGCCAATGGGTGAGAGAGGCTTGTCAGCTTTTTGGCAAAAGGGAAAAATGTGCAGGCGTGAGACTTGTGAAAAGAATCAAAAGATATACTACTAGTAGTAAATGGCAAGAAATGAATCTGGGAGATTTGGAGATGAATCAAGGCATTAATTCGGTTTTGAAGCAGACGAAGCCATTGTTTAGAAGAGATTTATAGTAGATGAGCAATCAACAGAGCAGAATCACATGAGAAATGTGTGTACTCCTACTGGTGAGGGGACCGTGACACACACTATCCGGGCCGCACTATTGACTGCAGGATGAAGAGCGGGGATCCAGGTGTAAGGCTATCCGCACTCATGTTCCTCTATATCCTTCCTTTAAAAGGAATATTCGGTCCTGGTCATCGAGATTCTCTCCTCTAAAACAATTTCTCCCGCACCCATCATTCCTCTATATCCTTCCTCTATACCCCATTATCCTATATTTTATTCAATTATTCTAACTACCATCTTCTCTCTCCTATTTTTTTTCCTTTTCTTTTTTCTCTCCCGCCGCCGCTTCTCTCTCTCTCCTTATCCATTCGTCCCTCCTCCGCGGATGCGCGTCGGCCGCGGCGCCTCTCCTCCTCCCCCGCGGGAGCGCCGCCGCGCTCCTCCCCCTCCTCCTCCGACGCCGCCGCGCTCCTCCCCCTCCTCCTCCGACGCCGCCGCGTCCCTCCCCCTCCTCCGACGCCGCCGCGCCCCTCCTCCGCCCGACGACGCTCGCCCCCGCGCCCTCCTTCATCGCAGCAGGGGCCGGGTCTCGTGCGCGCCGCGCTGCAGCGAGGAAGAAAGAGGCGGACTCGGTGTCGACCAGCTGCGACCTCCACCCGGGGGAGACCTTCGTCGCGCGAGAGCAGCCCGTCGCGCGCGAGTTCGTTGAATCGCTCCTCGACGCGTCGCCAGAGCTCTGCGGCCTCGACGGTGCCCGTGGTGCGGCTGATGAATCGGAGCCCCTTGAGCGCGCGCCTGGCGCCGGCGCGGGACCGGTTCTGCTGCGCCAGCACCCGGCGCCGCTCGCGCGCCGCCATGGCGGCCTCCCGCTGCAGCTCGGCGGGCGTCGGGCGGCGCGGGGACGGGGCCGGCGACGGCGAGCGCAGCCACGCGAACTTCTTGCGTATCCGCGACGACGTCGACGAGCACCGGCTCAGGGGGCCCTCCGACGGCGCGCGCAGCGGCGACACGCCGGCGGCCTGCGCGGCGCCGTAGATCGCGGCGCTGGTGGGCGTGACGCTGCGCACGACCATGGACTCCTCGTCGAGCTCCAGCATGACCTCGTCGTGCGACGTGCGCGGGCGGAGCACGCTCTGGGCGCACGACAGCCCGTCGCTCACCCACGAGTGCGTCGCGCCGCGCGAGCTCAAGGTCATCTTCCCCCTCCATTCCAGGCCGAATCGAGCCTTCCCTCTCTTTCTTCCCCAAATCCGGCGCCGGCCGATTCGCCGCCGGTGAAGCCCCTCCTTTCCTGTGCAACGCGGCGGCGCGCACAGGCTCCGGCGCGCCACGCTCCAGCGCGGCGGCGCACGTGCTCTGCTCCTTCCCTCCCCAGGCGCGCGGCGAGGCAGTTGGACGAGTGCGGGCCCCGCAACCGATAGCGGACGCTCCTGGATTGCGCTAGGAATAGAGGAACAGAGCTCTTCCTTTACCGTAGCGGAAGCTGTCCAGTAGCCCGGTGCAGCGACTTGATACGGTAAATGTTCCTGGAGGAAACGGTACCGTGTCCCAGTGCGGAGAGCCTAAATGATCAATCACATGCCATCAGTGCAGATCCGCCCCTGTTCATGTACTAGTACGAGATTTCAGAGAAAGATGCTTCAAATCAGAGCAAAGAACAAACAAAAGGTCACCCTCACACGCCATCAATGCAGAACTCGTGGTGGTGGAAAGTAGAAAGCAGAGCCCACATGGAAAGGAGAAAACAGAGCCCATATACAAATGGCACCAGTGGGCTTCTGTAATTGTAGTATCGGATGGGGGGTTTAGATTTGAACTTTACTCGTAAGCCAATTACAGAGTTTGTTTCAGCAAAGCTTTTGAAACAAAATTCCACGGTGTTACCTGAAACAGAACCTCGTCTCTCAGTTAACAAAAAAAAAATTGATGCAAACTTGAGTATATGCCAGTCACCTGACATTGAGACTCTCCTTGTGCCGTGCATTTCGCATTTCATCTCTCGGACTTGCTACTCCAAGGGATCACTACTTCGGATTATGTGTTGCACGTGACCTGATTGATGGAGATGGAGTGCTAGAAAAACGAACCAGCCAATCGGCAACCATGAAATAGTAGTACTCGTCTACTAGTACTATATTATATCATCGCAAAAAAAAATATATAGCCCATTCGAAAAAAAAGTATAAAAAAAAAAGAAAGCGAGCTCGCGCCTGACTTTCACCGGCAATCACGAGGCGAAACTTTTCCATCGAGGTGGGCTATAATATATAGTACTTTTTTTCATGGTTGAATTGTTTCCTACACTTTTATGGTTGAATCCTATAAGAAAGCGAGCTCGCGCTTTCTACTCATCGGGAAATCACACGGTTGAATTGTTTACACTTTGCTCTGCGAGATTGGATCTGCGCCGGTTGGCGTAAATAATGATTTGATAAGCGCATTAGGATTCTGGACGAGTGAGGCCCTCGCACGTCAATTATAACGACGTGTATAAACAGGCGGTGAAGTGTGCAAATTGAAGTGGTTATGTAATGCTGGACATTGAGTGCACTATATTCTGATGAAAAGATGAGCATCTGAAAATGACGCAGGCCAGCCCTGCCTAGCCAAAGAACCCGCAAGTCAAAACGGAATGGATTGATGGATGTGCTGCTCCAACTTGAGGTGGAAGTGGCACTCTCTACAGCAACATCTGTATTGAAAGATACATTTTTTATTTTTTATTTTGAATCTGTGGCTTCTCAAAAAAAAAAAAAGAATCTGTAGTGAAAGATACATGGGATCACTTCACAGTTCACATAAGCATAGAAGGCCCAACGCAGTGAAAGGAGAAACTCTTTTCTGGAGTTTGCCGAAACGGCCCAACTAGAATCAAACGGAGAAAATAATAATTTCGGCCTGTTAAAATTCTTGAATGTATAGCCCAAGGCCCGAATCTACTTCTAAAAAGGAAAAAGTCCGTTTGACCTCCCTCAACTATCATAGGAGTTGCAACTTTTCCCCCGAACTACAAAACCGGGTAACCATACTCCCTCAACTCCTTCTCTCGCTTCAATTTACCTCCCTCGGCGGTTTTCAGAGCGGTATTGGCTGACGTGGCATAGTGGGACTCATATGTCAGGTGCCACGTCATTTTTTTCCTTTTTTCTTTTTCTTTTTCTTTTTTTTTCTCTTCTTCTCAGTTGGGGCACACACCGCCTCCTCCGCTGCTCAAGGACAGCGGCAGCGCCTCCCCGCCTCCTCCCCGCAGAAGAAAGAGCCCTAGGGAGGAGCTGCCTCGGCGTCGTCGTTGTCGTCGCCGCACCGGCGTTGGTTCGCGCGTTGCGGTCGCCATGCTCGTCGCCGCCGTGGCCGTGGTCAAGATGTCGCGGGTGCAGGCGCGTCCCTTCCGAGCTCATGCCGCCGTGCGCGTTTCCAATGTGTCGGGCGGCGCGTCGAACATGTGGTGCGCCGGGTACCTGCTCACGTTACTGTCGAGCTGCGCGTGCGCGCCGATAGAGCTCTGCTGGAACGAGAGGTAGTTGCCGCCGCCGTGATCTTGCATCCTGAGAACAGCGGAAGACGACAGTGCCGCCGCGTGGAGCTTGTGCGCGAATGGGCGGAGGAGGTACGACGAGAGCCCCGCGGCGGCGGCGGGGGAGGAGCGGGACGGGAAGAGGTGGTCGAAGCGGGAGCGCACGACGAAGGGTGGGTCGGGGATGCCGGTGAACTCCTACACCATGGCGCGGAAGTTGGAGTGTCGGTGGTGAGCACGGTCGTGGGCGCGCGCCGCGGCGGCGCGGGCGCGGCCTGTTCAACGGTGGCAGGCGGCACGCCGTGGGCGTGGCTTGAAGACCGCGACGCGGTCGAGGCTCCTCCACCAGCGCCGGCATGGAGGGGCGTCGGCGACCAGCGGGTGTGAGACAGCTGCGGCGGCGCCATGGCGAGCTCTTGATGGAGGCCGTAGAAGGAACTGCCCCCGAAGCCCGGCGTGGAAGATGGAGCGGGAGGCGGCTGCCGGAGCAGCGCGGAGAGCGGGGAGGAGTCTCCGCCGCCGCATCTGGAGTCGAACTCGTCGTCTGCACGGGCGCGTCGGCCCACGCGAGCAGCAGGGAGGGGGCGGCGGCGGGGCACCAGGTCGGACGGAGTGGGGGGGCAGCGGCGGGGGGAGGGAGGAGGCGGCGGCGGGGGGAGGGCGGATGAGCGAGCGGTAGGAGAAAGAGCTACCGTAAAGGAGAGAAGAAGAGGAAAAACAAGAAAAGAAAAATAACGCGGCACCTGACATGTGGGTCCCACTATACCACGTCAGCCAATACTGCTCTGAAAACCGCCTAGGGAGGTAAATTGAAGCGAGAGAAGGAGTTGAGGGAGTCTGGTTACCCGGTTTTGTAGTTCAGGGGAAAAGTTGCAACTCTTATGATAGTTGAGGGAGGTCAAACGGACTTTTTCCTTCTAAAAAGAGCAAACGTTTAGGCTATTTTCCGACTGTTTGGCCCATCTTCTTCTACTCCAGGATCCAGCCCGCCAATCCTATACGTAGCCCGCCCTACAAAATTTTTTTGATAGAATGCTTTGAGATTAGTGCGAACGGACATCGAACGGCCCACGCATGCTGCTGGTTGAGAGGGAGAGCACAGATGGGCGACACGTGGCGCATTCTGATTGGAGCGGGTGGGAGGTGGGAGAAAAAGAAACGATTTGCAAACTTTAAACGCATTTTTCTCTTAAATCATAAGTCCGTTTTCGAATCCGTTTGAACCTACGTGTTTGTTACAATTAATTCTACCAAATGAGATCTAATTTGAATATTTTTTTAATTTTTTAAATTTTTAAATTTTTGTCAATATTTTGAATGTACTGTATCAACATTTTTTTTTTGCACTACGTCAACATTTTAGATGTGCTATGTCAACATTCTAAAAATGTTAACTCAGTTGTTTGAATATATTGACATAGGCTTACGAAAATGTTGAAACTGGTGTTTGAAAATGTTGACAGTTACTTGATAGGCTAAGTTGTCTTAAGTGGGCCGAATTTAGTGGGCTATTAGGTTGACCTACAAGTTGAATCCTGTAGGACGCCCTATGTACAGGAGGTCCCGATCCAGCCTGTGTGTTGGCAAAAAAAGAACAAGAAAGCTCATCTTCTTGACTCAATTTACTCCTTGCATTTCTGTCCGTCGATTTTGATGACAGTGTTTCGTCGGCACCGCCACAGGACTCGTTAACATAAAGAGAAAGAGCAGCGGAGTTCAGTCAGGTAGCCGGTAGACGACGGCAATGTATACCCTGCAGATCACCTCGCTGTGTGGATACATGGAGTTAAGGGTTCGGACAAAATATTTCATCATCATCCCCAGTTTAGGCCTCTACCACTGGTGCCATGGCCACCAGTGGCCCATGGCATGTCGAGCATTGATTCGGCAGTTGTGTCTGCAGCATATTTTTCGCGTAACCGTGTGGTCCAGCTTTGGCGTCTTCCATTTCTTCGCGTGGCCGGCGCATCCTTTTGTAAACAAGCTCAAGATTACATTCGCAAAAAAAAAAAAAAGCTCAAGATTATACGTACAGCACTACAATTACATAGTAGAACCCGTGAACAAAGACCTGTTGAGGCCGCAACTTGAACTTGCTGAAAAAAAAAAGCTTTCTTTCTTTTCTCCTTGTGATGTGTAGTAAGTAAAAACATTCACAACTGGAGTATATTTGGGAAGATTTTTTCAATGTTAATTAAGCGCTCCTTCGAAGCACGCGATCCAAGGGTCCGAACCAAGAGAAACAGTCCAAGCAGCGTTTCTTTACTCAGATAGGACCCCATCGTGGACCATGGCCGACCCGGAATCAGAAGCAAAGACGCGCGAAAGTCCACATGCCTCTGAGGAGGCCTCGCCATGTTCCGTGGAGGAGGCGACCGGAGCCGAGGTGACGTTGAGTCCCTCACAGGTCACACCGCAATTTTTATCAGCGTAGCAAGTCACGTTCCCGTGTCGCAGAAACACCTTGCACCGCATGCCGCTAGCTGTAGGCTCGTGGGCGTGTGTGTAGCCAGTCAGGCAGCTACTGGTACTCAAAGCAGCAGGAGAGGAGAGGAGAGCAGCAGCCGACGCGCCTGCTGGCGACAGACCGACTCCGTTTATCGACCACGAACAAGAAACGTTCGTTCACCGACCGATCTACGACGGCTAGCTCTAGTGAAGCGAACAGAGAGAAGATGACCGGAACGAGGGGACACACACAGTCCCTCTTGAATGCGTAGCAGCTATAGCCTGCGCTCCTTCCCAAAGATGGATGATCTCCCCGTGTGGGCTTGGCTTGTTGCTATATGGAGTACTACGGGGGTGTTCGTTTCTCTATGTCTAAAAGTCACATCAAAACTAATCTTGTTATTTAAACGTTTTAAATAAGTCTAATTAAAAAACTAACTGCAGAACTTTGTACTAATTTACGAGACGAATCTAATGAGGGTAATTAAGCCGTGATTAGACGATAGTTACTGTAGCGTCACTGTAGCAAAACATAGATTAATTAGTCTTATTAGATTCGTCTCGCAAATTAGCCCACATCTGTAAAAAAGTTTTGTAATTAAACTTATTTAAGACGCCTAAATAACAAGATTAGTTTTGATGTGACCTTTAAGCCTAAATTGCCGAACACCTCCTACGTTCAGTTCATCGATTCCAGCTAGCTAGCCTGAACATGTACAGCAGCCCGATCGAGCATACAGATGCAACCAGAGTAGTCTACGGAACGACACGATCCAACAGCCAGACCCTTGTAACCACCGTCGACAGCCTCATTATGGTGCCCAGCCAACCCTCGCAACGTGGTGCCATTTCCCGTGCCATGGCTTCAGTCCAGCGTCCCCCGCTAGCTACTACCAGCGAGCAGAGCTCGTCGCACATGATTAGACGCACTTGGACTCCCGATCTTAATTTCAGCGTGCCCGGCGGCAAGCGTCATAGCTAGCGTCTGAAGGCGAGGAAAACCATGGACGATTATCTTCCAAACAACACTAAACTAGGGTTAAGATGAGGAAATGTTGCTATCATGACCTCTAGCTGGGCACAAGAGTAACTGACAGCGCAAAACAGAACAAACACTACGCGTGCCGACTGCTAAGGAAACCCGGCCCTGTGCCCTCCGTCGCGTGACTGATGGAGACGTGCACGCCGAGTACCGCGCAGGCCACCGGTTCCAATGCAAGCCCTCTCAGACTCACACCTATTCGTCCGTGAACCCTCGTACATGAATGCAACGTCCTTGTGGTTGTGGACAGCGAGATAAGTCGATGAGGCTGACGACTCACCCACCAAGAAATTGACCACGTCCTTCTCCCATCTGTGCGCGCGCGGCCGTCGTCTCTCGCCTCGTTGCGTTGCATGCGATCGGAGCTGGAGTTCCTGTCACGGCATGCAGGGGATAAATTAATCCATGCAAAGATCGCCATCGGTGACCAGTTCCAACTTGGCGCGACGGCTTGCTGGCACAAACTGCTCAACGCTGCGTGTCGGTCCAGGCTTTCTACAAACATATACACAGGGTCCAGTTAGTTAATGATCCGACGATAACGTCGAAAAAACATTTTTAAGAAACAAGGCGGTGTTCAACAATTAACTGATATACAGACGGTGTTCTCCAGAAAAATGATCGATCTGACATGTAAGCAAGATCCCCTTTTCCTTTTATGTGCAGTGTACTACACAGTACAAAGTGGTGACAGTGGCACATAGTACTGTTAGTGAGTGATCGAGTGGCGTTTGGTGCTGACCCATGCACGAGAAAGCCTCCGTTGCAGTTAATACGGGCTGCTTAAAAGTCAGTAAAACCAGTAGCATTATTGCCCTGTCTCTAAACCTGCCCCTCCCTCCAGGACGGACGCTTTCGTCTTAAAGAGGGAAAAGAGAACCATGCAGTGGACTCTGTTATTTGCACTGAGTGGAGGACCGATCAGTGCGAGTACCAACCGGCATGGCAAAACTACTCTTCACCGGTCGACTCTGTTATTTGCTTGAGTGAGTGTTGAGTGCTTGACACTTTCCATGCAAGTCTGGGCAAGTTGCTAGCCAACTACTCCTAGTACTACTCAAGCTTCTTGAGAGTGAGAACAGACCGATGCGCACTGTACGTGATGGACAGTCCATTCAGTTCTTCCCTGACGTAGATGGACATGGATCTGATTCTCGGTTCCCTGTAAGGAACGCCGGCCAGCTCGCCCGCGGCCCTGCCTGTGGAAACCACGGCAGATGGGGGCCTAGCACGGCCTCCCTTTGAGATTCGGAGGGGAGCGAACGGTTCTAAGTGTTGGAATCGCGCGCGAGAAAGAGGAAGAACGCAAGGAGTTTTACCCAGGTTCGGGCCACCAGAGGTGTAAAACCCTACGTCCTGCTTGTCTGATATTGCTCAAGTGTTGTCTGTTCGTTTCATGTACAAGGCACTCCTTTTTATAGTGCAAGGAGAGGCCAGACCCGTTCATGGGCCGTTATGGGGGTGCCGGCTGGCCGCCCCTCTCCGCCCGAGATGCCGGGCGTCTTGTCCAGTGTCAGCGGACTTCGCTCGCCTGCCTTCATTATTCGATTGACTCCCGTCGTCTTGTCCCATCGCTCGTACAGCATGCGCGCGGCGCCCGGAGTGGTGAGGCGCGGAAAGGGGGGCGGATGCACCGAACAACCCCCCGGTCCAAGCGACGCACCGTACGGCGACAGGCGGCGCTCGTCAGCCCACGCCCCCCTGTCAGCCGAACAGTGCGCTACAGGGCTGCGACTGGTCGGGTCACACCCATCAGTCGCGGCCCTGCGTGAGGCGCACGCGCATTGAAGTCCAGCGACCCGCCCGCGCGGCCGCGCGGGCTGTCGCTGACAAGTGGGACCCCTCCGCGAGGAGATCCCCATGCCCCGGATCCGCGCGTACTGTAGCCGCACGAAATCCCGGGGCGTCTCGTCGAGGCGCGGCGCTATTATGGCGCCACGAACCACCGTCGCCCCGTGCCAGGTTCCCACAGGCTCGCGGGGCCCCGCCCTTATCCGCGTCCCGCGGCGGGTCGCGGGGGTCGCAGGGCATAGCCACGTGGCAACGCCCCATGGCTCGCGGCTGCGAGCCGCGCGGGAGCCCGACGCTCCGCGCCCCCGTGCCGGGCCGCTTCGGCCCACTTGGCGCGTGGTTGTCTTCCTTGGCCCAAGATGGACTCAGGCCGGCCTTTTGACCGGGGGAGTGGGGACCCTGGTTCCCAATACACCGACAGGAGCCCCCGCCCCGGTGGACGCCATGCGGGACGCTGGGGTCGATCGGGGCCCATTCGTCAGCTTCGTTGGGTAGGTTTCCATGCGCGCGCCGTTTTTCCCTCGGGAGGCGAAACGCCGCGGCCCGGTCAGTTGCGCGGCGCCCGCTCGCGCAGATAGTGGCGGGGCCCACGCAGACTTCTGTCGTCTACGGGGCGTCGTTTCGCCTGCCGCGTCCTGATAAAAGGACTGGCGCAGCGTTCCGACTTCTCCACTTCCACACTCTTCTGCTGCGGCTGCACTTCTCGCGCTCTCCGTCTTCTTGCTCCCTTGCGCTCCAGGGTTTTGTGAGTTCTTGCTTTTCTCGCTCCCCACGCCGATGGCCGGAGACAAGAAAGCTCGTCGCCGCCACCGCTCGACTTCGGTGCATCCGGCTCCTCCGCCTGCGGCCGCAGCGCCGGAGGGGCCCGCTCTGCCGGTGTCGAGGTTTCTGGAGGAGGGGGATCTAGAGCAGGTGCGGTTGCACTTGCCAGACCCCGAGGGGCCGGATCGCGTCGTGGTGCGCGCGGCGACCGCCGATGTCAACCCGGACCACGATGGAGGGGAGATCGTCTCCTTCCTCTCCTTCGTTCTGGCCGGGGCGATTCCGCCGTTCTCTCTTTTCTTGATGGAGGTGCTGCTGTAGTACAAGATTAAGCTGGCGCACCTTACGCCCAACTCCATCCTGATCCTGTCCGTGTTCGCGCACCTCTGCGAATCTTTCGTGGGGGTGCGCCCGTGCGTCGAGCTTTTCAAACGCTACTACCGGCTCCGCCCGATGGGGAGGGACGACCCCGTGGGGAGCGTCCGCTTCAGCCGCCGGGCCGAGGGCGAGTCCGAGTCGTACATCGACTTCACGCCCAGGGCTCGGTTCGACCAGTGGCGTAGGGATTGGTTCTACCTCCGCCGCGGCCAGCCTTTCCGCCGTCTCTCCTTCCCGCGGTCCGCGCCGACCGAGTCCTCGGAGTACTGGGAGAGTTGCCCTCGCCTTCCTTCGTGGCTCGAGCGGGTGACCAACCGCATTGCCATCCTTGCCGCTGCCGGCCTCCACGGGGGGATCGTGATCCACGACTTCCTGCGAAGGCGGATCGCCCCGCTGCGGGATCGTCCCCAGCTGACGTGGAGGTATTCCGACTTCAACTTCGTTGGTCGGACCCGCCGGGGATCCGACTCCGATCTTACGCCGTCGGAGGAGAGGGCGGCGTACAGTGCCCTGACGGACACCAACCCCCCGGATACCCTGAGGTATCCGGATGACGCGCACCCGCTGCATCTGGACCCCCGGCGCCGTGACATTTTGGCGGCAATGCCTAACATCAACCACGCCGGGCTGATCGAGACTGCGGCGCCGCAGCAAGCCTTCCGGGTCCGTGACACCGCCGGCCCTCCGCAGGGTTCGACGGCGCGCCCGGAGCCGCAAGGGCCCGCTCCAGCCGCCGGCGACAAGGGGAAGAAACCTGCCGCGCTGAGCCCGCCGTCCTCGAACACCACCGGGCCGGTCGCCGCCCGTGGGGACGCCGGCGACACCGGGTGTTCGAAGAGGGGCCAGAGCCCGACGCCTCCTCCCGTCGTGCTACAGGTGCCGGACGTCGGAGTTCGGCCGCAGTACAAGCGCCTTCGCCGGTAAGCGTTGCATGCTTGTCCCGGGTTTTTCCTTTGCCCTAGATCTGGTGTGCGCTGGTCTTGAGTTTTTTCTGCATCTGTGTCAGGGGACCGCGTCCGACCCCTGCGACTGCCGATGGCGCGCCCCGCTCCGAGGGCAACGGCCAGGCGGAGGCCGAAGACAGGTCGGGGGCGGCGACACCACTGCCTGCGGCCGCGGATGCCCCTCGTGTGGAGCCCACCTCTCGCGCCGAGGCGGAGCCTCAGTCCGAGGCGCGTTCCGGTGCCCCCAGGCCGTCGGAGCCGGAGGAACGTCGTGCCGCTTCGCCTGCGACACGGCGTGAGGAGGAGAGGGTACCGTCGCCGCTCCGTCCCGCCTCGCCGCCTGCGTCAAGTTCTGGGCCGGGGGTCCAGGACTCGGAGGCGCAACCGTCCGCCCCGGCGCGCCCGATCCCAGCTTCCTTCCGCGGCTCCCGCGGGCTGCCGTCGTCCGGCAGCGTCCCGGGCCCAGCGGCGCCTTCTTCCGAGGCGCGCTCGCCCGACCGAACGCCGCCGTCGCCTGCTCCCGGTGGTGGCCCGGGCCCATCGCGCGCGGCGCGTGGCGCTCGTGGCTCAGGGCTCGCCACGAGCTCCGCAGCGGCCAGCGTCGAGGAGGTGATTGCTGGTGGGGGCAGACCGGTGCCGCCCATGACCCGCGTCGTGGCCGAGGCGCTGCGCATGGCCGAGTCCCTCCGCGACGCCGCCGAGAACGAGAGCAGAAGGCTGGCCGAGCGCGAGGCCGCCGTCGCCGCCGTCGAGGAGGACCTCCGCCGTGCTGTTCGCGCGGCCCAGTTCCAGCACCGGGAGAGCATGGAGGAGCTGTCCCGTGACCGTGCTGCCGCCGAGGAGCTGCTCCGGGAGAACAGCCGGCGGGCGACCCGCCTCGACAACCGTGAGCAGGTCGTGAAGCTCTGCGAGGACAAGGTTCGGCGCCGCGAGGACCGCGCTCGGGAGCGCGATCAGCAGCTGAATGCCCGATCCGCCGAGCTGGACGCGCGTGAGGGGGCACTGGCCGCGCGTGAACAAGCCGTCGCGCGTCGCGAGCAGGGGTTGGACATCGCCGAGGCCGGCCTCGACACCCGGCGCGAAGAGCTGCAGCGCGAGGAGGAGCGACTGACCGCCCGGGCGCGGGACCTGGGATCCCGCGAGCATGCTCATGCTGCCGCCGTCCGAGCCCATGAGGAGTTGATGAAGACCAGGGAGGACCGCGCGCAGGCGACATTGGAGGAAGCCCGCGGGTTGGCCGGCGCGCAAGCCGTCATGATCCGCGCGGAGGTGCGGCAGGAGATGCAGGGCTCGATCGACCAGCGCGACGAGCTCATCCGCCGGTCGGCCGACCGCATCAAAGCCTTGGAGGACCGCGCTGAAGGCTGGGCGGTGCAGGAGAGGAGGCAGCTGGAGCGGATTCGCGAGCTCGAGGCGAGGGCGGGCGCGCTCTACGACGCGCAGATCAAGATCCGCGACCTCACGGTGCAGGTCCAGGACCTGAACCAGAGGTTGCGCGACTCAGGCGCCGCTTCCAGCGAGGCCACTCCGCCCGGGGCCGTCGCTGATCCTGAGTGGAACTCGGAGCGCCGGCGGCTCTCGGCGATGGCGCACGACATCTTCCGCCGCATCAACAGCGGCCTGGAAAGGGCGAACATGGCTCGGCTCCGGACCGGCAACCAGGAACCCTCCCTCGGCCAGATCCTCCTCGCGCTGATGCCGCTTGCGGAGTTCTTCGAGAGGCTTGGTGCGGACGTCCGCGGCCGGCTTGCGCAGCAGGGCGAGGCCGCCATCCGAGCCGTTGCCTCCGATCTTCTGACCGTCGTTCTGGAGCGCGTCCCCGACTTCCCGACCGACCTGCTCCTGGCCGGCCCTGAACCCGCCGAGGCGACGCGCCACCAGGACCGCGTGGCACCGGTGGTCGAGGAGCTGGTGAGGGCGTACGTCCCGGACCGGGACGAGGGGCCTGCGAGCCCGGCATAGGGGAGGTGCCCCATGTAATAGTTGACTTCCGTCCGTTCCTGCAACAACAGAACTGGTGCCCCGGCAAGTAGGGGGCGGTGACAACTTTAAATGTTTAAGTGTGTAAATTAAGTTTCGTGGTTTTCTTCCTTGCTCCCTGTGTTTTTGCCTATCTCGTGATGATCCGTTCTGCTTTTGGCTTTGGTTCGAACAACATCATGCTTTCAATCTGTGTTTTGGTGATCGCTTGGGCCTTTTGCATCCGCGTTTTTGGTCGGGGGTTGCCCTCCCAAGTGTTTGCGGGATTGTTGGCTGAGCCGATCGACCTTGGCACGAGATGTTTGACATGGGTGATGTTCTTGCCATGTTGCCCGCAAAGCGCAGGCTCATCAGCGAGGGAAGGTTATGAACAGAGAACACAAGATGCATAGTAGGAGAAAACGAGACTTTATTGTTAGCCGAAAATCGTAGAAATAACGATACATGGTGGATACAAGTGCGATGCCCCCGGGCTCACTAGCAGAGAGGCATGGTGTCTCTGGTTGTGAGCCGCCGAGTGAGACATGCACGCCGCTAAGGGTAAAATTTGCGCAGGTGCTGGATGTTCCAGGCGCTTTACTCCGGGCGGCCGTTTTCCGTAGCCAATCGCACCGCGCCACCCCGCGACACCCTAGTCACCAAGAAGGGACCTTCCCACATCGGGGACAGCTTGTTCTTGCCTTTGCGGTCGAGCGCGCGGCGTAGAACTAGGTCGCCCAGTTCGAGGGATCGGGGGCGGACACGAGATTGGTGGTATCGACGTAGGCCTTGGAGGTACCGAGCATTCCGGATGTTAGCGCGATGTCTGCATTCTTCCAAGAAGTTGATGTCGTCCATGCGATGCTCATCTTGGGTTGCTTCGCCATATAGGGCAACTCGCGGAGCCGCGAATGCCACTTCGGCCGGTAAGACTGCTTCGGCGCCGTACACCAGGAAGAAAGGTGTTTCGCCGGTGGCGCGGTTCACCGTGGTCCTGAGAGACCATAGCACTCCGGGTAGTTCAGCGGTCCACTTCGATCCACGTTTCTTCAGGGGGTCGAACGCTTTGGTCTTGAGGCCGCGTAAGATTTCGGCGTTAGCGCGCTCAGCTTGACCATTGCTTTGTGGATGTGCCGCAGAGGCGTAGCAGACTTTGATGCCGACCTCCTCACAATACGCCTCGAAGGCATGGCTTGTGAATTGGGAGCCGTTGTCAGTGATCAGTCTGTTCGGTACGCCAAAGCGTGACACGATGCCGCGCATGAACTTGACCTCGGAGTTCTTGTCGATGTGGACGACTGGTTCTGCTTCAGCCCACTTGGTGAATTTGTCCACGGCGACGTAGAGGAACTTGTGGCCTCCCACTGCCGCGGGAAATGGTCCCACGATATCCAAGCCCCAGACCGCGAAAGGCCATGAGAGGGGAATGGTGTGGAGTGCTTGTGAGGGTAGGTGCGTCTGCTTTGCGTGGAACTGGCACGCTTTGCAGCGTTGCACTAACTCGATAGCGTCCGTGAGGGCTGTCGGCCAGTAGTAGCCTAGGCGGAAGGCTTTCCCGGCCAGCGTGCGGGAGGCCATGTGACTCCCGCACTCGCCCTCATGGATGGCGTGGAGGACTTCCTTGCCCTGCTCCGTCGGGATACACTTGAGGAGGATTCCGTTCGCCGCCCGGCGATACAGCTGCCCGTCTACAAGGGCGTAGCGCCTAGCTTGCCGGGCGAGGCGTTCGGCGGGCTCGTCGTCCTCGGGTAGGACTTCACCGCGGAGGTACCCCACAAGCTCTTCCATCCATGGGGTACCCGGGACGTCCGTGGCGAGCACGTGAGGCTCGTCGGTTGGCGGCGGGCCCGCGTCGACCGACGCGGGCGGCTCTGCCGTAGCGGTGCTGTTGTGATCAGCGCCGTCCGCCATGTCCGGGACCAATGCTGAGGGCTGAGCGAGTTGCTCCACGAAGGTCCCGGACGGTGGGTCTTGTCGGGAGGAGGCGATCCGCGACAAGGCGTCGGCTTCGGTGTTGTCGCCCCGCATGATGTGGCGTGTTTCGAAGCCGAAGAAGTTCTTTTCTAGCCGTCGGACCTCCGCCAGGTACGCCGCCATTTGGGGGTCCGAGCATTGGTACTCCTTGGAGACTTGGTTGACGACGAGCTGTGAGTCGCCCTTGGCGAGGAGTTTCTTGACGCCGAGCTCCGCGGCGATCCGCATCCCCGCGATCAACCCCTCGTACTCCGCCATGTTGTTGGTGGCCTTGAAGTGTAGCTGGATGGCGTAGCGCAGCTCTTCTTTGGTGGGAGCCACCAGCAACACTCCGGCACCAGCGCCTTGTAAGGTGAGGGACCCGTCGAAGTATACGGTCCAAATGTCGTCGCCTTCACAAGGCTCGTCGTTGGCTGGACGCGCGGTGAGCTCTTCTCGCTCAACTACAGGACCGGGCGTCCATTCTGCCACGAATTCCGCGAGGGCCTTGCTCTTGATTGCACTGGAGGTTGTGAACTCGAGCTCGAACTCGGACATCTCCACCGCCCACTTGACGATTCGCCCAGTGGCCTCGCGGTTGCGTAACACCGTTTCCAGCGGGAAACTGGTGACCACCCGGATTGGATGGTTTTGGAAATAGTGCCGCAGCTTCCTGGACGCTATGAGGACCGCGTAGAGGAGCTTCTGCACTTGGGGGTAGCGCGTCTTGGCGTCGCGCAGGACCTCGCTGACGAAGTAGACAGGGCGTTGCACCACGCGCTTCTTCATCTCGGCGTCGCCCGTACTGATGTCGGGCGCGAGAGCTGCGTTGTCCATCGACGTCGGAGCCGGAGCCCCCGGGTCGGCCGTGGGCGCAGCCCCCGAGCCATCGTGCGACGGCGGTGCTGCAGCCCCCGGGCGAGCCGTGCTGCTTGTCGACGTCGGAGCCGGAGCCCCCGGGTCGGCCGTGGGCGCAGCCCCCGAGCTTTCGCCCGAAAGCGGTGCTGCAGCCCCCGGGCGAGCCATGTCGTGTGGCGATGTCGGAGCCGGAGCGTCGAGGACGGGCGTGGGCGCAGCCCCCGAGCTTCCGCCTTGGTCCGGCGCGGCGTCGACGCGCTTTTTCTTCCGCCGGGGCTCGTCGAGCATGAACTCTTCCCGTTCGGCGACGAGCGCGGCGCTGACCACGGCCGGTGTCGCCGCGATGTAGAGCAGGAGCGGCTCCTTGTCCCGGGGCGCGACCAAGACGGGAGCCGAGGAGAGGTAGGCCTTGAGTTCTTGAAATGCGGCCTCGGCCTCAGGAGTCCACTGGAAACGGTCCTTCCGCTTCATCAGCTTGAACATGGGCAGAGCGCGCTCGCCGAGTCTTGCGATGAAACGGCCGAGCGCGGCCATACAGCCTGTTAGCTTCTGGACGTCCTTGAGGCGGGTGGGCGGGCGCATGTTCTCGATGGCCTGAATTTTTTCCGGGTTGGCCTCTATCCCCCGGTGCGAAACCAGGAAGCCGAGGAGCTTTCCCGCAGGGACACCGAACACACACTTCGCCGGGTTGAGCTTGACCCGCTTGTCGCGTAAGTTGTTGAACGTTTGCTTCAGATCAGACAGCAGGGTTTCGCTCTCGCGCGACTTGACCACGATGTCGTCGACGTAGGCCTCTACGTTCTTCCCGAGCTGCTCATCGAGTGTTTTGCGCATTGCTCGTTGGAACGTAGGGCCCGCGTTTTTCAAACCAAAAGGCATGGTCACATAACAATAACACCCCGCCGGGGTCATGAATGCGGTTTTTTCTTCGTCTCCCCTAGCCACCATGGGGATCTGGTGATACCCAGAATTCGCATCTAACATACAGAGTAGGTCACAACCTGCGGTTGAGTCAACTACTGTGTCTATGCGTGGCAGCGGGAACGGATCCTTGGGGCATGCCTTGTTGAGGTCGGTGTAGTCGACGCACATGCGGAGCTTGCCGTTGCTCTTGGGGACGACCACCGGGTTCGCCAACCAGGTGGGGTGCAGGACTTCTCGTATGAAGCCGGCCTCGAGGAGCCGGCGGATTTCCTCCCGGTTGAACATCTCTCGTTCCGGGGCTTGGCGCCGAGCTTTTTGCTTCACCGGCCGAGCGGCCGGGTTGACCTTTAACTCGTGCTCGATCACCTCCCTTGGTATGCCGGGCATGTCGGACGGCTCCCAAGCGAAGACGTCCGCGTTCCCCCGAAGGAAGGCGACGAGCGCGAGTTCCTATTTGGGGTCGAGCTCGGCCCCGATGGTGACGGTCTTGGAGCCGTCCGCGTTGACGGCGACCTGCTTGGTCTTTACCGGCTCGCCGGCCGTCATCTTGGAGCGCTTGGGGGCGGACTTGACCGCCTCCTAGACGCCACTACGCTCCGAATCCTCATCCGCCGCCTTCTCGGCCGCCAGGATCAGCTCGGTGCACGCGATGGCACTCTTGTAGTCGGCACGGACGGTGATCACGCCCTTGGGCCCCGGCATCTTCATGGTGAGGTAGGCGTAGTGGTCACACGCCATGAACTTGCTGAGGGCCGGGCGCCCGATGATGGCGTTGTACGGGAGGTCGATGTCCGCCACGTCGAACACCACCTTCTCCGTGCGGAAGTTGTCCTTGGTGCCGAACGTGACCGGGAGCGTGACCCGTCCCAAAGGTTGGGCGCGTCCCGGAAGGACCCCGTGGAAGGGCCTTGAGGGCTCCAGGTCAGTTTTGCTGCCCTGGAGCATCTCGTACACCTGCGGGGTGATGAGGTTGATGCTCGCGCCGCCGTCGACCAGCGTGCGAGCGATCCTCTTGTTGCACACCGTCGGCGCGACGATGAGCGGGAGCCGGCCGTCCGAGTTGTCGGGGCCGACCAAGTCGCTTCGGTCGAAGGTGATCGGGACCTCTGACCACTTGACAGGGCGGGCGGGAGCCGTCCCCGTGCTCAGCGCGCACACTTCGCGGCGCAGGAGTTTCGCCTGCCGCTTGGAGGTGATGGGCGCGGAGCCGCCGCAGATGACCGCGACGGTGTCCTCGTGGTCCTGGAAGAGGAGAGCCTCCCCGTCCTCCTGGGACCCCTTCTCGTTCCCCGCGCGCTTCTCTCTGCGCTTCTTGCGCTTCTCCGCGTTGGCAAGGATATACTTGCACTCCGTTTGGTCGTGCCACGTGGAATCGTGGAACGCGCAGAACTTCCCCGTGGGGGGAGACTTCTCGCCGCCTTTCGCCGCTTTCGGAGCCGCGGGGGGTTTGCCTCCCTTGGCACCCGTCGGCGCGGTGGCCAGGACTTCGCCCGCCTTCCGCTTCTTGGCGAGCTTCTTCTTCTGTTTCCGGGACAGAGGACGGTCGTCGTCCTCGTCCTCCTTCTCCGGGTCGGAGTCGTGTCAGGCCTGCGCTTCCTGCCGGCGTGCGCACCGGTCAACCAACCCGAAGAGCTCCACGACAGTTTGGGGCTCGTGGACCCCCAGCTCGCCCAACACGTCCTTGTCGCGCACGCCATGGGCGAACGCCGATATGACCCGCGCCGGGTCGATGTTGGGGATGGTGTTGCGGACGTGGCTGAAACGCTGCACGAACTTGCGCAGCGGCTCGTCCTTCCGCTGTATGACCTTGTCCAGGTCGATTTGCGTGCCAGGGCGCTTGGCGGTGCCCTGGAAGTTGACGATGAAGTCGCGGCACAACCCCTTCCACGACTTGACCGACTCGGGCGGCAGGTTCATGAACCAAGACCGCGCCGAGTCCTTGAGCGCGAGGTGGAAGTAGTTAGCCATCACGTCCTCCGAGCCCCCGGCCGCTCGCACCGCGGTGGAGTAGATCTGTAGGAACTCGGAGGGAGGCGCCGTCCCGTCGTACCGCTCCGGTATGTCGGGGCGGAACTTGTTGGGCCACGTCACGGCGCGCAGTCTCTTGGAGAGGGCCGCGCATCCGCCAGAGTACGCGACGCGACGACCTTCGCTCTCCGCGCGCCGTCTCCTGTCTGGAGACGGTGAGGCGGACGAGCCGGACGACAGTGCGCGCGTCGAGCGGGACGACTGTGCGCGGTGCCTTTCGTGGCGCCGCTCCCGGGAGCGCTCGATGCTGATGCGAGCGTCTTCCCCGTCGCGGCGGCGTCCCCCCAGCTTCCGCCGGAGGTCGTCCGGGCCACGACGGGGAGTTGTCGCGGAGAAAGAGTAGTCCTCCGTGCCCGTGTGCGTGCGCTCGGTAGGCACGTACGTGGGCCCCTCCGAAGAGGAGTTAGCGCGCGAGCGCGACGGACCCGACTTGGATCTCGCCTGGCGCCGCGCCGTGTCCACCATTTTGGCGACGTCCCGAAGCCAGGGTCCCGCTGGCGAGCCCTCCGCCAGCTCCGGCGGTGGGTTGCGCAGCAGGTCCCTCGCCCGGTCTAGCGCTGCTGGTGGGGCCAAGCTGTCGAAGGAGAGGCGCCGCGCGGGAGCGCGGCGTTGCTCGTGCTCGGGTGAAGCGGTCCGTCCGCCGGACGGCCGCTGGGAACCCGTCTGCGAGCGAGTGCGGCGCCGGGACCGCGCGCCCTCCGCCCCGCTCAGCCGAGCAGGTCGGGGAGGACGCGGGCCCTTGGCCGCCTTCGCCGTAGGCGGCTGGTCCGCCATGATCTCCTCGTCCACCGACTCCGAGATGGAGCGGCGCCGAGGATGCACGTCCTCGCTGCTCGAGGACCTGCGACTGACTCGTCCAGCCATGGCGAGGAAGAGCGGACGCGAAGAAGAACAGGAACTACGACGCCCCCCTACCTGGCGCGCCAAATGTCGAGGTGTGGAAACCACGGCAGATGGGGGCCTAGCACGGCCTCCCTTTGAGATTCGGAGGGGAGCGAACGGTTCTAAGTGTTGGAATCGCGCGCGAGAAAGAGGAAGAACGCAAGGAGTTTTACCCAGGTTCGGGCCACCAGAGGTGTAAAACCCTACGTCCTGCTTGTCTGATATTGCTCAAGTGTTGTCTGTTCGTTTCATGTACAAGGCACTCCCTTTTATAGTGCAAGGAGAGGCCAGACCCGTTCATAGGCCGTTATGGGGGTGCCGGCTGGCCGCCCCTCTCCGCCCGAGATGCCGGGCGTCTTGTCCAGTGTCAGCGGGCTTCGCTCGCCTGCCTTCATTATTCGATTGACTCCCGTCGTCTTGTCCCATCGCTCGTACAGCATGCGCGCGGCGCCCGGAGTGGTGAGGCGCGGAAAGGGGGGCGGATGCACCGAACAACCCCCCGGTCCAAGCGACGCACCGTACGGCGACAGGCGGCGCTCGTCAGCCCACGCCCCCCTGTCAGCCGAACAGTGCGCTACAGGGCTGCGACTGGTCGGGTCACACCCATCAGTCGCGGCCCTGCGTGAGGCGCACGCGCATTGAAGTCCAGCGACCCGCCCGCGCGGCCGCGCGGGCTGTCGCTGACAAGTGGGACCCCTCCGCGAGGAGATCCCCATGCCCCGGATCCGCGCGTACTGTAGCCGCACGAAATCCCGGGGCGTCTCGTCGAGGCGCGGCGCTATTATGGCGCCACGAACCACCGTCGCCCCGTGCCAGGTTCCCACAGGCTCGCGGGGCCCCGCCCTTATCCGCGTCCTGCGGCGGGTCGCGGGGGTCGCAGGGCATAGCCACGTGGCAACGCCCCATGGCTCGCGGCTGCGAGCCGCGCGGAAGCCCGACGCTACGCGCCCCCGTGCCGGGCCGCTTCGGCCCACTTGGCGCGTGGTTGTCTTCCTTGGCCCAAGATGGGCTCAGGCCGGCCTTTTGACCGGGGGAGTGGAGACCCTGGTTCCAATACACCGACACTGCCCGTCTTCGTACAAGAAACGACAGCATACAGAAAACAAAGATTCATCAGATTATCGATCCGAGAAGACAACAAACAATATCAAGCATTTTTTTTTTGAGAGAGAGAACAAACTGTATCAGGCAATTTGCAACACTCTGCTCGTCATAATTCGAGAAGAGCACAGTGGTAGCATGAGCAGTAGTGCAGTGAAGGAGTAGGAGTACTTGACTGGTACCACGACCGACGTGTGAGATCGTGTTTACTGCCCACCTTTCGACCAGTCCCATTTTTACGCGAGACAGGGCCTGACAGTCAAGGACAGCCGGAGAGCCAACCACCGGCCCGACCCTCCCGCACTTTCCATGGAAGCGCAGCTCGTGCGCGTACGGCGACAGATCCAGCAGCCGAAGGTTCCATCTGCCAAGAACTCACTGACACACGTATCCGAGTGGAGCCGAGCCGTAAAAGTGCCCCGCGCTCATTGAATTCCCGGCCCGGGGCGGCTGGACAAGGGCAACGCCACGCCATTGATCCGGCGGCCTTCGACTTTTTACGGACCTCTTGTTCCCATGGATGGATGATTGACTGATTGGTTGATTGGGTTGCCCCTCGTGGGCTAATGGATGCATGGAGTGGATGGCGCAGTTATTGCCGGCCAACTGCTCGTGTAGACAGTGTCGTCGTCCCTTGGGTGAAGAGAAACCTCTCGTGCGCGTGTTACTGACGGAGTTGCGGATCCTCGTGGTTTATTAGTCCCTGTGCTTAACTGCTTCCTTTACCATGCCAATCATCTTCAGTTCTGTTACGGAGCAGTGCAGGGTACAATAATGCCTTCACTTTGCAGTCTTCGTCGGTCTTTCACGTCAGGTCTGCAGCAAGATAGTCTAGCCTAGTTGAGTCTACAGCCAAAATGCAGGCAGCAGATTGACCTGCATTATATTCAGAATGGTTAGCTCTTCTACTGGATTGAGCGAAACTGATAACCAGCTACCGGATGGTGGTTAACAAAGCCAGAGCTAGGGATAGATCGACGCCTAATGCAGGGATCACCGAGGGCTGGGCTCCAGTGCCTACATTAATGAGGTTGCCAAGGGCGTAGGTGAGGGAGTTTATTACCAGTGTACTGGCAGCAGCGAGGGGTGGTTATGCCACCGGCTACAGTTCACCGACAGCGCAGCCCACCAGGGACCCGACTCCTTCGTCTTCCTCCTCCCCTCCTGTTTTCGCTCCCCACCAAGACTCTTCCACTCTTGCTTTTATTTAGCTTATCCTTCTCACCAGTTCAGTTTTATCCCTTTGCTAGTATTACCGACAGATAGTGGCCCCAAAGCAGCACCAACCTCCATGGATTGCACTCCAAGTTAATAGTACTAGTAAATCCATTATCTGTCCATCAGTGTGTACTGGGCGGTTCACAGGAAAATTGACAGGAATCTTACTGTGTGATGAACTCAAAAGTCCTAGTAGCAGAGTACAACTAGCATTGCAGGCCCCGGTGTGCCACTGTGGAAAGAAGCCAATGCCCCTGGCAAATATACGTGGAACGCATCAGTGTGTACTGGGCGGTTCACAGGAAAATTGACAGGAATCTTACTGTGTGATGAACTCAAAAGTCCTAGTAGCAGAGTACAACTAGCATTGCAGGCCCCGGTGTGCCACTGTGGAAAGAAGCCAATGCCCCTGGCAAATATACGTGGAACGCAAGACACAAGTACTTGCCCCAGTTACTGACCACCACCACCCCAACAAATCTACTCCATCTCGCGCAAACGCACGCACGCACGCACAACCGGGGCCAATATATATGCATTCGTCCATCCGTCCATCCATCTAACTACATTTAACGCTGCACTGAGGGCCCAAGTACAGCGGCTGGTTAGTTTATATTCACCGGCCGGGAGGGAACCGGGGCTTTACTCGTCGCCCACACACCCCACCCCACCCCACTGCTGGAGGCGCTCACTCACTAGCACACTGCCTACTCATTCTCTCCTTCCCCTCTGCAGGCCCTGCCTTCCTCTGTCCTTCCCCTGGCAGAGAATCTGCAGGCCTTGCCCCCCGGCAGAGCAGAGGATTAGCATGGTGCAATCAAAGAAGAAGTTCCGCGGCGTCAGGCAGCGCCACTGGGGCTCCTGGGTCTCCGAGATCAGGCACCCTCTACTGTAAGCTCTCGAACCTCTCCTAGCTACCACACTATCCCAATTAACCTCTTGAAAGATACATTTCTGGTTTCCTAGTTCGTATAGCTTTGTTTCGTTTTCATGGCACTAGTAGTAGTGATGTCTATTACTAGTCGAAATGCATGCATGCATGAACGGTTTACGGACGTGGTTTAATTGTTGGAATGCAGTAAGAGGAGGGTGTGGCTGGGCACCTTCGAGACGGCCGAGGAGGCGGCGCGGGCGTACGACGAGGCCGCCGTCCTGATGAGCGGCCGCAACGCCAAGACCAACTTCCCTGTGCCGAGGAGCGCCACCGGGGAGCTCGCCCCGGTGCCGGCGGCGCGGGACGCCCGTGGCAGCGGCGGCGGCTCGTCCTCCGCCGCGGGTGGCAGCAACAACCTGTCGCAGATCCTCAGCGCCAAGCTCCGCAAGTGCTGCAAGACGCCGTCCCCGTCGCTGACCTGCCTCCGACTCGACCCGGAGAAGTCCCACATTGGCGTCTGGCAGAAGCGCGCCGGCGCCCGCGCCGACTCCAGCTGGGTCATGACCGTCCAGCTCAACAAGGACGCGGCCGCCGCGGCAGCGACGACGACGACGACGTCGTCCAGCGAGGAGCTGACGCCCAGCTACGGCGCGGCGGCGACGCCCACGTCCACCTCCACGACCACGGACTCGCCGCCGGCGATGATGGACGACGAGGAGAGGATCGCGCTGCAGATGATCGAGGAGCTGCTGGGCAGGAGCGGCCCGGTTGACCATTCACATGGGATGCTCCACGGTGGAGAAGGCAGCCTCGTCATCTGAAGAAAAAACAAGAACCATTACATGGTTTAACAAGTATATGATCAAGTCACTGTCCCAGATCAAGTATTTGGTAGAGTGGTTGGTGCACAAGCAATTAAGATTGCATCATATCATAGGTATCTCTATTACCACATCCAGGTTAGGAAACGACGATATAGTAAGATTAATCACTACCGTGTGAAGCACTGTTTATTATTAAAGGCTTACTTGTATGTATAAGTCCCCATCATGATAGTTACACTAGTGAAACCTTTGCTATGTATCAATATCAGGCCATATATCAATATCAGTGATGTCGCCTTCTAATAAAGGGAAATAAATACCTTGTAATTGTGGCCCTCCTGCTTTCGGATTGCTCTGGGTTTTCATCAAAAGCACATCTGGAATATGGTGAAGTTGATATTTGTGAATACAAGGCATGTTTTACTGGATAACATAGCCATTTATCAGCAAAGAGCGTTAGTCTGCCCAAAAATCAAACTAAAGTAAAAGTATGTCATCATGTAAAAAATAAACGCTTCTTTATACATTTCTGCCCTTTATATTTCCAGCAGGTAAGCGAATTGCTATAAATATCTCCTGCATTATCTCAATGCCACTAGCCAATACAAAGCAAAAGACGTTAACTAATCGCATGCACCACCAAGAATTTTGGTATTTCTCTTTCATGTAAAAATGTGATGTATGAAACTAGGAGAGCATAATCTACGAATTATCCAATGCCCTCATAAAGGAAAAATGTATCCTGTAAGAATTCCCACACAAGTACTATTTGCAATGCATATAGTAAATGGTTGAATGGTATCATACTAGTAACCTCCTCATTTAAACAAGAAACAGTAATAATAACAAGCAACCAAATTAGATTACAACTAACAGAAGCCATAATGACCAGCGGAACCATTGTCTCCAGGCAAATAACTCACTGATTGCAGGGTTGGTGGCTTAATTGGTAATTAAATGCAATGTCTACGCACTAAACAGATAGCCATCAAGTAAATGAGACAGTGCACCAGACTACATATGATCAACAAAGCAGCCAGTACTGACAGATGAGTACATAGTAAAGACTTACACCAGTTCATGCCAGCTTCGGCTATGGTGTCTTTAACTGTGATGCTAATCAGTCTTCATTAACAGCCAACACTTTCCCTCGAAAACAAAACCTAACATTGCAGGGCCTGTACAATTGTCAAATGGAAGAAATCAAGAGGACTGAACGAATTGGATGACAAGGAACATGGTCCCCACGTTCTTCCTCTTCTCTAATTTCACAACACACAAATAGGAGCAATGAAGCGCGAATCAGCTCCACAGTTGGTTCTATAGGTTGGTAAAGCAAGGAGTGAATGCAGAAGGGCCCAGTCAGTTAGTTGGTCAGTCATAAAGTACGGTCGTGCCAGCCCAACAAAAAAAAGAATAATAAAAGGAGTATATTAGCTGCCATTGACAGATATAGTAGACTGAGGTCTAGGATGTTGATGAAAACAACAATTGTTCACTAATTATAGCACACAACAAGATAATATAGTATCTGATTACGACCTTATTGAAGTTCAATGATGGTTAGAACCAAAAGCGATGGCTACGTAGTGTAATCCCTAAGTTTGGATTCTTAAATAAACAAAATCAGTTAGCCTTTTTCATTGTCTACAAGTAGCAGAAATAGTGCTAGCTCACTAGTTTGTGTCACCATCTATCATACCTATTAAAGAAAGTCCTACAGTGCATACACTTGAGAAAAGATGGAGTATGAAAATAAGACAATATGCCCTGCAGGACAAATGCGATATATAATATCTGCCTCATAATTCAGGGAAGTGAAGCTACTGCTCTTAAATTTTGGAAAAGTCATGCCAGTTTTTGCTTTGATACCTTGTGGTGCCAAGATAGCTGGTTAAGGACCTCCCATGATGCAAAAGCATGCATTAAATATGTCTAGTAGGATAGCTGTACTGGTCCCTCAATACTAACTTTATCTTTGCTTGAATCCCATTCAAATCAAGGTGATTTAATTTAATTAAGACTGTAAAGCATATTGCATTAAGTTACTTTGCGATATTGACACAATCACTTGCCAGATCTACCTAATATCTCTTAACTCAAATGAGAGTAGATGTTAATAGCAATTAATTGACTAGTGACATGGTCAAGTATGGGTGGTGACAACTTTTTTTTTTCCTGATAATAAGTGAAACAATCAAATTAGCCCTCGTAACATCCTTGACTGGACCAAATAAAAAGGAAATTGTACATTCTTAGCCTGTAAAAGTGAAAAGCCATTGAAGTAAAGAAACCAGTTTACAAATTGTCAAAGTAAATTAAAACAATTTTCTTACCAACTGAATGCAATTAAATTCTTTTACCAGTCTCACAAAGATTTGGGAAGATACCAAAGAAATACTGAAGAGGCAATAATAGAAAAACCATAACATAAGGACCTGCTTGGTGAAGGTCAGGAAAGCCTGCCTGGCTTGGATGACTAGATTTATTAGCGTCCATACTTCCACTAAAGATAAATTGTCAGGTCTGACACAACATTTCTGCATACAACTAGCTGTAGACCAGCGTTGAGAAGTATAATAGCTAGTGTACAATCAAGCACTGGCCCATATAGAGGGTTTAGAGTTATTGCCTGGACGTCCTAGATAGTTATTGCATTTTGACACTACCACAAACAGTCATGATGATTAGATTCGAGTTAATTTCAAGGTACAATTATGATCAAAAGATATATGCAAACATTTTTAAAATTACTTGACTCAAAACTATATCCTAGCTACACTCAACGTTAGGAGCATATATATTTATGCTGCAGTACGCATGCAGTGCGAACTTAATTTCAACGACTTATATATGCATATATCTACTGAGGTTTTACAGACGGAGATTATCACATTGAAGTGAAGCAAACATCAATCACATTGTAATTTGATATGCTAGCAATCTATAGTTATTTAGGCTAACAGGTTGAAGGTAAATGTTGGAGGTTTAATTAAAAAACCTACATGCAGTTGTAAACAGAGAGAGTAATGTAAAACAATATGTTCACATACTATCCATAGCTACCTTAGCACAAAAAAAAGGACGTTCTATTTCCAACCAACTCCAAGTTTTGTGCACAAATACGTGGAAAAAAAAACCACATTAGCAAATATAATGGACCTATATCAGATATGTAGGTTGTTCTATTCTAGATTATTCAGGAGCATTCGGGCTGCAAGTTTGACCATCTAATTAAATATGAATAATGGAGACAGGAGTGTATTATCCAAATTCAATATAGGCAGGCAAGCTAAATTATGGTTATTCCCCTGCAGAAAATTATATTTGGTAAGGCTTTGAGAAATCGCATAATTGCCAAAAATCTCATAGGACAATGCAAAATGGAACTATGGAAGAAAATTAAGCATATATTTCCTTCAGAATAAAATTAAGCACATATGCAGAGAAAAAATATACTAGAATGTAAAGAGGGAAAAAAATTCTACGTTTCTTGAAGCAAACTGTGAGCATCGCATGCAAAATTATTAAAGTTCTATTTATTTGATTCTTGAAGCAAACTGCGAGCATCGTATGCAAAATTATTAAAGTTCTATTTATTTGCACCAAACTATTAGCCACCCCAAGATCTGTGCAGTATTCTTCCAGGACAATATTGGATCAATTCCGTGTCTGGTAAGAGACACGAACAACAGAGTTTGTAAAGCCGATAGAGAAAATATATTTATGTGGATGTAAAACGTACCGGTTGTGTTTGATTTATATGTTGCTGGCACTGATACACGTGGTAGATGATTTAACATTTCTCATATGAGTTAGTGCTAAAAATCCCCTCATAAAAGAGCGACTCCAGCAGGCTTCAGAATCAGCAGAAGCTCTCCAGAAAAGCAACTAGTCTTCCTTATTCACAAAGACAGTGATGCTCTTTAAGCTTGATGAATGTTCGTCAATGGAATGCAACACATTGCATACTAGACATACTTTCGACATTACTAACATATGTACCATGCCCCAATAGATCTGAAGGAAACTGTACATTAGATGTTGTATAGTAGATGTAAATATAATAGATCTATCACGTCTCCTGAAGTCCTGCTAATAATCTTATAACAAAAGCTCGGCAAAAGCATGCGCATTCAGTTTTGGTGACATTAGTCGCTGGAACTAAAGCGTAAGGTCAACTTTGATTGTGGAACTTGAACATGAGTACATGACAGACAACAGTGGCTTAGGGTACTTATTTCTTGCCAGTCTATCCAAATCCTCTACTTCTTCTTCTTAGACTCCATGTCATTTTAACTGATTTGTTCTGTTAATTTGGTTTCCCATAAGGATATACCATACTGCCAGAGTTTGTCATCTGTAGATACTGTTGCCAAAATGACAGAATGCCACAACTTGGACATTTGTGAAATAATTGCTAGGCCCGCTATCACAACCCATTGGCTTTAAGCAAAGTACATCATACAAAACAGATGAAGAACACTGTAAGGCTGAACACTGTGTTTGAAATATCGTACGGCTCCCATGCCTCCACCCCAACCACAAGTGAACCATCGTTCATATCAAGTTCTGTAGTTCTGCTGAGCAACAGATCTCCAGGTCAGTTTTAAGAGGTAAATTCTTCCCAACACCACTTCTTGCACTTTCGAATCCAGGAGAAATTGCAGAGTCCTTACTGGTCCACAGGTGCCACAGCTATGCTGCTTGCAACTCCATCAAGCTGGCAAAGCATACCCTGGAGGTTCAGGATTGCAGAAATCATCACAGAGACCACAAGATGATAATCATGACTTCACTCGTTAACTAAACGATCTTGCAAGTAGTAAGTGAAGCAAGTAAGCTCGGGACGCTAATGCACAACATTTGTCACCAGCTGGATGATTGGCACGTTTTCTGTTGGCTTTGTTTGAAGCAGGGGGTCCAGACGGAGAAATACCCTTGAATCTCATTGTCATTCTGGTCATTTCACCGCAAACATAGCTTATTCCAGAGGGCATCTATCGACTCAAAATATCTTTACATGAGACAGTGAAGGAAAGAGCAAAGAATTAGCCAGGTCCTCTGATCCACCGGCACAACGAAGAACTAAAACCTGCAACGGACACATTGGGTTGCAATGTTAATCGAAATTGACAATGCAAGGACCCAAGCAATAAAGAAAATTCGGGATAAAAAGTTTGTGTGATGTTTGTATTTTCTACTTTGTGAATTCCAAAACCTCCTACGTAAGAAAGATTATGCCAGGGGTAAAAAACAACTCTTCCTGTCAATACTAAATAAATAAGAAACAACAAATTTTTTGAATGAAAAAAATTAAGCACAACATTCTGATGGCATACAGATACTCCCTCCGTCCACAAATACAATGTCCTTTTAGTTTTGTCCTAAGTCGACTTTTCAAACTTTGGTTATCAATTACAAAGAAACTAAAAATATTGACAACACAAAAATGATGTCGATACATTCATCGTGAAATGGACTAACGAAATAAGTAACTCTTTTAGTTTGAAACAATGTACATTTATATATGTTGTTAGTCAAAGTTCAAAAAGTTTGTCTTAGGCCAAAACTAAAAGGACACTATATTTGTGGACAGAGGGAGTATAATAATAACACAAAGCTTTTCATAGCCTAGAAACATACAAAAGATAAACTAACTCTCTTCAGATAACGTTGCTAACAGCACTACACCAATTGCACATCCGTCTCAGATCAGAGTTTATGAAATTGTGTAACTAATCAGTCCTATCTTGCAGATGGAAAAAACAATTTCTGCACATGTTTAGATGTCCAAAAAGGATACTAAAACCAAACCAATATGACATGTATTGGCAAATAGCAAGCATCTATTTCTCAGTTTCTCCTATACCTATCTCGTGTCCGTCTCAGTTCAGAGTCAATGCAGTTGTGTAGTCAACTAGCTCTATCGATCGTTAGGTACTGATGTACTGTACAATTTTTGGTCAATCGTGTAAATAATCAATAAAAAAAGAATACACATCAAGCCTAAATTCGCAAATGACAATCGCACGGATCGCATTTCCTCGGGCCAGGCTTCCTCAGAACCATATCGAGGCAACCCATTCCCTGTAACTCGAAGCGACTGGCTACACCAACGAACACTAGAAGTTCCACCAACAGTACTGATAGGACCTTCTGGAACTGGAACCAAGGCGGAAGCCGCGGATCGTAAAACCCATAATCCCCAGCACATAACCGGGCCAGTTGCTGTCTTTCTGAGAGGGGGTGTTTTCGCGTACCTCGCGAGGGGCGGAGCGCCGGGGAGCAAGCGGCGGATGGGAGCGCGGCGACGGCGAGAAGAAGCGGCGCAGACGCGGCTCGAATTGCCTTGCGGGCTGGTGCTGGCGCTTCTGAGTTTCCAGGCTGGGCCACAATTTATTAGTGGGCTTTAGTGCTGTGTGGGCTGGGTGTAGGTAGGCCTCAGCTCTGCCTGCTGCCATTTGCACCCAAACCCAAATGGTGTTTTGCTCAAAAAAAAAAAACCCAAATGGTGTGGATGCTATACATAGGGGGGAGCCGGGATCGTTATGATGGAACAGCTTTGAAATTCGTGCAAAACACGCATCCAACGATCAAATTTTTTTTTTGTCTTCCTCCAGCCTCCCCGACGGCGACGAGCCCGGCGAAGCCAGGTTAGCGCAGCGGTCGTGGATTCGGCGGCGGGAGCCGCCAGAGACGATGGAGAAGGGCGGAGCGGGGGCGTCTCGCCGGAGAATCCCTTAATACGCAGGGGTTTGTACA
The DNA here is from genome assembly GCA_012490785.1 of Eragrostis nindensis. Taxonomy (NCBI): domain Eukaryota; kingdom Viridiplantae; phylum Streptophyta; class Magnoliopsida; order Poales; family Poaceae; genus Eragrostis; species Eragrostis nindensis. The sequence continues at coordinate 332,138 of JAAXCT010000206.1, forward strand.
TTCGAATCTCATCCTTCCTCCACTAGAAATAGAAGGGCGGCGGCAGGGCGGACCGGCAGTGGGCGACGCGATGCAGGCGGTGAGGCGGGTCGGCGGGGACGCCGCCGATCGCGGTGGTGACTGCCGGCGGTGGGCGGGGTAAGGGCGGGGGCGTCACTTCCGACCGGATTAGCGCGGCGGCGATCGAGGATAGGAGGCGGAGGTGGCGCGAGAGCGAGCTCGGTGCGGCGGAGGCGGCTCGAGGAAGAAGAAGCTGGTGCGGGCCGTGGCCTGACCTGCGCCGATGATCTCGTCGGACACCTTGCACACAAGACATCCCCCAAATGGCTGCCATGAAGTAAATGGGAGAAAATGCATTTTTATAATTGAAAAAATGCAATTATTTCGTGGTTAACTGTTAGCTACTCGCTCCTATAAAAAAAACCTGTTAACTGCTCGAATTAGCGCCGTTTCTATATGTCGCCCATGCGACTTGACCGGCGGCGTTCGCCCACCCCGCCACTGTCGCCAGCGAGGTCGAGCGCGGCCGGAGAATCCTTTATCCATGTGTGGGTTTGTGCACCACCAAAGCCATTGCATATCATACCAAAGCTGTTGATAATTTGATACAACAGTTACTGTAAGCGGGGCACAGAGTAGCAAATTGACAGGATCTACTAGGAGAATATCCAAGCATTAGATAGCTAGAGGCCACCCACCATGAATGTGCTTTTTCGTTGATGCTCTTAATTTGGCGATCAGCATTATCTCTCGTGAAGGAAATTTAAGAAAACAATCCGGTCATTCTCATTCTATACCTCCAGATGGTGCACCTCTTCAAAACCTCGCCTGTAGACGTGCTCATATATCTTTCTACAGCGCGTATTTCAATTTGCACCGAATTTCTACTCCAAATGGACAAAAAAAAGTGACGAATGAATCGGCGTAGGAATATCCAAGAGATGCTTCTTAGATTCGGGTCATTGTCGTAATGTCCCCATAGTCCGTACGACTGGGCGAGAAATTCAAACGAATAGAGGCGCGCGCGCACGAGCGGCCGTCGTCGCGCAGTTTCCGACAGGAAATTGACAAATCGCTAGGGCGCACTGCCGCACTCACTTTTCGCACGATTGCATGCATGCTACCTCGGGTCCCACGACCGCTCGCTCCATTCTCAGGCTCCTACCTTTTTTCTGAGCGAGCGCGCTCATTCGTGGGCCGTCACTTTTTTCTAAACGCGTCCGGTGTTTATGTGACAAAAGCTTCTCTCAAACAAAACAATCCAAACTTATAAACCAACTTTATACGGATTTATGAGATACAAACTTCTGTACGAACTTATGAGATACAACTTTACTAAACAACTTTTATACGGACTTACGAGACAAATTTACGAGACAACTTCTGTACGGACTTACGAGATACAAACTTACGAGACAACTTCTGTACAGACTTACGAGATACAAACTTACGAAACAACTTCTGTACGGACTTACGAGATACAAACTTACGAAACAACTTCTGTATGGACTTACAAAATACAAACTTACGAATTAACTTCTTTACGAATTTATGAGATACAAACTTACGAATCAACTTCTATACAAACTTACGAGATACAAACTTTACGAGGAAACTTGGTCGAGAGTGCTTTTCTATATGCGCATACACATATGCACCCGTCCTCTCACATGGTGGCCCCCACATGCATGATTACTTCCGTCGTTGCATTCGGTCAGATGAAAAACACTGTACCTTATCAAGATGTGGGCTCCACCTCTCCGCATGCACCGCGCAGCTAAGACTACCCCCACTGGGTTCCTCTACCGGTTCCTTCAGTAAACAGATAGCGTAAAAGGTGCTGCACCGGGCTCCGCTACCGTTCCGCTATCGAAGCGGAAGGCACCCGCTTCCGCCATTCGTAGCGAAACAGAGGAGTCCCTCTATCGGCATGTGGGGCCCGTGCGCCGACGGCTTCCGCGCCATCCCTCCCAAGCTCCAGCGCACGAGATCAACCTCCGCGAGCGGAAGGAACCGAATCCAAATGGCGTTGCTGAGCCCGCGCGCGCCACGCCTGTCGCCCTCCGCCGTCGGAGCTGCCGCCGTCGTCGGAGCACAAATGGAAGCACAAATCGACGGACAAATCGAAGCACAAATGGAAGCCCAAATCGATTGGAAGCACAAATCGATTGGAAATCGAGCGCTCTTTTCTTTTTCTTTCCATCGTTTACCTTGTGCTCCTGCGTTTCTTGGCCGCCACCGCCGCAGCAGAGCAGATGGATGGGATGCGAGACCGTGACCTTCCTCCTCCTCTGGTTCGTGCCTCCGCCGAGCCAAGCCGCAGCCCGCCCCGCCCCGCTGACCTGCGCCACGCCCTGCCGCCGCTGAGCCACGCACGCGCCGCCGCCGTGCTCCGCCTTCCCCAGCCACGCGAGCCCGCCCCTCTCCCGCCGACACTGGCCCCTCCGCCTTCTCCGCTGCAGATCTCGGGCGTGGACCTCCGGCTATGGCGGACGCGCCGCGGAGCCACGGCCAGAGGAGCGGCGGCGGGGCCGAGCGGGGATGACCTCCGGCGCGGCATCGCCGGCGGAGGGAGGAGGCCAGACGAGCGACGGCCAACGGAGATTGAGAGGAGAGGAAGGAGATGCGGTGAAGTAGTGTAGGCAGGCGGCGGCGAGGCCGGCGGATGAGGTGTGGCGATTAAAAAGAAAAGAAAAGAAAAAAAGTGAGGAAAGAGAGAGGGGAAGGTGGTTGGAGATGGTGAATAAAATATGTAGTAATTGGGATAGAGGAAGGATATAGAGGAAGAATGGGTGCGGAAGAAATTGGTATAGAGGAGAGAATCTCGATGACTAGGACATAATATTCCTTTTAGAGGAAAGATATAGAGGAACACGAGTGCGGATAGCCTAACTACCACCGCCCTCGCATGCTGGCCCCACGCGGCCCCCGCGAGCGCGACACGGGCGGAAGCAAACGCGCGGGCGCGCGTGGGTCAGTCGTTTCGCTCGGGCGGTTGCTGTTGTTTCCGTGGTTTAGAGCAGGACAGGCTAAAGAGCAGTGCTCCTGCTCATGTTTCGAAAAAAGAGCAGGACAGGCTCAGCCCACGCAGGAACAGCAGCCAACACGCTATGAAAAGAGTTTTCTCTCAGGAAAGAACACCCAAGATCAAGACCAAGAGATGGCGACCAGAAGGATGCAGTGCACCATGCTTGAGCTCTAGCTTCATGTCCGTTTTGACAGTGAAATCTCGTATGCGTAATTTGGGAGCACCAACTAGAAGTACAATATTAATAGCGGCAACTTCGATAAGTCGTTAGTTGTCCCTTTGATATATTTTCTGGATACGACGCATCCTGCTCGAGTAAAAACGTGAAGATTAATGCACGTCGTGACTAATAAGTGCAGGACAAGTGCAAATCGCAAGGAAAGAAGTGCAGAATAAACAGGAAGCAGCAAAAAGAAAACATCGGCAACCAAATGGAATGTACAAACCGAATCATCAAACCATTTTCCTTGTCTCATATCACTCCTGCAATGAAAATGAATTACCAAATAAACACAATAGAAACACTAACACGAAAGCAAATGAATATATTCCGTGTCAAATCAATGTTTCTTTGAAATTCTTTCCATTATAATAGAGTGAAATGCTAAATACCACTTTCACTCTTTGCATTCCACGATAGGGACTCATTTTTATCAGATAATCAGATAGTATGTCGAAAACAACTAATGTTCTTCTGCTATTGTACATATGAGGACGATGGTGAAGACACATCTCTCAAAGGTCAAATTTAACTATAGAGCGAAACAAAAGCCCCAAAAACAATTTATGTGCACCAACAAACGCAACTCTATATCAATATTATATTGAATGTGGTTTTGTAAAATGGTATAAATCTATTTACAAACATTAACCACAAAACATGCATGCTTCAAAACACATAACCAGAAAAGATACATTTAAATAACATATCCTCATGACCTACCGTCAATTTACAATTTAAAAGTGGATGAAAGACCACAGGTCCAATATAGTCATCCATGTGGACCTATAAAGTTGACCAATGGTTATCCGTACTTTTCATCATACCCACGAAGAAAAGGCATATCCAGTGGGTTTCCTATATGGACCACGCCATTGATCTGACTGCTATGACTTGTACTTTTGTCATTGACCAATGGCAACAGACCTTAATGGCCACTTGGTCTCGTCTTTAAATAGCTAACTGTCACTGAGCATTCAGAAAAATATGCCGACAACCACTCCACAATTGGTGGAGGGTGCACATACACACACGAGAACTTACTGAGAACCAAAGGAGAAATCCAGTGGACTCCAATATCTCGTTAGCCACATCACTGTTCTGACAAGCAAGAAGGTTCAGTCTCAAAAATACACAGGAGTTAATGTGAAGCAAATCTCAGTGAACTTGCAGCTTGCCACACGCCATATGCCACTCGAAATGACAGCACTAAACACTTGCAAGATCGAGTAACCACGATGATCTCTCGCGCTCCCGCTCGATTTCCTCATGGAAGCTGCTGTGTCCTCATGGGCTGACAGTGAGAGAAGGGACAGAGAAGGACCGAGGCTTTCAAGGCTGCGACAGCGACGCGCAGAGGATCTGGCACATATCCGGTTGGATATTCCTCGCTCCACGCGGGAATTATGCTCCGAATCTTCCGTTCGTTGCGGAAGCATGCGAGTCACGCCGTGGGCTTTCGTAAAGAGCAGGGGAGTAGAATATGGAAGCCTGCTTGGATCTTCTGCGCTCCGCAAACTGTGTCACTCCATGAAGTAGGTTGTCTGGTTTTGCTCACCCTCACCTGGTGTGCACGCATTGTCGACTCGGAACAAGCAGTCGGTGAGATTATCACAAATCCATGACGAGCTCGGGTCCCGATGGTCATCAATCAAATGGCTCCAGCAAAGGATACTAGTACTACAGGATGGCTAGGAATATTCTTTTGGATATCTTACCTCACGGTATTTTAAAAACATTGATGCATGGTCCTTTTGATCAGTTGTGGTTATCATCTTCATCTCCCAGATCTATTTAGTGTTCAACTAGCTTGGTGAAGTCCCTGCTTTGTCAGCCTTTAGAGCAACCACAATGTGGTACTAGTAAATTAGTCAATAGAGAATAAAATAATTACTATTGACTACATGTAACATTGTACAATCAGTCTATAAGAGCAACCACAATATGATGGTAAAGTAGTCAATAGGAAATAAATTAATCACTATTGACTGTATGAAACATTGTGCAACTAGTCTATAAGGAGTCAATAGTAAAAGCCATCTATATGCTTATGGACTGGCTATAGTGAATAAAAAATATTTATCACCCTCACCTCTCTCTTGTTGCTGTGGACTGGTTTTGGCTCAAACATTGTGAATCTATCTATAGCTATTGACCACCTGCTATGGGCCCACTCATATAGACTACTTTTGGCTGCAACATTGCGGTTGCCCTAAGGAGTCAATAGCAAAAGCTTTCTATAAGCTTATGGACTGGCTATAGTGAATAAAAAATATTATATCACTCTCACCTCTCTCTTGCTGCTATGGACTGGTTTTGACTCAAACATTGTGAATCTATCTATAACTATTGACCGCCTGCTACGGACCCACTCATATGGACTACTTTTGAGATGCAACATTGCGGTTGCCTTTACAGATAATCGGAACCAGATAAAAGAAATTATTGTGTTTGATTGAAATGTCTAAGCTATTAAGCAGAGGTTCTATATTAAATCAGTGGACCAATGTTGGATATTTGTAAGAAAATACTACTTTGCTTGTTTACACAAACTAATGTTGTATGACAAGAAAAAATGATCATCAAAATATAAATTATAGTATACAAATCCAATTGATGGTAGTAAAGATATTCATGTATCTCAGAGTATAAACCTTTGTTGAGTCATTTAATGATTATTAAACAAAAAATCTGTTATTAGTAATTATAATGAAGTACTCGTTAAAGTGTTAGCACACGATTAGTAATTATAATGACTGAGTAAAATAATAAGATGTCGTAAAATTTATCCGAAATTTTGTACTACATAGTTTTATCGAACACGACAAAAAAACCAGACACATGTCACACTAGCGCGGTCCCGGCGTAGACTCATTACACTTGTCACAAGCCACCCAACATTTGGAGAAGCATGCCGCTGGTCCGTCGGGTAAGACTCACTCCAACAATGGTCTGCATTTTTTAGAGGCAAATTGGTGTTTGCCACCCATGTGCATTGTTTTGCCTTCTCCCAAAAAGTCACCAGCTCCAACAGCAACAACGCATTCTCTGTTCCACCGCTCCAGCACCTCGCGTTCTCTGTTCCACACGCCATGGGCGAGCTTGGGAAGCTCAAATCCGGCATGGGGAAAGGCATGAGGAAGGATGGGAAGTGGGGGAATCGGAAGCTCTATGCTTTGGGGTTTCATTTGTGCCGTCAATTTGGATCGTGGCCTTCGGAAACAGCGGCTGGGACGGCACAGAGAGCGGCGGCCATGACTGCTCGAGGAGAGCTCGATTGGACGAGGGGGATGGCGATTGAGCTAGCTGGGGAGGTGGAGGGCCTGCGCGTCGCCGCAGCATCCGCGCCCGCGCACTGCCGTCGCGTCCGTGCCCGCGCACCGCAGCAGCTTTCGCATGCGCGCCCGCACGCCGCTGTCGCGTCTGCACCCACGTGCCGCCGCCTCGACGCTCGCGCCGAGCCCACGCTCCTCCGTCGCAGCTTCTGCAGCCGCGCCCGCGTGCCGACGCCTCCATGCCCGCGCCCGCGCGCCGCCGCGTCCGCTCCGGGGCTCCATCTCGCCCGCGCGCCGCCGCGTCCGAGCCAGGGCTCCGCCTCCACGCCCGTGCCGCGTCCATGCGTGAGGTCGAGGGTGCTAAGCTTCTGCAGCTCGGCGACGGCGACCGGGATCTGGCCGGAGAGGAGGTTGTAGGGCAGCGCGAGCGTCTGCAGCTCGCACCGCAGCTGTCCCCGCACCGCGCCCTGCTCGTTCGGCCCTGCGCGCTGCCCTACGAAGGCGACCGTGCCCCGCGTTCCTCGCGCCATTGATTTGGGTCACCACCTCCATCTCCGTATCCGCATCCGTCTCGGCGTCCGCGTCGCCTACGCCGGTGAGGTTCTCCTCCTCTCCTCTGCCGGTGAAGCGAAGGCGGCGACAGCTCCTCCTCCTCCCCTCTCTGCACTAGCGCCGCACCAGCACTGACGCCTCCGCCGAGCGGCTTGGTCTTCGACGGCGCGGCCACAGCTCCCTCCGGCGCCTCCCTCGACGCGCAGCCGGGCGGGCTCCGGCGCACCTTGGCCCCGGCACGGCCGCGCTGCGCACGAGAGCAGGAAAGCGCTGCGCACGAGAGCCGGATGCATTCGAGGAGAGAGGATATGTATGTTTGGCTCGCCTCTCTCCTCCGATGAAAAGTTCCTCTCGTGTTTGCGTTGTCTGTTGGAGACGTATGCATCGTGTACAGTGTGCATCGGAGAGCTATTTTGCTTTTGCACCTTCTTTTGCGTATGCCGTTGGAGTCAGTCTAACCATCAGCGTGGCGCTACCATTTCCGCCGCCGCCGCACCACCCGCTCCGCCGCTCTTCCTCCCGTCCACCTCACGTCAGCCCTCGTCTCCCACCCCTGGAAAGCCTTTCCGAGCGCGAGGAATAAACTCGCGTCGCGCACACCGCACCGCAGCAATAATAATATCCTCTCTCGCGAATATTCGCCGCCACCACCCTCGCCTCCCCGCATATCCGCCCTTTCCCCTCCCCCTCGCCTCCTCGCTATTTCACCACCCTTCCGGCCACCGCGAGGATCACCGCGGCGCAATCCAAATCCCTAGCTCTCATCGGAGATAATTAGATTTTGATACTTTCTGCTTAGTTTCTCTATTCCCCGCGACGCGGCGGCGGCGGCGGCGGCGATGAAGTTCGGCAAGAGCCTGAGCGGGCAGATCGTGGAGACGCTGCCGGAGTGGCGGGACAAGTTCCTGTCCTACAAGGACCTTAAGAAGCGCCTCAAGCTCATCGGCGGAGGCGGAGGCGAGGGCGGGGCCGAGCGGCCGCCGAAGCGGGCCCGCCGCGAGGACAACGCCGGCGAGCCTGATGCGGCGGCGATGACCCCCGAGGAGGCGGGGTTCATGCGGCTCCTGGAGGCCGAGCTCGACAAGTTCAACTCTTTCTTCGTCGAGAAGGAGGAGGAGTACATCATCCGCCAGAAGGTGCCTGCCCAATTCTCCTTCTCCCTACCTTCCTCAACCCCAACGGTTGGTTTCTTCGGCGTTCCTTGATCTGATCGGGTTGCCGGACTTGTCGGTGTCTGTGCTTGTGTGGAGCAGGAGCTGCAGGATCGTGTGGCCAGGGCGGCCGGGCGGGAGTCCAAGGAGGAGCTCATGCGGGTGCGCAAGGAGATCGTCGACTTCCACGGCGAGATGGTGCTGCTCGAGAACTACAGCGCGCTCAACTACACCGGTGAGTCCTTCGCCGCACGCCCCCGCACCGCCGCGTCGCATCGCGCTAGGTGTTGCTTTCGTGTCTTTTTGATGATTAATTACGCCTGAATTTGTTGCTTCTGCTGTCGGTTATCTCTTTGTAGAATGTTTTATGCCTTGTGTTTTTGGGTACTACTACTGTAACTGGTAAGTAGGCTAATCAAGTAAGCTAGGACTTTGAATTGTGAAGGGAAGGATTTGTCTAGTTCGTCGAAGTTAAGGATGAGCTATTGCCAACATGGGTCAAAGGAAAGGATGACTTGCCGTGTTGCTAAACCGGGATGGAACACCTATGTCGCTGTCAAGTAGAATAGGTACTAGTGGCCAGTGGCGCGTTTGAAATAACACATTCTATTTTTCCTTTCTGCTGACGAAATAATGCTTCGAAAGATCGAGCTGTGACGAGAAATTGGTGCGGAGTGATATATGTTGAATCTTATTTCTCGTGAGAAATTAACGATCTTTTGTATATTCAGTCGCGAGTATCGTATAGATACTGTGATTCGGTGTGGAACTCATCATGTTTCTCTTTCATAATTATTTGGAAAGTCGTATCTGCTTCTTCCTCTGCGAGCTGAATTTTATATGAAACATAGCAAGACATAACAATCAATAAAATATTGATCCAGTCGCGACTCAATGTTAAGTAAGAGTAGTGTTAGAAAAGAATGGAAGGAAACCAGATTTTATTTTCATTACTCATCATACGTTACATCTAGTTGATTTATAAGATCACATGGTATGCTGAGCTCATCACTCAGATTCAGATTAGTGAAGGGGTGCTATCATGACTGTGGCCCATTGCCAATTTTTGGGTTTATGAGGCACAAATTGACCTGTTTTGTTTTACTGTCAACTACTCAAGTATTTGTCATTTCTGCAAGGCATAACCGTATTTTATATTGGCGAAACTGTCATTAGTGGAGCTGATGGATTAGGGGTGTGGTCTGTCATGATAAAATTAGCCATTTTGGATAGTGCATATCAGAAAAATATTACAATATCTATATTCATAATTGTATTGGCTTTCTTCTACTAATCCTCTGGACCCATGTGAGTGTGCTCTGTTTATTCATCCTGAGTACTTAAACATACAGTATACCATAGGGTCTGTTTGGTCCGCACCATCGAACGATGCGCCACGAGTGTGGCCGTGAAATGTCCGCCACACTCTTGCCAAGGTTCGACTAGCAGCAACTGCGGCAAACGCGTTTGGGCACATGGCGAGCTGCGGTGCTGTTTGGCCATGAAACAAACACACCCTTTTCCACTTATAAGTCTATTGACTAAAGACACATATCTGAACCATGCTTAGTCAGTGATATGTAAGTGTTCCTATTTTTATTTTTATTTTTTTAAAAAAGAAGAATCTGAACATGTGTTTCTGCTTTAGATTTCACAAGATTTGTTAACTGGGCCGAGAATTCTATCTGCTTGGCTGAGTACTATAACTTCACCTACAATTTAAGATTCATTTACTACTTGCACTATACTGGTGGCTGGTCGAATAGAGTCAGCTTTTGTGAGCTTTCATGAACTCGAAGTAATAAGTAGGAGTAGTTGCTCGGCGTCATAATGTGCTCGACCATGATAACTTCAGTGGATGTGCTGTATCACTCACCTTGAGTATGGGCCATGGAGCTTCGGCTGCTTCCTTTACCTTTACTTATGGGTCATCCAATAATTCGGGCACTGTCCAAAAAGTCTGCCACTACCAACAACCTCCTCCGTTTCCACCTGGCCACCCGCATGTCATGTTGTTTTGCTGAAGTTTACTTGGATGGAGCTTGTATGCAGTTTTCCTGTAGCAGGGAACCATTTGTTCCTAAAAGTTCACCATGCTAGGTCTATAGTCGAACCAATGCATTGTTTTGGGTATGTGGCCAGGTCCTGAGAATTGAGGCTCACTAGTGGGGCACATCATTAGGTATCACATGCCACTACCGTTTTGGAAGTCAATGTTAGCAGTACAAACTTTGTTCACTGAGAAACATGCATATTCTGCATGTCATTTTCCTCAGATATCAACTAATAGAAAATTTATTGGATTCATGTTCACGAAATTCTGTTTGTTGATTCTGTGATCCATAATTATTTGTGGGTTCATGAAAGCTGAAATGTGACGGTCCTTGTGTTATTTGGAACTTGAGAAACACGGAAGTGTCATTCGTTCCAAAATAAAATATGATATTTTCAGAGAGGCTTAGCCTACAATCAGTTGGTTGATTAAAACAAGGTGTTAATTGTTTGTAAAAGTTGTTGGATTTTATTTTTTCGAAGCACAATATTGTTATTGAAACTCTGTCCACTTCTGGACATGGATTATTATTCTTCACTTTCTAGTTATTTTATCGTTGCATATATTTATCTTCTATGTTGCCCTTTACAGGATTGGTGAAGATTCTCAAGAAGTATGACAAGAGAACTGGAGCCTTGATGCGTCTGCCCTTCATCCAGAAAGTCCTGCAGCAGCCTTTCTTCACCACTGACCTCCTGTACAAGCTTGTGAAACAGTCCGAAGCCATGCTGGAGCAGCTACTACCGACAAACGATCCATCTGTATCAAGTGAACATGGAAAAGGAGATAGCAAAGACAACGAGAAGCCAGCAAACCCTAGTTCCTCCTTGGTGAAGGGCGGTGGCATTCCGGAGTTAGATGAGATTGAGTACATGGAGAGCATGTACATGAAGAGCACGATCGCAGCACTTAGGTCACTGAAGGAGATCCGGAGTAAGAGCTCAACTGTCAGTATGTTCTCGTTGCCACCTCTTCAGGGTAACAATGCCCCAGAAGAGCCGGAGAGGTGGACCAAAATACCTGTGATAGAGCAGGCCGCCAAATGACAGGATGAGTGCGCAACATCTGATGTCCTCTATTCGGACAACATTAATCTTGACATTTGCTGGAGATGGGACCGGGATCTCATTCTCCCTGTCGTATATTCAGTAATTTGTATTCATTCAGTGTTCCTAACAGCTGTACAACAGTGGAAATGTCCAGTATAATTTGATAGAATCCCAGCATAACCATAAGAGAGAACTGGTGGTGATTTTATTCACTACTGTGAATTAAATCCTGTAACCTTACCTTTTTGCTGATCCATATCCGAGTTTTGTGCATTGAGCAGTGTTAATTTTGGTATGTGCACTCGGAAGTGCTGTTTACTGCTTGTAGGATTTGTGTTAGCAAAATTATATTATGTGTGATCAGACTCCAGACAGAGGCGTGATCTAGAGGTGCATGCAATGCTGCTAAAATAGCATATGCAAGATTAATTTTTGTAAATTCCTTATATGCATTGGTCAAGCTATACAGATTACAGAACTTCATAAGACTTCATCGGTTACTGTATTTTGCAAGCCTTCGTGGCTGTATTTGAAGGTTTTGGATCGACCGGCAGTGGGAAAGAGCCATGTATATCCAGTTTCGTGGTAGTCACGTTAGATGTATCATTACTTGTTCATTTTATTATAGAGATCTTTAAACACGCAACTTTGGCAATGTTTTGTTCAGTAATTCTGCAACATCTAATCTAGTACTGCTTGGAGACTACATGGTTGCACATACAAGTGCGAAATTTGAACCAACCAAAGAATGCTATGTGTTGATAAGGCTTTTGCCCCCTTGTTTTTTCTTCCTTTCTAAGAGGAGTCTTTTATGTAAATCAATTCCGTAAATCAATCAACCGACCGAAGCAAGAAACCAGAGCCCTCTTCCCCCTCCCGCACGCCGCCACCCCCTGCGCGGCTGCGCCATGCCGCCACGCAGGCGCCCGCCGCCGCCACCACCGCCGCCGGAGCCCTCCTCGGAGTCAAAGCCCTCATATGACGTCGATTCGCCCGAAGACCAAGACCTCGTCTCCGAGACGCCGACCATCCAGCCCTGCCCACGGATCCTCGCCAACCTCCCGGCCCCGGAGCGCAAGGTCTACGAGGTCATCTTCGCGGCGGGCAGCAGGGGCATGTTGACGGCGGACGCCGGCAAGAAGACGGGGATGAGCGCTACCGTTGCACGCAAGCACGCGAAAGCCCTTGTGGACAAGAAGCTCCTCAAAGAGTTCCCCGACGTGCGAAACCGCAACAGGAAGATCTTCATGGCCATCGAATTCGATCCCCACTCAGAGATCTCCGGCGGGACCTGGTACCGCGACGGCCGCCTCGACACCGACGCCATCAACGCCGTCCGCCGCAGCTGCCTGGCCCAAGTGAAGAAGCTCGGCGTCGCAACCGCGGACATGATCCACGAGGGCATCAAGGAGGACGAGCCGAGGGCCGGGTACGCCATGGAGAAGGTGAAGAATATCCTGTGGAAAATGGTGCTTGACCGGGAGCTTGATGAGGCCGTCCGGAGCGGCGACACGTGCTACCGTGTGGCTGGGCCGCCTGGGCGCCGGCAGGGAGGGGTGATGGAGGCGATCCCGTGTGGCGTTTGCCCCAGGATCGGTGAGTGCTCGCCGGAGGGGATCATCTCGCCGGGGACCTGCGTCTACTACAGGACGTGGCTGCGACTGGACTTCTAGGCGTCAGTTGAGCTCTTCACATTGAGCATAGCGATTTGCGACATCGATTGAATTCAGATATTTGTCTTACAGAAAAGAAGGCCTTGTAGAGATTCTCCTCTGGGATTTTGTTAAGTTGTATGGTGATGGTTCGAACTCAGCATTATTACTATAGGTGTAAAATTTATGTTTCACATATTGTCCAATTGAGGGTAACAGTCGTGGGTTCATGCAGGGCGTTGTGTTGCTTTTGTTCGTGTCAGCTCTGAATTGCCTACTGCATGCTTCAGAAACTGAAGAAGAAATGTCGTTGGTGAAAAGGCAACGTTAAAAAACTAACTCGATCACTTTCAACTCGAATGGAAACTTGGAATAAAATTGTGAAAGAGTAAATTCATACTACTGAAAACAATTGGAAGACTCAGTCAAAGCAGGATTTCAAATTTACTGGACGTGTATTTTGTCCAAGGAAAAATTGAAAATCTAAATCATAGAAAACAAAATAAAAATCGTAGGAAAGAAGCAGCAAGCAGTTCGACCCGGTCCGACATCATCATGGCCTCATGGGCCGACCGCTTGGTACGTAAAAACCAGCCCAAGAGTATCTCTAACCCAGCCCATTCCCGTTAGGTTAATGGGCTGAACTATCAAACGGCTACAGACAACAGTTCAGTCGAGACAAAGATAGGACCTCTCTTCCTCACTCCCGTCCCAAGCGCCGCCACCCCCGCGCCATGCCGCCGCGCAAGCGCCCGGCGCCGCCGCCGGTGGAGCCCTCCCCGGCCTCAAAGATCCATTCTAAGGTCAATCCCAAGGAACCCAGCTCCGATGCCCCGGCGCTGAAAACGCCCAAAGTCCCGCCCGAGATCGTCGTCCACCTCCCGCCCCAGGACCGCAAGGTATACGAGCTTATCTTCGAGGCGGGCAGCAAGGGCATGTGGATGCTGGATGTCCGCAACAAGACGGGGATGGCGCCCCCCACGGCCAGCAAGATCTTGCGCGGCCTCGTGGGCAAGCACCTCCTCAAGGAGGTCAGCGACGTGCGCCACCGCAGTAAGAAGATCTTCATGGCCACCGAGTTCGAGCCGTCCACCGAGATCACCGGAGGCACCTGGTACCATGACGGTCGCCTCGACACCGACGCCGTCGCCGCCGCGCGCCGCAGCTGCCTCGCCCAAGTCCAGAAGCTGGGCGTCGCAACCGTGGAGATGATCCACCACGGCATCGAGAAGGACGAGCCCAGGGCTGGGTACGCTATCGAAAAGATCAGAGACATTCTGCAGACCATGGTGCTTGACAAGGTGCTAGAGGAGGTCAAGAGCAACGGGGAGGGGGAGTTCGCCGCCATCAAGAGCGGCAGGACTTGTTACCGGGTGGCAGGAGCTGCGCAGGGAGGGATGATGGAGGGGATCCCTTGTGGAGTGTGCCCCAGGATCGATGAGTGCTCGCCTGATGGGGTCATATCGCCTAACACCTGCGTATACTACAATAAGTGGCTGCAGATGGACTTCTAGGCGGTGAGCTCCTCTCAGCGCTGTGCATTGCCATGTACGTAGTCCATTGGAAATGAATTTCGCGGTCCTGCTGTTTCACATTTTGGGACCGGATCGCCAAAGTTACATTCCATTAAAGTGGTTTGTGATCTCTAATAGTGTAGACATTTTATGGTATCTACCAGATTGCAGTATTCATATATGAATAGTTATTTGCCACCGAGTTCTATTTCTTCCTACTTATGTATTTATCTGCATCAAATTTTGATTGATGTTTCACATCAACATGGTAGAATTTTGGTACTTGATGAGCTTTTAGCTATTGTGCTCAAATGATACATTGGTCACAATGAAAGATATGCCTTCAATTTAACTTTGCAAGTGCAGTTAAAATTATTTGATTTTAACTTGTGAAATATTATATTTTTAGTTGAAACCTCAATGCCTGTGGTACTCAGCAACTGGGATGTTTAGATCCTATAGTATCCATGTTTCCCCGTTCAGTTTGATCTTGTACCATCTGCTAAATTTAATCTGCCACAAGCCACAACATTGCCCATGTTATCATGTTATTTGCGTGCCAATGTACAAGTTATGAGTTGGCTACATAAGCTATTTGGCTCATTGTTTCTTAAAACTATGATGCAGCTGGTGGATTCCACTTAGATTTACCACGCATCGGCTCATGGACTTGGATTGTATTTTTATGCAAAGTTATTTTGTCGCTGTTGTTTTGGGTCCCTTTGTTTTTTCTGCGATGGTCTGTGATAGTTATGTAATGCCTTCAGTTTCCTGTGTAACTGAAGCGCTTTGGATGGATTTTGGAGGTGAAATCTCTTGATCGTGCAATCACATGGAATCAATATTTTCTGAGTAGGAATTGTTTGATCGATCGTATATTATACTTTATCTTCTTGACCTTTTCATGTGCATATGGAGTTTCAGCTTTTTTTTGGAGCCCCTTTTGATCACCACAGAATTGTGCTTGAACATTTAGTTTTGCCCCCACCTCATAATCTTAATGTTATATTCCTGCAACTGTGACTTGATACCTTAATCAATATTGTTATTTTGAGCACGACCAGGATGGAAACTTGTCTACTTGTAGCTGTACACCTGTACATAGTTTCACTGTTCCATCTAACTCCGGCTACTCAACAATAACATACTTGGTTTCACATAAAAAAATAGCCAAAAAAACTGCTGACGCATGTCGATATTTCATTGTTCATGTTCATTTAGGGTGTCGCTGCTGCTGTCTGGAATCGGCAAAGAACTAGGTATTAACATACATGTAACCATAATTGATGGTATTTTAGGGAGTATGCTATCAGGTACTAATAGCCTATTGCCCTTGGCTCCTTGCACATGATCAACTTCGTATCCTGCAGGTTGGTTGATTCACCTGGTAAGTTCCTTTGTCCTTACTGGTGTTAGATTTACTTGGCTATCATCTGGTGTAAATGATGTGAATCTGGCCTGTGCTTATAGCAGTTCAGAATGCTGAGTATCAATTGCAACTTGAATGATTAAAGCTCAAACAACCTTAATTCAACACTTGAATAGTGTTACGCTTTTTCCAACTACAGACATTCCATTAGTGCTTGAAGCTAGATACCTTGAAACTTGCCTTGTGATTTGGTGCATAGGCTTCCATACTTTTAGTGCTATTTTAGACTTTATAGAAATGAAGAATTTTCTATTGTGAGCCAACAATGGTTCTTGGCTGTGTATATAATTGGGAAGAAACGTATAAGAGCATTTGCAGTTCTCCATTGCAGTGGGCTGTTCCTTGTGGGTGCCGGTTCGGCTTCAAGTTGCAAAATTCCATACCAACACAAATGTCTATATTGCCACCAAGTTAAATTGTAAAGTATTTTTGTGTCCTGAGATCTGCCCTTGATTTTTTAGCTAACGAGCACTATGTTTTTGTGCTTTTGCACATCACATATCTCATAGTTTTGGAGGCACAGGACATGGCTTTTGCTGTTATACATATTTTGAGCTTTTTTTTTTTGGGGGGGGGGGGGGGGGGGGGGGGGGGGGTGGTGTTAGAGACTTATTCTTTACAGTGGGCTCAAACTAGTGGATCATAAATGCGTTAGTGATGCTAAGCACTTTGTTTTGAATGTATTAATTGAAACTATGCAATATTTTGTGTTTTTGGTATATTAATTTTATGTAGCATTGTCAAACATAGTATTACAGTGCCTTCTCTATAATTATGGTCAACTTGAGGAAGGCTGGAAGTGTGCTTGTGCCTGGTGACAATGTATGACAGCTGTTGTTTGTACAAGTTGTTGATAGTAGAATATTTTCTCCAATTGCTCTTTGGGTGGGTTATAAACAATGCAGTTAACTGTCTTCACACGATACAATCTTTAACAATCCTATGGTGAAGCTAGATAAAATGTAGTATTACATAAACCTTGGATACATGACAGGAGTAGTTTGTTATGAAATGCATGGCGGGGTTGTTTTATTCATCACCTTGATCTTACTCACAGCTAAATCTTTCATTACTTTTTGTTTTTATTTTAGTTTAAATATTGTGTCTTATGTAGCAGTTGTGCAGCAGGTCCCAACTAACATGGGCTTGCGAGTGTGACTGGCTACTTTAAAACAATTTGTTAGGAGCTCCTCAATCTGTGGACCTGCATCTTCGAAAGAGTTGTTTTATCCAAGGGTGCACGAGTTTATTTGCTTCTACCTTTCGTGATTAGAACTATAATTTTCCTTTTCAGTCATGAGGCTAATAATTGTAGTTTTTGTTATGTCTTTTATCTTGCTGTTATATGTTATGTTCTGAAAGATTTGTCCAAAGATCCACACTATTCATTGCTGGGACTTAATGGAAACATATTATCACTGGAAATGCATAGCATCCGACTAGTTCCATGCTTGCTTTCACCTCTAGCTTACAAATGATATTTGTAAATTCAAAACTGAAATGATGTGATTTCCGTACTTTGTTTATCCTGACTCATGTTACAACACGCAGGCCTTACCCTTTTTCGAAGAATTATTCCAATGGCTGGAGTTTAGCTGAAACTCGTAAGACTGGCTTTTGGAAGATCCTAGTCTCCTTCCAAGCGTCATTCTTGGAATCCTTCCAAGGTAAATTAAAGAAGTGTCAACTTGCTAACACCAGCGCGGGCGGCTCGGTCCTTCTGCATGCCGCTTTCTTGCACGCTTCTATGGAGCCGGGTGCTGCTGCTGTTGCAAGGACGAGGAGGATGTACTCTGAGTCAGGTCGTCCCCCAGCATGTCACGGCTCATGCCTGCCTGTTACCCTGCGGGTGGTGTGCATTGTCAAAACGGAGGAAAGTGACGGCTGGTGTGCTGCTCACCTGCTGCTGTTGATTAGTAATTGAAAGATATTATATGCATATAATATGATAAATGTTACGGCGGCCGTGAGAAAGGTGTGTTGGTTACACTTTTGACGAGCTTGCCGGAAATCATTTTTGCACTGTCCTGGTAGTTATTACTGCCTTTGCCTTGCATACATACTGAAGCTGATCTGAAGGTGCCGAAAAGTCGGCTTTGCTTGTTTTGCGGTAAATGTTTTCTCACCGATGACGCATTCGCATTTTACTTTACAACGCCCATGTGGTAAATTCTACTCTCATCAGGAATTTGGATTGAACCATATGATTGTAGTATTTGTTTCCAGGCTCCAGGCTCGTGCGTGCACATACCCAAATTGGCTTGCATTTCTGTGAGATTCATGCCCTCTGATCATAGAGCTTTTAAAAGGTCGTGACACCGAATCTTGTACGGGAACATCCGACAAACGCAGTCCGTGGAATGATGCGGACGGTGAGGAGCATGCGTAAACGTGCTCGAAATAGAATTAGAGAGCACTTAAAAATACGGAGCATCGTCTTCCCCTCGTGCGCGCCGCTGCCCTGACTTCCTCCGGTCCAGTCTCGCTTCCTTCCTTCCCCCAATTCCTCGTCAAGGCGGCGTACGATCGACACACTCCTCGTCCCGCGTCGTTCTCCTGTCGGTTCCGACGGCGGCCGGCGAGCCGCAAACGGCCCTAGAAAAAAAAAAGAGCAGATAATAAATTGCACCTCGCCACCCTCGCGGCCGCGACGACGACAGCGCTTCATGAGATATCTCGGCAACGAGATAAGCGCGCGATCGACGCCGGCCGCCCTCTCCCTCCCTCGCCATAGTCGCCGCCACGTGTGCGCTGACTTCGCGCCTGGGTAGGCCAATGGCGTGAGGCGAACTAAGCGGGAGGACGTGGCCGCCTCTACCCTTCCTCCGAAACCGACAGGAAGGATATACAAAAGCGAGAGGGTGGCCGTGGCCGGAATAGTTTACTTCACCTGGGCTTTTTGTATCGGGGTTCTTCTTGCCAAAGTCTCGCGCGCTTTCGTAGTCGGCTAATCTTACCTGCAGGTGGGACCCGCCGCCGATTTTGTGCTCTTTGTCAAAAAGGGTGGTTGCAGTAGCGCGGCACAGGATTCAGTGTGGCTACACAAACGGGGGAGAATGGAAGCTTCGTAGCTAAGTGGTGGTTTGAATTTACCTTGTTGGATTTTTTTCTCGCGTGGTTAGAGCTAGTGTGCTTAATTATGCCTCCTTTGAAAAAGAAGCAAAAGTAGAGAAGTTTTCAAGGATTCAATCCCTTTCCCTGATGCAAAACTAGAGTATGTACTATGGCATGCTCTCGTCCATTGGAGGTTTGGAGGAAATAAGCACCAGATCAGACTCCTTGGAAACAAACACCATTGTGTGTATTTCTCTACTTGAGTGCCTACATTTACATGTCTTGCATCTAAACACACAATGTTTTCATACGTTATTATTCCTTTACAATTATGATTGATAGCCAATTCCACTCATGTTTGCAGTGTTGCAAAAGGGGTACATTCTCGCATCGTGCATTGGTTAGTATTGTTCAAGTCTACTATAAGAAAAATAGCACTGAAAAATTGAAATCTGTGAGCAATTAATTTGAACGAGTCGTATATATGACTCACGATACATCCGTTCATGTCAGGGTGAACTACAACAATATTAGATTGGGGTTTATCGATGCTGCTGCACCTCCTAAACCTTTTGTCACTGGCGGTTTTGGAGCCGACGATGAATAAGCGGCAGTGGAGCACATCTTAGGTTACGGAGATATGAGCGCATTGGATGGACAAGAGGCACGTGCCACGCTCAATCCCATTGTTGTCCCCTCGATTTTTCTCGGTTGACCAAACGCCAAATAATGCCAAGCGCTGGAGACGCCGTCCTGCCTGTATATACGCAACCACGGCATCCTCTACATCATCTTAACCCTTTGCTGTCGACCTCAGCCTGTCCAATTCCAACCTTTCGTGTCAACTTCCATTTTCTTCTCGCCTTGATCACCACCGATCCACCCGTCGCAGGAGCTTAGCAGCTACCCGTCCCCGTCGTCTCTGCACCCTCCCTCCATGGCCGCCGCGAGCTTCGACGGCGATGTCCCGCGGCACGGCGCCGGGAGCGGGGCCCTCGGCTTGCACGCCGCGTCGCGCAAGATCGGCAAGCAGCAGGAGCGGAAGCCGGTGATCATCTACATGGTGTCGCCCAAGGTCATCCACGTCGAGGCCCACGAGTTCATGCCGCTCGTGCAGCGCCTCACCGGCCCGGACTCCGGCGGCCGCGGCGACGGCAGCAGGAAGGGCAAGCCGTCGACGTCCGGCGCCGGCGCCACCAGGACGCCGCAGGACCAGGAGGGCGCGCGCGACAGTAAGGGCGCCGCGCCGCCGGTGCGCGTGAAGGCGCGCGCCCTGAACCGGCCCGCGGGCGCGGCGGTTTCGGTGTCGGTGACGGCCAACGCGCCCTCGGCGGCGCCGTCGCCGTCGGGGCTCATGTTCCACGACCTCAGCCCGCTCCGCGGCGCTGCGCTCAAGGGCGAGCACCCCCTGGTGTCCCCCGCATGGCTGCACCACGTCGGCGACCACTTCAGTCTCAGCCCCAGCACCGCGGCCGCGCTCGGCTCGCCGTCGGCCGGATTCCTCGACATCTTCGGGCCGCTGTCCTCGCAGCAGCAGTGACAGGATCAACCGATCGATGAGTGGTGACGTATATAGCATGCGGTCATCAAGCGCTAGGGTTTCTGAATGCATGATCAGATGGGGAATGAAGGCCATGCATACTGCTTGATTCTTCGGCGTTCGATTAGGCTGCTGGTTCAGCAACTGTATATACTTAATTAGGTTTTGCAGTTCGTTCCTTTCCGTCCAATGGCTTCGCAACAGTTAATAGGAGGAGAATTTTGAAGCTGCATGCTACAATGAAGATTGAATTGGAAGCAAGGAGGTCGAAGGGTGTACAACTCGTATGTACATGTCTGATCTTGTTTTGTTTCTTTTACAGCCCTTTGTTAGTAGTTTGTGTCGTGAGTTTTCGGTGCAAGTTGATTTAATTTGGTGCAGTCCTAGTTGTACATTAATAATGTATGTGTGGTACCATTTGGTGCACTGCTCATGGAATTGGATTTGTTTATTGATTCGTTTTAGTTGCGTGCAAGTCATTCAACTGGCGGCAGCTATAGCTAGCTAGCTTAGCGCAATATTGGGGGTGCACTCCTGCGCGCGGGCTGCAGCAGCTGGTTCGTTAATGAAATTGGGTGTTTGATCTGCTACAGATATTTTGTATATCCTGCAGTTCAGCTGGTGTCTACCTGCTTGATACAACTATTTTTTTTTTCTCCTTGTATAATCAAGAATCAACCTATCCGCAGTCAAGGAAACCACTTATGATCAAATAGAGAGTAGATTGATTTGTTTGGGTATCACAAGAGATATGTCTTCGGACATAGGTTATGACTGATGTTGTTGCGTTGTGCTATGAAATCTTTTCATTTCAGCTACACTTATTCTAGTAAATAATAAGTATTTTCCAAAAGCTATCGCAATGCCGAATGGAGTTATACACAAACAAGTTTGAGCTTTGTGTTGGCAATTTTTTTAGTTTTGACTTCGAGGGCAGTGGTTTTTTATTTGGGGATGGGAAATGACAGAGAGCGGTAAGTTATAGAATGCATTTTTGTGAAGGCACTGCAAAAACTGTGACTTCGCAATTCAGTATAGCCTACAACATACCTTACCGTTACTGTCAGATTGCCTGGTCAAACCCACTGGCGTTTCTATTAGCATGCAGCTCTGTTTTTTTTTTTTGGTTCAAATTGTGCACCAGCAAGTGGAACGTGTGTACAAGGGTCTCTTTAGACAACTGTTTTCGAGGAATCAATTAAGGCTGGCAGAGATGCACCGTCCATTGGTGCTGATGTACGGCCCTGATAATCCCTGTGAGCCCCTCCAAAAATATCCGCTTTAGTTGGCTCAGTAGTTTCGGGCGGTTTTGCTTAGGCTTTTCTTAGAAATTGACCATCATGAGGCTCGACCGGTGCCGAGTGGGCAGAAAGAATGCGCTTAAGTATTTCTTTTCCGGCAACAAGTCTGTATAGAATTGCAACTGGATCATTATGAATACCGGGCGATTCACAAACCTGGGTGGTTCCAAACCTAGTTTTTGATTACATGGACGCCACGCTGTCACCGTTGATGACAGGATTTATATGATAAGTTTCTGCATAATATATTTCCATGTCATTGCATGAAAACCATTGACGCATCAGTCAAAAAGCACCGAACAAATTAGCAAGCTCAAGTTGAAAAGTAAACGGTTTTCTTGTGGGTCTGAAGTTAATATTTCGTCATGTCTTAAACTAAATTTCATGGTTGATATTCGAACGGAGGCCAAACTTTCGAAGTTCTTTTTCTTCAAAAAGAAGTTCTTGAATAACACTTTCTGCGATCTGGAGCAGCTTCCTCCCCCACTGGCGGGGAGAGGCAGTTAGCTAGTGCTACATCGGTAGCACTTTTTAGTACCATTCAACTTAGTCACATAGAAACAAATTAAGTTTTCGCAAAAAGGAATAACAAATTAATTAAGTTCAGTTCTCGGACTCCGCTGACGCTGCTTAAATAACGCCCCTCATAGTTTGAAACAATAATTTCGTGAGTGTACATTCCTGAACCCAAGTTATTTTATGTTGACTCGCGGCAGAGGACGCGAGATAGATCGGACATAAACTCTGAAGTTTCAGTATCGTATTCATTCTCCTATGCAGTCAACTGCTTCTTGCCCTATAGAATAATAATGCCGTGATCGATGGAAGCTGGATTCTTGTCACCATTTGGGCTTGAAGACTGAAAAATGCAACATATTCACACGCAAGCTGGTTCAACTTCTCACTACATTAATTGACAGAACCATGAGTGGCAATAGTAAGAATACACATTTTTTAAGATAAGAGGAGGGATTTTAAAGGTAGTGCAAATACACTTTTTTTTTTAGAATACACTAATTTTGTTATTATCTGTTAACTTTTTTTTAGAGACATATGTTAACTTGTTATATGGGCTATTTTCTCGCAGTTACACGTAGGCCGAGAGAGTACCCGGGCCTTCTTATCCCGTTTAGGCTAGCTCGGGGCTTCTTGCGCACACTGGCCTGCTGGGTGCGTTTTAGCCACGCATGCTTTGCGAATTGCGTCCAGCTGGCGAGCTCCACTCACTTTTTTTTTAAAATTTTGTTTAGAACAATGCAGACACTCTAGACACGCACGAGTCCTTACCTCTAATAAATCCACACACGTAAACCCAACTTTTATGAGCGTTTTCCAAAAACTAGGCTGGCTATTCTTGAGTTCACGAAGTCACCACGGACGCCTCACTGTCGACGGGATAAATAGCCATAAATATGCAACACATGTGCCAAGTCTGAGGCTTGAACTCGGATGGGCTGGTTCCACCTCCAAAAAACCTAATCAGCTGAGCTATGCTCGCTCCGCAATCTCTGCTCAAGTCAGCTCAACTATTTCAACTATCAGTTGACTTTTCCCTAGATCATATTAACTATTTTTTTCAAAACCACTCGACGAGGCCTCTCTTAACCATTTGTCAGTTAGAAGCCGTATTATCAAACAACGCATATCCATAGCTGTGTCATGGGGGTCGTGGTTTGTTAAGACACCAATTTGGCCACTATTAGTAGAGGAATTACTTTCATTTCTAAAATAATTCATTTCTTTTGCTTCACCATTCAAAATAATTCATCTAGCACTACTGCAGAACAGAGTTTTAGTGACTGTCCCGCCCTGTCACCAAATCTAGTGAAGCTGTCACAAAAGTCTTTAGTGACCAATTACCGTCACAAAAAGGCCGTCACCCTTGGTCGGTCACGAAAACGAATTTTTAGTGACGGAAAACAGTCACAAAACCTTTCGTGACAGTCAGGCAGTCACCAAAACTGCCAACCCCCCAACTCTTCATCAGTGCAGATTTGGTGACTGCTAATTGAGTCAAGACTGTCACGAAAACTCTGACGGAATAATTAACACTGTTAAGTGTTTTGGTGACAGTTAACCATCACAAAAGAGTGTTAAGAGACTATTTTACTGCTAACCATTTGGGACACTAAAGCTGTCACAAAAAATAGAATAGAACTGTCACCAAAAAGCTATATCCACCTGTACCAGGACATTTGTAATTATTTCATATTACAATAGCTTGAAGCAGAGGCTCATTTAACACAAATTAAAGCATAGTGCCATCTCATGCAACATCACACGGTACATCGAATTCAACATTTCTCGATACCATGAGTTGTTAAGCAAACACACATGTTAGAGCCTTTAGTCTAAATAATACAATAGAAGTCTGAATAATACAAGAAAATGAGCACCTAATAGGTCTATTTTGGAACGTGTTAAACCTTGACATCCATTGGGGGCTTTTGAAAGTCTTCTGTTATCTATCTAGCTTTGACCAGATAGCTGCATATTAGAATCTACTGGATATTTGGATCTGCAGGAAAGAGTATAGTTAGCAGATTGTTGTTGATACACTTAATCAAGTACAATTAACCAAATTTTAGTAACAACAATATTCAGTAGACATGAAATACTTGTTTAGTGAGATTTAACCTTAGATGACAGTTGGTAAACATCCAAGAAGTGTACAACACACTAGTTCAAGCATAGATTACTCATATCTGCAAGCATAAGAACTCTCACCTAGTTTATTTATGAATGAAACATCACTCAGCCTGCACATCCTCCTGCTCAGAAGTGTTTGAATCATCTATCCGCGACTCAGAAGTTCTCTATATATAGGTAATAATCCAGATTACTAAAAAAAATATTGAAATTAAAAATATGCACTAAAGAGGAAATATAGAGATTCTACCGTCTGTTGCGATTCCCATGTAGTAAGAATGCTTGGTGGTATGTCAATGTTAACCTTTTGACATAGTGCCTGCAAGCATAAGATTAGGATGTCAGAACGATTATGTTATCATTCACATACATTTATTATTTGAGTTATGTTACCTTCAACAAATCTTGTTGTTGTTGCATCATTTGCTCACGCCTAGCATCACGTTCTCTCAATTCAGCCACCTCCTGCTGCAACTCCTCATTTTGACGCTGCATAGCTTGGTAAGAACTTCCAGAAGATCTTGGCCTCTTATTCTTTACAGTTGCAAGCACTTCGGCTTTCTTGAATGAGCCATCTCCCATAGGAAATCTTCCATGCTTTAGTCCATCAAAAGTTTGATAGATAACCATTCCGTCCAGCTCATTTCTCTGTTCCCATTCTTCACCATATTCTTTTTCCATTGCTTCCGAGTAGTCAGCCTTATAAATTAGTGAGTGTGTGAGTTGGATTCCACTATACACATGTGTGGGTCTGAGAAAGAAGAAATGAATTTAACTTACAATTCTTTTTTGTACTTTCTTGCTTAATGTCTTCCCAGAACCACTAAGCGATGCCTTGAAGCCTGCCATCTGCACTTTGTAAGTATCCAAACCCCCAGCCTTTTCTGGCCCAAATCGATACTCCTACAATATTTATCAGATAAATACATTACAAGTTGCAAAGGCTAGTTGCTGAATTCGAAAGGACTCCAAAAATACTAATTATTAATATAATTCAGTTTCAGGTTCTTTCATTTTCTTACATTTGAAACCTTAGTTCAGTTCATAGTGCACAAGTAAAGCCATCGCAGCACAATACAAGAAAGGAGAAGTGTAAGAAATTGAAGTTACCAGATTTTGCTGGATGGTGGGGAATGGTAGAGAACCTCCTCTCTGTTGAGCATACTCTTCATTGGCAAAACGTGCCTCTTGACCCCTTTTGCGAAGCTCCTTGTACTTCTGAGATGTCCACCAAAGGCATATTGCATTCCATGCTTCATCGCTAAACCAATCAAGCTTGCAACTCTTGTACTGCTCATAATCAAGTTCCACATTGCTCAGCTTCTGACCCTTGCCATCTTTACCATAAAATTTCTTTACAGCATCAACTCGTGCTTGACATAATATTTTGGGAATCCTATCTTGGCAGTATTTCTCAATGTTTTGGTCTAGCTCTTCCAGCAACTCGTCATCAGCAGTGAAAAGGACTAGAAAAAGAAACGGTCAGTCCATAATATTCAAATTTGACTATAATTTCTCTTTGTTAGAACACATACCCAAAATTCCTCTTTCACCCTATCAGCAGCTGTCAGCCCATTTTCATCTTTCTCGCCATCGTATTGGCTCCAATAAAATACCAACCGAAGTCTTAGACGACGACTTGGACCAACATGCTCTTTAACAAGTCCTGGATACTCACGCCTCAAGGCAGCACCAAGGACTGAACCTGTTTGTCTAGCCAGATTAGGTGTAAAATGCACATAGCTAAAGTGCCTGCAAAGAAGAATCCATTAGTTAGCAAACTCGGTTAGTAACTAATGATACCACATAAAGGGTATTAAGTACATACGCATCGCCCTTTGGAGTAATTTCGATCTTCTGAAAATTTCTTGGTCTTTCAAGTTTGGTTGGTCCTCTCGTGTCCCTTGGCTGTTTAAATGCCCTACCTCCAGTAGCTGTTGAAACTACGGATCCACTACCATCTCTAGATGAAGTTGCCTCCGCACGTGGATGTACAAGTCGACTCATATCTGTAAAAGAGGTAGATACTATGGGTAACAAGTACAATCACATAATATAGTGCTAACAAAATATGATGCCAATAAATAAAATCACAGAATATGGTGCTAACAAATAAAATCACATAATATGGTGCTAACAAATAAAGTCTGCTTCACATTGCTATCAGATTGAAATTACAAGAAGATAGACAGCAACATGTTTTAGGTGCTAAGCAATTTGCATACAGCAGTCCATGTCAAAATTCATTTTCATCGTAGAGATCATGAATCGGTTCAAAGTCATCTTCATTTTCTTCCTCGTTGTCTTCATCTCCATTTATTTCTAACTGTAGTTCAGGTGCTACATATTTCATCTCATGCTTCTTTAGCACCTCAAGTTCCATTGGATCAGTAATTTCATCTGAGCCCTCCACGGCAGCAACATTAACTGCCAAATCAGCCCCAGGATCAACTTCAAATCTCCTTTGCAAACCATCAGCTTGAAAGATTGGTGTATCATTTCCAGTCTCATCTTGATCAGGCATATTTATCATCTCAACAGCATCTAATCTGTCATGAGGACTCACTTGGTGCACAATCCACCAGTCACACAAGTCCTTTCTTGTTGTGCACGCATAAGGAAGGTAATAAACAAGCTTAACCTGATGTGCTAGCACAAAGGGATCAAAATTTGACAGTCGTGATGTGTGTTTAACCTCTATCAAGCCTAGGTTTTCAGTACGCCTAACACCAGATTGCGTTGGGTCAAACCAGTGGCATCGAAATAATACTAGCTCAAGTTGCAAGCTACCTTCCCATGTTAGTTTGAGTATGTCTTCAATAACACCATAATACTCTAAAATGTGATCATTCTCATCTACACTACGTACACAAACACCAGTATTTCTAGTGGACATTCCTCCTCTCTTATTCTCGTACTTCTCAGACCGAAATCTGTAACCATTGATGTCATAGCACCCATAGGAGGTGACTCTCCGATGAAATCCATAAGACATTTGCCGCAAGGCGCTACCAACAACAGTCTCACCCTTGCACTGCAATAAGGATTGCAAAAATTAATAAAAGAATTACTATGTCCTAAGGTATTTTATATATTTTTGCTTACTTTCAGGCATAAAAGAGTTACCAAGTTCCTGAACCAATCTAAAAAATTGGGCCCTGGGTTGGTGCCACGCCCTCCTTTCCAACCATTTAGTCTCAAATCATCCATTTGCTTTTGGGTTGGTCTCATTCTCCCTTTCCATTCCTCATCCTGAAATTTCCTACATTTGTATCTTAAAGTTAATAATTCCTACAGCCCTTTAAAATAGGCTACCATAAACAATTGTGCCAAACATTAACTTACTCAAAGAAATGATCCATTTCAGGCATGTTAGTCATGACATATAAGTAGGCTGCTTCGTATTCTTTATCTGTTAGATATGGCGATTTGATAATAAAGCAGCGATTTGATATGGCGTAATATGAAACAGTTAGCTTGTGTCTAGCTTGCAAAAATAGCAATCTGGTGCTGCTATGTGAAACGAGAATATGTCAAATACTAGAGAAATTCGAAACTATATGTGCCACTGATAGGCTGGGTGAAATTCAGAACTATATCTGCACTGACAGGCTGGACATCATTCCAGGATCTCAACGAAATGCTAATAAGCCCATCAACATAAATAATCTGAAGACATCACAGAATATAGGTGAACTCGAATTTGAAATTTGGGGTTCGAATAGAACTGGATTTGAGTTTGGGAATGAAAAATTGTTGTTAGGGTAGGGATTTGGGAGTTTACCTGGAGAGGAGAAGAAGCTCGAAAAACACCGCAGGGCGGAGCAGTAGAGGATGGGACCGAACGGTGGAGCAGAACGGTCGGCGGAGTGATTCGACAAATGTCAACGGCGCTGGTTGGAGTCGAGCGCCGAACAGCGAACCGAGACGCAGCTGCCGGTGTTCGCGTCAGGCGGCGAACTCAGGTAGCAGCAGGCGGAGACGAGAGGGATGCGAGGGACGAGGTGGTGGCGGAGTCCGGCTTGGCGACGGGCGGGAGCGGTGGCCGGCGCGGAGTGCGTCACCATGGGAGCGGCGGCGTGAGCTCCATGGCTCTGGAGTTGGAGATGGCAGATTGTTTTTTCTTTTTTTTTTTCTCTTTCAGCGACTTGGAAATCAGAGGGAAGGGCATGATCTGTTCAGGATGGGCTTGTGGGCTGGCCTTGTGGGTGCTTTTGGGCCGGCGTGTGATTTGGTGACCAGGCAGCAATAACCAGTCACCATAGAACACTTCCCTGTTCCTAAAAAAAAAACACTTCCCTGGTAATGACGTTTACAAACAATAATGTTTACGTGACATCTTGTTCTCAAACCATCACTAAAACACAAGCTACTTATTTTAAAAGAAAATCTTGTAACATTTTGTGATGGGAACACTAAACATGTCACAAAAAAAATCGCTTTGGTGACTGTGCCACGTTGCTTATCACAAAAAAAAAATTCTCTGTGACAGGCATACATAGCAGTCACAAAATCAGTGGGACGGTCACCAAAAAACGAGTTTCCAGTAGTGTAGAGTTGGCAGCTGAAAGTCTAATTTCATTTCTTCAATTTGTTTTCCTCTTCTACACGGGTGAGGCCGCACGAGACTCTATATATGCGGGCCGTGGGAGACGAGGGATTGGTGGGGGTTCGCACATGGTCTGCAAATTGCCAAATTGGACGTGCAGGATCCTAGTCAGAAAAAAAAAGACCGGAAAGCAAGGGATTGCGTGCAGCATCTTGCCAGCTCTGTCAGAATCTAATATTGAAGGCGTCCAGTACAGAATGATCCTGTGGGTACAAAGTGAAAGAGAACATCTAAAAGAAAATGAGAAACCACGATCGAGGTTCGTTTAGGGGAAATTTGTCTGGAGCACACTGACAAAGTGTGGCTTCGTCCACAACACACTGCCGAAGTCGATTTCGTCTAAGACACACTACGAATCTCTGACAATTGTCTGTGACACACTTTGACCGTTTAATAATTAGTTTCAACTTTTTATCTCGATAGTTAGAATACATTTGGACTTGAAACTTGGCACAGATATACACTATCAGATTCTCTATCATAAAAAAATGGAGCTAGATTTTTTTTTTTATTGTGGTATCGTTAGCTCATTGTTTTAATATCTAATTTGTTGAGCAAACCATGCAAACAATCAAAAAAAAATCTAGCTCCATTTTTTTATGATAGAGAATCTGATAGTGTATATCTGTGCCAAGTTTCAAGTCCAAATGTATTTTAAGTATCGAGATAAAAAAGTTGAAACTAATTATTAAACGGTCAAAGTGTGTCACAGACAATTGTCAGAGATTCGTAGTGTGTCTCAGACGAAATCGACTTCGGCAGTGTGTTGTGGACGAAGCCACACTTTGTCAGTGTGCTCCAGACAAATTCCCCTTCGTTTAGCTATCTATATATACTCCCTAACAAGAACCCCCTACGTGTGTCGAATGGATCAGTAATTTTCTGCCCTTTCAGTATAAGGCAAAAGCCACCAGATTTGAACCATGCATCTCGCGTCAAGAGCGGTGCACCCTCCGTTCCGGGAATATCTGCATTATGCAAATTGCAAGAATGGTCGGCAAGCAGTAATTTCAGCACGGAACGCCTAATAGAATAGTAATCGTGTCGATTTCCAGACACTCGCCAACCGATCTAATGAGTAATGACCAGATGAAACGAATTAGCCAGACGAGAATTACGGGACCATAAAATTGTTTATGTTAGCATATCCCATAAAAGATTAGCGAAAGCGTTCATACAAAAAAAAAGATAAGCGAAAGCTAATCCTGGTGTGTATCACACGAGGTGTGCCGGAACCTTTGAAATGAGAATATATTACTAAAAATGGCGACGTGGACGATATCAAGTTCATATGTTGCGGGTGCATACAATACGCCCCGCCGCCCCCTGTAGAGGAGGTGAAGCCGTTGGTGGTGGAGATGCGGGCGGAGGCAACGCGGCTGCATAGCAAGAACCAGTCCAGGGAAGAGTATAACCCTCTGTCGTGTTTCACGCAATGGCGCAAAGCGGCATCTTTTCAAATATTTATGTCACGAATAAGGCGGAGCGTTCGGGTTCATACGCTTCGTGATGAATGCGATAGTTTTCAGTTCATAAGCCACATTTTAAAAAATTTAGAGATAGTTTTCAGTTAATCTCTGCGTTTCGCACACATCATCCTTTCTTATTACAAAGTTCAGTCACGTCAGGCCACAGGCTGACATGAAGACAAGCTTCGCCATGTGCTCGTCTATCGTCCCAGTCGACACCAACTGACAGGAAGACCAATCTACAACCATCCTAGTATATTCGCGCGCACGCTGCAACTCCCTTTCACCGCAGCCCAGCGCTATAAAATCCCCAGCCCTCGCCGTTCCATGGCACCTGCATTGCTCTCACTCTACTACTTGCACTTGCCATCTCCTGCCTAGGGAGAATTGCTTTGATCGAGGAGCAGCAACCTGTAGTAGAGGGAGGCTGTCTAGTGTGGAGACTGCAGCTAGCAGAGATGGCGCCGGCGGTGACGATGATGAGTGGGGAGCAGGAGGCGAGCAAGCCGTTCATGGTGGAGATGCGGGAGGAGGCCATGCGGCTGCACAGCAAGGACCAGTCTTGGGAGGGGAAGGTGGAAGCTCTCGAGCCCCCCGTCGCCACGTGGAATCCCACCGTCGAGGCGTACGTCCAGTTCTTCGTCGACAGCAAGCTCGTCTTCGAGACGCTCGAGGCCGTCGTCGACCGCGCCGTCGTCCCCTGGTGTGAGTGATCTCCGGCCGTTCCGATGATTCACCATCGCACAACAACTTCGTCTCACTCTTTTTGTTATCTCTCTTCATTGGCAACTTGTGTGTTCCTCTCGTTGACGTAGAAAATAGCATATCGATCGGTCGTCGTCACCGCTTTCCCACCTAGTTAACACTAGCTAATTATCTATATTAATTTTTCAGATGCCGAGCTACGGAACACTGGGTTGGAGAGATCAGAGGCACTCAAGAAGGATTTGGAATGGTTTAGGCAACAGGGTCACACCATTCCGGAACCATCTCCTCCTGGCATTACATTTGCTTCCTATCTTGAAGAGTTGTCTGAGCATGCACCCCGCGCATTTGTATGCCATTTCTATAACGCATACTTTGGTCATGCTGCCGGAGGACGAAACATTGGCAAAATGGTGCGTCGTCCTCTTCTCTACGGAAACAATGCCCATCCTTTCCTTTGGTTGTATTATTATGTTCTAATATCAATTCCTGTGTTTTCTTTATAGTCCAAAAAGCTGGAATATTATTTTTGCTCCATTTACTTGTATGTTTTCAAGAGAGGGCAATTATATGTGCTCTGGTCATTGTAGGTAGCTGAGAAGATTCTTAACAACAAAGAGATGGAGTTCTACAAGTTCGAGGGTTATTTTTTTTTTCGAAAGGAAGTTCGAGGGTTATGACGTGCCCCAGCTGCTGCAGGATGTCCGCGGCAAGCTTAACCAAGTCACTTCTGTAAGAACTCAGGAAATTAACTTTGTGACTTTCTCTTGTGTGCAATTATTTGTTGGCGAAATGAGTAGTTTGAACCAAATGGCAATTATGCTCTTTGTACTCTTTCTGCAGGGTTGGTCTAGGGAGGAAAAGGACCGGTGCCTAGAGGAGATAGAGAAGTCATTTGTGTATTCCAGAACTATCCGTCGTTGCCTCATCTAAGATTGTTGTCCGACGATATATATTCAACAAATATCGACAATTCCAAATCTATTTTCTGGGGTATTTCACGAATAACTCCTGTTGTGAAAGGGAAGGCAGCAATCCATGCATTATTAAGACCCATGGACATATTAATTACTATGGCAACATGGAATTACTGTATCATTACTCTTTGAATAATGAATAATGATGGTTATGACGTCGCTTAAAATTTGAGCAACGTTATCATGTGCAACCTTTAGTTTATTTTTATTTTGAGTAAAGCAATTATATATTCTGGCCTCTGTACGCAACACTCTGGATGCACGTGTACATATGTGATTATGATGTGAACGAATTTATAGAGCGATTCACGAGCAGCACATGTACTGATTGATTATCAGATTTCACGAATCGAAAACGATATCGCGGCTTTTTTCAAAATCGGTACGACGGATGCGTTTTAGGTACCGTGTGATTTGGTAGATGACCTGCCTTGAGACACTGTTGGTATCGCCACATTTTAATGTACCATCAGTTGGCCTGAAATAGTGTACTTGCAATTATCTTATCAAGGCAGCCATGGTCCTGTAAGTGCATACTCCCTCTGTTTCAAAATATATGCAGTTTTTGACTTTCAGACTTCGCGGTTTGACCGTTCGTCTTATTCAAATATTTTTGTGAAAATATAAACAAATAAGTCATGCTTAAAGTATATCTAATGATAAAACAAATCGTAACAAAATAAACAATATTTTTATAATTTGTTTGAATAAAACGAGTGGTCAATCGTGATGTCTGAAAATCAACCACTACTTATATTTTGAAACGAAGGGAATAGTAATTTTAGAGATGGGTGTTCGTGGCGAGGCCGCAAGCCAAGTCATCGCCTCCAGATTTCGCCGCGTGTAGCTCCCTCCTCCACACGGGATTGTGAATGACGAAGAACAACAATACTATAATGGAAGGGCCGGCTGCGATGAAGATTAAGGGCTACTAATTAATCATGTGGCAGTAGTGTTTTCGTGATGGTTTCTTACATTTTCCTTCGTACGTATTGTAGAATCCAATCAGAAACGAGAGGGTCTAGCTCGGTAAGCGGTCAGTATGTTTCATCGCTATCTTAGTAACTGGTACAAAAAACAGCTAGCTCGCCGCCTGTCTTAAGAGTACCACAATCATAAAGCAATGCCCTCGATAAGTCGTAACACGCAAGCACACAGCTAGAGTGGGGGTGCTAGGTTCGTATTATTAGAACCCTATATAAATATTTAAACCGTGTGGACGATACGCAAGGGCATTTGGTCTAGTGGTATGATTCTCGCTTAGGGTGCGAGAGGTCCCGAGTTCAATTCTCGGAATGCCCCCATTGGTTTTTTTTCTGCCTGTTCTCCTGCGAAATCTTGTCCAACCTGCTTTGCGGCCCATAACGAACGGATGCGTAACCTGATTTTTGTAGAGATCAGATGTTCGATGAAATCGGGCCTCGTATGGTAAAAGGGCCCGTTCATTTCAGTCAAGGTTGGAAAAACTCGGGCCCATCTATAGTTTGTCGTTAGAAAACATGTTCTCTGATGAGGATGGCTGGATGGGGCGTTGAGCCCAAAAAATTTCTCGAACAAATTGATCGTTTTTTTTTTGAGACGAAAGAAGAATTATATTAATATGTAGTTGAGCACATCCTTAAGTTTACATTAATATGTAGTTGAGCACATCCTCAAGTTACAAACACTCTGTAAGACAAAGAGATTACAACTAAGAGCACTTAACATGTAGCTTCAAAACTCGAATCCCAACCTGTGTGAAGGTTCGTACGGAAGACTGCACAGGCAAGTGGCCTTCATGCGTCATAGACGACTCAACCAGAAGTAGTGCCACAAGTGCCCAATTAATGGCAGCCAACATACCTGTAGGCGGAATTGAGCATCTTCTTTCTCATGTCTCTTTCCTTCTCGCTTTTGCCGCCGAAGAAGAAGAGAAACTAGATCCAAAGTTCTCACTAGACCTCCATCGTGATTGGATCTAATCACGACAAAAAGGAGAAGGGTCTGGAGAATTTTATTCTATAGCGGCGACATCATCCCCGCCTCTATGTCGTCGTCGGGAAACCTAAATCTCCATGTCGTCGAGAAGTTGCTGACGTCGCCATCGCCATCACCTTCAACGGAGCCGCCATAGAGAAACCAAATCCACCCTACCTTCTCACCGTCGCCGGAGAAGAATAGGAGGAACCAAATCACCAATACCAAATAACTTGACATGGAGAAAGCTTGACCCTAATTAGAACTCAATCCATTACGATTTATTGGAGAGATGGATCCCCACTCCCTCTTGCCACCGGCAATTGTTGCCGGAGGCCGGAAGGGAGGGGGACCAACGGTGGAGGCGGCTAGGTTTTCTGGTGGCGGCGGCGGCTGAACAAATTGATCGTTACAAATAGGTTTAATTGTTTGTTTTGAATTCATATAACATGTTATCGTACCTCCTCCGTTTTTTAATATATGACGTCATTAACTTTTTTATAACGCTTGACCATTCGTTTTATTCAAAATATTTATGTAAATAACTAAGTGTATAAGTTAATTTTAAAGTGCTTTTAATGATGAATCTAATAATATTTATTTTACATTCGAAAAGTAATTATTTAAATCTATATTGTTGGTCAAAGTTTAACGAAAAAGTCAACGGCGTCATATAATTAAAAACGGAGAGAGTACATTTATTCATCTTCGAAAGATGTAACAGTTACGTTCTCAACTGTGACAAACGATTCCTCTACCGACAAGGAGGTGCATTTTTCGCAAGATACTACTGCAACTTGCAACGGAGAGACTTTTTGGAAACGGGATGAGCAGCGATCGAGCAGTCCTTTTCGACGTATACGAAAAATTCAAGGAGAATCCGATGATACCTTTAGCCCTTTGGTTGGATTCCTTACAAAGTTACTAAAAAAGAGGATCACGACGGCAACGTTTCTTCAGATAATTAACGCGTACTGTACCCACCATCTTTATCTCTCGTTGCTAGACTAGGCAAACAGTTGAGCCCTTATCCTCCCCTCCCCTTCATGTCGCAATCATCTTGGAAACATTTCACGTTTGCACGCAATGATCACACGCAGCAACTGGGCATCTCTAGCCCCATTACAGAGGGCCGTCCAAAGAGACCATCTGCACACCTACCGTAACAAGAAAGGCCCCGTTCGGATACCTCTCTAAAACACCCTCTAAAGTTTATACCTCTCTAAAGTAAAAAGAATCTTACTATTTATGGGTACTAAATAAAATTTAATTACAAAACCTTTCTGTAGACGGGCGTTATTTTTCGAGACGAATCTAACGAGCCTAATTAATCAATGTTTTGACACAGTAATGTTACAGTAACTATCATCTAATCGCCGCTTAATTACCCTTATTACGTTCGTCTCGCGAAATAGATGGGAGGTTCTGGACTTAGTTTTGTAATTTGACTTTGTTTAGTACACATAAATCATACCGACATTTTGATGTGACCCCTCTAAAAACTTTAAAGGGGTCACCGAACGCTGCCAAAGAAGAAAGACGCTCTTCCCCGTGCCTTGCGGCCACTGCCAACTTCACTTTCTTTAACGCAAGCCACACAGAAACAGGTACTACTACTATACGAGCTGCCTTGCTGCCACTACCAACTTGAGTTTGTTTAACAAGCCACAGGTAACTAAAAACTGCAAGCTGGTACCCGTGCCCACACGAAAACATAGATTATAACAACTTTGGTCTATCTGATCGTCATATTATTATTCGGCCGGATAATTGCGTACGTCGTCCTTCTCGTCAGAAGAAAAAAATAATGGAGTCGTCCCCGTCTAATGGCGTAGTCAAGCAATGCAACTGGTGGTGCAGAAGTATTTGCAACAGCAAGAGAATCTCAGAGAGCTGTAACGTGCACGACTGCCGCCTGCCCCCGTGAAGACCTCACGCCGGCCAGAGAGGGGTCGCCGCGATTGCTGAAATCAGGGCGTGACGGCGCCGAAAGCCATGGGCACTCGCACGACAATTTGTGACGGAGTTTGAGAAACTTCAATAACTCGATGGAAGTTCCACGTCCTTCTCAAATGCCGCAATGATATACCTACTGCATCTGTGCATGGGTATTTTTTTGAGACCAACAGCAGGATATGGATGAGACTACACTCCAGGTCGCTGTCACGTGAAGACCCATTGGCTCTCCACTGGGCCTCGGCCCACCGTCAGCGACCACTACGCAGCCAACACCTGTACAACTTGACTACACACCCCCCCATCCTCTCGAGCCGCCCTCTGACACGGGGACCCGCGCTAAATCTGGTCCCACGTGTCTGAGTAACCTTCGCCTCCCTTTTTCCGCCATCGTCTCGTCTTCGTCCAACCCAACCGGGCCGTTCCGTTCCAATCCATTCCCCCACCCCGGTTGGTTATTCTATTCCTCCTCCTCGTCGCGCTCACGCTCCAAAGCTCTTCGCCTCCGCTGCCGCGCCGCGCAAGCACCGCACTCCACCGCCCGGCCCCTCCCGGTCGCTTTCGTTAGTCATCGCCGGCTTCCCTTCCCCCGCACGGAACCCTAGCCGCAGCACCAGCGCGCGTGCGCGCTATAAGGCGGCCATGGCGCCCGCGACGCTCTCCCCCGCCAGTGCCCGCGCCCTCTCCCTCCTCGCGCCGACAAGAGCCGCGTCCGGGAGGTGGAACGGCGTGTCCGTGCCCGTCGCGGCGGTGCGGCCGGTGACCGGGGTGTCCGTCGCGGCGGCGGGGAGGAGGCTGGTGGCCGCGGCGGCGGCGACGGAGATGGCGCCCGCGGCGAGCGGGGAGGAGGGGAAGGCGTTCGTGGAGGAGATGCGGGCGGTGGCCATGCGGCTGCACACCAAGGACCAGGCCCGGGAGGGGGAGAAGGAGCCCGAGGCGCCGCCCGTCTCCAAGTGGGAGCCCTCCGTCGAGGGGTACCTCCGATTCCTCGTCGACAGCAGGCTCGTCTTCCAGACGCTCGAGGACATCGTCGAACGCGCCGCCGTCCCCTGGTGTGAGTAATCCGATTCGATTGGCTATTTCCTGCGCTTTTTCTCCCCCCTCTTCCTTGCCTCTGTCTTTATCTGCGGAAAAAATATGTGGCTGTACCGCGTTGTCATACTAGTGAGTTTGGACGGCGTTTATTGTGCTTCGTGTGCCTTTGTTGAATCGTGGAAATTTTTCATCAGCTCGTGGACAGGAAAATACGACTTTACTTGTGGTGTAAAATGGAAAGAGCCTAGTAGTTTAATACATGTAAACAAAAATCGGAATTTCTAAACAAAAATGGTGTTTAGATAGTCGAAACAAATAACCAGGAGAATTTTACTTTAGATTACGTAAACGGGAGATTTAGGTTTTTTTCCTTTGTTGACAGTACCCTTTGATCAAGATTGGAGTGCTTAACACTTGTGGAACTGAAAGTACATGAAATTTTCCATCAGATTTCTGTCTGATGCAACATATGAATTCAAGGAGAGAGATAAACATAAAGGAAAAAAAATTTCAGACGTTCCCTAGGAATTTCCTAGATTAAATCCTTTGCTCCAAAGGTTGGCATAGGAAAAACTCCCATATGATCTAAATCCTCCAAAATTCCTCTGTAAATCCTACGTTTATCGCAGTGCATTTGGATTTGAAACAAGAATTCTCTTGATCAATTCATATTTAGGTAAAAGAAAGACTTTTATGCCCCTGGCATATTATTGTGAGAAAATAGTTACTTATATATGACAACTCATTTGTTGACCTGTGATTTTGGGTGACATGTAGTTTCCTCAGTTTAGCTATCCAGATAAAGTCACTGAAAAACTTGTGGTCGGAGCCATCTATTTTCTCAGTTGATGGTTTGTATTTACAGTTGTAATCTTTGATTGCTATCTGCTGTTTTCGAGTAACATCACCAAGCACCATTGTCTGTCAAAACTATAGTTGCGTGCTATCCAGATAAACTCGCCCAAAAACTTGTGGTTGGAGCCATCTATTTTCTCGGTTGATGGTTTGTGTTGACGGTTGTAATGTTTGATTGCTATCTCCTGTTTTCGAGTACAGTAACATCACCAGGCACAATTGTCTGTCAAAACTATAGTTCCGTTCGTGCTATCTCCTCCTCCTTGGTGTAATGTCACTGCACGGTTGTTTTGAAGGATCAATGTCAGTGAACATTCTCATGTGTGCACTGTGATTCTAGTCTGAATTGTACCTGTAATTGCTTTTTTCCTCTTAAAATTGTTCATCTAGAAGGAAAATTTGAAGTATCGGTAGTTTAATACAAGTATGTTGTTTAAATTTCACACTCCGCTGACATCCTAAAGACTACTATCTTTCTGTCTCTGGAAATAGCTAAATATATTCCTATATTGATGTTATCTTTGCTTGCTTGTGGCTCCTCATTTTAGGGTGGCTTTTCAGTTATTTGCACTTTTCTAGAACAAAAGCTAGTTGCTCTGCATCATTCCAATTTATCGGATGTCTCCAAAGAGACAAAAACAAATTGCTGAAATAGGCCCATGAAAATTTTCAATTAAATGTTTTTCACCTTTAGCTGTACCCAATATTTGCCTTATTGACATTTTAATGGAACGTGACAAAAAAATCAAAAGTAGCAGATCAGAAACTTTTATGATTGACTCCTATATGAAATGGTGAACGGAAACAAAATAGGTGGTCGCCGAAAAAAAAATAACTTGTTGAACTACAGAGGCAGGATTTGCTAGATGCTGCGCTTTGACATTCCAGTTATCTTCGCCTTTCAGATTCTGAGTTTCGGAATACTGGGTTGGAGAGATCAGAGGCACTCAAGAAGGATTTGGAATGGTTCAAGCAACAGGGTCACACAATTCCAGAACCATCAGCTCCTGGCACTACATATGCCTCTTATCTGGAAGAGCTGTCTGAGAAGGACCCCCAGGCATTTATCTGCCATTTCTATAATGTGTACTTTGCTCATACTGCCGGAGGTCGAATGATTGGCAAAAAGGTGCACCCCTTCTCTATAAAATGACAAATGTCTGACATCATGAAATCCTACTTACGCTTTTAAATTAATACAGTATAGATGGCTTTAACATAGTGAACCTATTGCCTTTTCATATAATATCACAAATGCATGTCTAGTTAGGAATGTAATCTTATGTTTTTCCTTTCTAAGCTGATCATTTTAGAAGTCAGAAATTATTTGTCAGACATTACGTTATAATGCTTTTAACAAATTAATCATGCTCTCTGGTCTAGGTTGCGGAGAAGATTCTGAACAAGAAAGAACTGGAGTTCTACAAGTGGGAGGGTAACCTTTCCCAGCTGCTGCAGAATGTGCGCAACAAGCTTAACCAAGTCGCTTCGGTTAGTCCCTCAAAACTCAGGCACTGCATGTTTTATGTTCCCCGCACCTATCGTCGAACAAAACTCATTCTTTTGCGTTTTCTGGCACTGCAGAGCTGGTCTCGGGAGGAGAAGGACCACTGCCTGGAGGAGACGGAGAAGTCGTTCGCGTATTCTGGAGATCTCCTCCGCCACATATTCACCTGATTACCTTAGATTATTGTCTGATTCCATCAAAAACTCTGTAAATACATAATCCATGTCTGCCAAACTGACTGGGGAGGGACAGACCCTACCAGATGTCATTTGCCTTCAATCAAAAATGGCCCGAAACGTTTATGACCCTTCTGCAAACCGCGTTTATGGAAGGGCGTTCAGGGGTGTGCTTGCTCTCTTGTGCTTGTGCTGTTCCGGTAGTGAGCACTGAGCAGCGTGCGACAAGACCTTTGTGATGCCGGCGATTCCGTGGGAGGAAAATCGGATCCGCTCTGTGGGGATACGGTCCTCACGTTTTGTTTTGTACGAACTACGAAGTACGCCGAGCCCGTTCATCGTACGTACACCACGTGTCAGCTGTTTCAGAGCGTAACAACTACAGCCATCCCTCGCAAAAAAAAAAAAAAAACTACAGCCATGGCGCCTCACACTCTCTTCCAAATGTCAAATCCATCAAAACACAAGTGCTGTTGCCAAATTGCGTATGGGTGGTGGATGGTCACTCTCACACATGGCGTGGGTGGCGACGAGAGCAGCATCTCTTTCGTGAAGCCGTGAGCCCATCGCGCGGCATCTCAAACCACGCCGTCCTCGTTTTGTCCTGCTCGCGGCCTGGCGCCCATCGGATCCTGCGAGGCCACGGCGCGCTCGGCGCCCCCATGTATTTTAGCTGCCAGACCAGCTTGTGTTGTGTCAGTTGTCCCGTGCCTCCAGTCCAGCCTCCGTTTACGCGTAGGTCAGTTGTTGCTGCTTGCTTGCTACCGGCAATGGAGGTCGCGAACCGGTACGTGACCATCAGGCACCACGTCGACGGCGCCCCGACGGAGTCCGACTTCGAGGTGCGGGAGGCGACGGCGAGGTGGGCGCCGGGCTCCGGCGAGGTCCTGGTCCGCAACCTCTACCTGTCCATCGACCCGTACCAGCTCAACCGCATGAAGCGCAGCAGCGCGTCGCACCACGCCGTCGACGGCATCCTTCCCAGCGAGGTAACTGGTAGCTAGTACTATAAACTCATTCATTTACCGCGCGGTGAAATGTTACGCGCTTACGCATGGCATGACACGAGCCTTCTTTTCTCCGGCCGTGAATGAATGAACCAGAGGATCACGTCGTACGCGGCCGGCGAGGTGGTGGCGTCGGCGTGCGACGAGTACAAGGAGGGCGACCTCGTCGCCGGCGTGCTCGGCTGGGAAGACTACACGCTGTTCCGGCCGGCCCCCGGCGTGCTCATGTCCAAGATCGACGCCGGCGGCGGCTTCCCGCTGTCCCACCACATCAGCGTGCTCGGGACAAGCGGGATGACGGCGTACGGCGGGCTGTTCGAGGTGTGCAAGCCGGTGAAGGGGGAGAAGGTGTTCGTGTCCGCGGCGTCGGGCTCCGTCGGCAGCCTCGTCGGCCAGTTCGCCAAGCTCGCCGGGTGCTACGTCGTTGGCTGCGCCGGGACCCAAGCCAAGGTACACTGCACGTCAGCTTCGTTTCCTTCGTTTGTCAGTGTGGTGGCCAGCGAACTACAAGACATGTTCCTTGGATATGAATGGCAAATATTATAAGCCATTTGTTGGCCGTTCGTGTCACGTGTGATTGTGAATCATAAGAAACAACGCTTCTTCGTCATATTATACAGCAAAACGAATCCTGCTAACTGTGAAATTCTGAATTACCTCACAGGTCGATCTGCTCAAGAACAAGCTGGGATTCGACGATGCTTTCAACTACAAAGACGAGCCAGACCTGAAATCTGCACTGAAGAGGTCAGTGTTTTAGCAGCTCATGATCTACGTCTGAACATTTCCCTCAGCCTGACAGAGCGCCACTTCCATACCACGCGTTCCAACACCTGACGACATGCAGGTACTTCCCCGACGGCATCGACATCTACTTCGAGAACGTCGGCGGTGAGATGCTGGAGGCGGCGCTGGCCAACATGAACACCTACGGCCGGGTCGCCCTCTGCGGCGTCATCTCCGAGTACACGGGCGCCGGCCGGCCCGCCGTGCCGGACCTGCTCGAGGTGATCTACAAACGCATCACCCTCAGGGGCTTCTTCGCCTGGGACTTCATGGCCAAGTTCGACGAGTTCAACGCGGTCATCGGCGACTGGATCCGCCAGGGGAAGGTCCAAGTCGTCGAGGACGTCTCCGACGGGCTGGAGAGCGTCCCGTCCGCGTTCGCCGCGCTGTTCCGCAGCGAGAATATCGGCAAGAAGCTCGTCAAGCTGGCATAGAAACAGGAACAGAGATTGTTTTGTTCACCGCAATCAGAAAGAGAATAATCATAAGCTGCATAGAATCCTGCCTCTCTTTTTTTTAGACCAATAGTCACATGCAAATTAGCTCAGACAGATTGGAACAATATTATATGCAGAGAGCCAACCAGACAGGATTTCTGCTGATGGTCAGGTCTGATAACTTGAAACCCAGATCAAATGATCAAGACTCCAGACAACATTCAAAATGCCTAATATTCCAATCTCAATAGCATTTCAAACTCTGCTCTCTTTCAACCAAAACTGCATAGCACACACAAACTCACACACTCAAACAAAAATGTTGGGAAGAAAAGGGCACAGGCGTTTTGCTATACTCATCAAAAGGAGAAGAAATAAAAGAATACATGTGCATAATCAAATGTATCAGTTTTGCCCAGAAATATCCACTAGTCAATACAACGAAGTCTCACGCGCGCTACTCGCTGGTAAGTACCAGGTGCCATGGCTTCTGAACGAAGAAACCTCGCACTACACGCGACGGTGAGATGTCAAAAATTCCAAGATTATTAATGGTTGGGGGCTGATATAATCATCTAACATAATCTAATGAGCTACTAGTTCTGTATATAATCTCCGCCTGCTACATCCCTGGTCTCCTGCTGTACGGTAATTCAACCCAAGTGATCGTCTATAAGAGCACCTATACCTTTGCATCCGTGCGGATTCGATGATATGTGCTGCTTTAGCTAGTCGGCATGACTAGCTAACTGCTCAGTGCCGTCAAGTACTGACCGTGTAATCTACTACCCCCAAATCATCTTATTGGGAGTTTCACAAGCAATGCTTGTCATCAAAACCTTCTTGGGTGACCAAGCCAGTGATGAGTTTTTTTAATCTTTCTGCACCAGGCCCTGGGCGGAGGTCTTGAACACGCTCAACAGTGAAGGGTCTTCCTTTCACGGTTGTGTTCAACAGATCTGTCCATCCACCAGGCACAAATCCATCAGGTTGACGGCCCAATAGTTCCTGATCAATCTTGTCCAGCACAGGATCTTCTCTTCCAAACTTCCTTGCAAAGGGAGCATTACTATTGACCATACTGTCATAGTCATCAAGTGTGAGGTAATGAGGATGTTGCTTTGGTGGGTTGTCCCAAGAAATGAAATGTAAATCATGGTTCACAGTTGTATTGCGGAACTCAGGAACATTGCAGATGACCGTGTGGAAGTAACCCTCAGGTGAAGAGAGAAAATTGGCATAATACATCAGAACAGTCCTTGGGAGATTGTCCCAACCCCATATGCAGTATTCAATAAATTGATGGGTAAGCATCATCCATGCTGAGCCTGAAACATATAAAATAATGCAAAGCTTTATATTCCACAAGTGTGATGTGAAGAAACATATACATGACAAAAAAAGAAAAAAGATATACCACATCTCCAGGAACAAGATTTCACCATGTATTTCTTAGCAAGTAGCAACTGATTCATTATATAATGTGCAACAAAATGTGATAATAATGGATGTTATATACAAGCATATTAGAACTGACAAGTTTTAGTTGAAAAATGTTTGGTGTTGGATGGTCACTCATTTTGTATTGAAGAAACTGTGAAATGTGAGACGATGAGGATAATAATTTTAGACGATGAAAAGCAGAATCTCAGCTTTCACCAAAGCAAGCTGGTGATTGGCAGTGCAATGACTATGAAATCTAGAAGCAAGCTATACGATGTGCCTTCCGCGTGATGCCTACCTCACAATTTTTTTGCTTGTGGGTTAAAATGCAGCAATAATAAC
This sequence comes from Eragrostis nindensis, assembly GCA_012490785.1. Lineage (NCBI taxonomy): Eukaryota > Viridiplantae > Streptophyta > Magnoliopsida > Poales > Poaceae > Eragrostis > Eragrostis nindensis. The sequence goes on from JAAXCT010000206.1 coordinate 375,865, forward strand.
CCAAAGTACATATCATACCGTCGCTCAAAAACTTTTGCAAGGCACTCAAAAGGATTGTGATTTCCAGTCACCCAGGAATCAATAGAACTTGGCAAGTCTAAAGGAAGAAATTAATCCTAATTGGAGTACTAGGTCCCATACATGCCTTTATGATATTAAAAAACAGGAGGGAGGGAATAGCATGAGAAGGATGTGTAATTCCAGATAGAGTTTCTAATAATAGCAAAGACACACAAAAGATACTAGAGGATCTGAAAAAAAAAACTGTTGGTTAGTGCCAGTGGTCCATGTGGCGGATTACAGAATTCGAAACAAGAGCGGCGGATTACAGAATTCAAAACATCACTTTACCATAGGCTTTTTTTTTCCTTATTTAATGAAAAGGTAGTTCATCTTCAATATACCAGTGTAGAAAATTTGGCTTCATACTGTTAGTATTTCCCTTGGTCTGTCTAAAGCGAATTTGGTGTGTCATAAAAATAGTTCACCAAATTGTTATGTCATCATGGGGAGCTAAATGAAGATATATAGTGGCATCTCAACTGTCAACCGTCCATTAGTTCCTTCCTTTTTGAAGATATGGGGTTCCTTCCTTTTTCAAGATATGGTACTGGAAGTGTAGTAATCAGTTTTCTAACTAATCTCTAATGCTAACAAGTCATTCTTATCATGCAGCAAAAATGCACACATAAGTACATAACAATATTGACTAACATGTTCCCGCAAAGAGTGATTCTATACATCCAACCCATTTGTGCATTGTACGACCAGATATCCGATGGCATAAATCACTTTGGTGGTGGTTCACTTGGTTTAAAAACCATTAGATATCCAGTCGTATAAATGAGTCGTACATGAAGCATTTTCCGCCAGTAAATTGTTACTAGGTAATAAGAACACACTAGCAGTTCAAGTCAATACTCCTAAAATAAGAGACAGTAATTGATGGATCATTGCAATAAAATCTACCCATTCAAGATACATATTCCTACACCATAATTGATGGAGCATGACATACAGTCTACTAACATTTAAATTTGGCGGATAATGTCCAAACAGCAAAAGTAATAAAAACACTATACTATTTTCTGACAGTACAGTCATCACGGTTCATGCTAATCCAAAAATAAACTGAACATTGACCAACCAAGGTCAGCAACAAAATAATTAAGTATATCAAAAGTGACACATGATACCATGAAGAACAAACAAACATATAGTGATCACCACAGTGTGTGTGCGTTCAGTGCAGGCAGTAATAAGCAAGAAGAAAATCGGTAAGCATTTACCGGTAAAGAGCTTGAATGCAGTTGGGACACTCCTTTTCTCTGTAATCCAAAAAACATCTGATTTCTGCAGGCTGTATAGCCCAGGATCGATGATCACTGGCTTGGCCCTCTGGTACCTATAGAGACAAATTTAGCCACAGCTTCCAGGAAGAGATAACAAAACCTTGAGAGAAACTCCATGCTTACTCCTTCCATCCGATGTCACTGGTATGCTCAATGAAGTTAAGCTGCCTGGGCAGCTCGGAGAGCACATGCAACAGATCTGCCGACAAGGAAAAAGGCCATGATGATCATACAAATCTGTGTATTCCATGAACAAGCAGGGCAATAGCGCAAGTATAGTAAAGTGAACAAAGGTAAGCAGGGGCGGCTACTGAACTCGTCCGACCCCAGCTATCGCTATGAACAAGTAGAAGAATCCAGCGGACCGAAATAGGAGAGGCAAAAGAAGACTGCAATCAAGAGGGAGAGGCAGTGGAAGTTTCTACTTAAAGAAAGAACAGAATACGCCCCCGAGATTTGACTTTCCCTAGATACCACCTGGAACGAGCAAAAGTAATCAAATCTAACCAAATTCCCAGAGCAAATGGGAAAAACACATGCCATAAATTAATCAAACCATCATTCCATACCCCGACTGGCAACTCGAGACGTATAAAAATCGCATCTTTGCCAAACTCTTGAGCCAGTGACCCCAAGTCAGTTTGAAATTCCCAATCCCAATATCCGCCAGTGCCCCAAGTCTGATTCGATTTCGCCCAGATCGGCACGACGCCACGGAAGGATCGCACCTTTGCGCCCATGACGGCGCGAAATTTGGATCAAAGCTCGCGTCTTTACGCGATCGATCCGATCGCGGAATTGGGGGCTGAGCAGATCGCATCTGTGCTTACCGTCCTGGGTGACGAGCGGGTAGTCGGAGGCGGAGAGGTTGATGAACCAGTCCCAATCGCCGCCATCGCGCAGCAGGATCGCGGCCGCGTGCAGCGTGTTGGCCACCATGGTCGGGCCCCGGTAGGTGACCAGGTTGGCGCGGGTGACGACCTGGACGTTGCCGAACCTGGAGTATACGGGGTCGGCGCGCACGGCGGCGGCGAGCTCGGCGCGCTCGGCGGCTGGCGCCTCCAGGTCGAGGTGCACGACGTAGCGGTTGGCCGGGTGGTAGAGCGCCCTGAGCGTCCGGCGCAGCGCGTTGCCGTCCCCGGCGGAGCCGGAGACGAGGTAGGCGATCCTGGGCACGGCCCCCCGCGGCGGGCGCTCCTCGGCCCGCATCTGCTGGCGGAGCTTGGCCTCGACGAAGAGCGGCTCGGCGGAGGACGCGGAGGGGAGCGGCGAGAAGGAGAGGAGCAGCGCGCGGGAGGAGGAGAAGAAGAGCGACGCGGAGATGAGGAGCGAGGAGAGGAGCACGGACGCCAGCAGTGGCGCCGCCCACCGGCGGTGGGCGTGGATGTGCGCCGCGGCCCCCGGCCCCGCCGCGCCGCCGCCGGACCCCGGCGACGGCGGCTTCGCCTCTAACATCCCCCTCCCCTCCTCCTCTCCTCCGGCGTCGCGGCGGCCACCGGATCGCGCCGCGGGAGCGCGGGCTTAATTGCGGCCGGCGACGGTTGGGGATGCGGCGTGGCGTGGCGTGGCGTGGCGCAGGCGGAGGCGCAGGGCGAGGTGGGAACGAACGGCACGAGCCAGGAGGGGGTGGTGGCGTGGCGTCGGAACGCACGGGTTCGTGGGCAGGGGTGGGTTAACCTTTGCGTTGGTGCGCCGCTGCCGGCCGCGTCGGGTTGGGCCAGCACCACCGCACCAGCACGGATGGAGATTGCGGACGGGCCGAAACAAAAGGTGCCTCTCGTCTCTCCGCTCCGGCCGTGGCAGAGTAGAGTGAGGTGTTGGGTTTGGAATTTTGGTGTGCGCCGCTGCCGCGTGCTTATCTGCCAGCAGCACCATACAAATTTTAAATCCCTTGTAAAGCGGCCGGAGGTGTATTGGTGCGAAATCAAATCGCTTGGCGTCGGTTTGGATCCCCTAAGATTTGATCAAATTGAATTTTGCCTCTTTGTTTTTAGTTTAAGCGGGCGGAAACGAGAACATGCTGAGTAGTACGTGCCTTGGCTCATTTAAAGACCTTATTATAAGAAGATGCGTTGTTTATGGTGAATGAACTGCTGCTGGTTGAGAGAGTTAGCATAATCTCTCATTATTCCTTCCGTTCAGTGGACGGACGAATACTGTCATTTCAAGGACCTGAGATCATGATCACCATGAGTACAGCAAAAATTCCTCAACCCCATCATGCTGCTGCTAGTATAAAAAAGAACAAAGTCTCGGAGCGAATGAAGGGCAGAGAAGCACACTGTAATTGGAGGCCGACACATGCAGTGTACGAGCAGCACTTCCATTTCTTTGGGCTTCTTTTGAGCGGTTCCTCGGCTCACTTTACTCGTAGTACGTTGCACATATTAAAGTCGATTCCGGTACCTGTGATATACACATGTCCAAGAAAGGACTGCCGCATGTTCAGTCGCCCAAAAATGTTTATTTATGGAATATAAAATCTACTGGTAGCATGATAGTGGTGATACCATTCAACTTTAATTTATGCGTTTCGTTGTACTGCAAATTACTATACTTGTTTCCATTGAAAAGTCTTAGGCCCCGTTCGGTGACTCCTCTAAAAACTTTAGAGGGGTCACATCAAAATGCCGGCACGATTTATGTGTACTAAACAAAGTCAAATTACAAAACGAAGTCCAGGACCTCCCATCTCGTAATGAGGGTAATTAAGCGGCGATTAGACGATGGTTATTGTAGCATCACTGTGTCAAAACATTGATTAATTAGGCTCATTAGATTCGTCTCGAAAAATAACGCCCATCTGCAGAAAGGTTTTGCAATTAAATTTTATTTAGTACCCCTAAATAGTAAGATTCTTTTTACTTTAGAAGGGTATAAAGTTTAGAGGGATTTTAGAGGGAGAACCGAACGCCACCTTAGTTTAAAGTCCCAAGTTGTCTTAAAGTTTCATCTGGCTCTGCCTAATTAGTACTTGGTCTGAAGATTTTGTTTCTAAAATATTACCATGAAAAGGTCAGGCTCAGTTAGAAACGTTGTTTTATTTATGTCCAAAGATAGATTAGGTGTTACCGGTGCTTATCAGCATCTGCCGTCTGGAGCGGGATGTGTTGAACAGCAAACGGACAAATTTCAAATTTCTGCTTCAAAAGAGTTTGGGCTTAGCGGATCTTCCCACCTGCCCAATCAGTTGACAAATGAGGGCGTATTATTTGGTCTTGGAATCTGCTAGTACTAGTCCTACCTTGTAGCTTGACATGAGCAATTGGGCAGGCTTAATACTCTTCTGATCATTTGAGAGTCGGTTTCATGTGGTACACTCTGCATGCGCTCAAGATTGAAGTACCAACTTTATTTTTTTTTCTTTCTGTTAGTACACAAAACAATTATTCAAGTAGATTATTGCTAAACTAATTATATCCCTCCTCTTTAGCTCCTAGTACTAATTGATGACGATTGAAATTACTAGTCAATTTTTCCTCTTTCTTTCTGTTATCACCAAAAACAAACTTTCAAGTAGAATATCACTAAACTTAAATTTCACCTGAAGCTGTTAGGTGAGAGGTCTAGATTTTCTACACATGTTCAGATTCCTGGTAGTCATTTTTTTTCCCCTGTCTGATTAATTTGGCTCATTCAAACTCTACCAAATTTGGAAACAATAGATGTTATTAGTAGGAGTAGTTGCTATAAACCTTCTTTACTTTTAGCAACTGAAAATGAAGTACTGCTGAGCACATTTTTCCTTACAACTAACAACTGACATGAAAACTAGCTGCTCATGTAACTAGCAACTCTCATGAGTAGCCGTAAATTCATGACAACTAGCAACAGACATGAAAACTCTACCAAATTTATGTACTGCAGAATTACATTTCACATCATGAAAAATCTGTATAATGAACCGACAGATATCAAAAAACCTTTTCAATATTACGGTTGTATTTTTCAAGATGGTTTTATGCATGGGATTTTATATCCTTGAACAAATTTTTTTAAAGGCTATCGAGGGTTAAAGTTATGAAAGTTAGACGGGATACTTCATCCGAACGTCATAGATGTAATAACGACGGGGACGGGGAGTACTTAAATATAGTCGTGTCAGTACATAACCATTGCACACAGGCAACACCCAAATGCCTGTACCGCAGCGCATCCGGGACGCCCTCGGTGCAGCAGTGTGGGGACCACAGCGGCTCCCTGAAAGCTGACGCGGTAAAGCTGTCGCTCGATGCGCTGGCGCGCCGCGCCCGTGTACGGATCTACTAGAGCGACGAGAAGGTGAGACCGACAGCCAATGGGAAGGGACACGTCCTCTCCTTCTTCAGATGCCACGACATTCTTTTGTTTATCTTTCCGCCGCGTATCAGCTCGACGTTTTGTACTCTTCTTCCCTGATCAGTGATCACATATGAGTACTTTGTTTAGTGTGTTTGGTAAGGTAAACTGATCCCCGGTGTGGGAAAGAGACGTCGGCGCTGACCTCATGGACACGACACGATGATACCGGTATGTTCTGTAGTAGGGCACAGCGGCTGTATCGTACGTTGGGCCTCTCCTGGTTTCGAACTAGCAGTACGATGCACGAGACCCTGCCGACCCTGCCGACCGGAATGCCTTCTTCTCGTCAAGTTGATGGAGAGGGTCGTCCAGTGACCAGTGGTTAATTACGTTCCTATAAGCATTAAGCACTGCTCCGCAGTATACAATTCGCGGTCGGCTCGCCTCAATATTTCAGTCGGTGCGTGCGAATAATGCACAGTCGACTCTGCTCGGACGATTGGAGAACTAGCTGCTTTCGTTTTTCGTATTCTTTTCTCCTCGAGCAAATATAACACTCGTAATTCATGCTATGTTTGATGACATTATGATTTGATCACAAATAAGTTATTGTCAGTCCATGCCTGCAGACGATGCTATATAGTCTCACGTGAGTGCTATGCAAAGTGAATTTTAATGGTTAGAATATTAGATCACCACCTAATGCCAAACATATGCACCAAATTGTCATGTGTATACTCAAGTGGCACTCGGTTCTCTGGATTGCCAGCTTCGCCAATGCTACAAAGAGCCACATCAAAAAAAAAAAAGAAAAGAAAAAAAAGCATTTTCGGTATTTTGAACCACAGCTTTAGCAAAATTTAAAGATTTAAAAATACATTAAAAAGTTAGAGACCTAAATGACACGTTATGTTTAAGAACATTTTGCTCTCTCTCTCTCTCTCTTTTTTGTTCATCAGGAGCGACTAGCTTTCTTCTTGAAAAAAAGAGAGAAAAAGGAGTGAGTAGCGTGTCAGTTCAGACGAGGGCGCGTGATCATTGTCCACGCAGTCCGCACACGTTGTGTTGACGCGTGTGATACACTCGATCGTAGCGGTGGATTTGACCGATAATGCACCGCCACACCTTCCTTGGCAAATTCGTGTAATGCACGGCAGGGTCCGATTCGAATCAACATGCATGCCAGCCGATCGACCAGCTCCGGCATGTTAACCCATGTTAACCCAGCCTTAATTAAGTACCGCTCATTGCTACACACACGTCTCCGCCATGCTCATTTTCTCTCGTAGAGCTACGGCTGCTCACTGCTCGTTGACTGAAACTACTCCATGTCGTCTGTGTTGCACGCAAGGAATTACTCCCGTCCTTGATCCGCACGCATCCATCGTCGTCTACTGTATTTAAACAACATCAACGCGTGCAAAAGAAGGATCTGACTCTGAGCAGGCAGCAGCAGCACGTGTAGAGGCTTTATCAATCTCAGCCATCACACCTGATTAAGCAGCCATCAGACCTGACTAATTAAGCCGGTCCTAATAGTTGGCCGGTCAATGGACCCGATATGCGATCGACCAAGCAAACGTACTTTACAGTATTTTAGCGCCCGTTCGGTTTCAGTACACCTACCGGAAAAAGGACACGAACGACAACACGTCGTCGACAACGATGTGCAGGTTCGACCCATCGTTACGGCCGGTATTCTCGTGACCTCGTCCAAGGTACCGGATGCTGCCCCCTGCATCTCGCGCACCTGAACGCGACCTGCAGACAGACAGGAATTTTCATTGAATTTTTATGTCGTCTCGAATATATACGAGAGCTACGCATTACTCAAACTGATCTCAAATGCAAAGTTCCCATGGCACAAGCACAACACGTGAAAAATTCCACTGATTTTTTTTATATGATCATCCTCTCATTTGCGTGTGAATTGAACCGCCCTCGCCCCTCGTTGTGAATGAATGAAATTCCCTCCTTTTTTTTTGAGGGACGAATGAGTGAATGAAATTCCTGCGCGAGTTCTATTTGATCTGGCCCATGGGCTGAAAGCAAACGTGTACACATGGCAGCCCAATGAGGGAAATTCCAGCCCAATCGGACCAGGACCATTAAACCAGCGTGCCCCGATTCGAGCAGGCTGGGGTCGCCGCGATGGCGGCGGCGCGACGCACCCTAAAATTGTGTGCGAAATTCCGGAAATGCCCTCGGGGGGTTGGTCCGGCTGCCCTGGAGTCCCCCCCCCCATTGGGAAGGGGATTGGGTTTCCGTTTCTCCCTCGCAAAAGGCGGCACCTCCCCCTCCTCCTCTCCCTCTCCCACCTCTGCGGTCCGGAGCAGCTCGAGAGGGGGGACGGAGAAGCCGCAGCCGCCGCCGCCCGCCCCCTCATCAGGCGTCCCGCGGACTCGCTACGGCATCGCGAAGGGACGAAGAGAAGAGGAGAGGCGTTCGATTCGACAAAGCGACTGCAACGTTTCAGATAGGTTCGCCCCTCTCCTCAGCGCCGCCGCCGTCGCCGCCGCCGCCGTAATTGGTTTTGGAGGTGATTCTCTTTTTTCGCGGATTCATTTGGTTGGGTGGAGGTCGGCGGGGAAGAAGCTATGTTCATTGCATCTTCTTCTCCGTTCTCGTTGTATTAAGTGGGTGGTGTCATTTTCGTCTGTCAAAATCGTAACTTTTAACCACCTTTGTCTTTAAATTTCGTAGTGGAGCGGGTAGGTTTTATTCTTGTTTCCTGGTGTCAACACTCGTGGCTGAGACTCTCAAAAAAAAAAAAACCACTCGTGGCTGAGAATATGCTCCTTGTTGTGACCGTCAATGCAGCGCAGCTGAAAGCCTGAACCCCTCTGTGTGCTTCAGGTTGGGCCAAAATCACTTTTTAAGCAATGGCCGCGACCATGGTGGCGATGACAGCAAAGAGCAAGAACAGTGTGCTGTCTGTGGAGAAGAAGCAGGGGTGGTCTATTGCGCTCCCGGAGCTCCGCTTCCCCTGGGATTCACATGAAGACAAGAGCTTCTCGTTAAGCTTGCAAGGCTCTGCTCACGCTCATGGCGGGCTGTTCGCCAGTGTTGGTCTCAAAGTATCAACAGGCGCGCCGGCAGTGGCGACGGGTCCGGGGGAGAAGGATTTCAAGATTCCGTTCGCCGATCATTGCGTAAAGTATGTCTCCGAGGCGGTTGGGTACCAAGTTGTTGGGACTGAGGCTGAGACCGTCGAGGAGGACGAAGTGGTGGATGGTAAGGCCCGGAAGAAGGCAAAAAAGCGTGGGATGAAGCTAAAGATTAAGATTGGGAACCCACATTTGAGGCGGCTGGTTAGTGGAGCTATCGCAGGGGCTGTCTCGAGGACATGTGTGGCGCCGCTGGAGACAATTAGGACTCATCTGATGGTTGGGAGCAACGGCAACTCCATGACAGAGGTGTTCCAGTCAATCATGAACACTGAGGGGTGGACAGGGCTTTTCCGTGGGAATCTTGTCAATGTTATCCGTGTTGCACCAAGCAAAGCAATTGAGGTAAATTGTTGTCGTTTCTTTCTTAGTACACCGTACATGATGTCCTGTTGCTAACAATTATCATGTGTTGTCGTTTTTATCTGTTGTGGTAGTGATGCCAGTAGATGTTCTTGACTTTGTTCAGCGTCCTGCACCTTTTCTTTTTAATTTTGAATAAATTGTACTGTATGTACACTTCAATTGGTGCTAGTTTCAGATGTTTATGACAAGATGATTTGTGTTGCCTACCTATATACAACCAATAATTTGGCTAATGGGACCAGAATGAAAAAATAAATTACATGCTGAGAAAACACTGTACCTATACTGAGACTGGGGCAATCTGAAGCAAAATTTTATGTAGCAATAGCGCCCAGGCTACTCTTAATATAGTACTACTATGCAATTGCGAAAACACATTCTTGAAAAGAGTTATGGTTGAGTTAATGCTTCTGTTACAAATAATGCTTACATCCTTGATTTATGTCTGCTCTACAATTATAACATATAGTAAGTGAAGCATGGAACCGTTTGTGGTTAAACAGTTTTGTCTGGTTTGCTAGTATTTCTTCTGATATTTTGAGCTTGCTCTCTGGTCAAGACATCAAGTCCAGTAGGCTTTGTTAGGACACTCTATAGGTTGCAAAGATGTATATGCTCCTCTAGAAACTTTTCTTGTGAATTTCTGAGAGGCCTCGAAAGGATATTGTGGATTAACAGTGCTGCTATATTAATTATTTGCATTTAGGTTTGCGTAAAGATAATCGTCTGTCGTCATTTTGACTTTGGTTGTGAGATTCATGCAAATTTCTAGATGGTTGGAACCTTGGCTGGGCACCACAATATTTATTCCAGACATTGTGTTTGATACCTTTGGCCAGCTCATGTTTCTTTTTGGATACAAATGCAGCTATTTGCTTTTGATACAGCCAAGAAATTCTTGACTCCAAAGGCCGATGAGTCCCCAAAGACCTTCCTCCCTCCGTCGCTTGTTGCAGGAGCACTTGCTGGAGTCAGCTCAACCTTGTGCATGTATCCTTTGGAATTGATTAAGACCAGATTGACTATCGAGGTGACCAGAACCCTTGTGCACACAGCCTTGAACTGCTGTTTCTTTGTGCACCTCAACTCACTACCTTTTTTTTTTCCTGCAGAAAGACGTTTACAACAACTTCCTGCATGCTTTTGTCAAGATTCTACGAGAGGAAGGCCCATCAGAGCTCTACCGTGGTCTGACACCGAGTCTGATAGGAGTGGTACCGTATGCTGCAACCAATTACTACGCCTATGATACCCTGAAGAAACTCTACAGGAAGACATTTAAGCAGGAGGAGATCAGCAACATAGCCACTCTTCTGATCGGTTCAACTGCTGGAGCCATTTCAAGCACTGCTACCTTCCCGCTTGAGGTGGCTCGCAAGCAAATGCAGGTTGGAGCAGTAGGCGGGAGGCAAGTCTATAAGAATGTGTTCCATGCTCTCTACTGCATCATGGAGAAGGAAGGGATCGGCGGCCTGTACAAGGGGCTTGGACCAAGCTGCATCAAGCTAATGCCTGCAGCGGGCATCTCGTTCATGTGCTACGAGGCCTGTAAGAAGATACTGGTTGAAGATGACGAGGAGAGCGAGTGAAGCAAGGGGGCGAGCGGTGTCCTGGAAGATGACCCTAGTTTTCTTTCCGTTGAGAACTTGAAAATTTAGGTCCCAGATATTTGAAGTATCTATTAAGGTCAAAGTTTTGCCTGAAGTTAGCTTTGTGTTGCAATCTAGTTAGTATTGTGTTGCAATCCGAACAGTTCTCACTCGACAGCGCATGTTGGGGAATGGGGAAGCAGTTTTGACAATGCTCCTACGTACTCTAATCATGTTCGTTCGATCAATAACTCTTCTACTTTGCACTCCATGTCATTTTAAGCGCCGCTTTTTATCTATAATTCTCATTGATAAGAAACAGAAACCCACACAGCATAACAAACCCAAATCAGATGAAGTACCAAAAGTCTGCACCGCAAATTGCCGTTGAGAAACAAACCCAAAGTAAAACTTCATTATATGAAAGAACCAATATCACGGACACAAGTTACTCGAACAAATCAAGTGAGCAGAGCTCTTGATTTATAACAGAAATATCAGTCTCTTGTTGACCAAGAGATTACAACTTAAAACCTAGCAGCATGATACTAATTAGACTACAACAGCAAAACTTATGATAGATGTTTAGCCCTGCTCCTCAGCCTCTGCAGCCTCTCTCGCTTCCCTCTCTGCAGCTGCGGCTGCCATAAGCTCATCGAATTTCTCTGACTTGCCCATCACAATTTCAATCTGGCCAAAGAAATAGTATCAGAATCATAAAACATTGAGCAACTCACTACTTTTTCAGTAAAACATGCCACAAATTGGAACATATCTTACCTTGGCCTTTTGGATAGGGCGGTTCCTTGAATCATCATTGACATCAACTGTAGACGTCATTATCTCTGCAATTGATTTTGATTGAATGATTAGATAGGAAAACACAGATGAATGACAGACATATATGGTGCGAAAATCTTACTCTTTTCAACAGCAAGCCCATTATTTTTCAGAATTTCGGCAACAGTCACCACTGTGGCAATGGCTGAAGTGATAAAAGGAGGTTCATCAGCTTATCATAACTGAGAAAGTAAAATGAATAAGAGGCACGACAGAATAAGATCATAAAGCAAGATTAAGAAAGTACAACTGAATAAAATAATTAAGCGTACGGTTAGAAAAGCAATGAATGATGATTTCTGTATGCATGCAACTTTGACTACAGAAACTTCACAAAAGCGATACCATAACAAAAAAAGGCAAAACAAAAGATGCGATGAGAGTTACGATAAAAAGCACACTTAATGTGAACACTATAGTGAGGCATCACATATCCGACAAAAAATATGATGGCTAAAAAGCCTCTGGATATCATAATCGAAATAGAGTCATGTATACAGCCTGCCGTCATCAGTCAGAAAGTAACCTCCGCTGACTTTTATAGGAAGTTAATCACTACAAACAACTCCTAAGGCTTCACAGTTAAAACTCCACTAAAAAAATAAGGCGAGGATAACGGTCGATGCTCAAGTAAGCTAAATCATAACATAAAGCACACGAACAGTTCTGAGAACAGTTCTGAATTTGATCCAGGTAAACATGAGCCAGTAACACAAACTAAGTACCAAGGCCGTAGAAGGATGAAAGATTTTACCCATGCCGAGGGCTGAGAGCTCCACCTCCTCATGCTGCTGCATGTACCTCTGCAATCATCACAAACATTAGTCTCGAGTCATTGCCCTAAACCAAATATTGACTGTAATGGGCAGTCTCTTTGGTAGGGTTTAAGACCATAAACGAATGCGGATCCACGCCTATATATATAAACAAACTTTGCAAAAATTCTTCACGAACACGACGTCGCGTCCGCGCTATCATTGGCTGAATAACTCGCAAACCTCGCCCCAAAAACGAAGAGCAAGTACCCCGGGGGGGGAAGGTGTTGTGGGGCAACAATCCTCACCTTGGCGAGGTTGACGTAGAAGAACAGCGGCTTTTTGGTGTTGGAGACCTGGATCCGGTTCTTCTTGTGCGGCTCCGTAATCGCCAGGTTGTTCACTCCCTCCGTCACCGCGTCCATCGCCTCTTACCACCTCTCCGCGACTCGCAAACCCTAACCCTAATCCGCACGAAACTCGCAGCCGGAGAGGCTTCTGCTGACCGGGCGGCTGGGACGCGCAGCACTAGAATAGCAGAAACAGCGTAGACGACGACGACGGCGGCGGCGGCGAATCGGCGGCGAGACGGGGAAGCCCTATCGCGTGGGCGGCTGGGTTATATGGGAGGAGGCGGTGGAAGGTGGAGTTGCCGAATTGGAGTCCGCGTTCACCACCGGTTCGAGTCCGGCGCGCGGCTCGTCGAGACGGGCAGGCTCTTGTGCGGGCCGGCCAGATTTTGTTGGACCGCCCAGGCCCATGGTAGCTGGGTCAGGCTAGCCCAGCAACAAGGGTTCCGCGAATTTTTTGCACTCTACACATTACCATATACTATAATACAAAGCGCATTTTTCACGTGTTGTTACGTGAATTTATTTTCAGGTTCACACCAGACAAGAGAACGTGAAATGTTATATTTTCTTTTACGATGAAAAATACGAAAACGTTTCATGCTTACAGTGGAGCCACCGCCTCTTGACCTCCCTAGCTCATCTCTAACCGTCCACGATGTTCTCACCAACGACTAGATGGTAGGTCCTCGCCAAAGAAAAAAACGACTAGAGGGACAACCTCCATAGCTTTTTAGTTTGAAAAAATGTGTCAAATAAAACATATAACAATTATCTAACTTCAAAAATATCTAGTGAAGATTTTGATAGTCTCTTTTGGCATGTATACAAACTACACATTTAATAAGATTTGATACATCTTATCACCACTCTGTAAAAGGCAATAGTTTTTTATTTATTCTCAATGGTCACAGAGCCACCAAATAATGCGCGATGAAAGCAAAGGCCCCACCAGTCATAAAATTTGAGTGTCATTTTATTATAGCCGTTGTTGCCCTCTCCGCTCACATCTCAAATAATTATGTCCAACGGTCACAAAGCCACCAACGGTAAATTATGCCCAACAACAAGGCCCCAACAGTCATAAAATTTGATTGTCCTCTGATATAACCGTCGTTACCCTCTCTACTACCGCCAATCTCCAGAAAGAGTGCCCAAGAGTCACAAAGCCACCAACGATAAAGTATGCCCAATGGTCATAAAATTTGATTGGCTTCTTATATAACCGTCGTTGCCCTCCCTACTTTTGTCCTCACCTCATTTTCAAACTCTCAGCAACTTCTTTCTTTCGTTCTTTCTTCTTCTTTTTTTTGTGATTACAGCACACTCACCCCTATAAACACATACGTAAACTCTACCTCTATGAGCATCTTCGAAGACTGAGCCGGCAAATTCTCGAGATTGATCAAATCACCACTGGTGCCTCACTGTCGACGGTCACGTCGCCTCCCGCTGAACGAACAACACCGTTAAATTCTAGAAAATTCGAGGAGTCGAACTCAGGACCTCAGGTGCTACCGAGGCTTTTGTAACCAGTAGGCGACAGGCTCTTTCGCTTCATTCTTTCTTTCTTTTTTGCAGATTGCCAAAGAAGTATGTCTGAGATATCAAGAGCCACGAATACAGATGAGGTCAAAACATTCGATGAAAGCACCGGCAACCGGAAGGAAGAAAGTAACAAAGATCTTCCCAAGGGATTACAGCAACAACATCCTCAACCTTTTGCTAACAGAAAAGGATATGATTTTTCTCGCATCTTAGACTCTCAGCAACACCTTCTAGTTGGGTTGGTGCGAGAACAAGGAGCGAAGCTCAATGATTTGACAAAACTCCTGTTTGTTTTCGCTAGTGCAACCAAAAAAACTCGACCTGCGGGGGTATGACGGCCCTCGAGCATTTATCTTAAGGAGAACGACCTTCTCACACAGATCGAGAAAACCTCCGAACTCCCCTCCGCACCCATACACAGGGACCCAGCGGGGCGGTGAGAATCGATGCGAGTACTTAACCTGTGCTTTGGCGCACGGAGAGGCGGGGGGACTTTTTTACCCTGCAGTGAACAGTACCATCGCTGGAACTGTTCACTACAGTGCTGCGGGTGCCGCGGCTCGAACCCGGGCCGGCGCAGTGCAACCACAGGCTATTCCCCCTTGCCATTTCTAAACACAAATGCAATTTAAATTCAGCCTAATCAGGTGTTCCTCCTCCATCCCGGATTCACCTCTCATACCCTGAAAAGTGATCACTCTGGCGTGTGCCAGGCGCAGCCTATGCTTGATACGGTAATACTCTTCGGAAGATAAATTAGTTTCAGCATCCAGCAACAGAGACAACAGAAGGGGGGAGATGAAATTAGCAGGCAGCATTGGACAGCGGTTCAGTGCGCGTTCAGGTTCTCCTCCAAGGCACAGGGATTCAAATCACGCAGATGAAGGAAACGAAGCAAGCCGCTCCGAGAACCGTACCTGCTGGTGGGTGGCAGCGGAAGCCCAGCTTCGACCCCCCGCCACGGCACCACGCCGCGGCTGTGGGTGTTATCCTGATTCCGCCGGACCGAGATCCCACGGAAGCGCGGTCGCCGTCCGCGCCGGCGTTGAACGAGGCG
Source organism: Eragrostis nindensis (assembly GCA_012490785.1). Lineage (NCBI taxonomy): Eukaryota > Viridiplantae > Streptophyta > Magnoliopsida > Poales > Poaceae > Eragrostis > Eragrostis nindensis. The sequence continues at coordinate 391,170 of JAAXCT010000206.1, forward strand.
TGGAGGTGGGCCTAGCAGGCCGTGGAAGAAGTTGTGAGCGAGCTACTATGTGCGATGACGTCCGCGCCGGCGTTGAACGAGGCGTGGAGGTGGGCTTAGCTGGTCTAATTGATCTTTTGAACCTTGATCTAATTGATCTGCTGCTTCAGAAAGGCACTGAGCTACTGACAGAGCCGGTTGGGACATAGCACGAACGTGACATTTGCGCTTTCAGATCCTTTTGGTTGTGGGGCTAAGCAGTAAGCAGCTTCACAGTCTGACTGATTTTGCCAGCTCTCACAAGAGAACTTGTGGAAGACTCTGATCTACCGACGGAACATTATGCAAAACCATAAAAAATGGAGGCCTCGCTACTTGGAAACGCAGGATGCATGGTAAACAGACAAATCAGTAACGTGCAGCGTCACGTTCTTTTCAGCTGATTCGAGATCCAAACATCGCAAAGTGAATAAGAGTTCGATCAGCCACAACATAATTACTCAGGCATTGGAACCACATACAAACCAGGAGAACAGCAAGTACTTGATCGGGTGCTTCTTGAATGTTATAACGGTGAAAAGCAAGACTGCAGGGTCACTTTCCCACTGCAGATATAGAGTAATAATGCATATAACCTTCGAGTTTAACCGAGTTCCCATCGCCGCAACATCGTCACCAACCCAGAACAAAATCAATATCCCAAACCCCCCAACTTGAACGTCTGCCACTTGCCTCTGCGCAAGTGCAACACCAACATGGAAATGTCTATCACAGAACAAAACCCGACGACCGAGCGGCAAGGCAAAAGGATTAGCGATCTCAGTCCGAGCAAGTTTCAGACGAGACGCGCCTATGTATTTAGCATTGTAGCATGGCTATATATATCTATACGATATGTGCACTGAGGATACGTGCCCGCGCGGCGGCTAGTCCCAGCCAGAGGCGCTGACGTTCGCCGTGCCCATGGCGTACGAGGGGTAGTACCGCGGAGGAGGAACTTCTGCTCGGTAGGAGCTGCCGCCGCGAGAGCCGCCTCCACCGAAGTAGCGGCCACCGCCACCACCGCCGTAGTAGCTGTTGCCGCCGCCAGAGTAGTCGCCGCCTCCGCCGTAGTTGCTGTCGCCGCCACCAGAGTAGTTGCCACCACCGCCATTGTAGTCGTCGCTGCGGCGATAGTCTCTGCCGCCGTACCCGCCGCCGCCAGACCTTCGGCCCCTTCCACCGTAGTAGCTTGATCCTCCGTAGCACGGCCTCTCTGCATAATCCGCGAGCCACTTGGGCACATCTCGCTTTGCTTCGGTCATCAGCTCCACCAGGCCCTTAGCCAGGGGGTGGTTCGAGTCGCTGAAGAAGGCAGTGGCGATCCCGGTCTTTCCAGCTCTCCCGGTTCTGCCGATTCTGTGCACATAGTCCTCGATGCTCTTGGGGAGGTCGTAGTTGATCACATGAGCTACGTTCGGGACGTCCAGACCCCTTGAGGCTACATCAGTGGCCACCATGATTGGAGTGGCGCCACTCTTGAAGGACCTCAGAGCGCTCTCCCTCTCCTTCAAAATGGGATGAACAAACATATGAATCGACATAATAATAACAATACAAACACAGAAAAACATTTGCTGGTAGCAACTGATTAATGCTGAAAGTATCAACAGTGTCATGCACCGTGCAGTACCAGCTAGTAAATAAAGAATCATGGTCAAGCTAGGATCAATGGAGGGACGTGCCTAGCAAACAGTAATACACTACTACTGATCACAACAAGACAATTCATGAATTAACATGAGATGCTGAAAATAATTACTTGTGGCAACCGATTAAACAACTGTGCTGAAAGAACCAATAGTAGTGTCCCTATTATAACATGATAAAAAGAACATTTGAATCATGGACAATTTGGGACCTAAGAAGGGCATGACGACTAAAGTTCAGGTCGAATCATAATCAACGCGGTTAAGAAAATGCAAACTAAAAATAATTTAACAAGACAATTGATAAGTTGAACTTTAGCGGTAGATCAGTGATAAGCTGCTAATGGCAAACAAGGAATACATGGACCCACTAAGGTATTATAGATGCATGTAGCTATGTGGAAGATTTTGTCAGTCACACAAGAATGCGTATGTTCATGAAATATAAATACTGCTTGTTCACACTTTCAATGTACAGAAAATCCCCTCGAAAAAATGTAGACACAGTAAAAAGATAGCTCAATAGAGCAGCAGTGAGGCAATATAGAGGGGATAGAAAACCAGCTTTGCAGATGCTTCAGACTAAACTTGTGTAGATGTACTTCAGTCTATGCAGTGTTAATACTTACTAGAAAAACAGTTGATCCCTCTCTTCTGATTTTGTCGACTTTGGTTAGCTCAAATGTGAGCTAACCAACGTCAACAAAAAAGAACAGAGGGAGTAGATGATAACTAAAGAGTTCTGACGCATGAATTTACCTGCTGTGTTCTGTCACCATGGATCGCCGTTGCAGGGAAACCTTTTGAGTACAGCCAATATCTCAATGAGTCGGCTTCCCGCTTTGTCTCCACAAAGACCAACGTCAGAGGTTGCTGCAGCTAGATAAGCATGCAAACTAAGGTAAGAAGAAGATTGCTATTAGCTACACCAACAGATGGCAACAATTAGTGCATACCTTGCTATTAGTTACACCAACAGATTGCTTCTGTAACAGATCTAGCAGGAAGCTTCTTTTCTCCCCATGATCAACAAACTCAATTGTCTGCTCAATCAGGTCAGTGCTTGACCCAACCCTTCCCACAGTGATAAATATGTAATTTGACATGAAATCAGAAGCCAGTCTCTGAAATAAAGCATCAAAGTTGGTAGTTGTCAAGTCTATATCAATCTAACGGTACCATATAAATTGATAAAGAGTGTACCACCACAACATAACAAGTTCTTTGTGCAGCACAAGATCAAATGCTGTCAACTTGCCAGAATTTGTTTTCTCACAAGGCTTCCCATAGAAATAAGTTTGCATAGTACTATATTAGAATCATTGAAAATAATGCAGATTTATCACTGTTTATGCTCTTTTGCTTTATAAAAAGACAGTAAATGAGCAAACTTCTTTACCTGTATTTCTGGCGGGAAGGTTGCACTGAAGAGTAAAGTTTGTCGAGACCTTTTTGGCATTCCCATCCTATCCACTATCTTTCTTATCTGAGGCTCAAACCCCATATCCAGCATTCTGTCAGCTTCATCCATTACTAGGTACTTAATTGCCTCAAGAGAGATCCTTGATCTTTCAACCATGTCCACGAGGCGTCCAGGTGTCGCAACAAGAATATCAACACCCCTCTCCAGATCACGCAGCTAAAAATAGGAAGAATGAAGAAACATAATTCAGGTAACTAGAGAAAAAAAAAGATAACAATATGAACACCACATGAATATTTATGAAATCCTTTTTTACGTCAACATTTATGAAATTCTGGCTGTTAGATGCTGCATCAAGAAATTATATGCAAAATGACTACAGTAAGACATTGAAAGTTAAGTTTCCACAAAACTCTGTTCTACCGGTATATTTAAAATCTCTTCTGAACTTCTTAGCTAATTGACAAGCAAACTAGTCCGCACAAACCGGCAGTGATAATGGAAGGCTGCGCAAAAACAGAAAGCATACATGAAAGAAGCAGTCACCTGGTCAGATATTGGAGTCCCCCCATAGGCGACCGCAACTCTGAGTCCTGTTTGGCCAGAAAACTTCCTGGCCTCTTCGTAAATCTAAGACATGGAACCACAAAAAATTAAATCTCACCACTAATAAAAACACACATTAATAAATCAAAGATTCCTTCACCTCCACAGGCCCTTGAAAAAGGGAAATTCATAAGAAAAGATACAAATGTAAGGCAAATACGTGTCGAATGAAAGACCAACATGCACATCCTTGTGCGTATAAGATATAATTGTATTCACAAAAGACCAAACGAAACCTGCATACAAATATATCTGATACGCACAAGGATGAAAATTTGAAATCCAGATGCACAAAATTCTGTTATGAGAAACAAATCGAGTCCAGGAGGATCACAAAGCTTTCATATGCGTTGACTCACACAAGATCTGACTCAAGGAACAGCAACTGCCTTTTTCCTTCCTGGGTTTTGCTTTATCATCTACAGTTTAAGTTGTCTCTTTTCCTCTTCTTTATTAATAATTAAACACCACAGATGTGCTGTGATCTCTTAAAAAAAACATTGGAGGAAAAACCATATCTGATTCAACAGAGCATTTCCAGAATACAGAACTCGAATGGTGCTTTACCAAAGTGAGCAAATGATGCTTAAGTGAAACTGACTCCGCAAGATGTCACTACACGGGAACTTTAAATACACAGTGAAATAACAATATCCTCTAGCAAGAACCAGGAAATAAAATACAAGGAAAGATCTGACTACTCATTTCACTTGGTCAAAATCCGCAATAAATCTGTTATGTTTCAGAACTGTTCCGAAAATAAAGGTATGATCATAAAGCCCCAAAAAAGGAAAAATAGAAACATAATACAATCTCATTGAATCAGAGAGTAATCAGAAGCTAGTTTCTGGTAGTCATAGGGACCAATAGGTAATGATGCTCCATGTACCATCAGAACAGATCCTAGATCACATATAATCCTACAATGCAGCTGGAAACATGTTCTGTAGGATAGCAGAAACAGCAACCACACAGATATGAAATGTAGTCTATCATTGAAATCATACTCTCACCAAAGTTCAGCGCTACATATCAACTGTGAGAGTCAATCAGTTAAATGAAACCGTAAGAGCCAAGGACACCTAACTGATAAAAGAAGTATGGGTAACAGAGGATGCAGAGGAGTACTTGAAATTCCCAAAGATATACGATCTCCGCTGCAGGTCAATTGAACCCAACCCGCAATTATAAAGGATAATCACGAGAAATTTATAGAGCTAGAAACCAGAAAATATCAGTCCAAAACTTTCTTTCAAACAACGATATCACCTTGCATTTCCACCTTCCGTTATCTGAGGAAGCACAGCAGGAATTTATAGAGCTTCAACAAATCCTACAAGGTATTCAGACCCAGCCAGATTCCAAAGATGTATGGTCATACATATGGGGAGCCCAGAAATATTCATCTAAACAGTATTACAACTTCCCATATAGAAATTTCCAACCACCGGCACCCTTTGGGTGGATTTGGAAATCAAAATGCTCCAACAAGCTGAAGGTCTTCTCATGGCTGCTAATTATGGATAGACTAAATACAAGGAACATCCTCAGAAGAAAGAAACACAAAGTGGAAGGGAATAACTATGGCTGTGTCCTCTGTCAGTCTTGTGTTGAGGAAACCGCCATGCATCTTTTCTTTTCTTGCCCATTCAGTCAGAAATGTTGGGAAGAAGTTGGCATACATTGGAATTTTAATCTATCCTTCTTCAACATGATCATTGAAGCTGAGAGAAACTTCCAAGAGCTTTTTTTCATGGAAATCATTATAATCACTGCATGGAACATTTGGAAGCAAAGAAATGGGAAAATTTTTGAAAATGTCACCCCGACTTTCCATGCTTGGAAAAGAAGCTTCAGGAATGACTGCAGTCTACAGGGGCATCGTTTAAAGGAAACTGATCTTAACCTCTTCAAAGTTTGGCTAGATTCACTTGTATAGTCTGTGTCCTTTTTTGGTTTCTTTTCCTTTTCCTTTTTTTTGCCTTCCTGTACAGTTCTTTGAGCTTTTGGCTCTTTTTTTTTATTATAAAATCACACAGTAGGGGCCTCCCTTGCTGTAATTCCGTTCAAAAAAAAAATAATCACGAGAAATCAGATATTAAGGAGGACCATAGGAGCACAAAGTTCTCCTAGGAACACAATCTAGCAAAATCAGGATCCACGAAATACAGCTAGCAGAAGAAATTAAGCTTAGCTCAGAAGCAACATTACATAATGTAGATTAAACAGGCTCAATAAATCCTGAGAAAACTTCGTGTGTAACAAGGAATCAAAACATCTATTGCAGCAACCATGCAAACTCCTCCCAGCAAGGGGGCGAGTTCCATGCTGCAGCGTGCGCACTGAACGCGTCCTCGCGCACACGCGCGGGCAATGGCATGCATGCTCGAGATCCTGAACACGGTCACGACGCACAAACATACATGAGCAGGGAACTAGATCAAGCATCACAATGGTGCGCACGCGCATAGCTACGAGAACAGGACCACGCCAAATTGACATCTACGCCCCGCGACCACGAGCGCGCGAACGCCGCGCCGAACAGGCAGGAACGCACGCACGAGGAGGATCTACGAATCGCGCGACAGCAGAGGGTTCGGCGTGCCCGTCCGCGCACCGGATCGGCGGGAGCACGCACGGAGTCGCCATCCCCATACACGCGCACACAACAAGGAACATGTACAAGGAGAGAGTAAGTGAAGTGTTGGGTCTTTACCTGCCCTGCGAGCTCTCTGGTAGGCGCGAGGATGAGGGCGCGAGGATGAGCCCTGCGCTCGAACGACCCCCTGTCCCGGCGCCCTCCTCCCGCCGACGCCGCCTCGACGAGGCCGTTGACGACGGGGAGGCAGAACGCGGCGGTCTTCCCGGACCCGGTCTGCGCGCACGCCATGAGGTCCCGCCCGGCCGCGGCGATGGGGAGCGCGTACCGCTGCACGGGGGTGGGCTTCTCGTACCCGCACCGCACGACGCTCCGGAGCACGGCCTCCGCCAGCCCGGCCTTGTCGAACCCGTCCACCGGCGGCGGCGCGCCCTCCCCGCTCACCTCCACCGGGATGTCGTACTTGTCCAGCCGCCGCTCCCCGTCGCCCCCGATCTCCAGCCCCTCCACCGCCTCCGCGACCGCGCCCACCGCCGCCTTGATGTCGCCGCCGCCGCCGCCGCCGCGACGAGGGGCGGGAGCGCCCGCGGGCGGAGCCGCCGGCTTGCGGGAGCGGCCGGAGACGGTGGTCCACGCGCCGCCGGCGCCGGAGTCCCGGTAGTACTCCGCCATCCTGGTTCCACCACCACCACCGTACCAACCCAACCCACCACAAAACCCCACGCCGCTTTGGGAAGGGAAGGGGAGGGGAGAGGACAGAGGAGAGGAGCCTAGCGGAAGGCGGAGCGGTCGATGTGTATATGTAGCGTTTGTGTGTGTGAGGGAAATGGTGGTGGTGTTCTCGCGGGTTGCGTGTGGGAGCCTGCGGGCAGGGAGTGGGTTGCAGGCTCGCTGGGCACGGTCCATGGACGGCTCGTGGACGAACGCCGTTTGATCTCGCTGGTCGGGACACGTGGAGGGTGTGTAGTACACCGCGAAATGTGAGTGGAGACGGTGGGTGCGCGCAGTGTACGGGTTCGAGGAGTTCCCGCCGTCGGATGAGGAACGGGAGGCGTGAGATGGAGAGGCGGTCGCGGTGTACGATGCTCCGGTGAACGCGGCGCTCTGGCTTCCCGCAGCGGAGCGCGTGGTGTGGAGCCCGCTCGCTGCTTTTTCGCTGACACCTGGCGAGCGACGTCCATGGCAATGGCACTGCTCTGCTTTTGCCCATCCAATCAGAGGCTAATATGCGGGAGTACGGTGAGGCGTAGCATGTGCCATCTCAGGTACTCGGAGCTGTACCCCACACACCGGTTTCTTTGAGGTTCCATGGGAGAAACCTTCCTTCTCTGCCAAGGTTTGTACTGCACTCTGACCACGCTAGAGTTCTGATTTTTGAATCACGAGTTGTTTTTTCTTCTTCTTCTTCCTTACCTCTGGTTGAGTTCTGATTTTTGAATCACGAGTTGTCTTTTCTTCTTGTTCTTCCTTACCTCTGGTTGGTTTCTTTTCGACTTGGGTTTATGGCAAAGCAAAAGAGCACCGAGGCTGCGTTCGGATCACTTTAGAGGGGTATAAAGAGGTCATATCAAAGATGCCGGCAGCATTTATGTGTACTAAACAAAGTCAAATTACAAAACTAAGTTCAGGATCCCCTATCTATTTCGCGAGACGAACGTAATGAGGGTAATTAAGCGGCGATTAGACGATAGTTACTGTAGCATCACTGTGTCAAAACATTGATTAATTAGGTTCATTAGATTCGTCTCGAAAAATAGCGCTCATCTGCAGAAAGGTTTTGTAATTAAATTTTATTTAGTACTCCTAAATAGTAAGATTCTTTTTACTTTAGAGGGGTATAAAGTTTAGAGGGTTTTTAGAGGGGGAACCGAACGCACCCTCAATGTCCCTTGGCAGTTTGGTGCATGGGGAGCATTGTTCACTTTATTTTGCGACACTGCCGGCAAATGTCCTGGCAGCACGATGCTGAGGGTCGAAAACTCGAAACACATGAGCATTCGAAAAAGACTGCGGCATCAATTTTTGGTTGCAGTTAATCAGGTGAATCAGCCCTGGAGCTGGAGCGAGGGTGATTTTATACGCAGCCAAACTGACGACCCAGGGTTTGTATGGTACTACTAGTTGCTACACTGTCAAGTTCCACCTGGAAATGCCGAAAAATTAGGACGGCCATCATGTCGCAAGTCGCAACAACAGATCGAGGCGCTCTGAGGCTGAGCAGAACGTACGAGATAGCGCCAGTACTAATTAAGATGGTTATTAGGAGTCTGCATTTCTGTACAAACAGCGTTAACGCAGACTATGATTGACGGAGGGAAACACATACAAGTTCAACTGTCCAAGGGCTCCATTTCCATATACACACAGCATTATACTGGGTGTGGTGTTATGTCCTAATTATGGTGACCCAACGCTACACACTCCACCAACACACATTCATACAACGATGTTGAGTTAACGCGATCTAGTTTGGGATGAACACGGTCCTGGACCGCTTTCAATTATTGGCTTCTACTTCGAGCAAACACTGCACTGAAAGGTGCTACATCTGGCGAGTACGTGGAACCGAGCACAGCATGCTGCCATTTCTGTTTATAGCACGCCACGCCCAAAAGCTCGAGCACGGGCCACAGAGCGCTTGACCAGCAGCGAGGAGTGACGTCCTTGACCCGTGAGTGACCCATACCGTCGTGCTGCTTGCCGAACGAAAAGGACGGGATCGTAGGCAAACACGGCCAACTTTTGTTCACAGCAGAAATACCAGTTGGTGATAAAGGCACCGTCTACCCTTTGAACTTTGGTGCTGTTCACATTCAGACTCTGGAATATGTAACGCTTACTCCAGGTCCCCAGCATTATAAGCCTTAATAAAGCAGCTTAGTCGATTTTTTTTAAAAAAAACTTCTGCTGAATTTTGGTGAATTAGCCACTTGATATTGAACTCTCAAACACCAGCGTTTTACGTCTTTAGACATTGCGAACTCGGTAAGATAACCCTCTCATTTGATTGCAAAGTATTTTTGCTAAAATGAGAGACTGAGAGAGAGAGAGAGAGAGAGAGAGCAGAAGTCAGATAATTTGTTTTTGAAGAAAATGATTAGTTCAACGGTGGCACAGAACAGGCCCATGTCAATCTTGTCCGTTTGGCCCACGTCGACAAGAGAACTAACCTTGGGCCTAACTACTGGCTGGCTCGAGGATGGGTCGGTGCAAATGGGATGGGCGGATGGAAAGCCCATTCTCCAGCCGGACGATCACTGATTGCGCATGTTCGGCAGCAACAACAGCACTGTCTCCAGCAGAATCAACGATGGTACATTTTTAGAAAAAGGGAAATTCTATTTCATCAAGCAAATGAAAAGGTCCCGGCCTCTACATCGTGTGATGTATTTGGCCTCCACATTATTACAGTTTTTCAATATGAGTAGACTCCTTCTACCACATATTGCACACACCATCACGCCAAACAAATGGCGGCACAAAAATAAGCCAATCACATGGCAGGAATTTAACAAAAAGTTCATCCATTGCACAACCTATTGCTAAATTTCCATCCGTGCTTGGCGAAGATATCCATAGTCACTACCTCCACGAGGCGGCATGCATGCAACATAGGAGGACGCCTCTCCTCCTTTTGAAAGAGTGACCATGTCCTTATCCAGTGGGTACCCCTGTATATCACCTGCATAGGAGAAGAAATTAATGTTCTGTTAAATATCACATCATTTCGGCTTAACCATATAGCCCAGCACATGGCGCCTGCACCCACTAAAATTTGATTCTTGATACTCTTATCAAAATTATGTATCCATCCATCAAACATATTTGAGATACTAACAGGTGCTTTAAAACCAAAAGTAATCTCTACAATTCTCCAAATAAACTTAGCAAACCAGCAATCGAAAAAGAGATGTTGTATAGTTTCATTTTCACTACAATAACAACACTTTTCATTTCCATGCCAGTTTCTTCTAACTAAATTGTCTTTGGTTAGAGTTACTTCCTTATGTAAGAACCATAAAAAAATCTTTATCTTAAGAGGCACTTTCAGCTTCCACAAATATTTATTAATAGCAAGTGTACTATGTTCAAGAATTGCATTGTACATCGATTGAGTAGAAAAGATTCCACTCGACACAAGAGACCATCTAAAAATATCGTCCTCATCAGTTAAATGCACATTCACAATTCTTAAGACAAGCTGGTTCCAGTCTATAAGTTTTTGTCCTACTAGAGATCTCCTAAAAGAGATGTTTAAAGGATTAGAGCTTAAGACTGTAGCTACTGTATCATTTCTCCTCCTAACAATATTATACAATAGGGGATATTGCTCTCTTAAAGTGTTGTTTCCTAACCATTTATCCTCCCAAAACCTCACTTGAGTACCCCTTTTTAACACAAAGCTACCGAAGCTAAGGAATTCATCTTTGACACTCATTAGCCCACTCCAGAATTGGGAATCACCTGGTTTTCTTTGCACTTGAGTTAAAGTTTTATCCCCTAAATACTTATTTATAATCACTTGTTGCCATTTTCCCTCCTCGTTTATCAACTTAAACAACCATTTACTAAGTAAACATCTATTCTGTACATCGAGATCTAAAATGCCTAGACCTCCCTGTTCCTTAGGATGACAAAGTATACTCCATTTTGTAAGTCTATATTTCTTTTTATGACCATCCCCTTGCCAAAAGAATCTGGATCTGTAATAATCCAATTTTTTAAGGACTTCTCTTGGTACTTCAAAAAAGGATATCATAAATAAAGCAAGACTACTTAAAACTGAGTTAATCAAAACTAGTCTCCCTCCAAAAGATAGATGTTTTCCTTTCCAACTACTTAATTTTTTCTCAAACTTGTCCTCAATGATTTTCCAATCCTTATTACTGATCTTTCTATGATGCATTGGTATCCCGAGGTATCTAAATGGGTATTCTCCCATATCACAACCAAACAATTGTGTATATTCATTTTCATGGTTTTTTGCCTCACCATAACAGAATAATTCGCTTTTATGGAAATTTATCTTCAAGCCAGACAATTGTTCAAAAGCACATAACAACAATTTCATATTCGTGGCTTGTTCTAGATTATGTTCCATAAAAATAATCGTATCATCTGCGTATTGTAAAATAGAGAGACCTCCATCTACTAAGTGAGGGACCAAGCCATTTATTTGTCCGTCCTCTTTGGCTCTGGATATCAAAATTGCCAACATATCTGCCACCAAGTTAAAAAGGATTGGCGATAAGGGATCACCTTGCCTTAATCCTTTCTTGGTTTGGAAATATCGACCAATGTCATCATTCACTTTAATTCCAACACTCCCTTTGGACACAAATTGTTCAACCCATTGACACCACTTTTCTGAAAAACCTTTCATTCTTAATGTTTGTTGCAAAAAGGGCCATTTAACCTTATCATATGCCTTCTCAAAGTCTAGCTTCAGTATTACCCCATTAAGATTCTTTCTATGCAGCTCATGTATAGTTTCATGAAGAATTACTACTCCCTCCATTATATTTCTCCCTGGCATAAATGCCGTCTGTGATGGTTTTATCAAGTTGTCAGCAATTCCAGTTAACCTGTTTAAACCTACTTTAGTGAAAATTTTGAAACTCACATTAAGTAGGCAGATAGGGCGGAATTGTTTAATATGAGTCGCTTCCTTTTGTTTTGGTAGCAGTGTTATAATTCCAAAATTTAGACTATGGAGCGGTAAAGTTCCATTATGAAACTCCTTAAATAAAGCCATCAAGTCCTCTTTGATTAGATCCCAAAATACCTGATAAAACTCAGCGGGAAATCCATCGGGGCCTGGTGCTTTATTGTGTTTCATTTGAAAAACCGCTTCTTTAACCTCTTCTTCTGTAAAGATGGCTGTCAGTTTCTCATTTTCCTCCGTAGAGACTTGAGTTATGTCATTACGGTGATGTTCTTGTAGAGAAAAATCCTCACTATCAGAAGGACCAAATAATCCTTGATAGTATGATGTAATGTAAGATTTCAATTCCTCTTCACCTCTAATGACCTGACTTCCATCCTCCAATTGAAAAATTCGAGTTTTTCTATGTTTACCATTTGCTACCAGTTGGAAATACTTCGTATTACTATCACCTTTTAATAATTGTTCAGTTTTGGATCTCTGGTACCACTTGATTTCTTCTTCTCTTAGCAACTGGACTAGCCTTTCTTTTAAACAATGTTTTAGATTAACCTCATGAGGTTGCAACAATGTTGTCTCGGCTTTTTTATCCAGCTGATCAACCATGTGAATTATTTCTTGTTTTTCTTTTCTAAAGGATCCGCTAGTATGCTTGGCCCAGCCTCTTAAATACTGTCGAAGCCTTCTTATTTTGTTTTGCCATTTTTCAAGTGGTGTCGATCCTCTATTTTCTTTTCTCCATACCTCAGCTACTAGACTATGAAATCCATCCCTAATCAGCCAACCGAGTTCAAATTTGAACAAATGTTGTTTCGAACTTGGGATAGGATCTCCTGTGTCCAAAAGTAGCGGTGTATGATCCGAGATTTCTCTTGTGAGGGCTTCAACAGTTGCCTTTGGAAACTTGAGTTCCCATTCAGTGCTAACCAGCACACGGTCAAGTTTTTCAAAGGTAGGTATTGGCATATTGTTTGCCCATGTGAACTGTCGACCAGTGAGATCAATTTCTCTTAAGTCGAGTCCATTAATGATGGCATTAAACATAAATGGCCAGCGATCATCATATCTATCATTGTTTTTTTCTTTTGGATTTCTTATAATATTAAAATCACCCCCAATCATCATAGGCAATGATTCTATTCTGCACGTATGTACAAGCTCAGTCAAGAATTGTTCTTTATATTCTTGTTGTGCCGCACCATACACTGCGATTAGGATCCATTCATAACCATCCTCTTTATTTTTAAGCTTAAACTTCACGTGGAAGTCGCCATGAGCTATAGCTCCAACATCAAAAGTGTCCATGTTAACCCCCACCAATATACCACCAGATCTCCCCCTAGGAGACGTCCAACTCCATATAAAATTTTTCCCACCGCAATAGCGCGTTAAATCCCTATTTGTGAAATCATCTCTACCTGTCTCGAGTATTGCAATAAAATCTAACTTGTTTTCTAGAGTAGCATCTGCCAAAAAAAGAGGTTTAGCCAAGTCCCTTAGACCTCTGCTATTCCAAAAAATCCCTTTCATTTGGCATGTTTTTTTAATTTTTTACTACTCCCCCCTTTTGCTTTCTTTTTCTTTTTATTTGCACTGGATTTGTTTCTTCTGGGAACGGCTTTAAAGTCACTACTGAGGTGACTACCGTCATCACCCATTGTTTCCTCTGTTAAATCACCACACAAATGATCCAGAGTAAGTTGGTCCAGTCCATCATCACTATCCACATCGCTATCCATAGAGTTTACATCATTTACAATTTCAGTTACCACAATTTTCTTTTTAGGAGCAACCCTCATCCTATCAATTTCAATATTCTTAATTCTACTCACATTTCTGTCTACATCTTTGCCTAGCGACACACCTAAATTCGTAATGTTACGCACTATCTTAGAATCTGATAAAGATAAGAAAGAGCGGTTCTCAAAATTACCTTCATTTGGGCGATCTAGGTTGTTCTTCGCCTTCAGTCGTGTCGCGCGCTCCAGCGAATCCTCGTCAGCTGTATTTGCCCGACGCCGGCTTCTCTTCAGTGGTGTCGCAGTATCAGCAAGAAGGAGCGGGCCGCCTGCCCCAGCAATTGGCATATCCGGTCCAGCAGAAACCAGTGTAGGCGTTCCATTAGCTGTCCCGAAAATCCCCTGTGTCATCTCCTCTTGGCTCAGCCTGCCAGACATGGGCTCTGCTACAGTGCCAAGAATGTTGGCGACTGATGTAGCAACAGCACCATGCTGCAATGCCGCAACAGTCTCCTGCAACACATGCTCGCCATTTTCTGGAAACAATGAAAAAAGCCGATAGTCACCATTAGAGCCAGCCCCCATATTTTCCCATTCTTTAATTTCAGAATTAATATTCAAATGAAAATTCTGAGATTCAAGAAAAGAAATACTACTTGGGTATTTGCAGGGTCGTGGTGTGTTGATTTCTTCCTCATCTTCACTAGCTTCCGCAACAACCATATGTTCCTCATCTTGCATTTTATGGCCAGCATCAGAAGCTTGTGATTTTGTGTTGTTATCAGCCTTTTTGTCCTCGTCCTCTTCCATCTTCTTCTCCCCGTTTCCCCCATCTTCCTCTTTCTTGTCACTACTGCCCTCATGACCATTGTTGCCATGATCTATCTCCATGTTCTCTTGTATCTGCTGAGGTGCTCTACCCTCGACTTCCAGCGGAAAACAATAGAACCTATCACCAATCACCATTTCAAGCTGGTTTGGGATGCGATCAGGATCCATCACAGCCACATTGATTCTTCCAAAGTTGTTTCTCAGTGTAGTCACCATGTCAACAGATTGTGTTGCTCCCAGTATCGAACCAATTCCCCATAAGACCGAGAAATCCCTGAGCTTCTGTGGTAGACGAAGCACCCTAATCCACACCCTTGGTAAGGCGACACCTTCTTCCACCTCTTTCCATTCCTCGAACAGCAAGCTCACCTTGTGCTCTTTGCGTAGCGTTCAGAAAATCTCTTGCGTAGCGTTCAGAAAAACACATACTGTAAGTCTGTAACACATTACCACCACATCGACGTGGGAGAGACTAGCTAGTTTGTGACAACGGTACGGCGGCAATGAAGAAGCACACAAACACAATCCATGAATGAATAACGAAACATCATTCTTTTCCATCTCTTGTGTAACGTGAATGGAAGAAGCAGCACAGGGTGCTGATTGTTCTCCCCAAAAAAAGAGAGGGTACCGGGTAACCCCCAAAATCCTCACAAGAGGGTGAATGAGACAATAATACCTACTTTCCAAGCTTGAAACAAATATACCTCCTTTCCTCGTAACTCTAGATTGGAATCGGAATGACAGATATAAGCTTGTAAATTCAATTCAACTAGAAGAAATTGGATATGATCCAGATGACAGTGATGTTGTTTTGACATATTTGGACATCGACAGTCCTTTTTCTTCCTTTTGTCGTGATTTTCTATTAGAATCAATTCCATTTCTGTGCAAATCGATAAACTGACTTATCTGTCATTACATTTGACACAAGCAAAGAAATAAGCTCTTCTCTATTTGCCTATGGATCATCCTGCTAGCATTCGATGATGAACAGAAGTTTTCTCATTCCTTCGATCGTAGACAGCTGCCATAGATCCCCCGAATAAGAAACTTATTTCAAATTATCTCCATTATTCGATTGATTACGGGTCAACCATTCTTTCAAATTTAGAGAAAATAAGATTGGCCAAAGATTAGAAGGAATAACCTGTTCCCAAATTCCTCTTGCATGAAAGCAGTCACGTATGGCATGTAAGGTTGACTCTACGTGCGCATAAGAAAGGTGTACAAGTTCACTAAAAACACAGGATTTGGGTGGGCCAGGTCCCGGTAGAACTCGAGGAGGATCCTCGCCTTAGAGGTTTGGTCAGAGTAGCCTATTCTATGTTATAAGGGCCCCTCTGAGGCAATAGTAGAATGCGAGCCTTTAGACTGACTCCAACCGGCTCCCCAGTGGGAGACCCATACCGAAACTGGGTCTAAAAATCTGAAAAAGAGCCTCCAACGGATGATGCAAAAAGAGACCCATTTTAGGCGCGGTCAAGAGCGGCTACCCACAAATGAATCAGTTTCATCCCTTCCCTATTCCTGTTCTTCTCCTCTGCATCCTCTTCTCCGCTGCCGTAGCCGCCGCCCACCCCGACGCGCGGGCTCCCCCTCCTCTCCTTCTTCTTCTCCCGTTCCCGGTCTCGACTCGTCCTCTCCTTCTCCTTCTCCCACTCCCGGTCGGCGGCGGCGCGAAGGGCGAGGGACGGCCGCAGGCGGGCCGTCAAGGTCGCCGGGTGTGCAGGCGCGTAAGGCCTGGGACGGAGCTGCGAGGCGGCGGGGCAGGCGCGGCGCGGGCTGGAGCTGCGAGGCGGCCGAGGCGCGGAAGGCCTGGGGCGGTGGAGGCGCGAATGGCGCGTGGTCGCCGGGCCGGGCGTGGAGGCGGTGGAGACGCGAATGGCGCGAGGTCGCCGGGCCGGGCGTCCTCCTCTTGTGCGAGCCGCTCGCGGTGGAGGCGCGCGCCGTTCTCTTCCTCTTCCTTCTGCGCGGCGTCCTCCTCTTCCTCTTCCTGCTGCGCGGCGTCCTTCTCTTCCTCTTCCTGTCGCCGGCGAAGAGGGCTGCTGACAAGTGGAGGAGGGGGCGGGTGCGCAGCGCGACGGTGGAGGAGGGGGCTGGTGCGCGGCGCGACGGCGGAGCCGGGGGCTGGTGCGCGGCGCGACGGCGGAGGAGGGCGTCGACGGCGGTGGTGAATCCAATTTCGGGCTGCCATTGGAGATGGGAGTTTTTGGGTGGTGCCCTTGTAGCCTTATAAGACCCCATTCACTCCTTTGTGTCATCCATTTAGGTCGGCAGGGTTGGAGTCAGTCTTAAAGGGAAGTTTGTAGGGAAGTCACTTAGTCCGAGACAATAATGAAGGACCCTCAAAAAAACCAGCCGGGAAGAGGGTCTTGACACGAAAAGGGAAAGGACTGGTCCTCAAAAAAGCAGCTCAAGCAGCCATCGAGTACACGACGCTGGTGCCCATCTGGTGGCCCGCACCGGGATCCCGCCTGTCGCCGGTCTCCGCCTGGAGCGCGGCAACGTACGTGCCGAGGTCGTGCACGCTCCCGAGGTCGCTGAGGTTGAGAAAGTCGAGGGCGAGCTCGACGCCGACGTGCGTGTAGCAGTCGCCGGCCCAGGCGGCGCCGAGGGCGAGCAGGCCCCCGCAGGTGCGCTCGTTGACGAAGGCGCCCGGGACCATGGTGACCGGGTCGCGCACGTTGGCGACGCGCAGCGCCTTGACGCCGAGCTCGTCGCAGCGCGCCTTGAAGGCGGCGTTGCCGACCCGCGGCCCGCCGAAGGAGAAGACGGTGACGGGGACGCGGCGCCCGGACGCGGCGCGGTTGAGGCCGCGCTCCGCTAGGTCGTAGCCGAGCAGCGTCGCGAGGGCGGCGCCCATGCTGTGGCCGGCCAGGCTGATGCTCACTCCCGTGCCCGGCTGGTCCTTGGAGAAGGCGGTGACGAGGCGGGACACCTCGCGGAGGAGCTGGTCCCGGCAGCTCCCCACCATGCTCTTGCCGGCGGAGGTGTAGAGGTTGAGGAAGCCCGACTCGACCTTGACGTCGGGGCGGGCGTCGCGGGCGTCGAGGCGCGCCGGCTTGAGGGAGCTCATCAGGTTGGCCGTCCACTCCGCCTTCGTCACCGTGCCGCGGAACGCGACCAGCACGTCGCGCCGGCCGAGCCGCCGGGTCATCTCGTCGGTGGAGACGGCTACGTACCCGACCCAGCTGGAGGTACGGCCGCTGGTGGTGGCCACGTCCGGCGTCGCGTAGATGTACCGGGTCACCTCGTACCCTCGCCCGGCGGCTCCGGCGCCGTCGAGCACGGTCTCCTTGCCGTGCTTGCAGCACATGTGCCGCGCCGACGACGGGTCCATGTCCAGCGCGTCGTAGCAGGCTTCCACCAGCTTCCCGTACCGCGCCAACTCGTCGCGCACCACCGGGTGCAGCGGCTGCAGCAGGCCGTCCCAGTCGTCCGACCCCTGCACCTGCCTCCACTTGTTGGCCACCGCACCCGTCCTCGCCGTTTTCTTGGCGCTCGGCCTCGCGGCGGCGCCGGTCGACGACAGTGTCGGGCCCACCGCGTTACATGGGGCGGCAGCCGCGAAGCGCGCGCGGCTCGGTGGGGGACGCCCGCCGCCGTTGGTGGCCGGCTGCATGGTGCATCGCGGTTGGAACGTGGCGGTGCAAGCCATTTGTTCTTGCAAAGATTGGTACTAGTACGTAGTGGACTCGGTCGGTGATAGATCGCTTGCTCGAACTACGCGTGTATATGTAGCCGTTTGGAATCGAGCACGGTGTCTCCATCACCTTTTCATGCAGCTAGCGAGTCTCCTTCCGCCTCCAGCCGAATCGACACCGGTAGATGACGAGAGGGAGCAAAAGCTCTTGCGCAGCCTTCAGAAAAAACGGATGACCACGTCGACGTGAACTAAGTTACATTAATCGCGTATAAAGCTTCGACAAGAACACCTGCTTTTGGTTTCAATCGCTTCGCGTCTTCGACGTACTTGGTCGCGGAGCTCCCGAGAGCGATGCTGCCATCTGGAGCCGCCGCGGTGAACCACGCACTTGAGCCGCCATCTTTTCTGTTGGTTGCTGTTTCCAGGCCACCAATTTGCATGTTCGTTCAAGAGTGAAAACGAAAACTAGCCAACAGGCCTGCCTGAGACGGTCGAATAGACTCAAAACTTGAAAGTTGTTAGTTACTACTACCTCGTTTCTCGTTTCAGAGAAGGAAAGTTGAATTTTTTTTTCTTTTGCGAATGAGGAAAGTTGAAAGTTGATTTTCGTCTTTCACATAACCAAGCAGACCCATTAGCGGACATATTTAAAACACATTCCTTTCTTGTAATTTTTTTCAAAAGTTTATCCTTTGAGTTTTCGCTCTCTTTGCTATTCATGGCAAACCCTATTGGTGTTCTACTGGAGTAGTTTTTTTGACTGTTTTGACAGTTTATAGGTTTCGGTATTCACTATTGGTGTTCTGCTGGAGATGCTCTAACCATGGCAAACCCGAGAAGGTTTGGCTTCAGCAGCCAGCATACTCCGAGTTCTCTCCAAGACTCCAGCATTTCACTGGCTACAAAAGAAGCAGGTGGTCAGGTCGATGCAAGTTGCAACATCATATGTATAGCTTGTGCATATCCACGGAATTAGGCAAAAGTTTTCTTTTCTTGACAATCTGCTCCAGTAGGGTTGACTACCTTTTTCAGTACTAAATACACATGCACCCGCAAAAAAAAAAAAAACACATGCAAATGTCGTGCAAGCTCCACGACACAGAGAAGAAGGTGCCTGCTACTTTGTTTGGGTTCGTGTTGACCAATAACTTAGACGCTGAGAAATAGATGTACTCCATTCTTGGTTATTCACGGCCTCGTAGTATCAGCGTCTTCATTCGAACCATTTAGCTAATTTTTAGGTTACCTCGAATTAATTGTTGGTCGTCCATTTTAGATGATGGATGATTTTTTATCTCTTAAGAGGGTTTTTCTTGATAATAAAAAGATTTGTTTCAAAGTTGTTAGGATTTTACATGCGTGACACCCCACGTTCGTGCCCGGCTCCATGTGTGTGTGTGTGGGAAGTGTGTGTGTGTTTTGTTCCTCACAAGACCGGCTGCTGTGACGTGGCCCGCGCCGGCGGCGCCGAGTAGGAGTCGAGGTTGACCCAGAGCAGCGAGAGCACGGAGACGAAGAGCACCGACCAGAGCACGGCAAGGGTGGGGGCCCTCTCCCGCCGCGACAGGAGTCCCCTGAGGAACCCCTGCAGGTGCGCCACCACCCACCCGGCGAGCGCCAGCTTCGCGACGACCGGGCCCCACGACTGGTACCCGTGGTCCACCCCGTACGACAGCGCCACCACCGCGCCGGCGAGGTTGCCCAGCACCAGGCTTGCCGGCGGGATCAGCAGGTTCGACCACCGCACGGACCTCCGCGCGTCCGAGGACGACGAATCGTCGCTGTCGTCCTCCGAGGACGAACTGACGACCATTGCTGCGGCGTCCGTGGCGAAACCGACGTCGATGCCGGCGCACGCACGGAGGACGCCCTGGAACACGGCGGCGAGGCACGCCGACGTGCCGGCGACGACCCAGAGCTTCTGGTCCCGCCACCACGCGTGCAGCGGCACGCGGCTCCACCGCAGCTCCAGCGCCACGGAAGCGATCGCCGAGGACAGGAGCAGGATGAGCAGGACCTCCTCGTGGTAGCTCAGGGTGTCAGGGAACGAGAAGATGGACTTGCCGGTGAGGAGGCAGACCGCCGGGAGCGCGCAGTAGACGGTGAGCGGGAGCGACGTCACGGGGTAGGCGACGCAGCTCACGTAGCCCAGCCGCTGCAGGAGCGGCAGGCGGCCGGCTTCGGCCCAGACGGGGCAGTGCCGGCTCAGCAGGATGCCCATGGCCGCCACGGCTCGCCGCGACGCCGCGGCGAGCTCCTCCGAGGGGCTTGAACGCGCGAAGCTCCGGAAAGCCGCCCGCACCGGCGCGCAGTACGCCGACGCCCACCCGCGCGCGTGCATCTTGAACCCCGTGGCCACGGCGCCCTCGCCGCCGCCGGGCACGTATATCCAGCCAAACTCTTTGCCCCATCTAGTCTGCTCCTCGTACGCGCTGCTGACGACGTGGATGGCCTCCCTGAGGAGAGAATCCGCTGGAATGGCAGTGAGCTCCGAACCGCCACCGCGCCCTTGCCTCGCCAATGCCAAGGCGATGAACGCCGGCGACTGGCCAAAGTGCCGCTCCAGCGCGGCGCGGTAGGAGCGCAGCCTCCGCCTTCTTCCTGCAATGCCAGCCTCTACAAGTCACAACCAAACCGATCCAAGGTCCAAGAACAATCAAGAAATGAAAACTTCCTCCAACGTGCCTGCTTCCGTCTCCTTGTCCGAGTCCTCTGAATTCAGCAAGGGGACGGCGGACACGGTCCTCCACGGCGCGCGTTCCTTCACTTTCCTGAAACACCATCGGCTCCAATGGCCCGGCGTCTCGTCCTCATCGTCTTCAGCAAACGCGGGATCGAAGCCGTACAGCGCCTTCCGGTTGAAGCAGCAGCCGGAGCCGACGTACACCGGGCCCTGGATGCCGTCCAAGCACTTCATGTCGACCTGAAGCAGAGCATCGCAAGATCGCTCGTCAGTCGAATTCAGAGCAGCTGAATTATGGTGCATTGCAAGACAGTGAACTTTGATATCTTACGTCGAAAAAGACAGAGCCCTGGCTCATGCTCCGGTCGTCTCCCTCGCCGTTCACGCCGATCCGCAATGGGAACTGGACGAAGCAGGTCCTGTTCCCGGCCACAGGGTCCATGAGGAAGCACATCGCCTCCCGCAGCGCGCTGCTGTTGGTGACGCAGTGGTCGTAGTTCAGGTTGAGCACGTACGCGCCGTTCGTCAGCAGAGCAGACACCCGGAGCTGGCCAACGAAAACAAACACAAAAAGACCAATTCAACTCAGGAGCAGATTACAGACTAACGACCCGGTATCTCTGTTCCCTCCCGAATGGATATTTCTTGGCACAATCATGCATGGATACGAACCAGCGCGTTCAATGCACCGGCTTTCTCATGATGCCTGAAGCCTGGCCGCTTCTCCCGGGACACGTAGAACAGCCGGGGCAGCTCCTTCCCGTCAGCGTCCTGATCGCCGGGATGCCCCAGAAGAATCTGAAGATCATGATCAACTTGATTAGAGTTCTAAAGCAAAGATTTTTCTTGAAGAGACATCAGCAAATCGATGTTAGCTTGCTTAATTGGCCTACTCTGTATTTTCCCACTTTTATTGGAAGAGATAAATCAATTTTGCTCTCAACCCTTAGATTGGAGTCGTACTACTCTACTCCTTCCGTCCCTAAATATAGGGGTCTTTTTAGCATTCAAACATAGAAATAGTGTGAGACTAAAAATACCATGATACTCTTCGTTTTTATCTCACCCCATTCCTCATTGTTCTATTCTCAAAACATCATACATTTTGAAAAAAAAATTCAAACATCTAGAACGCCCTTATATAAAAGGATGGAGAAAGTACCATTAGCAATGGTATTTTTGTTTTTATTTATGCTACTGTATACTCAGAGAAAAACTTGCACATTTGGTAGTCAAACACAAATGAAAAGCTTAACATTATCAGAATGTTATTAATATTTTTTATACGATACAGAAAATAACAAATATAAAATTAGATGGGGCATATGCCCCTATGAGACCTATACACATAAGGTAATAAAATCAATAAATAAACATAATCCTACAATGTCGATATTGTTTTTCATATTTTGTGCCAACTAAAGTCAGAGTTCATCTTTTGCTAGTTCAAAGTATAGTTCGGTTTGTATTGTTGAGCTAATAAAATAACCTGACATAATGGTTTTTAGACAAAAGAAAAAAAATATTGTAAATTATTGCTCAAAGGTTTGCGCTATTTGTGTGCTACACTAGACAACTCTTATTTAGTTGTAATTCTTTATACAATAAAAAATAACAAATATAAAAATTTGACGGCGACATATGTCCCTAGGAGACCTACACACGTCAGGTATAGGACAATTTATATTGATGTATAAACAATTGATTTTGCAGTGGTGAATGGAATAAACCCTATATCAAATTGCTACATTCCCGTGCTTTATCGTGTAATATATGCAACAATAATCTCTATCTCTACAACTAATGAATCCCTTGCGTGTCGCACGCCCCCAGCTTATTCCGCTCCCGAGCGACTAATTCGGCTCCGGATCGACTAATTCGGCTCCCGAGCGACTAAGCCGGATCCCGAGCGATTCAAAAGCCGCACCTGCGATCACCCGCACCCTGCGATAAAGAAGGCCGCAATACAAAATTCTGCACCCCTGCGATCCACCGGCGCACGCCTGCGATGCGGCGCACTGCCCAAAGACTTGCCCCCACCACGCCGCCAACCCCCCGTTATCCCCTCCCCCGTCTCCCCTATTCTGCGCACCTCGCCCAACTCCGCAGCGCCTCCGCTCATCTTCAGACGCCACCGCGACTCTCAAAGCGCCGCCACATACAAGATCGTCGTGGTGGGCAAGAACGCCGCCGGAAGCAAGATCGCCAGCGCTGCGGTTCCTCGCCACCATGCCAATCGAGGAAGGCTGCCCCCCTGCGACATCACAAACAACGCCTCCATCTCGTCGCCGAGGAACCACGCCACACGCAGCCAATTTGCAGGTGCTGATTCGACCTCGCGCTTTGTTGTTGTTAATTATGCATAATTAGCAGTTGTTATCACTAATGTTAGTGGTTAATCAGGGCTGTTAGCATTTGAGTACTAGCATTATCTCCTCGGTTAGCACGTAGAAGGAGGTGATCATGCACGAGCAATGATGAACCCTGCAACCCATTTCATGTATGCGCTCACAAGCCGGAACCCTAGATGAAGAAAACCCCCAAAATTCAACGAACAAACCCCCTAAATCGTTGCGGGACTTACATGTCTGAGATCAGAGGGGAGGGGCCATCACGCCGTCGCCGTGGCAGTGGCCGTAGCTTCTAGATCTTGAACCGCATCACCTCGTCTCTCCCGAATCCGAGGCAAATCTTCACCAGCCGCTGGTTGCTGACGGCATAAGCACGGATCTGCCGCGTCCGTCGCCAACCGTGGCGCCTCCAATCGGACCACATCGACGGTGACGCGCGCGTGTATCGAACCCCGCATGCGCTCGCCGGCGATGAGATCCGCCGCAGCAGCACGACGCGGTGGTCGCCTCCTCCCGCCGCAGCAGCACCCGATATCCTACGCCTCGCTGCCGGGCCGCCGTCGCCGCGTTCACGGCCGGAAAATACGGAAGGCACTGGACGGTTAGGTTTAGGGTTTTGGCAGTTTCGGTTTTTACACGATTCCGGACGAACCGCAGCCGTAGATCTCACACCGACAGCGAAGATCGCATGTGAATCAGGCCGGGCCGAAAAAAATGAATGACGGCCCAGGCACATTGTTTTGGGCTAGAGGTGTGCGGGCAGGCCGATATCGGCCCATTCTGAACGGTTTGTTTATACATGTTTCAGCCCGTTTCGCATGCATACCAGGTTATATATTTCTCTTTTCTTTCTCCTCAAAAAAAAATATATTTCTCTTTTCTTTTTGACAGGGCCTTCAGTTATGTTGGTAAGGATATATGTGCGAACAAAGGATGAAGGGAGAGAAATTGTTATGCTAGCTTATCAATTAAACTGAATCTATACAATCTCTTGCAGACACTCTGTTGCAAAAGTCTCTTGCAACTTCTATGTAATACCGATATTTTTGAGCTCAAATGAATGTTTAATGCAATCGGAGATCTGTAATAGATACATGTTTCATGCAATCGGAGAACTGCTTCATTTGTGGCTTTAGTGAAGTATATCTATGAGTTGACATGAATTATGACGGCCTTTGTTTTGGTACATGATAAATAGTTTCACCTCTTATGACATAGTTTCGTAAAAAAAATGGACTGAACATCTAATTGCATGGGATCTATACTAATGCACAAAAAATGTCGCCAAAGGAATATAGTTCGTTTTTTATCTGGCGCCGTGGAAAAATTATAGCCACGCAACTTGCTTTGATTATGTCATACATATGCATTGTTGCTTTGATTAAGCCATGGTGTGCCCTGAAATCTATGTCATACATATGAGTATTGTACTTCATGACTCGGTTATTGATTCAATTCCTCGTTACGTCATACATATGCATTGTTGCTTTGCGAAATTTTTGGCATCCGTGGCAACGCACGGGCACTCACCTGGTAACAAGCAAATTGTGCGTTTTATCTCTCCGGCCCAAAAATCTATGACGCACCTTCGTGTTTGCTGCTCTGGCATGTTTATTCCACACCATGCATAACTTCAGTCTCACACTCATCGTCACAAACTGACTGGTAGTTTAGTTATTTTTTCTAATTATATGGCTTCATTTGGGTATTGCCGGGAGTAAGGCTAGGAATGATGACTACATTTATCTCCAGTTCCTTTTGATCAATGCGTTTTGGTGATGAAGTGCTTTTTCGCAGTGGGTGTAAGATAAAATGAAATGCATTTGCCCAAAAGTGCTAAGGTTTTTACAGCTTGTCTCACGGATGATATAAGGCAGTGTTTTGACCTGTATCATGGCAGGATGGTCTCTTGTGTTGTTCCCCGGCCACGGCGTGCCGTCCGACATGACCCACCCGTCCTCCGGCACCTTCCGCGCCTTCGCGGTGAGATAGTTTATCCTCACCTTGAACTCCTCGTACTCTCTCTACAATCACAACAAAAAACGAGCCCATTGGAGCATCTACACTCGACGATCTCATCAGTTTTTCTGCATATTGCTAGCTAGTGATCACCTTCATGGCGCGGCGTTCCTTGACGAACGACGGCGCGGCCCGGTCCCGGAGGTAGTCCACGCCGCGCGCGAAGTAGAGCTCGGGGGCCCTCGGCTCCACGCCGTGCCGCCGGCAGAACGGCACCCACCGCCGCGCGAACCGGGCGGCCTCGAACAGGGCGTCGAACACCAGCATGTCTGCGCCGTCGTCGGAGACGTAGCAGGCGAGCCTACCCGCGGGGTAGTCCGCGGCCAGCACCGACAGCACCGTGTTCGCCGTTGCCAGGGGCGGCTCCCTGCCCGCGTCCGCCGCGGTCACGAGGACGTCAACGCCGGCCAGCTGCTTGCCGTCGCCGTCCTGCCTCGACCCGAGCCGATCGAGGTGCGTGACGCGGTTGGTCGGGGAGAGCTTGGTGAGCTGCGCGACCAGCCACGCGAGGGCGAGCCAGAGCTCGCAGAAGACGGCTGTCAGCCATAGCCACGGCGAGTCGAGCACCGGCTCGACGACGCGGTACCGGAAGAAGGCGGCGAGGAGGGCGGCGCGGAGCACGACGGCAACACGGTACAGGTTGAGCTCGTGCGGCGGTACGGGCACTTTGCTGCTGAGACGCTCAAGGGGGCCGTTGCCATTGCCATCACCGTCGCCGCTGCGAATTCTGTCATGGACAAATGTTCAAAGTCTGTTAACAACTTCGCTAGAGTAATCAAGACCTGGTAATTCAGCAACAAGAAGGTTCCTTTACTTTTGCATTTGTGGAAGAACAGAAATGGTGTAAATTGGTACAACATAAATATATTGAATTCGTTTCAACATAAAGATATTGAATTCGTTTCAGAAGTGCAGGAGCAAGAAAATCTCAGTTGCCACCTTTCTGAAGATGCAGGCCCTGGTTCCGGGGAGTTTGCAGGCGCAGGCACAATCTCTGGGCTCCCTTCGTACATCATGTTCATAACAGGTGAACAATTCAGTTGTATCTCTCAATCAGTAATCCAGCCGAGATACAAGAAACCATCATTTATGCGATGCCAAAGTGGCAAAGGATGAGGAGACCAACACAAACTATCACGATCCCCAAACAGTTTCTCAGGCAGGCATTGATCCCATCGTCTTCATTGGCTCAAATCCAGTTCTAAATAATTCCATCCTCCACGTATTTTGCCGCAACTGACAACACTCCGTACCCTCAACGATGTTTGCGAGGCAGTTTTTGTCTCGGCTAAGGCAACGACAGGGAAGATAAATTACGTTTCGTGTACTATATAGCTGGCAGAGCATAACCGTGTGAAGAACGGACAGGGGAATGAACGGGTATTTGCAGAGGAATCAAGGTGTTGCAGCATCTATTCCCCCATCTGCAAAAACCTGGTCAATGATGATGCCACAAGAATTAACGAGATTGTGACACCTTCTAGTAGCGGGCCCAATAACCACAAGCCTCTGCTTTTGACATTTCAAGTTCGACGGCATATAGGAGTATAAGTTTACAGAGTAAACTGAAGACAAGCATACGCATGCAGTACAGTTGACGGTCCTATCTCTATGGACTATTCATATCTAACAAACATAAGAAATCAACAATTAAGCGAGCAGGCGAGGAGCAGCCGCCCTTTAATTCCAGAGGTCAATTCAGACATCTCTCTATTTGCTGTCTCCGCCGGCGCTGCTACCACTTGGCCCTCTTCTGTTCACTGTGGTATTCTTCAGTACCTGCAGACAGGAAATAAAATAAGATAAATAAACGATCAAGCTCGGCATATTCTATTGAACTACAAGACCAACTGCCGCCATTTGCATCTTCCTAAGACAGCTTCAGATTCTTTACTCCTAGCAAATAAATAAATAATAATGCACAGCTTCCTTTTTAATCATGGACAGCCTGAAAGGCTGAAAAACAAAACTTTTAGGCCTGATTTGCCTGGGCCCTGGCATATCTACATGTTTGGGCCGGGGTTGTGTCGTCTCCATATACCTAGCATTTGCATGCCTTTCTGTACGTGAGAGACATTGTCCATTCCAGGGAGAGAGACTGCCCCTCAAAAAAAAAAATCCACAGAGAGGGAGAGAAGAGATGTCCATATCCAGTGTTTGTACCTGTCTAAGCATTTGGTTCTCGTTCTGCAGTGTGGAGAGCCTCTCCTCCAGCTCGGAGTTCCTCTTCTCTAGGTCCTTCACCCTCACCTCCAGCTCACTCAGATACGCCTTCTTCCTCTCCCGCGCCTGCTGGGCGGACACTCGGTTCCTCAGCAACCTAAGTAGAATCAATGAAAGTCAGCATATAGCCCTGCGCCCTGCCAGCAAGAGCAGGCGGACAGCCGTTGCTGAATTTCGACCACATTGAGAGAATGAGAGTGATCAACCTTATATGTACTCCAAAATGGTACAACCTATGACCTCAAATAACACTATTTCGCTTAAAGGTAAACTCAGTTGCTCGGTTAAATATGCCTTATATGTACAACTGGAAGCCAGGCAGACACAAAAGTTCCTTCAAAAAGTACTTTGGTCATTTGATGAAATTTGTGAATGGCCATGAGCTTTTGTACTTCTACATTCTATTTTCCATAACTTGGAGCTGCGCATGATCTGTTTCCGCATTATTAATTTTCTAACATGCACATATCAACTTTTCCGATCCATTGTGATCCATATGCAAGTGGTAAAAGGTTTCACCTACTTTTTTGACAACAAAGAGAAACAAAAAACAACGTGCACTTCAAAGCATAAAGGCAGCGTCCTATACAGTCGTGCACTGCACATATACACACGTAGAACGGTAGAAGCAGCAGCAGGAGACGGAACGGAAGTGATCACGAGTTCACAAGGCCACACACACCTTTTGAGGCGCCGGTGCTCCTTGTCCGCCGGGCTACGCCCGCTGCGGCGCGCGGTGGCCGTCGCCTGGGCCGCGGAAGACGACGTCCCAGCTGTCGCGGTGCCCGCCGCGGTCTCCCTTCCTGACGTCGACGGGCCGGCCTGCTGCTCCACCCCGAACTCCGGCACCCTCCTGATCTCCTCGTCGCTCTCCATCCCTGCTAGCTCCACGCATGAGTTCCGGTCGAAATCAATCAGCTAGCTGTTCTGATCAACAGTGTACTGATCGACGTACAAGGAACATATATACTTGACTCACGAATTTACTAGACATAACAAGCTTCCTTCGCAAAAGGAGGATACACTGTACTACTTGAAGAAGAGATGAAAACGCACTTTTCCAGGAGCAAGTAGAAGATCAAGAAAAAACAAACAAACGTGGCATGCTCGACGACCGAAGAACAGAATGGATCAAAGAGAACAGAACAGAAGCAAATGAACCGAGAAGATTCAGTACGCGTGCCTTCCCTGGCCTCCGTCTGCGCCGCCGAGCTCGACGACCTCTCGCTGCTGGACGGCAGCGAGCTCGTCGTCGTCTGATCCTGCATATTCTTGTGCCACCTAGCTCACTTCTAGTCAATCCGTCGAGACGGATTTGAGATATCTTATTATTGATTGTGTGCACGTTTCTCTGTCTCCTGATCCCTTGTTGTTTGCTTGCCTCGCTTGGACTCGGAAAGGGGACGATCATTCGATCCTTCTGAACATGGGCAACCTCTTTTTTGTGTAAACGTCGATGGAACTTTCGCATCCAGACCCTACCATGTTCTCATATTTGGACATGGCCACATCGCAGGTGTTGGTGGCCACATCGCAGGTGTCTGTGTCGAACAAGAACGGAAAAGAGTGGAGGAGGCTTACACAATTCGGCAAGAACGGGCACGGCGATATGCAAAAAAGCAATGCGTTTTTCGCTTCCGGAGATCCAGCTCCGCCGAATCGACACTGACAGGGCGCCCAGTACAGCCGTGGGGTCCGGAGGCCCAACCCCAGCCATCCGTCCTCGTCAGATCAAACGGCCCGTAACCCGCCCACGTCTCGACGCACGGGGCCACGAGCTGGCCGCGGCCATCGGAAGGCGGCGAGGCGCGCCGCGTGGACGCGCTTCCAGCCCCCCACCTCGCATCACTATCCCTGACACGCGGGCCGCAGAAAACCTGGGCCCCGCACGCCAGCCGGGTGGGTCGAACGATGTCTGCGAGGAACGAGCACGAGGCGCGGTCGCATGGAAGGGCCGTGCGTCCCTGTGCTTTTTTAATGCGTGCTTCTTCGGCGAGCAGCGGTGGCTCGTCGTCGGCCACAACGCGCGCGCGCGGCGAGGGCAGGGTGAATTGTGCGCTAACTGTGGAATTGTTCGCTTTGTCTGCTGCATCTCCCGTACTGTCGGCGTCAGATTACCAAGAATTAGGGTTACCTGCCACACGGTCACGGTCAACAACGATAAAGAAAAACGACAATGATATACGCACGACTTAAACTTACACGTATACTCAAACCTACAACTGCCGTATAGTATCGGGATTGCACATTTGCACCTACGATTGCTGCTGTTTTGCTGAAAAACTTGATCTATCGTCAAATACATTTCAGACCATAGAACCCACCAAACAATGTCGTGGTGCAGAGGAAAAAGCGGCCAGCTCGCTACGTTGAATTCCCTCCTCCGCAGGACATTCACGTTCGCGCTTTCTTCCATATGCTTTCCTGCGTGCGCGTGTACCTGTTTGTCTCACTCTCACTGTCTGTGTGCTACAATGTTTTTTTTTTTTGGACAAACTGTGTGCTACAGCCGGCCGCGCGTGTGGTGCGAGACCGGCCGTTCTCCGATGACGCTGGGCCCTCCCGTAGAAGGCCGTAACGGCAACGCGCGGTAAGGCCTCAGGCCGAGGCCCGTGGACGCGTCGAGGCCCATTACCATTGACGAAGGTTGAACGACGACGCGCCACCTCAGCGGGTCAGCGACTTGCACCCGCCACCGTACTTCCCGTTTCCTCTTCCCTTGATCAGTGACATCAGTCCTCCCACTAGTAGCGCAATGTTTTCGAGACAGCTCAAAAAGCACGTACGCCATAAACGCAGGAACGGGGTCAGGTTGGTAGGTTTGGTGGCGACCATTAGGTGAACGGTCCAGATCAATAAACCTGTATGTCGTGCATTCATGCGTTAAAGAGAGGCTCGGAATGACAATGCTGGTCAATGTGAACAAATCTTACGGAAGATGGTTAGATACTTCCTGTTCGGCTTTATCCTGGGAACATGGAGCCACGGTTTTGGACCGGCGACTAACAAGCTATATATCCGCGCGGCGCGTGGCAATTCTCACCAACCAAACAAGCCTTAGCTTGACTGATGATCCCCAAGACTTAGGTTAACCCCCAAAAAAACAACAACAAGACTTAGCTTATCTCGAAATAATCGGCTGAAACTATATGTTGTGCAAAGTAACATTTTACCCATTCGCAAAAAAAAAAAAAGTAACATTTTACCCGAAACATCACGGAACGATTAGATTGTACGTGATCAACCTCGATGTTACCAATTCATCAAGCAATCGTCCAGCTCCAACTGAAACATCGGTAAGGCCAACGCAAGAACGTGCTAGAGAAAGAGACGGCACCAAGACAGAGGAGAGGATCCATATACAAAGACGTGACAATCGTCAAAATATCACTGACAGCAGGGGGTTGGGTGGGCCGTGTGAATTCAGGACTACTTGAGATGATATACATTCACGTCGACATCGACATGGACGGCACGGACGGACGGATGACGGTCCCTCTCTAACACTGGCACAATCATTTCGTGCACCGACTTTTCACACCGATCGAATAATCATCGTCTGTCGCACCAAACCGCCGTGCCTGTGCCTGCATCGTCTCTGTCATGGCCTAATTGAGATGCGTTGCATCGATCCCTTAGCTTCTCGTGAAAAAGGACATATCAGCTTTCGGTTTTCCATGCTTCTTCGCTGCAATGCTGTAACAAGAGCTTGCGTGTTACAGTATCACACAACACAACTAGTAGTAGGTTGGAATGAAAGAGCTCTGTCACATAATAGGGGGTCTAAAATTAACTGCGAGGATCCCATGAAACTCTTGGGCTAAATTCCCTTGTTCTAGAGAGGACCACGGTCAGAACCAGCCGGTTCAATTACAGATCGAGAAAGAAGCTCAGCCGCCCAGGCAGGGAGACCACGGCATCTGCGGCCATCATGTGCACACCCCAACCAACGGACCAGTTCATGCGGCCGTCCTCCCCAGTTCCCAACAAAACCGCCTCACAAACCACAGAGCCAACTCAAGCTCCACATGGGCACGCGCCATGCCCATATGCCACCGGAATCGCGCCAATTCTTTATGGACACCGCTCGGCTCGGCACCGGCGACAGCAACACCGCACCTCACGCCCCCCACATGCCAGCGGAAAGATGTTGTTTCAAGGCACCAAACGAAAGAACAATTCCAGATCTCAAAAGCTGCACACCAGAGACCAGCTACAGCTAGTACAAGCTCTACCTGTGATTTGAAGCATGGATCTGATTCTGAACCAAGAAACAAAAACGGAACTAACCTGACTGACATAAGTATATCGAGTATAACATCTCTCCACTAGTATAAACATGCTCACATCCATGGCTCAAACTTTTTACAGTGATGGAAACGGGTGCAGCAGCGCAACACGTACGTAGGCATACATATCGGTGTCACTTCTTCCTGGGCTTGTTGGACCGGCGGCGCGCCGAGCCGGAGCCGGAGCTCCCGAAGATGGAGCAGAGGATGCATCCCGACACCCTCGGCGACGGCGGGTCGACATCCGGGGCCACGTCCTTGGTCCGGAACACCTGCTGATGGTTGCCGCGCGCCTCCTCCTTCTGAGCCTGCTTCTGCTTCTTGTGCTTGGCTTTCTTGTCGTCGCCGCCTCCGCCGCCGCGGCGCAACATGCCGATGCTCCCGACGCTCCGGGAGTGCCGCAGCTCCGGCTGGGGCTCCTCGGCGGCGCCATCGCCGCCGGTCTTCGCCTCGGCTTCGGCCTCGGTCAGGAAGCGCTCGTCCCAGACGAGCCCTGACGAGCCGGATCTTCTGAAAGTCGTCGCCGATCTTTGCAGCCCAGCCATGAACACCTATCCACCTCTGCTTCCCTCACGAAGGACCAGCTTATCTGAAGGTGTGGAGAACTTGGGTCAGGATGAACGGAATTATGGTGTGTTTCTGGTCTGCCCGCCTCCGCAGGCCCCCGGTGTGTGTATATATGTAAACGGACAGAGACAGCCATTAATGTACAGACAGAAGAGCAGTCAACAGCCGGTGCCATAGAGAGCTGACAGAGGCTGTTTTCCAATAACTAACTGAGGGTTCATCAGAGATTTGTTTACGTATGTGTTGAACAGTACAGGAGCTTCAGATTAGATTAGTCCATGCTACTGCCCATTCTATCTTGCACCACATGGCGGAGGTTTTACTTTTCCACTGTAAGCATGTGGACCAAAGAAAAGACAAGTAGTGCATCATAGAAGCAGCTAGACATCACCAAACCCACTTACCCACTACAGGAAGAAGACGATTTCCCGAGTGCAACGAGGAAAAGTTTGTCAATGACACGACTATAGACCATGATTCACACAGAGATGCTGTATTAACATGCGTCGGCTTAAAAACGTTAACATATCTGACAGACTGCTAACATATCTTCGATATCGACAGTCCCCACCAGAAACTGGTTAATGATGCAACGGTACATGTGAAGAAAAAGCCTTGTGAAGAAAAAGTCTAGAGGGCATATGCAAATGGCCGTTCTGCATTTGTACTCGGCTCTAGTTAGTAACCTGTTCACAGCCAACATCACTACAAGTCATAGAAAAAACGAACGACTGTACATAACGATGTGTCATTACCGTCACCAACAAGTACGATATTATACATCTAAAACCATAAACGGAAAACGATTCTGCATAGCACAGTACACAAAATAAAAAAGTGCATTGTAGACAAAGACAACATTAATGTACTTGTGATTATTTTCCTATATGTATATGGAAATTATTGAACTTCGGTTGCATCATAAGAACACAAATTATCAAATATAGCTCTCTGTCTATTCTTGCATCTCCACTCTCATTCCTTTCCCAGTCCCCTTCCTGGTATAACCTAATCACAAGAGTCCCACAAGCATTTCTCCTGCTTCCCAACCTCACTACACTGTTGTACAGGCCCATACGAGACATGCAACCTCCCCCTTTCGGTCTTTCCTGTCTCTCCAACTTAATCTCTACATCTGCCGCAACCTACCCCCCTTCCCTGTCTGTGGTGCTTGACAGCTTGTTGATGAGGCACAGCTGCTCTTAACGTTAAAACTCCACAACGATACTAAAACTCAACATAGAGGTCTACTCCCTCCGTCCCTTTATGTAAGGGATCGGAGCGATTTCAACTCGTACCAAAATATTAGGGATCGAGGGAGTGGGGCCCACTTGTTTCTCGCCCACCGCAGACCGCACGACAGCGTCTCCCTCTCGACTCGCACGACGCCTTATCCTCTCGCTCGCGACCGCATGCCCGCCTCTGCGCCGCCGCTACCTCACCCGGCCCGGCCGCCGCCGCTACTGCCGACGACGCGACCTCGTTCCCCGGCCCAGCTGCTCGCCCGCCCCTGCCGACGACACAAGCTCGCCCGCCCCTCCTCCTCATCCACACAAGCTCGTCCATGGAGAAGGACGGCGGCGCCGCATCTGGATCTCGTCCGGAGACGGAGCTCGTCGCTTGCTGCGGCCTCCCGGAGGCACCGGTGTACCGCGATTCGGCGTTGGAGGAGGGCGGGGGCATGGAGGAGGGCGGCGCGCGTGCATCCCCTGCGTCGGAGACGAAGGTCAGCGCCCGTGATTTGGGCCCGTCGCCGCCGCCTGCAGCTCGTGCGAGCAGCTCGCATCCCATCACGGCGGGGGCGAGCTCGTGCAGGCTGCAGTGGGGCGAGAGGGAGGAGGCCGTGGCGGCAGGCGCGGGCTGACAAGTCGACACCGACCACGTTCCAGAGGAGGCGGGCTGTGCCGCTGGTTGCCGAGACGACACCGAGCTGGCGATGGCTAGGCAGCGACGGTGAGTCGAGGGACGAGACGGCGGCGGCGAGATCTACGCCACCCTTAAGCTCGCCGTGTACCACGAGAGAAGGTCGTGGCGGTGGCGGAAGAAGAGCGGCCGCTTCTCGTCACGGGAGGAGGTCGCGGCGGTGGCGTGGGAGGAGGCGCGGGGGCAAGCTCGAGCGGGCCGGCGTCCAGGAGGTCGTGGCGGGGGAAATTTCGTGGCGCACCTCGCCGCCACCTCTCGCCCGCAGGCGCGCCCCTCTCCATCGCCTCCCCTCTGCCTCCCCCCCGCCTCCCCCATCTTCCAATCCCCAGCTGCATCGAGGCCATCGCAGCCTGCAGCTCGCTGCCCGTTGCTGCTTTTCCGCGGAGGCGCGCGCAGCGACTGTGCGGCGAGGCTTGGGCCGTCGACGTCCTCGTCAAGCACGAGCCCTACCGGATCTGGGTCGTGCACCAGCGACGGGAGGGAGAGAGGCGGCCGAGGAGCAGAGCCATGGGGAGGAGAGGGAGAAAGCAGTTATTAGGGGCACTTTCGTCTTTTTGGTTCTCTGTTGTTTTTCTTGAAATCTCCCCCGATCCCTTACATAAAGGGACGGAGGGAGTAGTAAATATGGTCCTAAATAAGTGTCAACAGATCTCCATGGATGCACACCTAACCATCCAAATCATAGAAAACACTTGCCTACCATGTGACCCTGTTGATCCCATGACCAGTCCAGAATCCAGATAGCTGACCCGTCAGTCCAAAACTCGTTTATCTTAAATAGCAAGACATTTCAATTATAGTAAGGTGCAGTGAGGTATGAATTTGAGCTATCCGAGGCAGAAGTACAATTTATAACTCACCTACCCAAACTTCAAAGAATCAAGCAATGGTATGAACATCAAATCACCAATTTGAATGCATGTCTAGAGAATATATATATACAAAGAAAGGATGTCCATCCCAGGTACTGTATAAATAGCTAGTGAGACCACAGAATTGGATGGTTAGGCCAACACTACTCATTTTTTGGACGGCGTCAGTATTCCAAACATCTGATAGTGATTGTCATACAGCTTTGTGTTAGGCACTACTCAAAATCATAATAAACTTATAATGTTGGAAACCTGGCATCACTTGAATAAAAGGAACCCCCCACCCCCACCCCAAAAAAAATGAAAAGAAACAAAAAATTACTGGGCACATGCCCACAAAACCAGACTGCGACAACGATCATGTGAAATGCCTAGCTCCGTCACCAGAAAATTGATCTAAGCAATACAGTGACAGGATCTATGAACATTTATCAGCAAAACCAAGATCTGGTCAACAGAGCTCAAACTGACCTTTACAGAAGCCAATAATCAAATCGTGGTCCAGAGTGAACCTAATTAAACGGCAAGGTGACAGTTAGGAGTTGTACCTGTCACGCTGGCCGGTCTGATAGTCTTTGATAGTCTTGCTACAATCTAAAAGATACTCCATGTTGGGCTTTCAAAACTTGTTCCCTTTAAAAAGTCAAATTTACATGATTTTAAGCGGTTCCAAGCGAACACGATAACAAAAGTTACTTGAAGAAGTTATGAACTAGCTACGGTTTCTGATAAGGATCTCTTAAATGCAGCGCGGTGGTCAGGGACCCCATCTTGTTCCCTTCTATCCTCAAACCACTTAACGATGGTCTTTCGTGGAAGGTTTGTCACTTGAACTATGCTGCTGATCATTGTGTTCTGCACCAAATGTAAGAATGAAGCGAGTACAGGTTACACAAGATGAATAGACAATAAAGGGAAAAAGAAATATTAATCTGAGAGATAATATTGAGTAGTATGTATAATCTTGATGAAGATGTTACTTACCGTAGGGCGCTTGCTTCGCAAGTAGACTCTTTCTAAAGTCTCCAGTTGCACCTTTTTTAGCCTTTTCCGCGCAGACCATTCTGCACTCCTTACATGGATGGGAAGCTCCATCTCTGGGTTGACTTCAGTATCAAGACTGGCATCAGCCTCATCTACAATGGTGGCAGTGGGACTAGAAAGTTCTACTTCCTTCACTTCAGGTTTTGAAGGGGTTTCATCAGGCAAAGAATCAGACATGAGAAGAAGTTTTGGTGGTGGATTCCGAAGCAGCTCAATGACCAAAGCCCTATCAAGGCCTAGCTCCCCTGCAAGATTCTTTATCTGCAGCAGAAAAGAGTACATGGAAGAGAAAAAGCAAAAAAGTTTAATAACTTCAATTTTGAAGTTTTACCTATTCCTACAAAAGAGTGCTTCATGATATCATAAATCATGCTGATTTCAGCAAGTGGAACTAAGCAAAGTGTCAAATGAGCGTTTAGTTGCTTACACTAGTTCTTCGCCGGCCTATTTTAAGCGCACGAGCCAATCTGCGGAGTTGCCAGCTTTTCAGCTCTGGTTGTTCACTTCCATCCACATTCTCATCATTACCGGATTCATTGAAACCCGAGAACAAGTCTCCAGCTGATGATTCATCACCACCACCAACATCCCCAATAGCCTCAGCCAATTCCTGTTCGAACCTGGCCATATCCTCTTCTGATATTTCGTCGTCGTCATCGTCGACAGATAAATCATCGTTCTGAAGGTCTTCTTCCAGCTGCTTGAAGATTGCTTCCAATGCACCATCTTCATCCTCATCGTCCATGTCCTCTTCTGCAGTCATATCCTCATTCTGTATTTTAGTCTGGAACACGAAAATTTTGTCAAGAAGTCTTCCAGTTAAAGTTCAGGGCTACACATATGGGAACGGGAAAATAAAGAAACCCAAAAGGTCAACACCTCACAGCTGTAAACAGTATGTTGAAGATAAGGTCAGTAATTCGGGGAATACTTCGCTAAATCATCCATGGATAAATGATAAATCGCAACACTTCAGCACATAGCTCTACGCTTCGACATTCGCATATCCTAATCAAGAGTAGAGTCACCACAATCTACACCTCAAGGGCATTTCATGGTTCGTCCAAGCATGAGACATCCACTAATAAGACAGAGCGGAAACGGAACGAAGTAATTAAGCAGCAGCGCGTGCGGTGCGAGGTTCACCTTGTACTTGGTGGGCCTCCGGCGAAGCGCGCAGGCGACGCCCCGCGGCGAGCCTCGGAGGCGCAGACTCAGGTGGGCTCGGGGTACGAGGAAGGCCGCGGGGCTTGGGGCGCCGGAGATGCAAGTCGTCGGCGCGGCCGAGGCGGCGGGCATGGCGAGCGGCAGCACCGTCGCCATTTCTGCGAGCTCTCCGGATATTTCGCAGTCCTCTTCTACCCTCGCGTGGGTTTTACGAGACCCAAATGGGCCGTGCCGCTGCATATAGGCTCGCAGGCCTTGGGCTCTTAGCGTGGAGCGCAACATGGGTTGCCAGTCTATCAACAAGCAAGTCGCATGTCAGAAGCGACGCATCCTCTTCGTCCGTTGCTTCGTTGCCTCTCGCGGTCTCGCCGGCGGGGTGGATGTTTCCAGTGCTGAGGTCTGAGGGCTGTCGCTGGATGCCTTAGCCCGTCGATGGTTTTTCCTAGGAGTACTCTGCTGTTGTCCAAAGAACCTATCAACTGAAGCGTCTGACGATGCACAAGAGCAAGCAAAATCCAAGCAATTTCGGCTGCACCAAACGAGCTAGAATGCCAATTGCGTATGCATTGCCTCTGCTCCAGGGACCGGCGGGGACTGGAGACGCTGAACGTGGGCCGGGTACCACGGCGCGGTGGTCGAGCACAAGGGTGCGGCATCCACGTTGGCGTTCCCTAGTTCACTGGCATGGTTTCCGAATCCACAGAGCGAGGTGTACGACGACAACCTCTAGCTCCGTCGAGCCTCCGCATCGACGCACCCTCCGCCACCGGAGGCGGGGAAAAGGTCGCTGAGCTATGCGGCAGGTCCGCATCCCCCGCGACGGGCGCGATGGCCGGAGGGGAAGGGGATTGAATGGCGGGTGAGGGCTTATTTGAAAAGTGTAAGGGGTTTTCTGCAAAATACTGGATCGCTACTATTAATCGCGATCCAATATGAGGAGTTAAGTATAAAATACCGGATCGCGATCCAATATAGGGTCTGAGCGTAAAATATTGGATCGCGGAGAATAGTAATGTAAAGTTATTAGTTGACTGGTTTCACGCTTACATGGGCCGCTGGATGTGCAGTTTACGGCTCGGATCGGGCAAAGGTCCGCGACATCATCCGCTCTCCTCTCCCCGGCGGGAGCCGCGGAGGCATCCGCCGCCAGTGCTCGCGGCGGCACCCTCGTCCTGTGCTCGCCGAGGTTGCCATCCGCCCCGTCGCTTCTACCATCGAAGACTCAACCAGAACTCCAGAAGCAGCTGGACCTGCCCCCTCACCTTCAATCGGTCGAGGCCGTGGGGCGCCACCGCGTGTTGGTCGCTGACTCCCGCAACGCCGGCGAGGCCTTCGCCCCCTCACGCGCACCTGGCTAGTCAGATGCAATACAACAACTGCATCTCCAGGGCCGTGCCGTAGATAGCCTTGGAAATACAATGATTTTTGAGGTATGGCTAAGCAGGTGTCCCTATGGTTTCCCTCATGAAACTTTCATGATTTGGTTTAAGGTCATACGAATACCTAAATAGTTCAATCTAAATTCCCGTCGATAGCTGCCTTGGATGCCGTTAAACTTTATCCATTTAAGTTATCACTGAAGGATGTTATTGTTGAATCCACTCTGGCTTTAGTAGTCTCCATCTATCCTCAGTTATGAAACCTGAAGTTGATGACTTGCAGGCTGTCTGTTCTGTTCTTTTTCTGTCTAACAAGAACGAATTATGTCTCTTTGCAGCTACTTGATGATGTTGTTTTGAAGACATCTGAGAACTTCAGAGCATTCTGCACAGGTAATCTTCTTTACTTGTTGAGTTGTTCTGAACCTTTCAGGGACAATAACATTTCTAAGTGTCATCAATGACAACTTAGTAGCGCAGGGTTTTGCTACATGCAGTATTTGAAACCCCTCACTCATTGCCACTGCCGTAAGATCTCCAGTAGTATCTTAGGGGCACAATAACTCAGGGCTCAGGTATTATGCTTGTATTTTGATGCCAAAGTGTTACTGCCAGTTTCTTTTCCTTCCTTAGTCAGTTCTTTGTTTCGTTTTCTTTGATGGTCTCTACTCTTCCTCCTTTCTTTTCATGTAGTACTAGTATCTAATATTTGTATTTTACTTCATTAGTAACATGAGCTTGTCAAAAATCACCCAAGTGTGCTTTTGATCTGACCATCTGAATACCTGATCGGCTGATTGATACGTCTATTTTATTTTCAGGATGCCGACTTAGAAAAAAACTTTTTTTCTAGTTAGGACTCTAGAGTTATCATTATATAAATTCTGGACCAGTATGTGGAAAGTTCATTATTTACTCAGCATTGGTCTTTTGTAAGGAAATAACAATAACCTACTCCCAACCATTTCTCTACAATGTCACACCACTATGGTGGGAGAACAATCACAACAGGTAACCAATTGAAACATGCCCGTTACTCTTTGTTCAACCCCTTTTGATATTTGGATAGCTACTTTGGTTTCCCTTTACAGATGTGCAGTCTAATTGAGACCCCATTATCAGAGGCGATACATAAACTCATGAAGAATAGCGCCCAGGTAAACTTTGTTATTATGCTCTCTGATACATGGGCTGAATCAATGAGTTCTATTAGAACTTTAACCAGATCTTATGTTACACCAGAAGAGTAGTTTTGTCCATTACTATGAAAATAAAAAACGTTATATTGTTTCAGTAAACAAACAGTTTGTTTTGTGAGCAACCCGAGGCATGTGACTGTTTCCAGGGCATGTAGTAGGTTCTTTCTGCACAATTAATTTCATTTAAACTGGTTGGCATCTGCAAGTTAACTATATCTGACACCATGATACTTGTGTTTTGCCAGTATTCCCTGCTTGAAATTTTGCAGGTGTAGGGGCCGTAGCTGAAGCATTCCATGCTGCCCTATGATTAAGCAAGAATCACAGTATCTCTATCGCGAGCTCGGTAGCTAACATGCTGTTACCAGTTACTGAGAGTGTGAGAGATCAAGATCTTAAGGTGATGGACTGATGGTGAACGGTCAATTGCCAGGACCAGTTGCAATTCGAGGTTGGTTCGGATCACCATCGTCAGTACAGGAAGAAGTCAGGTTTCTGCTGGGAGTTGGTACCGGTGGTAGTTTGAAGATGAGTACTGTGTTGATGGTAGCGATCGATATTGCTCCTTGTTCACTTGTTCTTGTCAACAGGGCGTCATGTTCACTTGTTCTTGTCAGATCCAAATACAGTGTTTCTGTGTTGATGCAAAGGGCTGAGATGTAAAGCGTCGCGGGGTTTCTGCGCTTCAAATAGTCAAAGACTGAAATTCCTGCGGTTGTGGTTTGTGAAGCTATTGTCTTGTGTTACAAAAAGGGGTAATGCACTTCTTGATTTTGCACGAAATTGAAACGTATGGAGTGCGCATCTTGATTTCTTTGTGTGGAGAAATGGAGTTTATATATTTCACTAAAATTAGACAGAATGACAGATGCTGTTCGTGTTGACCCATGTGATCTTTGTTTAAATCCAGCCTAGTCCACGCAATTAAGCAACATGCCTTTTTTAATTAACCTCTGGATCTACCAGCCAATGCCCGCCTCCGACGCAGAGGGAATGAACCGAACTGCTTGCTCCAGCACCAGGTCGTGGTCAGCACTCAGCAGTTCAGCACAGCAGCCCAGTTCGACTAGTCATCAGCGAGCCAGCGCGCCTGCTTCCTAACGCCGACGCGGCGCCGGAACTGGAAGCACCGCGTGGTCAAAGCGCGCGTGTAAAACGAAGCGCGGCTCAACCACGGCAACCCCCGACCTTGTCCAGCGGCCGGCGCAAACCGCACCTTCGCCGTCCGGGCTGCGCCAGCCGAGGAGGAGCGAGCTCCCCGCGCCCTGCCGCCCGCCTGCCAGCACAGCTGCGGGGATCGCCTCCGAGCCACGCCGCCGGCCGCGTCTCGCATCGTCTCGCTGGGCCACGTCCGTCTCCCTAGAGCGCGGGGATGCGGCGGTCGTCGAGCGGGGCGCGCGTGTCGGAGGGCGGCGGCATCGTAGTCGTTGGCGAGTCGGCGCTGCCGACCTACGACCCGCAATCGGCGGCGGGGCGGCGGGAGGCGGCGCGGGTGCGGGCGCTGGGCCGCGCCGTGCACTGCATCCCGGTGGTGCTGCTCCTCTGCGCCCTCGTCCTCTGGCTCTCCGCCTCCACCGGCTCCCCCCACGCCCACCTTGGTAAGGTTCCTCTCGCCTTTCCAATTTCCAGCGGAGACTGAACCCACTGCAGCTTTGGTGGCTGTTTTTCCCAAATGAAATCATTCATTGAGATCGAGTAGGATGCAAGAGGAATATTTCAGTTAGAGGTCGATGAAACATACATCTCAGTGATACCTAGTAATATGCAAAATTAACTAGAAAAAGAGTAGTGAAGTCTTTCATTTTGCTTTGCGATCAAATGTATGCGCTAAAAATGGCAAGGCATAACCTTAGTTTCTACGTTCTAGCTGACATCAAGGAGGAAAGTATCAGACACCACCCTCACAGCATGAACTATCGTATGGTAGGTCCCTCAAAAAAAAAAAAAAACTATCGTATGGTAGATGGTCATCCTTCAGGTTAGTGGAAAATCAGCACCTTTTAAACGCAGGGCATCGCCCTGTTTTCAGTTGCCCCAGCCTCCAGTGTTTGCTCCTATCTTAGTTTCATGATCTGTGTCATTTTGGCGTGTCGCCTGTTTGCTTCTTGCTGCATAGCTGCAACAGGGGTTGCTGGACACATGTTCTTGAAATAACCTTGTTGTGTGTACCACCACTGCAAGGTCACAAACAGGTTCATGTTATGGTTGTCCCATCAGAAGCATGAACCAATTTTAGAAATATGTCAATTTGATTCGGGTATCTGTCTCCAGCTCAAATCATGTTTCGAAATGCAATGCACATCAATATAGTCTGCAATGCGCATCCATGACCTCACACTTTGATAGTTTGGGAACTTTCTCTGTGTTGCATTTGATGCTTACTTGCTGCTGGCTATAGTGTTTTGCGCAAATGAAGTTTTGTATGTTCTGCGCCGCTAAAAGACTGTCTTTTGTTAATGATTTTTGCTACTGTGTACAGATTGATAATCTGTGGTCATCGTACATGGACCTAACAGCAAGGGTCTGGCTAATACAAGTGAAGTTCAGAGTTCAACGAAGAGAAAGAAAGAAAACAAACAAGGTGAATTAGATCTGGCATGATCATGATGGAGATTAGAAGGGTTAACACAGAAACAAGTTTTGTTGATCAATGATTTCTTGATAAATTCATTTGGGTCCATATTTGGATTGGCTTCTTTGACTCCGTGTTACAAATTGTATATGAATAGGGTATATATTCTTTCCCAACACTATACATACAATGCATGTTATAATATATTTTTTCTGTACATGTTCCGGTGCTGTTCGTACATTATATACATGTGAACATGTGATTGGTTACACAGCCATGTTGCCGTCCTTGTTTCTGCCTCAAGGAAGCATCTATGTCTTGTAGTTCTCCTCCGGCAATCCAGCTTGCACTTGACAGTTAGCTCTGTTATAGTACGGCAAGGTATTCTTTCGTTTGTGCTTGCACAGATGTGGAACTAAACTTCAATGTTTATACCTGTGCCTTAAGTTTAAAACTTTCTGTAGCTTCAATTTTTTGTGCGTGCACACTATGTCAGTTTTGGACTATTTGAAATGCATTCCTTACCAATA
Organism: Eragrostis nindensis; assembly: GCA_012490785.1. Lineage (NCBI taxonomy): Eukaryota > Viridiplantae > Streptophyta > Magnoliopsida > Poales > Poaceae > Eragrostis > Eragrostis nindensis. Next base: position 434,167 of record JAAXCT010000206.1, read on the forward strand.
AAGTGGTTATTTGGTGGAAACTGATGCTTCAACTCGAAGATGTAATGTAGCATCTGTTTGCGAACTAAACGAGCGTTTCCAACCAAAATATTCAATGTAACGTCTTTTTTGAACTAGATTACAGCTGTTTGGGTGATACTTTCATGGTAGCCCTTTGGACACTAGGACGTTACATCAGCAGGTGCCTGTGACACCTAACAGAAAACAAAACAAAAGAGATCAAAATTCTTGTGGATGCCGATGGTACACCAACTAAAATGTACGCTGGTTAGCTCCCAAACATTCTGTATACACGATTGCAATTGACCAGTAAAATGATGCTTCTGGCTACACGAAATCGTTTAAAAGGGAAGGGCTTTGCCCCTTTTGCAAGATCACATCTCAAATTCTCGATAGAAGTTTGGCATATCCATCCGATGGGATAAGCTGGGATTGTCCATGCGTGAAGCAAATCTTACGTGCCTGAACTCGTGATCACGAACAATTTCTGAAGCTGAGACGCATGTAATTCAGGCGGCCAAATTTTCATGTGTCATTTTCAGTACTACAATATGCTGCAGCCATCACCAAAGATGAGGGGCCAATGGCAACCTTCACAACGAAAAAAAAAAAAAAACTTGGTTCCCTTCTTGACGCCAGTCTTCAAGAAACGCAATATGCTGCAACCAATGGGAACCATTCGTTGCCCACCACCAAACCAAGACCTGAAAGCTACTAGTACCACAAATATTTTATTAATTGTTATTAAACAAATCAATAATTAGTAAAAGATGCTATCTCTGTGCAGTGTGTTGTATTTTTCATTATTTTTGTTGGGTCATCTTTCCGGCACGCAAGGAATATGAAAACCAAGTAACCAAGCAAAGCAAAACCGTGAGCAGCTAATTTCAGAGAAGAAAAATCGGACAGCAACAACTAAACGTGACGGCCAAGACATTAACGCCTCTCACGGTCTCACCGAATGAAAAGGAGCATGACTGCATGACTTTAGGGCATGCTACACATTTTTTTTTTAAAAAAAAAGGGCATGCTAGACTTTGAAGATGGTCCTAAAACTGAAAAATGACTGGCCATCAAAATCAGGTACAAGAACGGTACAGCTACAATATATCTGGCCAAAGATTTGTGTTACAGAAATACCCTCAGAATCCAAATAAGATCCAGCAAACAACAAAATCCTGCCACATTTGAAATGTGGGAATTTTACAGAAAATGTTTTAGTTCCTGCATAAATTGGTAAAAAGAATCCAGAATTCTGAATGGAGCTTCTACTGTTGGAGCATTCTTAAATCATCAGGTTCTTTTTAGCGTTTTTTAACAGAAATTAAAGCTCTCAAAATTGGAGTTCGTATCTTCAATCCTTATTATTTGAGAACAAGAAATACAAATTCGCAATACCACACGATATTTAGTTTTATCATAAATTATTCAAATACAAAAAATATTTTGGAGTATGAAGTATCCCATGTAAGGTACAACAAAAAAGAAGCCCATATCTTAATCTTTTTTCACTATGCTCGAAATAACAAAGAATTTTTAAGACGGCTTATGTCAGAATATAATGGTGCCCATGACATTTGATAGCAAATTCATAGCAACCATCATCCGCTAACATTTGCACACTATCCACAAAAAAGTTTTGAAACTATTCACTTTTCATTTACGCGCCATGCTTATTTAAATTTTCAAAATAATGGTATAGTTGCGTCAATAATACACTTTTACTAAATAATAAAATAAAAAGAGGATGCACGTGACTATTGAGCCACAAGCAACAAATTTCAGGAGATTTGATACTCATATCTATAGTTAACACGAATATCTGTGACTGAATTGCAGATTGCACGCAGCCCTAAAAATAGGAAACAAGCTGCATTTCTTTTTTTAAAAAAAAAAAGGAACAGAAGGTAAAATGAAAAGAAGGGATGACCCCCAAGAAAACCCATCGCATACCGGCCGTCCGATCTCAGACCAGACGGCTCGTGAGGATGCGCTGGCAGTGGTCTAAGGGCAGGTACAACGGTACACGTAGGCAGTCTCATAGCCCGTCTCATGCGTTGCTATATACTCCTCCGTTTTTAATTATATGACGCCGTTGACTTTTTCGTAAACTTTGACCATCAATATATATTTAAATAATTATTTTTTGAATGTGAAATGAATTCATTGGATTCATCATCAAAAGCACTTTAAGATTAACCTATATACTTAGCTATTTACACAAATATTTTGAATAAGACGAACGGTCAAACGTAACGAAAAAAGTCAACGGCGTCATATATTAAAAAACGGAGGGAGTAGAATTTTTGATGACATAGAAGAGAGAGAGGAAGGTGAAAGAAAGAGGTGGTTGTTTCGCGAGGCAACCACCTCATGCGCTGAAATTTAGGAGTATGAGACGGCTTTCGCACCATTGTACGAGTTGTAGTTGCCATGCAACTCATAAATATTCCTTTTTTCATCCACAAATAAAAAAAGTATGGTATTTCTTTGAGACAACTAAAACAACTATCCATTATATATGTGGTCTTATAAATCGTCTTATTATACATGAGACTACCTATGAGACAGTAACATTGTACATGCCCTAATCGAGGGATCCGGGTCGTTTCAATCCAACGGCTGCGATGCGACTGACACTTGTCGCCTTGGACTCGGAAGCGCAACCACGCAACGCAACCCATCCATCCCGGTATGGCGGTATATAAACTACTGCAGCCGCACCCCGGATTTCCTTAAAAAATAATTTCAACTAAATTTTCTTATTTCGCCTCCCTAATTCGCCCTAATTTCTCCGCTCGTCCAATCTCCGCCGCGTGGTGGATCGAGGATTCCGCCGCCGAGCAGCAGACGCTGAGGAATTTGTTCCTCTCGTTTCTTCGCAGACTCTCTCCGCCGCGCCAGGGATCGCAAGGTTCGTGCTCGTTTCGATTCTCGGTAAATATTTTCGTTTTGTTTTTGACTTGTTTAGAGTGGAAACGGTAGAGCGATCGGTGATTTTTCTGGTTAATAGCGTTTGATGATATTTGAGGCATTTGATCTTGCTTGGTTCTTACCCAATACGTTTGTTGCGTAGATCGTTTTGCTGTCTTGATACGCCGAGTTCGATGTTGTTTAATCTCTTCTTGTTTGGTGTCATTACTGGTGTTTACGGGCCATCGCGTGTGCGGAGTTGGTTATCTGCGGTGGATTGCTGCTCTTGGCATTTGGCAACTGGAGCGGAATCTTCTTGAATCGTTCGTCCGCGAGCCCTCTCGTTGTTTGTACTTCGGGGCCATACTTTTCTGATTCTTCTTTTATTTGATTTATATATTATCTTGGTAGTTGTTAGAATATTGGCACAATCTGGCACCGATTGCTCATTTGGGTTTGCTGTTTCATGTTTTGTTTTGGGGAATCCGCAGTGGTTCGCCGTGATTTTTCTTATATAACAGATCGGCAGGTTCCAGCTTTGTAATGACCCTTCAATTGATTGTGTGAGTTCCTGATCAGAGGAACAAATTTGTTTTGGTCAACATGGTGTGTCGATTCATCAGTACTTTTTTCCCCCCATTTATCGGTTAGTTTTTTTCCCCTTCAATCTGTGAGATGTGATTTTTGGCATGTTTGAGTTTTAGGATGTGTGATTTTTGGCATGTTTGAGTTTTAGGATGTGATGATTGCTTTTCCCTATAATCCACAAGGGTTCTTAGTTGAAGCTTTTGTATCCCTATCGAATTTATCTGTTAATATAATCTATTCAATTACTGATAATATCTTTAATTTTTTGTTGACAACAGAATTCTGGTGATCCGATGAGATTTTTCAAGGGGAGCAAAGTGGAGGTATTGCAGGAGGCGGAGGTGCCTCTTGGTTCTTGGAGACCTGCTGAGATTGTCTCCGGCAATGGACACACCTACTTGGTAAAATATGATCAAAGTCCGGTTGACTCTAGCGTGGCTGTTGAAAGGGTGTCAAGAAGGTTGATGAGACCTTGCCCACCGCCTTCAGATGGTCCAGTATGCTGGACTGCGGGTAGTATACTTGAGGCCTTTGACAGTTACTCATGGAAGGTTGCTGAGGTGGTGAAAGTACTTGGCAAGAAGCACTATCTTGTCCGGCTTCTTGGGTCGTCACTGGAGTTGAGAGCACATGCCACGGATCTGCGTTTAAGGATGCTCTGGCAAGATGACAAATGGATTGTGACTCAGAAGGTAATGTTCTGTGCCTTCAATTCTGAAATGTTTTTATTATTAAAAGATGATGAAAGTAAAGATGCTATTACCAATATTAGGTCATATGGTTCACTTAGCCTTACTTTTGTATGTTTAATATAAATCTGGTAGTGAAACTTTTGTGGTCCTTTGATGTTTACACGTTTGCACATACTTTATTTCAAGTACTTTTGGGAAGGCCCTAAATTCTAATGAGTTGTCTTTTCATTCATTTTCAGTTTTCTGGAAGATGCTCAGATGGTTCATTCAGAAGTCAGTCAAAAGGTGGAAATTTTGGTCGCAAGTTGGGCAAGAAACAGCAATTGCATTCTGGAGTGGACAACCATTTTCAACTCGAGAACCAGGATGCTTTTGATGGTGATATGTCTAGAGGCATGAAGAGAAAATCATCTGCTATATCAACAAATCCTCAATGCAGTGAAATCACTAAGAGATTGCTGACCCCGCAAGATGGCAGAAATTTGAAGCTGGTTGACAGAGGTTCTCTCCACTTGGATGAAAAGGTAGATGCTGTTTATTCCCCATGCTTTAAGCTGGGTGAAAAATACATGCATGCTTCCTTAAATATGAGAAAAAATGGTGAACTTAAAACCAACTCTTTTGGGGTTAATGCAGATGATAGTTATAAATGGCATACTAAAACAAGTGGAGACCTTAGTGACACTGAGAGTATCTCATCTTCTGTTGGTAGTTCTAGTCCTAACATTAGACCCCATAGATCAAAGTATAATTTGGCCTACCAAAATGGAGATGTTTGTAGTAGAACTGATGATGCTGAAGCTTCGACGTCGGAAAGAGAAATATCAGAACATTATAAGGATGGGTCAAGGGAAGAGGAAACCCATTTGTTGGAGTTGCATGCTTATCGTGCAACGATGTTGGCCTTATATGCTTGCGGGTCACTTAGCTGGGAGCAAGAGGCTTTGTTGACTAACCTAAGGCTTAACTTGAACATCTCAACTGATGAACATCTAGCTGAATTGAGGCATTTGGTTTCCCAAGCTGTTACTTCCAGATAGCTATAGTAGTTTTCTTTCTGTGGCAGTTGTCATGTGTTTTTGCCTTCAAATCATTGTAAGTTGGGTGCTCTCAGCAAGGATTTGGGGTGTTATACATGTGTAGAATTTACTTGTGAAAAGAGTTACTTACTGCTGGAATTATGTACTACAGACATGTCAAGGTCTCTGAGATTTTGCAACATTGTTTCAAGATATTTGTTTTTGTCCCAATGAAATAGTTATGTATTTAGCTTTGCATCAGCGTATGTGCTTAAATACCGGTACTGTACCAAAACTCTTTGGCTGTGTTTATGATGATATCAGACTGATCATTCCTATATTATGATCAACAATGTGCAAGCCGCTTCAATTAATTCAAATGATATAGTATGCATACGATGTTTGCATTCAGGAAGTGGAGTTGTCAGAATGATAGTATGCTTGGTGTTAATGAAACTTGCTGTGCTATTGCTATGATATTATTCTTCACTGTTAGAGGTCACGAAAAATTGTCTTTATGGTTGATGAAGTTGTCCATATGTATTTTTTTTCTCTTCCCTGTGTTTCTACTTAGCTGACTAACTTGTGGTGTACCTTTGCTCTTATTTGATAACAGCTGTTATGAGTGGGAAATTACCACTTTACAATTGTCCATGACATAGTTTACAATTGCAAAAGGTTGGAGAAAGGAAAACTGATACTTCTCATGAACTTTCCAGGGCCAAGGTTGGAGGCTTTTAAAGCATCCTTCCGTAGGTTCATGTAGATGGAGGAATCTGCCACATTGTTTGCTGTGCGATAAATGTGGCAACATTTCCATCGAACTTCCATTGGTACTTTATTTGTTTTCGTTATTCCTTTGATTTTAGGTTTCTCTTGTGTGCTTTTGCAAGTAATTAGATAATTTGTCACAGCATTAAGGAGCCATAGTTCATATGAGCTTTCATACCTCTTTTTTTTTTGAGCTTTCATACCTCAATGTTTACAGATAATGAAACTTAGACCTACAAGTGTTCAATTTCCTTAGTTGCCTCTGCGCAACTATTTCCCTTAAAATAAAAACCAAGGTCAAGCAGGTCGGCCAGTCATTTAAGAATGCAGTTTCAAATTAGTACCTGATAATTGGTTTTGTGGAGTTATTGGCTTATGATCCAAATAGAAAAGTTGATCTCTATTTGTTGCACTATTTATGACAGACCAGGCCGGTTCCTCGGTTAATTCTTGAAGACATCTTGCACTGAAACTCTTGGGTACAGACCCTTTTCCATGATGGAAAGCTTGAGTGCATGGAGCACTGAGGTAACTGACCAAGCATGTTTTGAGAATGATGCATTTTTCTTATATATTGAAGGAACTAAAAGAAGTTACTGTAGATTTACATGTAATGTGATAAATAGTGCTCAAAAAGTATATAAAAGCTGTGCGATGGTTGAAGATGTTGTAATACTAAAAGGTAATCTCAGTTCTAATGATCGCTCTGACTCCCTGCCCTTTAGTAACAAAAATAGTATGTTTCTGCTCAGCAACAATATGTCACATGCGAAGAGCGTACAAATTTAGTTTCTTTATTGAAGTTGAGTCGTCTTGTATCATGATGAGATATATGACGGGATGCTGATTGCATAAGCTAATAAGTCATATGAAAATCGATTCATCTGCTCAGTAGGGACTTGCTTATCTTCCCAACCACCACAGACTTGTGCTCGACCACTACAACTACATGATTGTACTCCGAAGAAATCTGACTTCATTCTTTCAAAAGAAATATGGCATAGATGACATAGGACCTTGGATGTATATGTAGTACACGTAGGCTTTACATAGTCTCTGATTTATTCCTGATTGTTAACTACTAAACTGTATTGTTGAATTTTATTTGAATATCTTCAAGCTAAAAAAATCTGGCAGAAGCCTCTAGCTATGTAATGGAATCAACCCAGGGAATCAGGTCGACCCTCTTTCTTGAGTGTTTATACACATGCACTAATAGATAATTAAGCCAAGGTAAACGTGCTTTTACAGTGAGCTACGCAATACAAATGATGTGAAAATTGATGCCAAGCATCTATGATCTCTTAAGGAGTTCATTTTGTTTTCTCACAAGAGTTCATTCCATACCATGGTTATTGCGCAGTACTCAACCCAATTTTCGCTTTGACGAGCTTCCAATGTGAAATCAGCTCATCTCCGCTCACTGATAAACTAGCGGAAATTTGTACACAATAAATATCAGGTAAACATGCAATTACTCTCAGGTTTGATAAAAGGTGGAAATTTCCAATGTGGCTCTCAAAGGTTACCAGAGTACCCATCACCTGTCTGCTGATTTTTATATTCTTGATACGCTGCCATCTGCAGAAGTACGGGAGATTTCTGAAATTGCTAGATCCGTGACCTTGCAGTGGCGAGTGCAGTATTCGTGAGTAGATAATATTCATCATTTCAGTATTTGAGTTCTTTCAAAGCTCTCCTGAGTTTGCGCAAGTGAATTAAGTAAATAATAATGTTTGTGTTACGAATCTGCATTTGTAGCTGCATGAAGAACCACAGGTATGTCTGTACAATATGTTGTCAATCGCCTCATCCTTATTTGTGTCTTATGGATTACCCATTTAATATGTTCCTAGTGTTGCGTTGACAGATTTGTAAATAATGTAAATGTATTATAGCAGATGTTCTTTGTGAGATTCCAGCCATGGTTGTCCCCTAGGCTACAAGTACTGCACACTGCTACTATAGAAAAAAAAACAATTCATTCGCTCTTAATTTTAATGCAAGCATTCTAAAACACTATCTTAGCAGAGATGGAGTTTTCCTATCTTTTATGTTTCATGTGAAAGCTGGGTGCAAAAGGAAGCACAAGAGATATCTTTTATGTTTTCTGCCTCCTAATTCCATCCAAGGTAAGATTTAGAGTATAAACCTCCACTAGACAATATATGGTTATCTACAGAGAACCCTCGATTAGTCTAGATTCCACTAAATATCCATAGCTCCTTGAATACCATACCGTCCTCTAGGGTGTAGGCTCCACTAGAACTTTCAAACAGTTACGAAAAAGAGTCCATATCCAGCGACTGTTTCTCTATTATTATGAACCCATTGAAAAACACTGTTTTATTCTAGTTTCTTACTGTAACTGATGCTAAACTCACCAAGTGATCTTGCATTCGAAGCAAGATGTGTATTGAAAGTGGTAATTCGTTCTTTCGCATTATTATATGGATGTGGCTGCATCCTGCATAATTCTTGGCAATCCTTTGCATTTGTGACCTTGTGCAGATCAAGAGTTCCACTACCTAGTCACTTATAGGTTTGAAGGTGCGTTATCTTTTACGTAATATCTGACATACAGGAAAAATGTATGTTTGCCATTCATTTTAAAGATGGGGCAAGCCAATGTTGGTCCTCCTCCTGCCTTATGATGAGCAAATCACAAGCAGAGTCCGGTACAAGCAAAGAATTTGTACATGGTCGTGGAAGATGTACTCTACCCTGTTGTCGTTATGCTTTTTATTCGAGCAATGTTTGCATGTTCGGGAAATTCCCGTATTGTACTCCTGATTGCCACTACAGTTATATGGACATTAAAGTTTCTGCAGATGTTGATAGTAGTATATGTTTTCAGTTAAGCGACAGACCTGCTTTGCAGAATAGACATAACTTTTGTAGTTTGTAATAATAATAAGTCGAAGACAAGTTCGGGCGACCTTGTCGCTGTTGTCTTGAATATTTTTTTTTTCGTTTAGGCACTTGCTGCAGCTGTTGCGCATATTTTTCTTTTCTGTATTTCAAAGAAAATATTATGTGAAGCTTTGCAATCAACGCCACTCCTGTCAGATTATATTTAACATTTTAGTGGGCTCTTCTTTTATTTTGGCTAGGTTCTTGATGGCAATGATTTCGTTTAGAAAGAGAACTGGATGACTGTGACCTGCGAGTGGATCTGAAAAGTGGGCAAATTTGAAGTGATTTTGAGTCAACTCTGGGTTAGGCATGGGCGAGTTCAAGCTGGATGACAGGATGAGGCCTAACTGGTTCAAATCTGGCCCATCATGCTGGTTCACTGAAATTGTTCGATTCACTTGAAGCATCGAAGATCACATTACCCAACTGTTCTATTCGAAAAATTCGAAAAAGCGTGTTCACTGCATCATCCTTCGTTTTTCAACACCAACTTGAGCTCCGAATTACATTTTCCTTTTTTCTATCACTGTTCGATTTGATATGTTTCTACTTTGGATGATATTGATAGGTCACCAAGAAGGCAAGAATCAGATATGGCCATGCTAGTTTCCATGGAAGGAAATCGGGCTGTTCCACTTCGGCAAGGCCAATAAATGATCCATCAAGTGTTCGGGGAAGGAAGGCTCCCCCCTCTGCAGCCTGCATGTGAGAAGATCAGATGCAGGCTTTTATAGGCCTGCACCTTCCCTTATCTGACATGCCGCACATCCTTGTCCGGCAGATTCAGAGAAGCTGGGTCCTAGCAGACGCGGGATCAGGCGACAGCGGCGCGACCGCCGTCGGGACCAGGCTGCGCTGCTCCGGTCCCGGTGGTGCCTTCTGCCTGCCGCGGCCGCCGCCGCTGCCGACGAGACGAACATAATGGCCATCGGTATGTTGCTGCTTGCAGTGCTGCTAGTACCACCCTATGGTGCTGACGGTTGCGTCGTCCCGCACTTGCAGCGCGTTATGGGTCCGGGATGGCTGCTGATGATGTGAGGCGCTGAGCAAAAGCATTGAGTTATTGGTAAGAGCCATGGCAACGGCAATATCCTTTTGCAACGACTCTGCACATGCCCTGATGCACAGTGCTGCTCCAGTGCTCCACCACCACTGCTGCTGCAGGAAAGGAATGTGGCTGGTTGGCAAAGAGCGCTGCCACATACGAGTAGCACACCAATGTCTCGATCGTCTCACCCAGCTTTTGAGAGTCCCATGCACCGATGATTATTTCACTGTAAGGATCTTGGTGGATGATGAGTCTCATGCAAGATCAACGAGCAGTTTCTACTCATACATTCACACTTCAATTGTTACACATGGCCGAAACGACGGCAGCCACCAGTTTAGGGAACACATGGAGTTTTGATTGCTTGCTCCAACCAACTGGAGCACAAGAAGAAGCCAATTTCATTCATGAGGACGCATGTTCCGCTGGTCATTCGCAGTAGCAAAGTACGTAGGATTGTTACATACAGGCCAAACAAATTACAAACACTTCTCGCTCTGCTTGCGCTTGTGGACCTGCCGTCTGTGTGTAACTTTCGTTCCTAGCTTTATCCATGACATGTTCCACTTATCACTTGTCCATTTGGAGTAACTGATGCTTCTGATCGAGTCCGTCCATGTCGTGCCATGTGCCTGGCATGTGATGATGTGGATAGAGCTCAAGAAGCTGCGTAAGCTGTCGCACGTGGCGTCGAACAAATCGTTAGAGAATCCGATTATCCGATTGTTTCAGAGTGTTGATCATGAGTTCGTGACGCTTGGGCGCCACTAGAGCTTGGACTCTTGTTCTTGGCAGCTGCAGGTTTCCGGTGGCTGTGAACGTAGTCCCTCTCCCTGTGGCTGGGGTTTCTCTTCCTTATGACAAGTAGTTAAGCAACGTTTTCCTAATAAAGGGGGGTTTCGGTTAAAGCATTGATGTTTATCCCTATGGTACGTGTCTGCCTGGATACATTCATGATGTAGAGGCCGGAATTCTTTTATTTGCTTTATATATAGAACATCCATTTATTTAGCCAAAAATCAGTTCATGTGTGCACGAAACGAAGAAATATTATATGACAGCAATGCAAGTGCAATGCATGTCAGCTGTAGCCCGTAGTCCTGTACTGCTCACCTGTAACAAAATACTTCTATGGCAGTTTACTAAAGCAATGTGATAATTTAACAAAAGGTTAGATACCTTTCCATGTTCTTGCGTTACCATTGAGTGATGCGCTCAACGCGTGCAAAGCATCTTGTGTTTATCCCTATGGTCTGCCTGATTAATGCCTTGTCAACGCATCATGTGTTGCTTGCTGAAAGATTACCAAGAATCTAGGGTAACGACTCAATTGATAAGCATGCCTACCATATAGAGCGCTAGGGAATCACTAGTAAGCAAATCAATTAATCTATATATGAGTCATGCACTAGCTGATTGTTCATGTGCTCTATACTGGATTTATAATGCAGCAAGGACTGGCATGGTGATGATACTGCGATTTAACGAACAAGTTGAACTGAAAGAGGTCTACCCGCATTCTGTCGGTTAACCAATGCCAGCTCTATCCAGCCCTACTTTATTGTTAAGACTTATCGTTTCAACAATTATTTTTGTTTGTTGTCATGTGCTGATCGTGGCTTATTATGTCCCTTGGACCAATGACCGTTTAACGCCTTAAGCATTTTGTTGCTAGGGAATCCTCAGTACCTAGTTCTTATCTTATTTGGTGTGGTTCTTAAGCACGCCTCTCCAATCCTGACAACATATTAGTTCCAAGTATTGTTCCTTCCCAATGGATATTCGATGTCACATCTTAGTTATCCTCATGATTGCATTGCACCACGGATGATTGCATACATTGGAATTCAGAAGTCATAACTGAAGTTCAAGTCTTCGTCAAAAAAAAAAATAACTGAAGTTCAAGACGACGGACTCCTTAATTATAAGTGCACATGATGATGTGCCACGCCTCGCAAGTTTCACGACAGCGTCGTGCTGCTGCCAGATGATCAAGAAGCAGAAGGGCATGGGGAACAGTATGCTTGCTACAGTAGTTGAGATGCAGTTTTTCGGAACAAGTTTGTCTCATACTTAGCCATAGCATAATTGAATCCATGTCTTCATGCAAATTATTGCGCAATAACTTGTTTGTCATTTAGTCTTGTTTTCAGAGTTCTGCCATAGCATAATTGGTTTGTCATGAGAGATGGGTCATCGTTCTGAATATATTTCGTTCTTTATTCGTGAGAGTCAGGCATGTCCTGTTGTTCACAATGGTACATATATGTGTCATGCTTTAAATAATGCAAACCTAAATTTTAGGCTTGGAACCGACTAGCGACGAGGGAACTAGAAGGGAATCATGCGACTTTCACATCATCACATTCTTTATCTTACAGTTGTCCTTGGTACAGAATTCTAGAGAGGAACATGAGGATTCAGATTCAAAAGAGCGCTAAAGCATGATGTAGGTTCTTGTTTGCAATAAAGCACCAAAAGGGGCCTCTTGTTTTCAACCTCCGTGATTGAACGGCTGATTTTTGTTATTTATAGTAGATCAAAAACGCCGAGAGGGTACCTTGCAATATGTCTGACCAACTTCATCTGATTTACTTCTTTCTTCCACGCCCAGCTACCCATGCATGTTACATCTGCGTCTCTAGAAAGGTAAAGTGGAGTGGTAAACACGCCTTGAATACATGGAACAAGTTATACCATCCTAGGAACTGAACCGAACCATTTCAGACCACTATCCAAAACAAACCAAACCTCATGCACCTAATATCTGCTGATCTGCATCGGACCTTGATAAGCCTTGCAGAATTGACTCTCATGCATGGCTGGGCTCCCTCTCTATTTTATGCATAGCATAGGGAGGAATGTAGCAGATACTTTTGGAGCAATTAATTACCACCACATTCGGGAAGCAACAAAGGATATGCCCTGTTTCTACTGTACCACATGCCTCCCTAGGGGACCAGAGTAATTGAAGTTATATGCCAAGAAAGCAGTGCCCATCTCGTACATGTGTATCACTTCTTTGAGGCCCTCCCTAGATAAACCATTGACAAAAACAGAATTGTTGGAAAAAGCCACGAAATGGAGGTGGTTGTCTGTTCCAACTGAATGCGCAAAGTCAGTTGCATTTCTCCTGATAATCACATATTACTGGACAACCCGAGAATTACAAACGGTGAATAAACATAATTTACTGTACATTCATCTGATAATCTATCTCGAAGTGCTTCCAGCACTGTATTTTTTTTAGTCCCTCACAAGGCAAGCAGTAAATTAAAGCTGGATTGTAGAGTGGTCACTCAGTACCGCAGCGCTCTGTCGTGCTCTTCTCTGCTCGTCAATCATTGATGCTCGATGGACCAGTGATTTGGCAACGCAGCAAGGACGACGCGTACTTATTTTTTCCTGTGCGCTAGTAAGTCTCTACTGCATGATGGCGGCATGCAGGATAACGGCAACTGCTTGTCATGGGACCGTCCGTCTTTTAGCAACCTACCCGAGGATAAATCCCAGAGTATGTGGTAGCGTCCTGTAGTCGATCGATCTGATGGCTAGCAGCACCGAAGAATTTCACGGAAGTTAGTCGATTGATTCGAATGATACTAGCTAGCAGGACGGTTTCCATCTCCATGCATGAATATATAGCTTGAAGGCAGTTATGGCGTGCTTATTAGTTTCGGTGCAACGCTAGCTGGTCCATGCATACATATCCACTCCACTTCAGTCGCAGAATGTGGCGTAGCTAGGCTGTTGGAACGGCGGATAAGTCCATATCCACCAGAAGGTGCTGCGGTCTTGTTGTTAGACGTACGTACTCACGCTGACGTAGTACGCTCGCCAAATAGTCTTCCCGACTTGACTCGCGCACAACGGAAAGACGGAGAAAATCACCTGACGCACGCAGCACGCAGCACCATCAACGTTTTTCGTCGATGGTGATCCATCGACGAGCACAGCGCGCGCGGCCGGTCCTCTCGATCGCGCAAGCAGCATATACCTTTCGCTCCGCCTCGATCGTTCCGGAAAGTCCAAACCACCGAACTGAAAGTCTCGATCCCTACTTTCGTGTGCTCTTTCATTCGGAACGAAATTTTCTTCCGTTCCGTTGTGGTTTGAGTGACTCCACCGGATCCGTTCGTCGTAGCTGGGCGTGCAGTGCAAGGAACAAATTGGTAACCAACCAAATCCTGCCGCGGCGCGGCGAGGTACTAGCAACAAACAAACAGCACGCCGGAACGGAACGGATGGCTCCTGATCCGATCTCGACCCGATCGACCGCAGCCGCCAGCCAGCCCCAGGCAGAGAGCGAAAGAGGCCAAGGCACCGCGTCGCGCGCGCGGGCCACGACACGACGCGCCTAGCTCATGCGGAACGCATGCCGCCGCCGTCCCACCTCTCGCGAGCGATGCCGACGCGGCGCGTGTCTCAGCAGACGTTGTTTTCCCCCGTGCCCACCCACTCCGGCAGCAGCAGCAGCAGCTAGCTAGCGACTCTCCCCCACCCGGCGCGGGCGCCGCTCCGAGCCGCGGCAGCTAGCTAGGCATGCAGTCCAGTCCAGACCCACTGAGCCCGATTTGGTTGGTTGGCTTGGCCCGGCTGGATCGATCACCCTCGTCGCGTTGCGTTTGCGTGCGAGACGTACGAACCGCGCGCGTCGTCGGCTCACGTCTCGCCATCCACACGTCGCGTACGCGTCCCGTCCCGTCCCGTCGGGTTACGCCATCCACGGAAACAAAGGCTGCTGCCGCGCGCAGGATCGATGGCATGGGTACCGGCCCCTGACCGCGCTCGACCGACCGACCGACCGACGTACGTAACATCCTTCGCCCCATTCCGGTGTAAAGGACGCGACAGGAAGCGGGAGCTTTTGCGTCGCTCGCTTCGCTTGCGTCCAGGGAAAACTGGGACCTGTCACTCCGGTAAGATTCCGACGCGGGATCGGTCATCTCACAGAGACAGCAGTGGCTGTACGTACCGATCGCCACCGGCCCAGGTGCTCGTCGTTACGCAAGAACATGGCTGCATGCGCCGTGTTGTTCCGTCGTGATTTTTCTCTGTGCTCGTCTCATTCAGTCGTTCTAAAAAGGAAACACGATGGATGGAAGACGAGGCAGCTGGCGCCACGTCGTACGTGCTGACACACGCGGCTACAGCACGCTTCGGTTAGAATCTAACCTATCAGTACAACGTCAGCCGAGGGACTGTGCAAAGGGAGTCTGGTCTGCACACTAGAGGAGATTCTCCAACGAATCGTCCGTCACGAACGGGGACCCCCGATCGACGCGCACCGGAACGCCGACCACACGCGGAAAAGGGGAGGAGCGGACTCGAGTGGAATACCGCGTGTGCACCGCAGCGCAAGCGAGCATCGACCCCTGTCCCCATTTCTTTTGCGCTGGTTTTTGGACACTCGTTTTCCAATCAGATCAATCCCTTGTACTACTACTGGTTGTTGTAGGCTACAAGATCTTTCCCAAACAAACAAATCAATAAACAGACTAAAAAACCTGTACACACTTACGCATAGCTAGCTAGTAGCTTACACACGCGCGAGGAGAAAGAATCAGTGGAAAGGAGAAGCTAACAAATGGAAGCGACCCAGCAGAGCCTGTGGGTGGTCAGGTCTGCTTCGTTGGTGTTGTTCTATACTTCGCCATCATCAAGTCCAAAAGTTGCGACTTCCTGCTCTGATCTAGTCTACCGACGAGGGCGTTCTCGGCAACTTGGCCGGCCGAAAAGCTCGGAGACCAGGACAAGCCTTTGTTAGCAGTGGTGTCTTGGCTGTTCTCTCGTGTTCTCTATCACTAAACTGCTACTGCTAGTAGTAGTCCTATGCACACGTCAGCGTCGTCTCCGCTGCCGTCAGCGTCAGCCTGATGACGGGACGGGCCGGAAGATCACCGGCGCGCCGTACTGCGGGTAGAGCAGCATCAGCACGGTCGGCGCGTGCACGTAGCTGGGCGAGCGCCGGAGCTCGAACCGCCGGAGCAGGACGGCCAGCGTGAGCTTGGCCTCCAGCAGCGCCAGGTTCTGCCCGATGCACATCCGGGGGCCGAGGCCGAACGGCACGAACGCCAGCGGGTGCGCCGCCGCGCGGGACGCGCCGCCGGCGAACCGGCCCGGGTTGAACGACGCCGCGTCGGGGCCCCACAGCTCCGGGTCGTGGTGGATCGCCATGATCGGGATCAGCAGCTCCGTGTCGCGCGGGACGGAGAGGCCGCCCAGGGTCACGTCGCGCGTCGCGCGCCGGATGGTGGCCACCGCCGGTGGGTAGAGACGGAGCGTCTCGTTCAGGATCATTCCCAGCTGAAAAAATTAACACGGGAGGAGAAGAAACAACGTGAGACTTTTTGCCGTCGCGGAGTTACCGAAATGCCCCCAAAGGACGGCTCGACTGTGATGTTTGTTTAAACTTCTCTCTCTCTCTATGTTTTTTTTTTTGGTTGGTTGGAGATGAAACATGCATGTATGGTTTGTTTGTTTGGTGGTTTAGAAAAGAAGAAACAAAAATGTGGAGGTTGACTGGTGGTACCGTTTTGAGCTTGGGGAGGTGGTCCTTGGACGGGAGCTCGTCGGCGCCGCAGACGTCGACGACCTCCCGCCGTGCGCGGTCCTGCCAGTCCGGGTGCATGGCGAGGAGCACGGTGGCCCAGGTCAGCAGGTTGGTGGTCGTCTGCTTGCCGGCGAAGAAGAAGGTCTTGCACTCCTCCAACATGTCCTCCACGGGGATCGCCGGCGCCTGCTGCTTCTTGCCGCCGCCGGCATTGATCATGAGACCCAGCAGGTCACGGAAGCCGTTGCCTCCTTTATTGTCGTTGAGCTCCGCGTCTTCGTCGGACTCGCCGGCCTCGTCGCTGCGCCGGCCGATGAGCGCGACGAGCCCTCGCCTGATCTCCCTGTCCAGGCTCCACGACAGCCGGTTCTTCTTGGTCGGGAAGAACCTGTACCCGGGGACGAGGACCTTGCGGAACGCCTCGGATGCGAAGGCCATGAGGCGGCCCTGCATGCGGAACACCACGCGGCCGGAGTCGTAGCTGCGGCCGAACGTGGCGCGCGTGATGGCCTCCTCGGCGACCGCCTGGAACCACTCCGCCACGTCCACGTCCACCTCGCCTCCGCCGGCGGCGGCGTTCGCCATCGACCGCCACCGCTCCGCGAGCGCCGCCACCGACCTGCCGACGTGCGGGGCCAGCCGCTGCACAGAAAGGAAACGGACACCACGTGTCAGCAGCGTCGACTACTTGCTGCCGACAGCGATCGATCGAGCAGAGAAACAGAACGAAGGAGAGGGAGACAGGGCGTACGTTGAGGTTGTCGGGGTAGAAGGCCGGGGTGAGCACGCGACGGTGCAGCGCCCACTTGTCGCCGTGGAGGCTGACGAGGCCGTCGCCCTCGAGCTGCCGGACCACGGGGTGCGCCTCGTACCGGTCGAACGCGTCCGCGCGCGTCAGCAGGATCTCACGGACCAGCTCCGGGTCCGCCACCGTCAGCCGCGGCGTCGGCCCGAACCAGATCAGGAACGTCGGCCCTGCACCAACCAACCGCCATTAGAAACCGGCCGTAGGAAAAACAGAGCAAACTATCTGCATCGACGAGGGCGACATATGCAAGCAATACGAGTACTCCAGTTGATTACCGTAGATCTTCCTCCAGTAGTGGTAGAAGGCGAGCACCCGGGGCAGCGCGTTGTGCGAGTCCTGCGGCGACATGGGCTTCGACGCGGCCTCCGCCATGAGCGCCACCATCTCGCGCACGCTGCCGAAGAGGAACCGGTACGGCGGCCCGCGCACGCCCTGCCGCGCGAAGTGCGCCTCCAGCCGCCGCGGCCGCCACCACAGCGCGTCCGCCACCCGCGCCGCCACGTGCGCGAGCACCAGCAGCAGCAGGCACGCCGCGGCCGCCGCCCTCCACGTCCACCACCACGCTGCCGCCGACGACGCCTCCTCCTCCATTGTCATCGATCGCTCGTCGCTACCTCTCTTCCTCCCCTGCTTCTCTCCTCCAAAACAGAGAGAGAGACGCCAAAGAAACACGGCGCCTGTTTCGCGGTGCGCGTTTCGGTTGCCACTACACAAGCAGCAGCAGCAGCAAGCTGTTTGTCTGGACGCGAGCGAGCCGGTGAGGAAGGGCGGGAAGCCGGGGCCGTTATATAGCGGCGCTGCCGGCGGCGCTGGGGCCCACCGCGGGGGAGGGGAGATCGGTCAACGATGTGGGCTTCAGCTCGAGAGCTCCTTCCCATTCCCGCACTGACCTTGTCAGCCCGCTGACGTGGCGTCGCACAGTAGCTTCAGGACCAGGCTCAAGAAGCTTTCCTGCGTCAGCAACAACAGGGCCATGAGCGAGCAGCAGCTTATCTTCGGTGTGATTTTTCTTCAAAGCGCCTAATGATTGTCCTCACCTGCTAATGATAAAGAAGCTTGAATCAGTATAGGTTTGTTGGGAACGCCCGGACCTGACCGTTTATTTCGTTGAATTAAGCCAACGGTTGTACTGGAACAGACTGATACGCAACTAACCAAGCATCTCCAGGTGTTTGCGTCTGAGCACTGTCCCCGGTTTGGTTTGCACCTCTGACATGGAACTGGCATGTACGTATTCGAAGGAACACGGGCTGAGTTGTCATATTTGCGTATTTCTGTTTTTGGAAGCTAAGACTATACGAGAAAAATTGAGGTGGGCACGCAGCTATAAGGTGCTAGTTTTGCTGTACTATCATTTTAGCATTATCGTTTCCTTTTGCCCTGCTAGCTGCAACAGAGTATCAATTCAGAAAAAGATAGTAGGTAGAAAATGGTTCAAGTATGGGGCAGAGGATAAACATCATATCAAGCTTTCATCAAAGACAAATACATACTCCTAACAAGAGTCAGAAGCATGTAAAAGACGAACTAATCTTTGTCAAAGTCAGAAGCATGAGCAAGCAATCCTAACAAGAGCCCAAATTTCAACTTGATCATGTCGTGCAAGTCACGCTATCATGGAACATTGGAACTTGGGTTTCCTTCCCGCCCGAAACCAAAAGACGACCCAAGCCGGTGAAACTATGGATTGGCAACCAAATCTCTATCCACTATCATCACATCGCTACTTTGGCGTTTATTTTATTTTTTTTTGTAAAAAATTTTCTCTCGTTGCTGCTACTTCCGATTTTAAAAAAAAAAGAATGCTTGATCTACATGTCATTGAAAGAAGCAAACAGACAAAAAAAATGAAAACCGAGGAAGTCACATTACATTTTGCTGCTAAAAGTTCGAATGATATTGTTTCCATGCATGTGTGCAATAGCATGCTTCTTCGATTTAGCTTAATTATGCTACTAGTTGTAGTAATTAAGGTCACAAAATCTTCTTCCTGATCTCTTAATAAATGACACCAACACATGACATGCGACCAGAGATGGGGGGTGCCAAGTTTCAATGTCCCAAGAAAAATGGCCAAAGTACAAGGACCGGTAGGTTTTGGCCGGCCGGTCCGGACAGGTGACGGGCGGTTGCGGCGGATGGCGACGGGCGCGGCGCCGCGCCACATGGAGTCCGCGTTGGCATGGCGGCCAACCGCCAGAAACCACGCCACGCATGTTCTTCCGTGATGCACCGCGCACTTGATAGTAGTAGTACTAGCAGTTTCGAGTACGTACCAAGCGAATCAGCGCGAGCAAGCAAGTACACGCATGACAACACTTGATTCGGAGCCGCAAGAGTCAACGACGAACGAGCGGCCGCCGTGCTCGCGCCACGTCGTTGTCCCCGATCGACGTGGTGCGCGCGCGCGTTCGTGGAAAACAGCCGGTAGTGTGGGTGTGTGGGCGTGAGGCGAACCCGGCGGGAAAGGTGGTGGGTGCACGGAATGACAGAGGCGTCGACCCTCCCCGGGACAGGCGCGGCCGTGTCTCGGCACGGGCCGGGCGCGCGTGCAGCGGGACGGTGCCGGGCGCGGGCGGAGCACGATGCTCGGGTCCGGGGAGGCCTCGGCGCGCGAACCAGCGACGGTTGCTTGCCGCTGCCGCCGCCTGCTCCTGCGCGGAACATTCCTGGGCGCGCGTGGACGCCTGTTCGTAGCTTGCCAGCGCACGGGACGGGGTCCCTGGTTTTGTCGTGCTTGCTAGGACCTGGAGCACAGGGACGGGGGGGATCGCCTTGGCGACTTGGCGTGCAAGCTGGGGCCCAAAAGACCGGTGTGTCTGCTACAGATTTTTTCTGCTCATGGATCATCGGTAACAGAGAAGTCTAAAAAGTTGTTTAACAACAGGGGGATCTATCCACACATGTCGTCGCTCACGTCCATGTCCGTGCGCGCACACATGCACGTGCTACTTCGCATCCATTCCAAAACCTTTGGCCTCTTTGCCGTCCAAATCTCGTCGTTGATGAGAGGTCTCTCGAGACTCGAGTCTCGGCGCGCCTATGCCTCCTCTCCCGGCCAATACGCCATTGTCGTCCCGTCTTACATGCATCCCGGCCGTTTACTAGTAGTAATTTTCTTCTCACTCGCCGCCATGGACGATGGACGCTACTACCTCTCCGGCGGCAGGGAGCCAGATATGAAAGTACGGAACCGGTTCACATAACATGTTAACGATGATTTCAGCTGAAAGTTCACAGCTGAGGTGGTGTTTCAGAATGATGATGTGTACATAAATAATATAGAAATAAAAGCGCGTACATAATATTTTCTGCAAAGGAAAAAAACAGAGAGAGAATGTGCCCACGTACAGGTGCCGGAGATATGCCATGACCAAATGATCACGTAATATTGCACGGAGGTATGCGTCACTAGATCGGTCGGCAAGGAACCGGTGCGTAAAAATGATCATCGTTCCACACCAGCAGGAATACGGATCAGCGAACCAAAGGGTTAAATCGGAGCGCGATGCAGCAACTAAACGATCCTGAACCGCTTTCAGAAAGGCCACGCACTTTCGGCTGCATGGCGTCGCTCTCAGCCTCGCGTGAGTCGGTGAGAGCATCGTCAAACATCAGCAGTACTGCTTAGCATTTCGCATGGTAAAAAGAAATCGCGCATAATTTGGAGGATTATCAGCTAAGCAAAGATCCAAGTACACCACCTGAAAGTATATATACGCCGTGAGATAAAGTAATCTGCCTGCTGGCCTCGGGCGGCATTCGGCTGTGCCAAGCTGCGAGTGCGCGTGTGTTTACGCGATTTCGCGTCCGCTTTAAGGGCCGGCAGATCATCGACCGCCCTGCGTGTAAAGTGAGCGAAAGGAGGAGAATTGGCGGCTTGCATGGTTTTCCTCCCCCTGCATGATGCAATTTGCAAGATCAACGAACCACCAATTAGTCAAAAATGCGACGCCTTTTTCGAGTAAAAAACCTGTTAAAAGTGAGTCCAGCCCAACCACTGTCTGTGTCTGCATGCACCGGCAAGATAGATCATCAGAAGGCAACGCGCTGAAGAAACCGGCCAATCCGCGCATGCACAGTGCGCAACTGGAGTCCTTTTGCTACGTTTTGATCGTTGATTATTGTTGGGATGGATAGTCAGCAGTCGTTAATGGTAGGCTGTCATGCCAATGTCTTTAGCACCTGGCATATAAGCTTTTCGATTAATTAAACATGTCTATTACAACGTCATTTCTCTCGATAATTGTAAAATGGACATGGCCCGAACATACAGTATATATTTCTCGCAATGGAGACGACGTCTTCTACGCGTTGTCATGCGGCTGGGTCGTCAAGATCACAAAGCAGCTTGCAACAAAAAGTGCAGGAGTTGTCGTTACATCTGAACGTAACTTAGCCTCGTGGGTCTCGACCGCTGAGACAGTGAGACGTCTAGACAGCCAAACACGCCGTACACTTTTAGGCTCAATCTGCCGCCCGGCGACAAGAAATGTCAAGGGCTTTAGGGGACAGCAACATGACATTCCTGCTCTAGATCTCAAGCAGAACCGGTGGCCATGGATGCGAGATGTGTGATCCTCATATACATAGATCACAAACTTTTCTGTTCTTCGTAAAGAAGCTAGCTAGAAATTCGCCTGGAAAACGTGTTAGCACACAAGCCTACAAGGCAGTACTATCTAGGGAGCAACTTCCTCACATGCGAACGTCCTAGGAATCTGAAAATCAAACATCGATCGCTTCCCTGTGACGATTCTCTCTTCGAACACAAACATTAATTATTCCGTTTTAATCCTGATAATTTCATTATCATGAACGTAATAGTCTCCAATTAGTACAAGGTGGCGTTTGTGGCATTCAATGGTCGACCTCCCTCCACGGCCGCTGCTTCACGCGGAGGCGGGCAGTTGGGATTGCAAGTGAGGCAGTTCCTCTTGCACTCAATCTCCGTGTCCCAACATTTATCAGGCTGGACGCAGCAGTAGCAGGCGGAGCCGGCTGGATGCACACAAATCTGCGGTTTGATGCAAAACACCAGTTTTACCTTACTGTCATCCAGTGATGTGGAGTTGACAGCAGGAACATCAATACTCGTGTTGCTGGCACTCCTTCCTGGACCTCCAAGCTCGAGCGGTTGAGGACGGCCTGCTGCCATATTGTGCGTTCTTGCGTCAGATTTGTGTTTAAATTCAGTTACAAGCTGGGGTTCGCTAGGAGAGAGGAAGGCGATGTAAACTTACAGTATGCTGGCAGAACGAGGCATCCAAGGAGCACGGCATAGAAGATGGTCATCCTGCGCGCCGGATCGCCGCCGCCTCTCATACGGATCATAATTTAGGTCTTGCTTGCGATGTATCAATGTCTGAGTTATATGAGAGTCAGAGATTGTAGGCAATCACCTCACGCCTTAACATATATAGACTAGTAAAATCCGCCTGTTTAAAGGCTAAGTTTTGGAAATATATCAGGTAAATCAATATGAAGATTTCAAAGATGTCATGTAGTATATATGGCTACATAATTGATTTGTGCAGTATTATACAATACATAATTTGGAAGATTTCGTTTGCGTACATTCTATGCGTAAACATTACGTTTGTTAAGTAATCTATACTTATTTTTTTTTTTGGGAATTGTAAATCTATATTGATTTGGAGACTGCGAACTGTAATGGTAGAAACGGATAGCATTACACATACAAAAAATAAACAAAATTCAATAGAGAGTAAATTGCATTGGAGGTCACTAAAGATTTAGGTACATTTTGTCCATGTGAAGTAGAATATTCTCTTGTTACCGGACAAAACTGTGCTCTACTTTTTCATTGAAAGAGGGACATAAAAACGTTTTACAGCTCCAAACAGAATTGCCAGTATTTTAACATTATTTTACCACCTATCTACTACGTCATACCGGAAACTAAATTGAGAATAGTCTTGGTATTTGGTTAGCTCAAAATAGAACTAAAAAAGTTCCCAACGTTATCAATTAGAAACCGAGGAAATCAAGTGGAGATTGAATTCTGTGTTTTTTACTTTTTCCCCTTTGCCACCAAGTAAAAATAGCGTTGCCGCAAGAAAATGGTAAAGCACGGTGACTAAATGGAATTAGAATAAGGCCTTGTTCGGCAAGGCAGTTTTCAAAACAGAGCAGGAATGTGGCAAGGGCAGGATTTATTGGATCCTGCCGTTTCACTCAAACCACCTCCTGTCTGAAACCACTCCCTGAATGAAAACTGTTTATCAACATACATGTTCGGTAATGCCTGTTCGTTCCTATTCCTGATCGTCAAAACAACACAAAGAGGCTTGTGCTAATCCACTACTAGCAACAAGGATAGTTGTCATTAGCCTGACAAGCAGGAGCAAAAATTTATCCTAGTAACTACATTTCTGAATATGCTCAACGATGTGAACGGCATATCTATCTGTATAACAAAACTGCACAAGAATAATGACTTGAAAAAACTGAGAGAAATGAAATTATCCGAAGCCAACGGCTGAAATATTTTCAATCTCTAGCAGATTAGTCATAGAAGAGCACCACCACGTTATAAATTACAACTGCTAGAACATTTTGTCACTCTCAAATTGACTAGTCATAGAAGAGCACCACCACGGTATAAATTCATTCCATGGGAGTTCCCACAAGTGATATCAAAAGCATGAAACATTTACAATTTTGATATCACAGTTCACAGCTCCCACACAGAACTCCATGGTGTACTGTTTCTATTGAACATATGGCGATGCTGGACACTACGTTGTGTGCGAAGCTATCAGATATCTGTCAACAATTGTGGAAAAAAATGATAGTTAATAGCAATCTCTGGGTATAATCAAATTTTCCAAACACATAGTGATTCACTGCTAGCTCGATTAAGAACACGAACATGTTTCTATCCCTGTAGATTTTATCACCACAAAAGAAACCACATGATTTTACAACTAGTTTACATAACTTGACATAAACAGTAGGTAGTAGACTAATCTATGCATGTCGTAGAACCCTCTTCACTAGTTAATTTTTAGTCTAGGCAAGATTCTGCTTGCAGGTTAAACACATAAAAAGAGTGAAGCTACTCTAATTTCAATCGTAATCGTCAATTCAATCCAGTATCTAGATAGTAGTAATCGTCACCGGCCATAATATAATTTAAGCACTACAACAATATCATTCCTTGATTGCATTGCATATGAACTAGTCTAACAAGATCCAGACAAGAATTGTTATTGTACTGCACTAGCATGAACTCAACTAATAATTGCCAAATGAGAATCACATTAGATGCCGATGAACAACGCCACACCCATAAGCTATTCCACAAGAGCAAACACTACGGCCAAAATATTCTCTGAACTTTCATGCCCCGTTCCATTCTGTATGGTGTGCGAAGTTGGGCGAGGAGATGAGAGGGGAAGAAAGAGAGAGCGTCGCGGCCAAAGGCTTACCGGAGAGAAGGACGTGGGAGGTGGAGTCGCCGTCTCCAGCCTGGGTCGCCGCCGAGTCGCTGTTGTCCAGCCTGGGTCGCCGCCGCAGCCGTCGTCGTCTCCAGCTTCGCGTTAGGTCACGACGCGTCGCTCGCTGTGGGCTGTTTCAATCCGGGAGGTCGGACTCCAGTTTTTCTTCCGGGCCGTCGGGGAGGAGGCAAGGCCGGAAAGGGCCCGGAGTTAGAACGGGCCTGGTCTAAACGAACACATCTTCCTGGCCAGAACCGTTTTGAGGCCTGCTCGATTATTTCCGGCCGGTTTCGCCGCCTTCCAGGCCCGTTTTGGTGTAACCGAACAAGGCCTAAGGAAAGCCTAGAAAAAGCCGAACTATGGAATTAACAAAACTTATCTATTTATTACAAACCCAATTGCATGGGTAAGTCGCACACTTAATTCACTAGGAACTAGCTAGGTTTCGCCAACACCAGCACATCACATATAGCGCTACAACGAAGAAGCAAGTTTCTCATTAGAATTCCTTTAGTTATCTCAAGCAACAAACTTACAACTCATGAACTCTCTCTTTAAAAGAAACGGACTCCCATCAGAAGCACTGAAACAGACGAGAATCAAACCAGCCTCCGCTAACACTACTGAAATACTGAAACGGAGATTTAGCCTCTCTTAAAACCTATGCTAAGCTAGAACGAAACTAGGGCAGCCAGGCATCTTCTGGATAAGCTTAGTCCATGTTGTCATCGTCCTCGTCCGGCAAGGGTAATGCTGCTGCAGCTGCCATCTCTGCCTCAATCCTACAAAAAAAATATCCCAGCACAGTCAACGCTACAAATTATAAGGAACTCAATAGTACTTTTCAGAAAAAAAAAATCGTTGGTTGCATTGGTCACTTACTGACTCTGCGCCGCAAGGTCCACGGTGACTTCAGCAGGGACGAGGGCCGTCTCCTCGACGAACCGAAGGTTCATGTCCCTGCATTTAAATTCATTTGTCACAATGTTAACTTTTTATAAGGGGAGGTAGAGGCAAAGCAGCGATGCAACAGAGTCGCATCAATTACCCACCCTGAGAGCTTCCTTGCAAGGTAGAGAAAGGGCTTCTCGAAGTTGTAGTTGCTCTTTGCGGAAATCTCGTAGTACTGGAGACTCTTCTTCCTATGGAAAGTCACCATCTTGGCTTTCACCTGCCGGTTCTTCACGTCTACCTTGTTCCCACACAGGACAATGGGGATGTTCTCGCACACCCTGAACCGATTATAATGAGATACGTTAGATCAGTTCAGGATACTGAAACAAGGGGTAGGGTAGCATTTGACGTGCATCAGGAGAAGATATTTACCTGCAGATGTCCCTGTGCCAGGTGGGAACATTCTTGTAGGTGAGCCTTGAGGTGACATCGAACATGATGATCCCACACTGACCATTGATGCTGCAATAGAAATAGATGAAGGAACGTTGTCAGTGTTTAAGTGCAAAACATTAACCCTTTATATGAACTGGTCACCCTTTAAGCCTTTCGTTTTCTGGCTCGTGCAGAACTAACAAATCCTGAAGTAAATCATGTAGTGACTATCTCTACACCTGATCTACTAACTTTTGCATGCTGTACTAACGTTTTTGCCTGGTCAAATAATCTTTTCATGGACAAGAACATCGACTCCGTGGGGGAATATACAACAAGGCCAGACAATGCAAATGCTAGAACTTGCCTATACTGTTTGGCTACTGCTTTCAAATATATGCTAATTTGCATAGTTAACTTGCTTGACCATTCTGGGCTTACTAGTGAACAAAAGCAGGATTGAACTATTAAGCAACAAGTTGCAACAGAAGATCATAGTAGCGTACATAAGCAAAATATTACCCGTGATAATCTGTCACTTTACTTCAAAATTACAAGCTCTAATCAACAACCCTCAAGTACAAATCTAGTAAGGTATTGGATTTAATGAATCTGTATAGGCTGATCTTTTCACATATTGATCTATATCATAAGTACCGATGCATTAGGATAATCATCAGATCTTTATTCCTGCACAAGACCCAGACTAAATGAACTATAATTCGAAGTACTTGGCGGTTGGCTAACACCAATAATTGTCAATCCAGATTGATTAAACATCTTTTCCATGTTGCTACGTACCGACCAAATCGTTGGTGTTGCTATTAGTAAATGTCAATCGCAACATGGTATTGATATATAGCATACTATCTGAATCAAGAAGCTAGGATCTTACTAGTATCCATCACGGAGACCGCCAAACTTCTCCTGGCCGGCTGTGTCCCAGCAGTTGAACCTTATCTTGCCACGGCTCGTGTGGAAGTCCAATGGACGCACCTCCACCCCAATGGTTGCTGCACAACACCAAGCAGATCATGATTCATTAACAACCATATTTTTCAGAAAATCAAAGGGCTACATACCACACATATGTGTGTAATATTTCCTCCAACAAAAAACTTCTATACAGCTAAATTGAAGAGAAGTGAA
This sequence comes from Eragrostis nindensis, assembly GCA_012490785.1. Taxonomy (NCBI): domain Eukaryota; kingdom Viridiplantae; phylum Streptophyta; class Magnoliopsida; order Poales; family Poaceae; genus Eragrostis; species Eragrostis nindensis. Next base: position 461,416 of record JAAXCT010000206.1, read on the forward strand.
GAGTTTGCGTTGGCCTTACGTTCATATCGCTTCTCGAACTCCCCGGTGACGTGCCTCTTCACAAACGTCGTCTTCCCTGCAAGAAACACGACGAGGTACGCATCGTTTAGCAACGATTCAGACACGGGCAAGCAATGCATACTGCCGCGCGAGTGATAAACGGATGGTAAGGAGGGAAACTCACCGGTGCCGCCGTCGCCGACGAGGACGAGCTTGAAGGCGGGGTAGTCCACGGCCTGGACGTTCGGCAGAGCCTGCGTCATTCATTCAAACACCAATTAATTGTCAGCACAAGAGAAGAACGGGAACATCGCACGAACTGGGAAGGAAATTAAAACAGCGAAACGGATCAAGAACCAAAGAGGAGCGTCGTCGACTTCGATCGACGGCAGATGAGCCGAAACCCGCGGCAAAAGGAACGAATAAATCGAACCAGCAAATGTCAAAGAAAGAAACGCACCATTGGAGGGTCGGAGCCTTGGTCCCGGGGTCCGGGGTGAGTCGGCGAGAGCGGAGGCGGCGAATTAGCTGGGGATCGAAACAGGTCGTCGGTGACGCGAGGATTCGGGGTGCGGTGCGGCGGGGGGCGTGATTATATATGGGCGTCGTCTGCTTGAGTTCGACGCGACCGACCGCGCTGTGGTTGCCGCCTTGCCGGGGGGCCGCCGGGGGGTTAGCTTGAGGCCTACGCGGTTTGTTAACCGTAGGATGTGGACTCGTTCTCATCGTAACCCTACATGTGTCTCCACGGAAACTTAGCTTTCATCCAACGCAGTTACTGGAGTAGTAGTACTCGTTTAACTCAACTTATTCGCGTAAATATTTCCTCCTTTTTATTTTTGGAATGTCACGTGTCCGCGTAATCTCTTCGTGCACCGCGGCAGACGGAACGTGACTCGATTGTGATCTCACGTTTTGAGATGGCCCGACAGGCCTTAATTGCACGATGCTGGGGCAAAAACCCAAGATTCTCGGGCCTCCGTGGGCCGAAATACATTCGTTTGTGCAGGATTATGCCGACGAGTAAGTAACGCCGCCCCGGTAACAACCAGGTCCAACACGAACATGGCTCGCCGGCGCCGTGGATGCGACCACCGACCAGAGATATTTTGCTCAAGACCACAAGACGCTATGTTTTACTACGGGCTGCCAAGTGGTTCGAGGCTGAGAGGTTGAATGCAGGGTTGCAAAGCTTCTGCATCTCAGAAATGGCCAAGCTACGGGCGAACGTAACAAACATAACCGGCACGCAATTTCCTCACACCAAATTGATTAGCACAACACCTCTTTGATGATTCAAAGAACAGAATTTTTAACTTCAAAATGGAGTTTCTACACGGTATTGCAAGATTCGTTTTCCATGTCCACATCAGAACCTCGAAGCTACTGCGGCGGGACCTCGCCGCAATTGGCTTCAGCTGTTTCAGCATGGCACCGGAGGCACTTTTGTTAGAACGTTAGCATATCACTTCCAGAGCTTCCGCAGGGACATGTTCTTCTCCGTGTCCTTCTTCATCACCTTCCCCACGGCCATCTCGAAATCCTCCTGGTTCACGTGAACCCTTCTCTCGCGAAGGGCAAACATTCCAGCTTCTGTGCAAACTGCCTGAAAACCACAAGTTCAAATCAAGGTGAGCAATTTGTGTAGCATGCGACAGATCTGTATGTAAGACGTGAGTCATTGATGGTTGGGATAAACTGCATTTTGCCTAAATAAAAGCAAAAAGGCTAAAATAGCGACAAAAATGGGCTAGATTTCGACAAGCTACACTTAAACAGATCAGCCTGATGAAATGTTAACTGGATGGGCATTTTAATTATCTGAAATCCATAGTCCCTCAAAAATGGGCTAGATTTCGACAAGCACTTTTTTTTTTTTGTGCAGATGCTTAGAGAAGCATAATATTGCTCAATTCAGATTTTTTTTCAATTGTTAAGTGCTAGGAAACTGGGATGTTGCCGTAAAAGGCACCAGTACGCACCTTTAGCTCTGCTCCTGATGCTCCATTCATCTTCTCGGCGATCTTCTTCAGATCAATGCCGCGAGTCAAGTTCATTTTTCTTGAATGAATCTTCAGAATATCACAGCGGGACTGAAGAGGCAAAAGATTACAGGTAAATCAAGTTAGCACAGATCTAATTAGTTAGGTGACTCAAAATTAGCACTGTGCTGACACCACTTACATCTTCATTAGGATTTGGAAATTCAATCTTCCTATCAATGCGCCCAGGCCTCAGGAGGGCTTGATCCAAAATGTCCATCCTGTTTGTAGCCATAAGAACCTTAATCTTGTTTGATGCTTCAAAACCATCAAGTTGGTTTAGAAGCTCAAGCATGGTGCGCTGAACCTCACTATCACCACCGCCACTTCCTGACTGCATCCTAGCAGATCCAATGGAGTCTATTTCATCCATGAATATAATGGATGGTGCATGTTCCCTGTCAAAATTAGAATGAGATATACACATTTATCACAATGAACCATTTTACAATCCCATCGAAGTAATAGCAGTGATGATTTGAATTCAATGTGAACTGAGAATATATACCTAGCCATCACAAAAAGTTCACGAACCATCCGGGAACCCTCTCCAATGTATTTCTGAACCAGTTCAGAACCTGACACCCTAATGAAGGTGCAGTCTGTGTGATGAGCAACTGCACGAGCTAGTAGCGTTTTTCCAGTACCAGGAGGCCCATAGAGAAGAACACCCTGAAACATGAACAGCAAATGATGATGTTATCTGAGAACAAAGAAATGCAATAACTTCCAAACAAAATATTCGTAACAAATCCTGACCTTCGGTTGGGCGATTCCGAGACTCTCAAACAGCTCAGGATGCTTAATTGGAAGCTCAATCACCTGAGAATTGATTTATTAGGCCAAATTGCAAAAAGTCTTAGCACCATAGAAATGTACTATGCAATGAAGTTCTTTACATACCTCTTTAATCTCTTTAATTTGCTGATCAAGGCCACCGATCATATCATATGTAGAATCAGGAACCTTCTCAACCTTCATAAGATTAACCAATGGATCGACTTTGCTGGGCAGGATAAGATGAAGCATATAGCTGCCACTTTTAAGAGCCACCCTAGAGGAAGGCGTGATTTTTGTGATATCAATATTTTTGTCACTATCAACGATGTATTTGCCTTCTGGATGCACCTGAGAGATAGCAATAAAACAGTAAACATCAGTATAGGATGAGCGGAAGTTACATTCCGATACATCTGCTAAAATAATGGAATTTTTTTATCTGTCACATGCAAAAACTAACGAAAAACATGAGATCTAAAAAGGATTTTTTTTTTTTTGACAAAGCTCTGTTCGTTTCTGCAACATTGTATCAGCTTTAAGTTATGGGTGTTGTTCATGGAACTGAAAAGTATTATTTGTCAAATATAGTCCATTTCTGAATCCCAAGATGAATGTCATAAAACATCACTACGATTTCAGTTCCATTCCCAATTTAGCCACAAGAACAAGAACTAACTGCATCTGCAAAACCAGATAGTACATCTCTATCCTATAATGCATGCATTATTAATCTAATAGCCCACTTTTGGATGTTGCAGAAAAAAAATCTCATTCTTTTTACATAAGAGACCCTTCACAAGCGAGAGCTACGTGCACCGGGCTGCCCATTAATACACCTTCACGTAAAAATATATATATATATATATCTAGCCATGAACCGAATAGTGTGCCTCTTCCATTATGCTAAAACAAGACTGGTAGTTCATATAAGGAAAAAAAATGAAACAAGAAAGGATATGCACCTTCACTAGAACCTTTGACTTTCCCATAACCTTCACAACCTCACCAACATGTGAACCTGGTTCTTGAAGCAGCTGCAACTCTTCCCGGTGCATTTTAACTGCAATACCAAAATTGTAAGGCAAAGTTTGAGGGTAGCTGGTAGTTTTGAGACAAAAATAGTTCATACAACTATATACTAACAAAATCCTGATTATCAGATTATATAAAAATAATGCCGAACATCACCACTATATTTCAGAGCTTTAGTGGTAGATGGATTCTCATGCAAATATATACCCTGATAAAAGCAAACGGCTTTTTTTTTTGTGGCAAAAGCTGCCGACCTTATACCGTGAGTACATTACAAGATAGTGTAATTTGACCATGGGACCACATGAAATCGACAGTTAATAATGAAGCAAAGTTCAGAATTGTATTAGTATGTAAATTTCAATTATGGTAAGAGATGTAACAATCCAAGGAGAAAATTGTATGCATAGTAACAAAATCCACCAATCTCTACCGTGAAAAGTAGTCATAGAACGACAACAATTCCCCACGGCAAGGGTCGCTTAAAACTGGAGAAGCCCCCAACGCGTGATTACTTGGATTAAACTGGCTGAGAACACAATTCTAGTTCGAGGGAAAATGATTTCGGGAAAACAATTCAGGGGATCGTCTTCTGGGCACTACTCCACGCGCGGGAACAAAACAAACCAGGAGATTGACCTACCACACGCTAGGAGGTAGGAGAGAGACTAGGGTTTAGGGTTAGAGGGGATCGGCGTGGCACGCTACCTCGGGCGTTGAGTTCGTTGCGCCCGGCCTCGAGGCGGCTGAGGTCTTCGGTCTTCTGCCGGATTGCCAGCTCCAGGTCGTGGAGGTGCTGCTGGTAGTACCGTCGCAGCCCCTCGCCTCTGCCCCTCCCCTTTGCCGCCACGGCCTCTGCCGTGTCGTCGCCGGGAGCTGGCAGCGCCGCGGGCTGCGAGACGTCCATCGCCACCGTCGCCATCGCCGCGATTCGGTTCTCCTCTCGCCGCGGCTTGCTTGGTTGTTTGTTCGACTTTGGTTTCGAGGAGCTGAATTTGTGGGTCGGTGGGCTTATGTCAAGTTTGGGCTTCGTGTTGAGAAGCCTTCCTCAACCGGCTCGGTTTTATTCCCTTTTTTTTTAAAAAAAATGAATCCCGACTCGGATGTCATAGTGGCTGTAGACTGTAGTCGTGGATGTGGATCAGAAATCAGAATCAGACTGAACTTAAAACAGTGTCGACTACAGGTGCATTTGAATGCTACTAATTGGATTAGCAGTGGGATGGATAATTACTGCATGACAGTGTCCGTAATATCAGCTCCTTTAAAGTCGAACAAAATCAGCTCCTCTAAAGTTTAGACACCCTTTCAGTCATCTTGTTTGGATAAACAAGATGACTAAAGTTCACCTTTGTGTGCCATCAAGATCGCCAATCTTACATGCAGTTGTCCCCGTGTTGGTGGCCTAGTTTGTGTGCCGTGACGAAGCTTGAATAACTTGACAGAAGAGGTCACTCAACTAAGAAAAATAAATTGCTCGTGCAAGCGGGGTGTGTGTGTGCCATTTGCATTAGGACATCAGCTCCTCTAAACTTTCTTTTGGATCCAGAACGAATAATTTTCTATCTTTGGATTGTTGCAAGACAATTTCATAAATCATGGTTTGCATCACAAAACCATAACTTCTAAGATTGGTTTCATTGAACTACAACCATTGAAACTAAAGTTTGTTTATATAATCACAACTCTTTCATACATTGTCTCACATGCACTTGTCCCGACGATGGTGGCCTAGTTTGTGTGCCATTTGCGTTAGGCCTATCAGGGTCGTCAAATTCTATCATGGCCGCTTTTTGGTCCATGGTTGTTTTAAATGTGTCTCTATGATGGTGGTCTACTTTGTGAGCTATTAAGATCGCTAATCTCTACCGTGGTCGTTTTGTTTGGAATCTTTTGTTGCTTCGTTGCCTCGTCTTTGTTTTTTTTGGTTGCATGAAGGCTTCGAAGGGAGTGGAACAAGAGGTGTTCAACCTCTCTAATGTGTCGCTCTCGCCCAAGAAATATGCAATGAACGTCATTTCTAGGCATCCACTTAGGTCATGATGTTGTGAAGTTGAGGATGATTCTCGTTTAGGTGCGACGAGGAAGTTTAGGTTTTGTGTCGTACCCTATTTCTGGAGCACTAGCGCTTACCGTATCAGTCCCTGGATCAGACGCTGATACGACGCTTACACAGAATGACATCACAGTCCCATACCTTTTTTATAATATTACCAAGTCTCATACAAGCCCTTTTATTATACAAAAGGTCTTACAACAAAGGCTAGCGGCCTGACCACAAGAACAGACAACACACCGACTAGCTGCTACAGCAGCCACACTAGACTACTACTCCAGCGGAAGACGGAACGGCACCACTCCAACAGGCAGACTTGCGTGCAGGCTGAACCCTAATCTTCATCTTCAACTGCTTCAAACTCTGACTCACCTTCTGAATGATTGAAGCAAGAGTGAGTACTTAAGGTACTTAGCAAGCCTAACACGAGGGGGTAAATTATGCAAGGGAGTTCATCAAAGGATAGGCTTGTGGTTTATATCAACGAGGCAAGAAAGCTAAGTTTATGCAAGGTTGTTTTAAAAACAAAGCAGTTCGCAATCTAATCAAGAATCTGTAGAGATTAGTGGGGTTGGGCGGCCCTGGGGGAGTTACTGTCCATCCCGCCAGTGTCTCAAGTTTTATCACTGGCCGACAACCAGCACACGGCTCAAAACCGGTGTATTCCGAAAACACGCCAAGGATAACTCACACAGAAATCTAATCATAGTGTGGCCGTTGCTTTCGCATTGTCCAATACCGTGGAACACGTCTATCCGGATAGATTCTTAACCTCGGCCGAGGGTGCACAAATTTCCCCACAAGGTAGTCCAGTCTTCCCCGGGGTCCCAGTTCAGACTGTCCTACTAAAGGTCCCGTACCCATTTGGTACCACCACGGCATCCCCCACGGACATCACCAGGGGCTTTACAATTCAATAATATGGCCAGATAATAAATGCCGGACTCGCCGCCACCCTCGTCGAGTCTTCTCCTGAGATTCCGCTGCAATCTCCTGCCTCCGGGGGGGTACCGGGTGAGTACTAGTAGGGTGTGGTTCCAATCCCGTACCCATATACGGCTTGTGGCTGCGCGTAAGGTGCTAGGCAAAGGCGGCACAAGAACCGGTCCTTATACGACCGAACCAGGCATCTTCAATAGCTAATCCTCGCGAGGAAGGGCGTCCCAGAGATAGCCTCCCCACTGAGGACTACCTCGCCTGATCCCGCCAAAACATCCCCCACTATGGGTTGCACTTTATCACCAATCCCACCCATTTTCACATTTACGCACACCACCAAGCACTCACACATTCTACACGAAAAAAATCATGTGAGCAGTATTAATTAAACACATATGGTGAAAGTCCTAAGCGGCAAAGCAATCCAACATATCATTAAGGAACTTAATGACGTTGCTTCCTAAAGTTAACAAGGGATCAGGATATATTCAAGTCAAGCATGGCAAACAATTATTGCATAGGACCTTCTAGCATTTAAATTTATTTAAATACCATGCACATTTATTTGTAAACAGCTCTAAATAGGATATTTTGCAAACATAGGATCAATATGATCAAAGGGAGTTAGACTTGCCTTCACAAAAGTCTTCTTCTTCTAAGTCCTCGTATTCCAAATCCTCGGGCTCTTCTTCAAAGACTTGATTATCTAGCGATAAAAGAAAATAAATCTACCGCTCAACAAACAATTAAACAAGCAATAAATCAAATGAAACCAAATAGAGACCAAGGTTAGATTCGATCTGGTTGTAATGAATAGAGGATGATTTTAGATGAATTTTGACGAAAGAGTCGCCAAAATCAGAGTTGAAACGGAGGAGATATCGATTATTCACTTTTTGGGAAAGGAAATTAATCAGGATTAAGCCAACTTAATAAGGCATTGCCATAATCCTAATTAATCTGGAGTGATCAAGGGTTGGAAAATGATTAGAAAGGAATATAGGATTTTTTGGAAATTTTCTGAGATTTTTCTGATATTGGAAATTGCTCGGAATATAAATGTGTGTACACTAGCCGGGTGCACTTAGCATTTTCCTGAGAGAAAGAGAGGCTGACAGATGGGTCCAGGGGATCTGAGGGCTTATAGAAAGATTCCGGGGACTTTTTGGTAAATACAGAAAGATGTCAGGGACCTATCTGTAATTTTGGGAAAGTTTAGGGGTCTCGGTGTAAAAAGATTGGGGCTAAAAGGTAATTACAGAAAAGTTTAGGGTCTTTTCTGTAAAAAGGTAGGACTTAAACAGAATTAATAAAAAGATCAGGGGCTTATCTGCAAGAATGCAGGGCCCCAGGATTTTCAAGGTTTTCGGAATTATTTTTGAGTGGAAAAGTCTCGTGGACTAAGTCCACGGGGCTGTGGACCGGTCGACGGGCGGCGGTCCACCGGTCCATGGTGGACCGGGGCAGCGCGCGCGGCGGCGGCTGGCCGGAATTGTCGCCGCTGGCGGCTAGGAGGGCGAAAAGGCGACAAGGTCGAGCGGAGGGGGTCGGGCGCACGATGGCGAAGCCGTGGGGGCCACTTGTCGTCGACGAGATGCACCGGAGCGGCTGGGCGGCGTCGCCGGAGTGGGGCGGCGCTCCGGCGAGCAAGGGGAAGAGCCGTGCGCGTGCACGGGGAGGGGAGAGGAAGGGCGTGCGCGGTGCGCGGGAGCACGGCGAGCGTGGCGCGCCTCGGGTCGAGGCCGGACGCGGCCGGGAGAGACGTCGGCGGCGAAGTGTGCGGCGGCGGGTGGCTGCGCACGACGCGGAGAGAGTGCGAGCAAAGAGGAAGGAAGAGAGGAGGTGCGGAAGGGAGAATAGAGTGTGGCGGAGCTCACCGAGCACTTGACGGCGGCGGAGGAGGTCGGGACGGGGCCGGCGTCGATGGGGGATCGCCGGAACCCTAGCCGAGGAAGAGAGAAGGAAGGAGAGAAGATGGAGCTCGGTTTGGAGATGGGGAAAGTGAGAAGGGCTCGGGGCCGTTTTAAAGGCGGTGATGGCGGTGCGGAGCAGTAAGGCGGCGTGCGGCCAATGGCGGTGGTCGCCGGCTTGACGCGCCCGTCACGAAAGAGGGGCGAGGCGGTTCGGCGGACTTGGCGGGGCGGGCAAGTAAAGGTGGGGCGGTGGCGCGCGGCCACGTGGTCCGCGTGGCGCTCCTGGCGCTCCGACGTGACGAAGGCGGTGGCGGGGACCGGCCGGCATGGGCGCGGCGCGGGATTCCCGCCGGCGCGGTCGGAGGAGGAAGAAGAGAGAAGGGAGGCGGGCTGGGCTGGCGAGCTGGGCCGGGAAGGAGGAGAGATGGGCCGAAGCGGGGGAGGGAGGAAAAAGAACGGGCCGGCTGAGGAGAGAAGGGAGGAGCTGGGCCGGGAGAAGAGAAAAGGAGAAGTGCGGCCCGAGAAGAAAGAAAAAGGTTTAAACATTTTGGGGATTTCGAATTTGGAGGATTTTCAAATTTGAACAAAAACAAAAAGCAAACAAGCACTCTAAATAAAGACAATAAACTCCAGAAATGCATATGTTGGGTTTTGTGCAAGTTTTCAAATGAAAAATTTTAAAATTGAGGTGGTTTGGCTAACTTTAATCACACACTTCATTTTAATTTGTTCTAAATTTGAAACATTTCAAATTTTTAGTGAAATTTTATCACGAGCAAAAATTAGGGTGTGACAGATCTACCCCACTTAAATAGAATCTCGTCCTCGAGATTCGAACTATCTAGCGGATAGAGAAGAGCAGAAAGATCTTTGTTCTAGTATATGTTTTCCGATGGTCCAAAGATTTCCATGTTGCATACTTTGGAGTGGGGCCTACCCCACTTAAAAGACCTTGACCCAGGGAGATCGGGGTTCTTGAGCACACCGGTTGAAAACCACGTGCAGTAATAGTTTCAGGTTCCGAATGAAAGCAAGGCTCCAAAATCCAAATATAACTCGTGGACGAGTTGGGTTGTTAAGGTACTCACCGGGGACAACTTCTGGTGCTCCATTAGTTTCCCGAGCGTTGATATGGTTTACTCGGCTTCGACCGGTGGTTTGGCTGCTCCTTTGCTGTTGTCCGGAGGATTGTTGTCCATTGCGTCCAACTCCTGATGCTGCAGTCCTATTGCTTGCCTGGTGTGACTGAGTTGGAGCATTATTCTAATTCAGGTAAGGACATCTAGCAACCATATGGCCTGGCTCGCGGCAGTGAAAGAAAGTCCTCTTGTCATTGTTATTGGGCTGGGCAATGCTGGAACTGCTCCTCTGCTGACTACCAGAATTTTGGTTACTATATGCTGGTGCTGAGCTCGGTTGATTGGACGCTGAAGTTCTGTACTGCATTGTTGGCTGATATTTTGATTTCTGAAAATTATTATTAGACCTTGATTTCTGGTTTCTTTCCTGCTGCTTGAATTTCTGAGCATTGAATTTGCGCTTTCTGTCCTGCTCAATGTGGGAGCGTGCATCCTCCAAAAGAAGTGCACGGTTCATGACAGTGTTGAAATCTAGATATATGTGAGTGACCAACTGCACTCTCAAACTAAGACTGAGTCCTTTCCTGAAACGATCCTGTTTCTTTTTGTCAGTGCTGACCTCTTCAGGTGCATAGCGTGCTAGCTTCATGAACTTTCTAATATACTGATTCACTGTCATAGCTCCTTGTTTCAAGGAGCGGAACTCTTCAGCTTTCATTTCCATAATACCCTCAGGGATGTGGTATCTTCTGAATTCCTCCTGGAATTCATCCCAAGTGATAGCCTCGGCATCTTCTGTAGCTTCACGATAGTTATCCCACCATTCGCTTGCTGCTCCTGTGAGCTGGTGAGACGCCAGAATAACTTTCTCTCTGTCATTGGCATTAACCACTTGCAGTTTCTTGATTATGCCTCTTAGCCAATCATCTGCTGCTAGAGGATCTTCTTCAGCACACTCAAAAGTTGGCCGTCTGAGTCTCATAAATTCTGACATCTTGGTCTGTGGACCTGGTGTACGGTCCAGAAGTCCTTGGGCGATAATCTCCATCAGACGAGTCTGATTGTCCATTACTGCCACAAGGTTGGTGACAGGCGGATCTGGTACACGTCCACCTCGTCTACCTCTACCACGGTTCTGCTGTCCTCTACCTCTGTCTCTGTTCTGTTGTCCTCTGCCTCTATTCTGATTAACATCATCTTCTCCCACTTCTGGTTCCTCTTCCTGCTCATTCTGATTTATTTCTTCTTCTTGCTGCTCTTCTTCATAAGCATTTTCATTTCTGCCTCTGCCACGACCGGCGGCTCCGCCACGCGAATTATTATTTTTGTCACGACCATGACCACGTCCTGCATTCAGGGCTTCGTCATGGTCTTCTTCTTGCACATCACGTGCACGGCGCTGGCGTTGTGCAATTCTGGCAGATCTTTTGGGAGGCATCTGCTCGCTGAAGTAGGAAAGGTGAGAAGGGATTACGGAGAATCTAGAGCTAAGAGCAGAACAAGATAGTGGAAAAGAATTTCCGAATACCTTCCGCACACTCAAACAAGAAAAACCATCATCAATACATCATTACAGCAATCACAACATCATAACAGGGGCTCGATCACACATATTCAAGTCCTTCTATATAGCAGGACTCGACGATTAAACCTAGACAACAGGACTCGACAGCAGGGTGACACTAAGTACAACGGCACTCCACAGTCTAGCTCGAGAGCTGTTGTTGCTTGATGTTGACGGGCCTTCTGATGGCTTGTCTTCCGTAGATTCTTGGTTTGACGGAAGATTCTTGTACTTTTGACTTGTAGTTGTCGGAACTGGAGAGATCAGATCTCTTTGCTGAGGGTTTCCCAACAGGTGTGACCTCTTGGAAGGAGGGATTTTTCCAAAATGGAAGAGAAGTAAATAGAAAAGTTTTGCAAATAGTTTTTAGGTATAAAATATCACTCATTCTCACTCGATCCAGCCTAGAGTTCAACCTACGGGCAAGTATAGCTCTGATACCACTCTGTCGTACCCCATTTCTGGAGCACTAGCGCTTACCGTATCAGTCTCTGGATTAGACGCTGATACGACGCTTACACAGAATGACATCACAGTCCCATACCCTTTTTATAATATTACCAAGTCTCATACAAGCCCTTTTATTATACAAAAGGTCTTACAACAAAGGCCAGCGGCCTGACCACAAGAACAGACAACACACCGACTAGCTGCATTAGGACATCAGCTCCTCTAAACTTTCTTTTGGATCCAGAACGAATAATTTTCTATCTTTGGATTGTTGCAAGACAATTTCATAAATCATGGTTTGGATCACAAAACCATAACTTCTAAGATTGGTTTCATTGAACTACAACCATTGAAACTAAAGTTTGTTTATATAATCACAACTCTTTCATACATTGTCTCACATGCACTTGTCCCGACGATGGTGGCCTAGTTTGTGTGCCATTTGCATTAGGCCTATCAGGGTCGTCAAATTCTATCATGGCCGCTTTTTGGTCGATGGTTGTTTTAAATGTGTCTCTATGATGGTGGTCTACTTTGTGAGCTATTAAGATCGCTAATCTCTACCGTGGTCGTTTTGTTTGGAATCTTTTGTTGCTTCGTTGCCTCGTCTTTGTTTTTTTTGGTTGCATGAAGGCTTCGAAGGGAGTGGAACAAGAGGTGTTCAACCTCTCTAATGTGTCGCTCTCGCCCAAGAAATATGCAATGAACGTCATTTCTAGGCATCCACTTAGGTCATGATGTTGTGAAGTTGAGGATGATTCTTGTTTAGGTGCGACGAGGAAGTTTAGGTTTTGTACCTGGCATAGGTCGCAGTGGTAGTGGCTTGCTGCTGGCCACTTTTCCTCTTTTTTTTATTTCTTGTTACTTGGCCTATAGTCTCTTGAAATGCTTTGTAACCCTTTTTCTTCTTAATAAATATGTGCTCCACACGTTTTTGAAAAAAAAAACCATGCACTTGTCCACCCATACCCATAGACAACTGACATGTGAGACCAAATGAAAACGTGTGGTTTTGTGATACAGAAACGCAAGTAGTTGTGGTTTGGGAAAGGAGTTTTAAAAGCTGTGGTTTTGTAATATAATGAAGCAAAAGGTTGTGGTTTTGTCAAATTAGTACTCCCTCCGTCCCAATTTATTTGGCATTCTGGCCATGTTTCTGAGTGTCCAGGTTCATAGAATGTTCTATGAATCGACAGACGAGTAGTCCAGATTCATAAAATGTTCAATGAACCTGGTATATGGCCAGGATGCCAATTATTCTGGGACAGAGGGAGTAGCATTTCTTTGTTTCGAATCGAGATGGATAAAATAACCATCAGAGCGAATCAAGAGAGGAGCCTTTTGTTCGTTTTTTTTGTGGACCGATTATATCTCACTCGAGTGTTTTGTTGGATCGGAACACTCAAATTTCCAACCGTCGGATTCCAGATCGAGCAGCTACGCGTCATCTTCCTCCTCCGGTCGCCGGTAGCCCAACTTTCCCGCCCCCACGCGCCGCCGCCCTGCGGCGCGCCCGGAGCTCCGGCGAGGCCCTAGCCCGCCGAGGCAACATCCTTCCTACCCTCTCCCCCGCCGCCTCCCTCCTCCGTCGCCGCCATGCTCGCCCCGACCCCGACCCTGGCCCAACCGCCTTCTTCCGCTGCCCGCTCCGGCGGTGCCCCCGCCGCCTCCGCCTCCGCCGTCTCCTCCGTCACCACCGCCGGGTCGGCCTGCCTCCCCCGGCCCCCTTCTAAGTCCGGCAACACCGGCGAGCTCCCCCAACCCCGAACCCTAACCCCAACCCGGAACACTAACCTCGACCCTCTCGCTCGCTAATCTCGCCGGAGTGCCGCCGGGGCCGGAGAAGAAGATTTTTCTCGCCGGATTTGCTCGCCGGAGTTGAAGAGGGAGAGGAAGAAAAAATCAGAGTGCTGGCTGGCTTCAAAACACTCAAATGAGGTTTAGACAAACTCTCTTGTTTCTCTGATGCACAAAACCGATTCAACACTGCCCTCGAACTTCCGTCAACGCCTATATAAGGCAAACGAGATTACGGTAAACATGCATCGAACTTGGACAGGCAGTAGAAAGTTACAGAGATTGGACGGACCCTTCCACTTGTCGGATTTGACAGATTCATGGCGCAATGTCCCTGTCGACGGAAGGTAATGCTGGTGCGCGAAGTATTTGCGTTTTGCCTACGACAACGAACACACATGCCGGTGGCGACTGGCGCTATATAACAGCGCGCCCTCATCGTCCGAAGGTTCTCACCCGAGCCAAAGCTAACACCATCAACAACAACGAATCGCATATCGTGCGTTCCCCCGCACAGCCAATGGACGCACCGGAGATGCGATACCCCCGAGGCGCCGATGATGACCAGCAGCTGCGATAGCCCTCCGACGTCGTCACCGCGGCGGCGGCGTCCCCGAGCACCTGCTCCTCGACTCCGGTCGCGTCCTCATGCTGCTCGGCGCTCTCGTCCTCACGTGGCACTTCAGCACCTGCACCGCCGACTCCGAGCACATGTTCGTCAGCTTCCTCCTCTGCTGCTCGGCGCCGCGGCCGTAATGCTGTCTCTGGTGGCACGACAGTTCCCAAGGCTCGCGGCTACTGGCGCCGCCGCCGCCACGGTCCTCCGCAACTACTTGATTGGCGGTCTCTAGTAGCAGGCACTCGTGTAGAGCTCTCCAGCATGTCTCGCTTGCCCTTGATTACCCTCCCGTGCCGTATTTGTCCAGCAGTACCCCCGTTTTGCGTCAATAAAACCACGCTACACCCTGTCAATTGTTAGTCACCGCTATCTGAATGAAATTATTGTATTTTGTAATGTGATTTTGCGTCCAAATGAAATCGTCATCTGCTTCAAAAAATAAAAAAAAACGGCATCTGCTCATGGCATGGGATCACCAGTTTATCACAGGAGTACTCTGCTTTCCTTGTCCGAAAGGGTGCAGTGCTCCTCGACTCATGGCTGAACGGGCTGTATTTAGGGCCCTGCAAAAATGAAACCATCTGGCCCACGTTCTTCCCATAGCGAGGTTAACCCATGGCCTCTGAAACTGAACAACGAATCAGCCCGGAGCAAAATCCCCTTAAAAAATCCACGGCAAAAGGTTGATCACAACCCAACGGCCTCGAACTAACGTCACCTTAGATCCAACGGCCTCTTAAAATATGTCAAAACCGACAAAGCCATTGGCCACCACTTTGGAACTTGGAAGCTTGCGGGGTTGTGGCAATCACCATGAGCTACATTCGCCACAAAAGCTTGCAGCAACCAGTCAAGTCAACTCATACACCCCCCGCCCCGACCACCTCCCACCTTCGGAAAAGTCATCCATACCCCCGCGGGCTTCAATTCCTACAATAAAAGCAGAGCCGCTTCCGGGAGTTTAAGTTTTCAACCAAACCAGCAACTCAGCAACGCTAGTTCACAGACCCTGAGACACACATAACCATGGGCGCTCCAGTAATCTGCTACCTCCGGCATCTCATCGGTCGGCAGGCCAGGATTGACGGGCGAGCTCTCGCGACCGCCACCAGCAGCTGCTCATCGACAGTGGCCACATCCTCATGCTGCTCGGCGGCGTTATCCTCATGCACCAGCTGGGCACGACCGCGGTTCAGTCAGGTGACGACGAGCTCGTGCTGCTCTTCGCGTTCGTGTTGTGGCTGCTCGGCACGGCGCTCGCGATGATGTCGCTTGTCGCCCGGCAGTTTCCCAGGCTCGCGGCTGCCGGCGTCAATCTGGCGAGGGGCGCTCCGTAACTATACTTGCTTGGTGGTCTGTGAGCCTCTACGACGACCCTCTGCGTCCGAGGAGGCAGACAAGATCACCACCGCTTGACTCTATTTGTCATGTTGTTCTCCAGCAAGTTACCTTCCAGGCTTCCACATAACGCTTCTTGACGTCCTGCAATTTCTTTCAACTGTCGCGTTTAAACTTCCCGAATTTGCTTTGTTTAACGAAAAAATCAAATGGCTTAATTGGTGATGATTTTAGCCTTGTTCCTGAGAGGCTTTTTTTTTGGTACACTTTTCATGAAATAATCGGAGGTACACTTTTTTTGGGTACACTTTTCATGAAATGAACAGAGTACTCTCTGTTTCAGCCAAGCGCAGTGGGCCGTAGTTTTGTTCACCGCGGAAAAATTGCGAATTGTTTAAATGAAGTCGCCTGAAATGAGATGCCATAAAGCCCAGCCACTCTCCACTGCGGGTATCCGGCCCACCATCTTTGAGAACCAGAAAGCCCAGAGAATTGTAACACCATTTCGGCTCAGCTCAGCGTCCTGTGGTTGGTACTGTAGCAGCGTCCTGTGGTTGGTACTGTAGCAGCAGATCTAATCTAAACCAATAAAGAACCAGTTGTGAGGAAAATCAGTTTCACCCTAGCATCCTATCTACCCTATCATCTAAACCGTCCTGCTATATAATGGACCCAAAATCTAACGCACCGAATCATTCCACCCGGTCCCGGGCGTAACGTCCCCGTCCCTTCCCCTCCCATCTATACGTTGATTCTGATGTGATGTTGCATCACCGTAACGCTGAAAATCCTGATTTTTTTCACCTGCATGAAAGCCTACCCCCGCCGATCCCAACGAGGCACCGAACGTGATTCATGGGATCTTGATTGCCTTCCTTACCGCGTGTTAGGCCTTCCTTCGTTTCCATTCCGATTTCCTTCCCCTGACCGCGCCTAGCTTTCCTTAATCTTCTCTTATTCCTCGATCCTGATTTCCAGTACCACGCGAGGTGGAGTGCGGCAACCGCGGCGGCGCCCACTGTTCCTGACGGTGGGAGATGACGCAGTTTGGATTTTGGCTTATTGTCGATTCCTGCAGTGGGAGACGACGATTGATACGGCGTCGTCGAGCCCGACGCCGGTCTTGTTCCCAAGCGCCGCCTCCCCGGCTTCTCCCGCCTCCCCAGGTCGCCCGGACGCCTTTGCTGCCGCCTCCGCTTCTCGCGGTGCTAACAGCCTAACACGACAGGAGAACAGGCATGGCAAAAGCAGGGTCATGTACCGCCGGCCGGACAAGCTGGAGCTACGGGTGCACGCCACGCACACGCGCTACCACTACTTCAACTACACCTACTGTCCACCACTGCATCCTCAAGAACCTGTCGGTAAGATGCCCTTTTTCTTATTTTCTCAAGTAGTAACGCATTATATTTTGATTGATGGCCGCCATACTGATACATGTTGTTCCCGTTGCCATGGCAACATATAGCACCAATTACTACGGAGTGATTGAGTGGTTGGTTTGTGAGATTGAAATAAATTAAAATTACAGCATTTCTTACTGATGACCTGAGATATGACTCGTAGCTTGTTTGCAATTGGATTTTTCAGATGCAGGTTAGTAAATTTGAAAAGAATGCAATAGCTTGCGAGGGTGTCTGTACAAAGTAATCATGAATGATGGGCCAGGTATGCTCCTAATAGTTTGGGGGAGATGCTCTTAACAATTTTGTTAGCATGCAGAAACATAACAATTTTGTTGATTTCTATTTGAATTTTTGTAGTGTTGTGCTTCTAATTGTTACTCTTCTTATTTTAGGATCGCCAGTGCTTTTGGGCTTGATTGCAAAATTTACCCTTTTGGACTGCAAAAGGCTAATATATCCTGCTTAATGACGAGCAACATGAATCTTTACTGTTGATTCAAGTTGGAACAATGTAAAACTTTCGGAATTGTTTGGTACTAGCATGCAAACACAGACTTGCTGTAGTGATCAGTTGATAGCATGCTTGTTAACAATTTCTGTCCTGGTGCACAAAATTCGTCAGACATGCTTGAATATCTCTACAGGACTAGCTGTACGTATCACATGTCCTTGCATTGGTCTCTGTCATCTGTATCCTCATCCTACAGGAACGAGCTGGAAGCAAAGCTTTTATGTGATGATGGTCAAATGCTTGAATAGCTCCACTACGAGCTGTCAATGACATGCGGCATTGCAGGTAAGGGTGATTGTTCATTTTTTCCCCTTAATTTCCATACATATTTTATTTCTAGAGAAGCATGCAGTTTCATGTTTTCAGTGTTCAATACTTTACAGCCAATGGCCTTCATTTACCTGTATATTAAACTTCCAGTTTTCAAAATCCTTATTTTTTTTGTTGCATGTCCCTTCACTGCAGTGTTTCAAGCATGCTACACTCATCAGCTGAAATTATTGGGTTGCTGCATTTGCAAGATATGTCATATCCGTTTGTACTGTAATCATGCATAACAGGACATCACAATTCTGACTAGACAACTCTGAATAATCTGCCAAATAATATTGAATCCAAGTACATGTATGTATATGACATATCGGTTTTGACAACTCTGCATTATCAATTATATTTGGCCAAAGCCTGCATAACACTGAATCCAACTATTTCTTCCTCTTTTTTTTTTTTGTATGTTTTGGAGAGGAATGATGCAGGGGAACCATTACGACTATTTGTCTTGGCTTTGAGCTTGTGACTATTTCATATATGTTTATCCAAGCTACTGACTAGCTAATATTCACAAATTGACCCTAAACTCTTGAAGAAACTCAGTACAAGCTGTCTTGTGATGCAATGTCATAAAGTAAGTTCCATCATTGGTTCGTTTACACTAAAAATCATAAATTGGATATTTGTATTGTATTCTATATGCTCAATTTTTTTGCTGTTATCTCATTTCCTGAGCTCATTTGACAAATTGCAAGAATTGGTGTTATTTTGCTCTGGAATTATGGAAACCGATGTATTCTTGTGATAAATAGCTCGGAGCTCGACCAAATTATTTCATTTCTTGCCATTCTCATGTCTGGATCATTTTGCTGTTGAGGGGGCACTGTTGGATCTTAGTTTGTACCTCAGACTTTCTAATCCTTGCATTCTCTACACGGTTTTCAGTTATGAATGTAAGCATGTTTGAAAAAATGAAAGATGATGAACACCAGACAAACTATCAATAGGACCCGACAGGTTTGTTAAGCTAACAACCTATGCTACTTATGACTCATGCTAGATAATGAGCATACCCTAGCTAACAACCTCCAATTTTGTATATATTCATTTCAGAATCAATCTATCCATATTATGCTTTTCAAACAGGTCAAATTACTACTAGCAGGAGAAAGACAAATCTGTGATCAGATTTTTGAGGATGCTAGCATCTGGGAATACCCTCTGCTTTTCTAAACCAATATAAGTTTGGCACGCTACCCTTCTGCTATTTGCGTTATTTGTGATTCCACTCAATTTTCCTAGAGATGGTTTAGAAATTTCGAAAAGCCATTAAGTTTCATTGTGTTATATGCTGCTAATGCTTCTAAAAATTTGATCAGTGGGTAAGCAGGTGGAATGTTGATAATATTAAAATAATAAATTATGTTAATATCCGAATTGTGTGGTCTCTGCATTTTCGAATAAAGGGATCAGTTTATATTGTCTAGGATCATTCGTTCATTTGCATTCCATTTCCTCTCATGGCAACCTATAATGTAGACTGTAATATTCTCTCACATTGAAATGTTTTGCATTCTTACAGGTACCTTTTGTGCCCTGCATTCTTTCTTTTGGTTTTTCCTTCCTGCCACAGAAATCAACATTATTTCAGCTGCATTTTTACATGTGTGCCTGCCACCTGATATCACAAATTATTTTTTACAATATTTTAAGTATCTACATAGGCAGTAGATTCATATTGCACATTGCTATTTGACAGTTACGAAAATTACTATCCCCCCCCCCCCCCCCCCCCCCCCCCCCCCCCCATTATGATTGCACAATGTTTTAGTACTTCCATAAATATGTTAGCTGGTGTAAAACTGATATAAGTGTTATATTGCAGCAATCACGTTTCTGTGCTGACTGCTACTACATTCCGAAGTTACGGGTTGATTCAACCGCTGTGTGATGACTAAATGTTAATCTATTCAGTAGAGATCATTAGTGCACCAGCTTGAGGTTGCATCCATTTTATAGTGGTGTGCATATGCATGAACTTGTCACTCCATTTATCTGATCTTTCACCCCCTTTTTGTTGGAATAGGGATTGTAATGTTCATCCCTGGATTCTACTACACAAGAATCGCCTACTATGCTTACAAAGGCTTCACGGGCTTCTCACTTTCAAACATCTCACCAATGTGAAGTAGTGGTATTGTTGGATTCATTGGCCTCTTTTTTTTTTTTTGTCTCTCTGATTTTACGTTCCCTGTATCATTAGTTGTGACTCCTAGGATTGTGAACCATTAATCAGCAGGTTGATGCTACTGACCATTGCAGTCGCCAAAGTTTGATATAAATATTGTCTCCTCTTTACTATACTGCTCCACTTGTAAATTTTATTCGTGTGTTCTCTGCTTTGGATAAGTCTAGATCGCTTTTTTGATGAAAATTACAGTCCTTCACGTTTTAATTTGTTTTGAGATATCACACTCTGGTTAGATTCATGGGAAACAATTTATTTTTATTCATCTGTTAGCCATGTCTATTGATCACTACTACCATGGCCTCCTGCGGTCTTGCTGTTGATTTTCAGAGGCATCTAGCTGCGCGGTGTGTGGAGTCCTCTTCCCTCTTCCCTATGTGGGCACTGCAATTAATTAATTGATTTTCAAGGGCCAACAAAACATTCTCACTGTTAATATTTCCATGCAGATTTTTGTCTCTAGACTTTTGACCCTTTGAGAATGACTTATTGACATGCATCTGCTATTTAAGAATTTAATCCAAGTAATCTCATTCCATTGCTATTTAAGCAGGTGGTCATTTTGGGGGTTTACATTAATCTTCCAAGTAATTGCATTCCATTGCTTCTATGGAGTTTCATCAGCTTGTCTCCCAAGTTTTTTTTTTTCAACCATGAGACCCAAATTGTTACTGAGCTACTGGTATATCCTTTTCTTTTCATGGCAGTCACTACTTATTCATAGAGGTGCAAATTTGTATGCAAAAATGATATTCCAGATCATGTGTCATTCTAGAAGCAATGCATTTTTTTTTCCATTCTTCATTTTTAAATTTGTCTGACTTGCTACCAACGTTGCAGGAATGATACACCTTGAGGTTTTGTAGGATGTCTATGATGAGAGGGGAGTAATGTGCTAAAATGTTTGCAGGAAGTTTTTTTAATCTTGCAGTTTTGTGTTATTAAAAGAGAGGAACTAGATTGTGGTTCAAGGTCTTCCGATGGAGCTTTAAGAGATGAGTTTTTTCATTTATGGGCTATGAGGTGTTTTGTTTGTGTTCTCCAGTCTGTTTTAAATGATGATGCACTGTAGTTCCCATGTCTATGTGGCGAAAATATTTTGTAAGCCACCCGCAAAAAAATAACTATTTTGTAAGCCTTTTACTGTTACATGAATTGTTGGGTGCACATAATTCTTACTAATTAGATGTTTTGGTATTTTACCTAATGGAATGGTAAGTTTACCTGTTTTTCTCATGTGTCCAAGACAAAGATGGTGGTTTTGCTGATAAAAAGTGATATGGGTCTAGGTGACCAATGGCATGAGTGTGTTGTGCCCGAAACTTGCTTATGGCCCTGCATTATTCTTTTCAAATTAATTAAATTTTAATTGTAAAAGAACATATATGCAAGTTGCTCATAATTGACATGGTCCTACCAAGTGGTGTAATTTTTATACACGTGCGTGACGCACGTGCATTCTTACTAGTGTGAACGAAGTTACGAGGGAAGTTTAGACGCGACGGCTGATATGGATGTGGTGGAATAAAAAGGATGCGAGTCATTTGACCCCAAAACAACGCGAGATGTGGACGTGGTGGCGAGAAAAAACAGAAGACCTGACGCAAAGACAGACCCAAAATAACGCGAGATGTGGACGAGGTGGAAAGTAGCCGATCCTGGGAAATGGCACGCGCACACCACCGCTATATAAAGCGTCCAAATCGAAGAGATGTGCCACCACCACGCAGTAGCAACAACTCCTACACTAGTACTGAAAGTCTGAAATCGATGGCCGCCCCGGCGATGCACTATCTCCGACAAGCTCTCCCCCTGCACGCGCTGGCCGCAGGAGCGGACAACCGCTTCATCGGCCGTCAGGAACAACTGCTCCTCGACTCTGGCCGGGTCTTCATGCTGCTAGGCGCGCTCGTCCTCACGTGGCAGCTTCGCCCCTGCTCTGCTGAGTACATGTTCATCGCCTTCCTCCTCTGGTTGCTCGGCGCCGCGGCCGCAATGCTGTCGCTGGTCGCGCGGCGGTTTCCAAGGCTCGCCGCCGCTGGCGCCACCGCCGCAACCATCCTCCGCAACTACTTGCTTGGCGGTCTGTAGTAGCAAGCACTCTGTGGAGCTCTGCAGTCACCACACGAACCGCACCGAGCCGCCGGATGTCTTGCTTGTCCTTGCCATCACCAACTACACCCAAGTAATTCAGATCTGCACCCATTTTGCGTCAATAAAACCACTCTTTACCTTGGCAATTGTTAGTCACCGCTATATTGAACGAAATATGTATATCTGGTAATGTAATTTTGCGTCCCAAATGAAGTCTTCATCTGTTCTGTAATTTTGTAATTACAGGAGTACTCTGCTTTTACGCTCTGCTTTCCTTGTGCAAAGGGTGTTCTTGTTCCCCGACTGAACGGGCTGTATTTCGCGCGCTCCAGATTACCTGGGCCTCATTGGAGACACATCCGCTAAACAAAGATGAAACTGAACTACAAACCGGCCCATATAAAAAATTCCCATTAAAACATCAACGACGAATCCAAACGCGCAGACCACGATCCAACGGCCAGCAACGACCCAAGCCCGACAAGGCGACAACTCTCTCGCCTCGTCCCGCTGCGACCGGTCCATTCGAGCGCTTCGCTTCGTCGCCCCTATATAAAGCGGTCACCGCCTTCCTCCCCACTTCCCCACCCCCGCAGGAAGGAGGCCGGCCTCACCCCTCCGTCTCCCGCCCGCCCCCGTCCGCCCCCCATTGATCCGTCCACCCAATAAAGCGCGCTGCCTGTACAGATCCAACCCTACGGATCCGGATCGCCCTGCCCTGCGCCGATCCGCGTGGCTCGATTTCCCTCCGATTCTATCCCCTCTCGTCGATCGGAGCTAGGGTTAGGGCGCTCGCGCGGGGGGCGCCGCATTCCAGGGCTATCCATCTCGTCGTCGCCGGAGCCGCTGCCAGGGTCCTCGCCGGGGGAAGCGAACGTAAGCGGAGCGGAATCGAAGCGATGGAGAAGAAGAAGGTGGCGGTCCCGCTGGTGTGCCACGGCCACTCGCGGCCCGTGGTGGACCTCTTCTACAGCCCCGTCACGCCCGACGGATACTTCCTCATCAGCGCCAGCAAGGGTGAGCGATCCTGTCCCTCTCTGCTCTTCTTCGTGCACACTGACTGCACGGATGGCGGGTTCCCCTGTTTCAGCAACGGTTGGTGTGGATCGGGTGCTATTCATTGTGTGGCTATTAGTTGTGTGGTTCTAAATTCTAGGGCGAGTTTGTTGATTCCGCTAATGCGTAGGGGCATGCACGAATTGAGTTTGAGGTAGTTAAATATTGGTCGGTTATACTGTTTGTGCTGTGATTGATGTTCTGTTAATTTGGGTATTTCCTGTGTAGTGAGGTTTAGTGTGATTTAGTGTTGCTCTTGCAAATTCGGCTGTTGTCGCTTCCAATGCCTCCATTGCCAATCTCTACAACCCGTTATTGTTATTTCCAGGAAACGACACGTTACATTTCAGTATCTTTTAATCTTGTACCTGTAACAGAAGGCTTATCTGATATGCGGAACATCATAGTTTCCTTTATTATTGGTCGGTGATATGTTTTTTGTTATGATTGGCTTTTGTTAAATTAGGTATTTGCCTGTTGGACTAAATTTTTACGATGCACTGCCAGTCTTGCAAAAACTGGCTGCTTCCCGATTGCTCCATTAAATGTGTCTAAGTTAAACTATGCAAATTTCTTCAAAAATAGAAATGATTGATTTGGGACTAAACTAGAATGACAAATAATTCGAAACGGATGAAGCAAGATACGTTACATTTATTCCGTTAAAAAACTGAATATCATATTACCCTGTAATGAATGGTTGTCCAATACCAGGGACACATCGTAGTTTCCTATTGTAGAAAAAACTGTTATTATGGGACTGTAGCATAATACACGTGGCATCAAAAGTGTTGTTGTGTGCTTGTCGCGTATTGAGCAAGCAGGCCCACAGCATCATGAGAGTGTTTTAATGTGCTTGGCGTGTAGTGCCTGGTTATCCACTAGGTGGGCTTTGTGGGCGCTTAAGTGAGGTAGTCAGAAGCCATCTCATAGGCACCTTGTATGATGCGAGTGCCTAGCGCCTAAGCAGGCCAGCGATGATTCCGTGCTCGGTGTTGTAGATGGAAGTTCCATCCATTTGTTGTAACCATGATGTGCCGATACTGTGTACTCCCTCCGTCCAGCTTTCATACTCATAAGCAAAAGAGGGAATTCCAAAAAAACATTTTCACTTAACGCTTGGGAGCTAGTGCTAGATTAATGTTGTATATGCCCGGAAGCTACTACGAGCGTATCCCTTCGTTTTGCTAGTTAACGCAGCGCGGGCCAGCAAACGATGGCTATGCCCTGATTGGCCAGAAGCAACTATGCGAGATGCATGCAGGCTGGACATGCGTTTTCTTCTATGCGAGTAGTTGTGTTGCGGACGGACTATTTGTTGTCCTTGGTCTTTGTCCTCACAACTAAAATGAAAATAAATCCTGGATAGAGGGAGTATTATGTACTGAGGGAACTTGTGTTTAGTGTTGTTTAAGATATGTATGTCGCAATGTAAAAATTGGATTTCTACAGTTGATACCAACACGATGATTATACCTGGGGTTGGGATGGTGACATTCAACCGAATTTTGCCATATCGGTTTCATTTGGAACATAAAAAAGTCATGGTCATTCGATGTGCGAACTTGTTTCATCCCTGTGAATGTCTTTAGCGCATAGTTTTTGAAGAACTATTTTATATGTGTTCCTTCAGTGAATATGAATTTCCGTTCTGGAGGGCTTTCTGCAGAATTTGATATATTAGGTTCGATTTGTCTAATTAATTGGTGTTTCGTCGGTTGAAAGAAGCTGAAATGTTCCTGTGTTGTCTCAATTGGATATGTGCTGGAAGAACTAATCTTGTGTTTGTTAAAATGAGGATTGTTATATTTAGCTACATTTATGTCTATATAAGTTAGCCCTTTTTCTTTTTCATGTAGCAAACGTCAATGAGTAATGTATGAATTGTATGGAAAGAAATTGAATACGGCTGTGCCAACACTTTATGGAACGCTTGATTCAGAATAAAATTGGATACAGTTGCACAATTGTGGATTTCCGTCTGCCTTTTGTTGTTGTTGACTAGTTCAAAAACGAACTAACGCATGCCAACAAAAAACAAACGGAGGGAGTATCGAGTAACAGCTTTCTTTTTTTTGCTGGTGTGCTTTTATATCCATCGTATACAAGCAAGGAGACAGATTGCATGCAGTCGTAACAAGAACAGTGTTGCTGTTAATGCCCCCCCCCCCCCCCCCCCCCCCCCCCCACAAACACACACACACCATTAGTTGACCCTTCCTGTGATGATTCTATGTTGTATCTGAATGATATTGAAAGATATCTTAGATGGTGCAGCAACATTGGGTTAGTCTGCAACTGTTTCATAGTGCACATGCACTAAGCTAGCTCTTGGTGCCAAGCCCAAGCTTGTGTGTTGGTACCGAGCAGCATACTGTTGTCAGGCCCACATGTCGTGAGAGATGGTGGATGTGGAAATGTATTTACATTTTAGTTTGACCGCACCATTATTTAATGGTTGTTAAACGTTGCGGTGCTTTGGTGTTTAGTTAAGTACGCATGTATCTCCTACATTAGGTAGCTTTGAAGGATACAACTTTATTTGTGAAGCAGTAACATTTCACAGGGAAATGACATCTGCTTTTTTATATCACTGGCTTTTAAATGACTATTAATTTTTTTTGGTCTATAGATACAAATCCAATGCTTCGTAATGGTGAGACTGGTGACTGGATTGGGACTTTTCAAGGGCATAAAGGTGCTGTTTGGAGCTGTTGCCTTGACAAAAATGCTCTGCGTGCTGCATCTGCTTCTGCTGACTTCTCAGCGTAGGTGTTTCTTATCATTGTACTGCTACTGTGCATGATTTGTTAATCTCACTTTTCTTTTACCAAATTGGATGCATCCTTGATTTGCTTCTCAAGATATAAATTGATACATGAATTTAGGCATGCTACAGTTCAACTTGCCACTCTGATCCGGATTGAGTTAGTGGTTTGTATAATGCATCAGCATTACCAATTATCATGGAGAATCTGCCAGTACACTATCTTATTTGTACTAGACATATTTGTACCCAGATGTTAGGTTAGCAGACATGTAATCTTTTAACTAGCTGTCGTCCTTCAATAATGGTGCGGTTTTGACATTTTGTCGTCATTGAATTTATAAAACCATCATGTGAATATAGTTTAGACCTGGAAAACTGTTTTGACATTTTGTGTTAGTACTATCCCATTGATCAGGAATATTTAGTAGTCAGATAAATTGTGCTTTTGAGCGCCATTTAAAATTGTAACGGAATTTCATATGGATCATTTGGGTTGAAAAAAGTCGAGAAATGATTGAGAGTAGCGCTTGGGTAATTTTTGGTACTATTGTCATTTTTGTCACTTACATGATAAGTTTAGGAGGTGCATGCATCATATAACTTGGTCTTTGTAATATCTGATTGCATGCAAGCGATAACTGGCTTATTTTAAAGATACGATGTCCGCCAGACACAGCATATAAAGTTTTTCCTTGTTTTGTTCTGGAGCCATCTTTCTTTTTCAGTAACTATATGTTTTTGATACCTTATTCAGTAAAGTATGGGATGCTCTTACTGGTGACGAGCTACATTCATTTGAACACAAGCACATAGTCCGGGCCTGTGCCTTTTCTGAGGTAAATATTTGCTGAAACTTATTTCTCCCCATCTTATGATGGCGTCATTGTTAAAACCCACCATGATTGCCAGTGATATATTCTTTTGTCGCATGCCCCACCACTGAATGTGGTGTGGTTTGATGTTCCTTTCATTTTTTCTTATGATGTCACATTTTGGTTTGAATTATCTGACTAAGTCTGGTCATTCCTGCTGCAACTATTGGCTATTGAAAGATCGTATGGTTGTACCTATGTGTTTTTCTTACTTAAGTATTCATCCATTTGCTTTCTGGACTACGTACTTGCGGTCCAAATTAATTGCTATTTTTGCTCCATAAACATAGGGCATGATTTAATGCTTTGACTTGGGTTACCCCCATTAATTTTTATTCATATCCCTGACGCCACAACATATAAGCAATTTATGGGGTATTTGTTAAATGTTGCCTCTAAAGCTAGCAGAATATACAAACCTAAGCATTTACGAAAAACTGAAACATATTTGCAGACTTGATACAATTATGAAAACACTGAACATATGTATTTTTTAGAACCATCCTTCATGGTTCATGTTCAGCCTGATTTTAATTGTGGATGACACTGCAGGATACACACTTGTTACTCACTGGAGGAATGGAAAAGACCTTGCGTGTATTTGATATGAACCGTCCTGATGCAGCACCAAGAGAGCTTGACAAATCTCCCGGTTCTGTCCGAACCCTTGCTTGGCTTCATAGTGACCAGACAATATTGAGTTCCTGCACTGATATGGGTGGAGTAAGGTTTGTTTGTGCTAAAGAAATCCCTCTGATTTAATAATAAACATAGCTACTAGTTGAATATATCGTTCCTCATTTCAATGGCACATCGCAGGCTATGGGATGTGAGGAGCGGAAAAATTGTACAAACTCTTGAAACAAAGGCATCTGTCACTAGTGCGGAAGTAAGCCCGGATGGACGGTTCATCACCACCGCTGACGGCTCGAGTGTAAAATTCTGGGATGCGAATCAGTAAGTTCCTGATACCATCATTTTTCTGAATATTTGGAATTTTGATTCCTTTCCAACAAATATTGTGCTTTTGTAGCTTTGGGCTTGTTAAAAGCTATGATATGC
Source organism: Eragrostis nindensis (assembly GCA_012490785.1). Lineage (NCBI taxonomy): Eukaryota > Viridiplantae > Streptophyta > Magnoliopsida > Poales > Poaceae > Eragrostis > Eragrostis nindensis. The sequence continues at coordinate 489,314 of JAAXCT010000206.1, forward strand.
CATGCACTGTGGAGTCAGCTTCACTTGAACCAAAGACTGGGAGCAAATTTGTCGCTGGAGGAGAAGATTTGTGGGTTCATGTATTTGACTTCTTCACTGGTGAAGAAATAGGTAAGTTCACCTGTTTTAGTTCTGTCATTCGTAGATCCTGCAGTGTATGACTTTGCTGTGCATCTACAATAATATAGAAAAATCAGCATGTTATGGTTGTTTGCCTTTGATGCTGTGGCGACCGGAACAAATAGAATCTTTGTTGAGTGCTATGGTGGTTCAGCCGTGTTATGGTGTAGCTTCAACACCTGTTTTAATTCATAGGTCTACAGAAATTTATACCCCGGCAATAAATAATTAGAACTCAAAGTGTTAAATGACCTTTGTTGAGTGCTGGACTTCTGTGTTCCTGTTCACACATGATTTCAGAGAAGGATTGGTGTTTCTGGAGATATTCTCTTCAAAATGGTTGCAGCTATATTTTCCTCATAATGGCTATGAATTTTTATATTTAGACATTATCTTATTGCCATTTAAGTTGAAATGCATTTCCCCATGAAGATTTTGTTGCCTCCTATTGAGTCTTGTAGCAATGTTTCATGTCCATCTGTGTGTATTCTTGTATCTTTGGTATTTCTATGGGAGATCAGCGTGAGCTTATTAAGACTTCTATACCATTACGCTTTCCAATACGGATAATCTATTGTTCTTATATTTTGCAGCCTGCAACAAAGGGCATCATGGTCCAGTTCACTGTGTCCGCTTTGCGCCTGGTGGTGAGTCATATGCATCAGGGTCAGAAGATGGCACCATCAGAATCTGGCAGCTTAGCCCGGCAAATGCTGATGACAATGAGGCGGTCAATGCAAATGGCAAGCCGAATGCTGGAGTGAACGAGGTTACACAGAAGATTGAAGGCTTTCACATCCCCAAGGAGGAGGGGCAGACTGAGGGCTAATTGCATCTAAAACGTGTCTAGCGGTGCTTGTGCGTGCTGGGAGGAGATATCAGAGGTCGTCGATCTCATTCAGTTTCTCCCTTTGAGTCGTCCATCATCAGTGCCTGTTTGCGAACCAAGGGTGGCCTGGCTTCACATCACAAGACGGGGGAAAGAACCGTATCATTTATGAGCAACTGGTGGTTTTTTTGTATGGGGCCCTCGCTTCAATAGACATTGTCAACATAGCATCTGTAGTGCCAAAATAAAACAAAGAAAAGGAAAAAAAGCAAGTTGGGTAGCGTAGTATCACAGAAGTGACTGTAACCGTGATTCAATTGTTATCGTCTTCATCCCTTTTTTGCCTAATTGGACAATGAATGTGTCTCGTTTTATAAAAATGTGTTCCTTGAGTGCTGAACCTGGAGTTGACGATCATAGACATGGATCATGAACATTGTACCAAAGAAATTTTGGCTTCTTCATACGGTGGCTTCTGTATCGCTACCCAACGTGCTTTGGTCGCAGAGAACGTATGGCGCTGCACTGCTGCAATCCAGATCACCAGATCTGGAGATCCTGCTACAATGTTTAGGCGCATGTTCTCTCGTATCTTGAATCCGTACTTGGTTTCGGCGCATGTTGTGTTACATACATGGTAGGTGCATCTCTCCTCGTCACTGCACTCGCAGAAAAGGAATCGTGTCACATGCCCCGTCATGTGAATCGACCCATGGCTTGCGGCTGCATGTATTCATTCGATCGGCCTCTCTTTCCTGGATCGTTTCCGGCAGAGCGGCGGCGTCCATGTGAATCCCTGTTCCGAGCAGTGGCCATCTCATGATTGACACTAGTTGAATATCGTTGGTACTGTTATCTCACCCCTCACTTTAACGCCTGTTTTGGAAAGGTTTTGGAAATTCAGATTATCATATTTTTTGTTCAAAACACCCAGAGCATTTCATTTCCTCCAGCAAAACAGAAGGAAATTCTGTTTAGGACACAAGGATTTCAATAAAACAGTCAGGTTTGGACATCGGCAACCCATCCGAGTTACAACCATGGCCATGATCACTAATACTCGATAAATAAACTGATGCTCTACCTGATTGGTGTACACGAATGGTATCATTCTACGAAATATAACTCTGGTATTTTGTTTCCTAAATAGTGTGGGACTTGTGTTTTGAATCGCACAGAATGTATCTGAGTTCACAATATATTTATTATAAGCATATAAATGGACATCTTATAATTAATCTGGCAATGTCAAGCTCACACGGTCAACTTTGTTTTAGTCAAAATAATGTGAGACAGGCAAGTGCTGTACTCAATAATTGACAGCTTGGATATTGATTTACAAATATAAATGCAGAATTGACAAACTCTTCCATCAAAATCATCCAAGCAAGACCAGATCTGCTTCAGAAACAGCAACTGAAAGTCACTCGGACAATCACATTATACGACTACACTTCGCATTCGGTGCCTCCTGAATATAAACCAGCCATCCAGCACACATGGACAATACACAGGATGATAGAATGTAACCAATCAATTAAATTAGGGAGATTTAGGATTCAGTTGGCCTGCAATCAGTACACCTCAATCAGGCAAAGATGAATGTGATATGAAACATCAATTGCTTTCCTCAATCTGAATAGATAGGACATATCAGACATTGAGACCACCCTACCGATGAAACCACACCTTTTCTACCTAGTCAAATCTAAGTTCAAGTCCCCTCGCAGATGCTACAACTGAAAATAAGAACTGAAGCCACAAAAGACGGAATCCAGAGAAGAGATTCTCCTCTGTACTGCCAATCCCCCAGCTAAACTTACCCCTGAGGCAAAACAAAGTCGTCATGCATGTCCAACCTTTGAAATCTTTGGAACATCAACGGGGAAGTTGTCGATCTCATCCATCCAGGGGTTCTTCTCCTTCTTCGGGTTCACGGTCCGGAGAGCCTTCCAGACAGCGCTGTTGCACTTGAACCCAGACCCAAACGCAATCTGCCAGATCCTGTCACTCCTCCTGATCCTTCCCTTAGCCTCTGAGTAAGCCAGCTCATACCAGAGTGAGCTGCTCGACGTGTTACCAAACCTGTACAGGGTCATCCTTGACGGCTCCATGTGCCAGTCAGTGAGCTCCAGGTTCTTCTCCAGCTCATCCAGCACAGCACGGCCACCAGCATGGATGCAGAAGTGCTCGAAAGCCAGCTTGAAGTCAGGGATGTACGGTTTGATCTTCATCTTGAACACCTTCTTGCCAACCAATGTAGCCATGAAGAGCATCTGCTCCGACAACGGGAGAACCAGCGGCCCCAGCGTTGTGATGTTGGTCTTGAGCGCATCTCCGGCAACCGCCATGAGGTCCTTGGACAGCGACACACCAATCTTGCCAACCTCATCTTCCTCCTGCGTCACACAACCGAAGCACTTGTCATCTGCACCCTTGTGCGTGCGCACTGTGTGCACCAGCTCATACTTCGACCTCCGCCTGTCGGACCGCTTGTTCGAGAGTAGGATGGCCGCGCCACCCAAGCGGAACAGGCAATTCGAGACGAGCATCGACCGGTTGTTCCCGAAGTACCAATTCAGAGTGATATTCTCCATGCTGATCACCAGCGCATATGAGTTCGGGTGCACCTGCAGCAGATCCTTGGCGAGGTCAATGGACAGCAGCCCAGCGCTGCACCCCATCCCGCCAAGGTTGTAGCTGACAATGTTCCCCCTCAGCTTGTAATGGTTCACCACCATCGCGGAGAGCGATGGCGTTGGGTTGAACAAGCTGCAATTAACAACAAGGACGCCAATGTCCTTGGGCTTGACTCCAGTCTTCTCGAGAAGCTGGTCGATGGCGCCGAACATGACAGTGCGCGCCTCCTTGCGCGCCTCGTCCATGCACGGGTTGGGGGGCACCCGGAGCACGGCAGGGGGCAGGTAGGTGTCCTGGCCGAGGCCGGAGCGCTCGAGGATCTTGCGCTGGAATTCGAGGTTCTCGTTGGTGAAGGATCCGGTGAGCTCGGAGCAGTGCATGAAAGTCTCGCGCGTGCACTTGCGCTCTGGCTCGGGCTTGTAGCAGGCGAAGTCGAGCAGGTACACGGGGCGCGGGCGGGTGAGGAAGTACACGGTGGAGAGGAAGACGAGGAGGGTGGAGCAGGCGACGACGGAGAGGAGGTTGAAGCGGAGCTGCTCCCACAGATCGACGAGGTCGCCGGGGGAGACAGTAGAGAGCTGCACGGCGACGAGCGCCATGAGCGGCGAGAGCAGCAGGTACATGCCGTGGGAGATGAGGTAGTGGTACCCCAGCTTCACGTACTTGAGGCGCACAGACTGCTGGAAGTCCGGCAGCTTCCGCCGCGACTGCGCCGCCTCCGGTGCCGGCGGCGCGGCGGCATTGGGCGGCGACGATGTCTCCATTCTGAAATTTAAGAAGAAATCGGAGATTTGCGTCAGAAAACAAAAACCCAAATGCCAAGATCTCAGGGCAAGAATTTACAGATCTTTTCACACAAGATTTAGCCTGAAACACCAACAAATCTAAATCTCAAGCGTTCTTGACATCTTGCCAGCCCCTACAAAATCTAAGGAAACCAACACATCTCAAGAAAGAATTCCCCAATTTACGCACGAACGGAGCACGAAAGATGTTGAACCAACGGCACGCGAATGATTTGCTTTTAAATAGAAAATCTGCTTCTTGCCACTTCCTATACCGAGATCAAGCAATGGGACCGGGGAATCAACCGCAATAAAGATCAGGAATGCAGGCGGGGGAATCGGGAAAAGGGAAGGTTTTTGACGCGTACCAGGCCGAATGAGCAGCCCCCGTGGCGAAACAGGCCAGGGAGGAGCCGGCGGAGGGAGAAGAGAACAAGGGCTGAGGCCGGCGCACCGCCCGCCTTCTCTCTCCTGTGCTTCTCTCTATCCGGGCTAAATGCGGCCGCGAGCGCCACGGGGAGGCGCCCCCGCTCGGTGGTTTAATAGGGGGCGAAGAGACGGAGGCCACGCGAAATGAACAAATTGCTCCGCGTACAGACTACAGAGATCGACGGCAGCAGGGCATCGAAGCTTGAAACGGACGGCTCGATTGCCAGAGACCTGCAACGGCGCCCCCACGTTTCGGGTACAGCGCAAGAAGGTGTACAGTCTACTCGTATACCTTTTGCAGATACCCGTAGCCTTTTTATACTCACGTGCAAGTGGATCCCACGTGTTTGTGCTACCGTAGGGGCCCTTTTGGTTGAAGAAGAGAGAGGTCGTCGCAACATATTATTTCCTCGAAGGTCCCTCTAGTTTGTTTCCATGTGAAAATTTCTCTGAAAAATCAGTTTAGAATTGGTCAAAGGGCATTTTAATTTTCAAGGAAAAAACCTAAAAATGAAGATAAAAAAGCTACTCCCTCTGTTTTTAATTATATGACGCCGTTGACTTTTTCGTTGATCTTTGATCAATAATATAGATTTAAATAATTACTTTTTGAATGTGAAATGAATATCATTGGATTCATCATCAAAAGCACTTTAAGGTTAACTTATACACTTAACTATTTACACAAATATTTTGAATAAGACGAACGGTCAAACGTAACGAAAAAAGTCAACGGCGTCATATATTAAAAAACGGAGGGAGTAACATTTATTATCATTCGTAATATACTCTGAATATAATGTGCTAGATTCTACTCCACATGATCCCTCATCCTCGTAGGTAGAGGTACAACGCAAAATAATTATAGGTGGCCAAAATGGATTAGAAATGGCCGTCAGACTTCCACGACATATGCTTGAGCTAATGGAATTCCTTAACAAAAAAGCAAAGATTTAATTCAAGTTGTCTATGTGAAAATTATACGAGCATTCCTTACAAGTAGAATTTTTTTTCAAAAAATACATTTCATGGTTCTATAGTTGTGTTAATATCTAAAGCTGGACTTACAAAGAATTGAAATGATGAAAGTTATTCATGACACCGTGAAATGTCTAAAGCAAAAGCAATCCATTAAGTAGAAAGACAGGAATCCATGAATTGGCTTCACTTACTGCAGCACAAGCTTTGTATCACCCTTCTTGTATCTCAATGCTTGTGGGTTTTTTTTTTCGGTCAATAATAAACTTTTATGTTCATGGTCGCCCAGCGAAAAGTCTGGACTTCTACCTGCGATATGTGTGTTAGGTAATGTGTTATTCTCGCCTCAAACATTTTGGTCAGCCACACGAAAGGACACGTCAAAGCTACGAAGATTAAACGGGGAGTACAAGTGGCCGTGGTTGCAAATTGCAATGCTTTCGTGCTCATGAAGCACAACAAATGTATGGTCTTGGGAAAAAGAATGTGACAGCCGTCGCCATCGATGTTCTCTTTGGAGATGCCTCGAACTCAGCTCGAGGACTTTGCCATCAACGGAGGGTGATTGCCGGGTTGGGACATGGGAGACTCTGGAAAATACATGCGTGCCACGCCTCATCACGCACGAAGGTGACCATGAGCTTGTTAAGCACGTAACCAGCAAATCTCCACGCCTCGACATTATAACATTAGCCAAGGGATAAAGATAGGGTTGCACGCCTTTGTTTTCTAGATGAGATAATGCTTGTAAGAGACCATGAGCTATGTATGGTCAACTAGTGTGGTTTCAACGGGATTATCATGATACTCCCTTCGATCACATCTTTTTGACAAACATAAGGTCACCTTAAAGTTTGGTTGATACTAGTACAATATAAATCCAGAATCGATTAGTGCGAAAATCATGTGTAATATTGAGATTCGAGCTCCCTTCTTTCCCAAAAAATAAATGCATTTAAAAATGCATAAAGTTGGTTTATCATATACTGACTATTAATAGTTTTTCCACATAAATATTTTTATAGATTTGTTACTAATAAAAGGTACACCCAAATTCTTCAAACTTTTGCAACTATGCTTAGAAAAGGACAATCAAAGACATGCATTTGAAGGTGAGGAGAACTGTTGGAGGAACCATCATGCATTGTGCGTGACTTCTCTCCTCCATGTCTCGCCTAACTTGAATTTCCATTTCTTGTAAACTGTCAGTCATTTCAGCTGCACATGTTATTTTTCCTGTCCCAATAACTCCATGTTATTTTTTCCATCCTAATAATTATTTCCCCAAAACACATATAATTGTTGTTTTATTTTATCAGAACTACTGGAAAAAAATACTTCATTCGTTTCAAAATATATGTAGTTCTGACTATGTTTTTGCCTGTCCAGATTTAGAAAATGTTCAATAAACCTAGTACAAAACCAGAACTGCATATATTTTAAAATAGAGAAAGTATCTGATATTCACACTAGTAAAATACATACAACACCTCCCAAAGACTTCCCCCAAAAAAAAAAAGAAGAAAAAGAAACCACCTCCCAAAGAGGGAAAGGAGTCGTTGCGAATGCGAGCAGCGCCAAGGAGAGCAGAAGATCAATCATCTTCCACGGGTTGGTGGTTTGTCCGTTGCCGCATCCGAAGCGAGGCGCATCACATGATGCCCCGCAGCTGGTAAATGCGCATCCGGCCAAGGCGAGGCATGCAAGCGTGAACTGGCGACCACATGACGAGCACCCCATGTGACCCCGCCTGTCCGGCATCTCCTCCTCCTCACCATTTCAGCTTCGCTGCTCTGCATATCTGCAATTCCCTCTTGCCAATGCTGCGTCGTATGTGGTCACCATGTGTTTGTCGAAATGGCAGCAGATCCAAGACACCGGTGGCTCCTTTCCAGCAGGCCTGCGGACTCCTGTTTGGAGCAATTGGAACCGATCGAGCCTCGCACACGAATTTATCACGAGCTTCTGCGTAGATCTTCGCAGCGATTAGTTCAATTCATAAGGAGGTGAAGTATAAGTGCAAGAACCACAGTTTTGATGACGCGTATCCTATCCTAGGAGAGCAAAAGGTGGCATGGTACGCTAGGTAGGCCAGCAGCGAGAAGCAACCCATTGAGAACCGGAGGACCATCCATCCATCCATCGGCGTCTGTCATTTGTTTCTTGAGCTCAGCTGGACCACTCAGGGTCGGATGGCGTTGCCATTGCCTTGCCGTGAGGGAGGGGAGGCCGGCCATCACCTTGAATTTGACGCTAGCACGACGTCGATGGTTGACACTTGGGAGGGTGCATAACATGCGTACGTACACGACCATAAAACTAAGCTGTGGCCCTGCTGTCCATCAAATTATCACTGGACAGCTGGGCATGTCTTGCTACAGATGTACTACCTCCGTTTTTATTTTTGTGACGTTTTGGACAAGGAGTTCACACCGTCATTATCAATAAAAATGGAGATATCACTATTTATTTATTTTTCTAGGCCTGCCATTGGACGCTGTACATCTAGAATACACAATTTGACCATTATCATTTTGGGAAGAGCCCTTCCCATATAATTTTAAATGTATATCGATAAACTCTCAATTCTACACATCATGTCCCTTATATTTACAGTGCACTGTAAATCCGCAACGACTATCTGTTCAACCAAACCGTAAGCCCGAAGGAGCTAGGTCAAAGGCTCTAAGATCATCAAGGGTTTCTTGTACTTGTGTGTTTACTGGGCAATCAAGATGTGCGTGTTCACGCCACGGAAGGAATTGAAGTCTACTTATCGAAGAGCTGCTTTCATTAGTAGCATCGATTGTGCGTGAGCATGCCACGGAAGGAATTGAAGTCTATTCACTGAAGAGCTGCTTTCACAAGAGGCACCGAACCATCCACACATCGAGAATAGTACATACTTTGACTTCTGGATCGACTGCATAGAACATATCAAAGCAGGAACGATGCGTATGCTTGAAGATCTTACAATTGAGAAAACACATGTGTATTATTTTCAAACCTTCTTGAATTGTTTAGCTCACAGAAGCCTTTTTAAAGTTATCTAAGGTAGCATTTTTCTCTCTGCCACAGAATAAACTGAGAATGCACAGATCAAGTAAGCAAACCACTGAGAATGCACAGATTCTCCTAAGCGGATTGGTTTTTGTGTTTCAAACATTTAGACTTCTCAAACCCATCGACCTTCCACGAAAATGCACAGATCAAGTAAGCAAACCACTTGGCTTGAATTTTCATGGTTTTGAGCTTTGACTAAATGTCTAAAATAACCATTTGGATCCATTGATTGTATATATGATTATATGCTCACCTAATACAGTTACCAACCGCAACCATTGACCTAGCACAAGAGAACGAACTTAGCTGTTGATCAATATGAGGCAGACGCCCAAAAGTAGCAGTACTTGTGATGGAAGGCATCTATGATGTTATGTTTCTGGCTTATGTTCAATTTAGTGATCTCATGCTCACCTGATATAAGTAGCTTTCATTTGATCAGGCAACCATTCGCGGAGCATGACCAGAGATCTGCAATTTGATGGATGTTAGCGTAGAATGGTAGCCTGATCGGATGAAGTAAGATGGCTTTGATTGTTGGGAAATATTCAGTGGAAACCACCTATTCGGTGGAATCGTGAAAACCCTCTAGAAAAACCACCTAACCGAATAGGTGGTTTCCACTGAATATTTTCCCTATATATATGTATTCAACGTGTAGCATGTGCTGGGATCAAACCTAATCTTACACACCGCATCTCAAGTTACCAACAGGAGGCACTTCGTATTAGGTTTCTTGACATTCAAGCTCTAATTATGTTATTTCTTTTGTGTAATAGCGACATTATTCAGAAATAAGAATATATGAGAGAAATTATCTTTCAGGATGTAAGATTTTTCTGAAGTATTGGAAACAGCTTAGTTCGATTGGGGAAATACCTGAGACACCAGAAACTTCCATACTACATTAACAGTTATGTCATGCCAGTTCTATTCATGCTACTCACGCCGCATGAGCTGGGTTACTCAACAGCATGCCCTCATGTGTGAAGGCCTTGCCGGTTGGATGTAAACACGGGCAAAAGATGGATGAGCACATGCACGAACTGTATGATCTGAGTTACCCACCAATTATATTTCAGTCTAGTGCAAGTCAGCCTTTACGTTTTTAAACCATATATTTTCCATTTTTTCCAAATAAACATTGAAGATACCGAGGAGTGTTATACTATCATATGAAAGCTAGGATGAGTTATTTTGTTGAAACAGTGCAAATACATAAATGTACAATCAGGAGCACCATATTATTCCTCAAATTTAGTCCCCTTATTCACCTTGTCACATCTTGAAATTATTTATTGCCACTCATCCCATTTACATTGAAAAAGTATTTGAATTAGGTAAAATCATTAGCCTTATCAACAACTTTTTGGAAGTGTTTACATTGAAGTTTCACCTTGCACGGTTTCTTAAACCTAATCCTATCTGGTTAGCCATGTAGCAAACGAAAAGGGGATGATTGGTTCTAGAGACATCGGCAGTTCTCACCTACTACCACGAGTACTAGTTTCATGCATCATGCATTCCTTGGAGGGCAAGACACAGCTTAGCAGAGATAGACATACTAACCTTTAGCATCTATTGACACAGACTGGATCTGGATGCACACGTGGGGCTTGCATGGACCAATCATTGACTGATCAGATCATAGTTAAGAGAGTGTTGAAAACTGATTTGTATGATGAGTTTGGTGACCAGTCAGAACTGAAAGGAGGGAACTGCATTTTATAATTGGACAGCCTGTGTTTTCTTTATGATTAGATAACCTGTATTTTCTTTTACTAAGATTATGCAGATTCAGATATCCACCAAAATGTCCTATTTGTGAGCAGACTCTCCCACTCTGCTTGACAAGTGTAAAAATAGAATCTATCACTTGAGTGCTACAGCCAAGCTCTAAATCCTAGTTAGATTTGAGCACAGTCGTTTCACCTCAATGTTCAGAATTTGGGTTTAGGTTATCCCGGGCAGTGAGCACAGTTGGCTGAAAACTGATCACCAGACCCAGTATGACAACCCGATCCAATCGTATAAGCACAAGAAAAGTTGGCCCAAGTCTAGAATATATTCCCAGGTACTTTGTTCTGACAATTTTCATTTTCTAATTTCAAAACATTGGTATATAAACATAATTAAATGACCTACTGCTTTCCCATGTAGCCTATCACCTTTCAGAACTAACAATTTACACTAACGCATCTGCCCATCTACATGATTTGTCCTGCATTGAGGCCCGAAACCTGTAAGAGTCCAGTAAACCAAGAGCACAGAAACAACAGGAAAAGTGTAGAATACTTGTGATTATCAACATCAGCTGTTTGTAAAAAACAGTCATGGTACACGCATGCACTTAGTTTGTAGAATATTTGTGATTATCTACATCATCTGTTTGCGTTTCATTTAATATGTTGAAAATAACTAGCTTTGTCTTGTAAAAGTCTAGCTTTAAATAATTTACTGAAGCTAATATTCACAAGTAACAAATCAGATTTACCTCTCTATGATGCTCTGGCGGTTCCAAATACAGTCCTAATGTTACATATATCTGTTGTAGGTAGTAAGGATTACTACTCCAGTGTGTAGTCGTCTAGCCATATCAGCACCTCATTCCTCTTTTGACCAGGAAAACAGAATTTCAGTAAAAATGGTGATCAGAAGAACAACAATTAAAAGGTGCAAAAAAGGCCCTTTTGGAAATGTTGGTAAAGATGGATAATGCATAGGCAACTTCTACACAATATCCTAGAATAGCTCTCTAGTTGTTCAAGAATCATGAGAGGGAACTGATTCAGAATTTCGTATTGTATCTTAATTTAAAATACGTATAGAAGGCTTAGAAGGAAATATACCATTAAGAAGCTTTGTGTCCTCGGATCATTGTAGCGTGCAAGCACACAGCCTTGTTGAGGCTTCAACCCATCTTTGAGTAACTGCGAGCGCAGATCCTTCTCCTTCAGGAGTACAACTTCCTCTTTTGGTCTTCCACTGAATTTTTTCACTGCAGCGATACCTCCGTCGACCTTTCGCAAAGTAACTGCTTCCGTATTTGGAGCTGGTAAACTGATATAACAAAAGTTCATTAGTTTATCGCACCTTTAGAACATAACTTTTAAAAACAAAATAGATAAGATGGTGTGTAGCCAAAAAAAAAAAAAAAAAACTGATAAAGGAAGAAAACATGGAAATGGCTGAAGCAGTGAAGATAAGATTTGAATCTCTAGATTTACCTGTCCAGGTCTTTGTTCATTGGAAGAACTATCTGGATAGATACATCAGAGAGTTTGTCATTGGAAGTCTGAGTGAAGACGGGTGTAGTCATTGGGATTTTTTCAGATGAAGCATTCTTTCCAAATATGTACCTACAGGTGCATGTACCTTCCACATAAGGGTATGTATAGTTCGCAAACAATTGTATCTATGATTACTGTAATGGATAGAATAACACACCCCGTGACATTGTTAAAGCCTGATGATCCTGTTAGTTTATCTCCTTTTGATTCAACTATTAAGAATGGGGCATAGCTCCTAACCTGCAAATAAAAGTTTTACTTTGTTACGTCTGGCAAACTCTGAATAAATAGAAGTTATACAATTAGCCCTTTTACTGACTACTACTCTGATAGCGAAAGCTCATACGGCAAGGTAACACAAACCAAAAAAGGTAATAATAATTCAGCCAAGCCTGTCAGCGTATAAACAATGGTTTATGACTTATGAGGGCATGCCCATGCTGTATCTTTGTATATATGACGCATTAATACCTCATAGTTTGCAGTCCTCTTCAGAATAAGGTACTTTGGTGTTTCTATGTCTGGGGTCTTGTAGATCCGTAGCTATAGGGGGGAAAAACAATGTCTCAAGTTCAAAGGATTGTTAGATATATGAAAAGGAAAATAATGAGCTGATTACCTGCTTGAAAACATCCCATAATCCCTCAAATGAAAAGTAATCGTTACTTTGTATTGAATCCCAGAGGTCCTGCACATTTGCATACCAGGAAATTATGATATAAATGGAAGGACCTCGCTGTAAAAATTCTTCAAGACTTAAGTACAATGTATGATGGAGGGAGTCCTAAAAACTTATCATGTACAAGATTTATCTTAAGAGAAACATAGTAGCGCTGGTTGAATTAGTAGTGCAGAAAGGGTTTTTCAAGCATACAATAATCAGCTGTTTGGCCCTGATGAGAGACCAAACAGACCACCTTGGAAGAAGAAATTGAAAAGCATTCGTAACTTGTTCAGCACAACGCCTAGTTGAACTGCGGAGATGGTACCAGAAAAAAGAGGGGGGAGGGGGAGGCTATGCCAATGTGCCATATATAAGCAAAAGGCAACATTAATTGGAGATGTCATTTGATCAGCTATGGGAACTAAGTGCAGAGCTTTGTGCATGTCGATTAAGAAGCGTTGTAGCCTAGGGAGAAGGTAGTATTATGGTGCCAATGACGTTGTTTGACATAACTACCAAATACCAAATAGCGCATAAAGTATGTGATGTGAGACAAAACATGTGAAGATTGACAAGCATCGTATCAGGAAAAAAAAGTGTTGTGGTCTGCCGTGTGCTACTACTACTCATTTTAACCATAGACTACCAAATAGTAACCAATAGGGAGTTCCTGAATGATGCATCCTCACATAAGCATCATTCGAGGGAGGTCCTGAGAATAATGTAATAAAGTAGAAAACAGGGAGAAAAATACAAAACATTATCTAATGGCTGCAAGAACCACAGCACTCACTATTCTGATCTTCCATATTCAGAGAAAAGAAATCCATTTGTCCCCTGACAAGAAAGAATGCTAACCACATGGCTGTTGAACTTGAGATTCTGCGGGTTGACGCCCATGATGGATAACCCGGTGAAGACCAGCTCTGGCTTCCAGGGCAGGAGCATAAACTTCATCACCATGGTCCACCTCGTGGTGAGCTCGTACGGCCCTGTCTAGAACCAAACTCAACACGGTTATTGGCTGCCACAACTGCAAAAATTCTCTGCCCATTTTTTTTCTCGCTTTTGTTGCAGTGGATTCGGAAACGCGCGAACCTGCTTGACGCTGTGGAGGTAGAAGTCGGGGCGGAAGATGAGCTTAAGGAGGCGGATGTTGAAGAGGTAGCCGTCGATGGTGTCGTGGCGGGTGATAGGGTCGCGGAACCTCACGCGGTCGTCGTAGGCAGTGCGGTCGATGCCGACGTCGTCGAACAGGTGCGGCAGGTCGGTACGCAGGAACTCCGCCAGCCGCTCCGCGTCGGCCGGCGAAAGCCCCTCGCCGCGGCCCTTCTCCTCATCCTCCTCTGTCGCCGCCGCCGCGGGGGCCACTGGCGGCGCCGCCCGCGCCGCGACGCGGGGCCTCCGCCTCCGGCAGGATAAGCGGAGCGTAGAGACGGGTGGGCGAAGATGGAGAGAGCCCGCGGACGGGGAAGACGGTGACGGTGGGAGGATGAGGAGGCGGGAGCGGAGGCATGTGGTGGTGGCGGCCATTGGTGCCGTCTGGTTTGGTTCGCGTACGGAGAATCGGAGTTTTTCCCTCTCTACATTTCCATTTTTTTATCGATTTGATTTTTTGCGCGCGTGTTAAAATTTGGGCCAGAGGATTGTTGTGGGCCTTGTCGGATTTCTAGCCACAGGCCCGGGGTGAATGGGCACACGGTTAGAAGCAATTCATGTGCTAGAAAGAGAAAAAAAAGAAGTGTTGTGGTCTGCCGTGTGCTACTACTAAACATGAAAGAATAAAAGTTTCTAAAAAAAACATGAAAGAGATAAAAGAGAAAAAAATTCCGCTCTCTCTTTATTATAAGCGCTAGTATTAAATTTCCGTTCTCTCTCACACAACAAAAACTACTTCCTCTATGTATATTTGTTTTAAGTTCAGACAACACTTAGTTTAACTTGAACTAAATGCTGCTGTCTACACAGATGTGACTGGAGGGAGTACTCATTTTCCTCACCAAAAAATATAATTTCCTTATTAATCACCGCGAATTAAGATTTGGAAAGGACCCATCCATCCAAAAGAAGCCTATATTGTTATTGCAGGAGAAAGAGAAATCTTACAACAAACATGGTCATTGGATGTATCACCTGTTGTGATTTCTGACATTGTAAGCAGCAGCCAGCACTCAGGCACTCAAGTGGAGCACATCGGACATCGCTTATCGCATTGAGATATATAATTCAATTAGCAGGACCGAATTTGCAGGACAGTCTAACATTTCAGATGGGTCATTGCCATGACACAATGGTAATCAAGTTAAGGCTCTTTCTCATGGTGGAGCAACAATTTTTGTCTCAAATGGTTTCCAAGACAACCAACCGCCACTATCTGCTATCTACATTCTGCGCAGCATCCCTGTTCAGTTTCTCTCTTAGAGCCTTGATCTCCATGAAGGCTTTGGACAGTACTTCCTTTGCAACTCTGAACGTACCAGCTGATCCAGCTCCCTTCTCTGCACACTTCATCGCATCGCGGACGAGATCATCATATCTTGATGACACAGAATCTGCACTACTGTTGTCATTTCCAAGATTAAGCCCAATAAGTTCTGGCCCGGTCTTTGCCTTCTTTGTCCATCGCTTTGTGATGCACGTATCTGGAAGCATGATAACGCCAGCTAGGATGAATACTCCAAGTACATGCCTGCACAATATTGATGAGAAAGCGAAACGGCAACAATCACAACAGGCTTTCTTCTCAGCATCGTTGTAGAAGACGGTGTGCCTGGTAGGGGTAGCACCGTCTCTTTCCACATAGTACTTCATGTACGGTCCATCCTGAACCTTGACAGCATAATGTTGCAAGGCTTCAATCAATTCCAACTGGAATGTTTCAAATGCAGCCCTGGTGTAGATGCTCGCGGCTTGTTTTTCCAAGGTCGAATCGGTTTTCAGCTCAGGAGGAAATGAAGTGAGATCTTTCTGGGCTTCGTTTGCGTACAAACCATCTATGTATTGATCAAATCTAGTGATGAAAGTATTCAGAGAAACTTTTGAACTGAAGTTATTCCTATAAAACCTACCAACTGTCTCTACTCTATGGGTTAGTGACAACTCAGCAAAGAAGGAGCTGGTTAGGTACGCAGGAACCCATTTGTGCCTTATTTCATATAGTGATTGCAACCAAGTATCATCCCGCAGGCCATACCTGTCGAGAATGGAGCCCCAGAACATGTCAAAAACAGGCACGGTATCACACCCGTTGACACATCTCTTCAGCTCATCATGGAACCCAGGAAATCTGGTGCAGACCTCAGACAGTCTCTTCTTGCATCTAGACAAGATTCGCCATCTACAAATTCGATGGAAACATTGAGGGAATACTTTCGCAACTGCAGCTGCCATTGTCTTGCCTTCATCAGTGGTAATGGAAAATGGCAACCGCTTATCCACTGCTGTCAAAAATGTCTCAAGAATCCAAGCATATGAAGATTCGGTCCTGTCCAAATTTAAAGCACAGCCAAAAACAACAGTTTCACCATGGTGATTCACACCTGTGAAAGCTGCAAAGGGCAACATATTCTCATTTTGACTATATGTAGTATCAAAATAAACAGCATCCCCGAAGTATGTGTATGCCATTCTAGCTCTTGCATCAACCCACACAGCATTGCTTACACAATTTCTACTATCAACTTGTACAGAGTAGAAAAACCCAGAGTTCTCTGACTGCATCCTCTTGAAGTAATTGAAAAGACCTTGACATTGCGCGTCTGTATCTCCAAATACATTCCTCCGCACCTCCTGCAATTGATTCTCATGCTCCTGGAACTTACCAGAGAGGCGGCGCAACTGTATCTCCCTTGCTCTGTCTGCACTAACAATGACATGAGTGTGCTCCAGCACCAACTTGGTGACGACCCACTTATCTTGGCCCCTACGCACAACCTCCATCATAGCTGGGCATCCATCCCGTATAGAGAGCCGCTTCCTCTTTTTCTTGTTGCTAGGCTCAACCGGTTTCTTCTTGTGATGTCCCTCTTTCAAGCACACAAAACGCTTCATGACGAGTACCTCAACACCCTTTCTCCGCTCACTGCGGGATCGTGCAACACGAATCCCAAATCCAAAGCGTAACGCATATGCATTGTAGAATGCCCGCGCAGCTGCATCAGACTCGAATTCCATGCCCATATATGGTTCATCGTTTTTGCCAACCACATCAGCCGCCATCAGCAGCTCATTTCCAACAGGTGGCGTGGATCCCTCAGAAGGGTCAATACGATGGATCTGGGAAGCTATCACACCAATTCCTTGGTCAATATTTTCAATTATTGCATCATCCTCGACATCAATGTAATCTTCAACCAGTTCATTGTCTTCACTTGATGAATACTCCATTAGATAGGCCCAAAAGCCTCAACTTTCAACGAAAACAGCAGATTCCTGTGCGAATTAAGCATTGTGTAATTAAAAAACCAAACAAAATAAATTTAGAAGGGCACTTGCTATTTAGATATGGGAAAAATTTTGCAGAAAAATAAACTTAACACCTGAACAAAGCCAGAAGAACATGAATCCTCAACTGAAGTGAAAGACAAGCTAAATTTCACCATTCCTGTCAGGAACCAAGGGAATCCACATCACAATCTTCAACTTAATAGAATTCAATTCAGTGGTTACCCACAGGAGATTTTTGCTTTCAAGTGACTTCGGCCATGGGACACTGAATCCATGAGCTTTGGCAAAATGACACGATTTGATGGGGTTGTTTGGTTCCTTGACATTTCAAGCATTTAAACTGATTTCACTTTCTTTTAGTTGTGTCTTGGCTCAGGAAAATACAATACCGCCCTAAATTGCTGCTGAATAGCTAAAAGAAAGTACTTATGCTATCTCCCCTATCCCTAAAACTTGGATTGTATCCCGACAGACAACTGTGTTTTCCTTTACAAGTTAATGTGAAGGGGAATATCCATTTCGAAAAAATTGCTGCTGGTGAATTACCTGCTGTCATCAGCGCTCAGATTGAAGAAATGATGACAACATGGCATGCAACATGTGCATGTTCTCTCACGAAAACACCATGGACACGGTTCCTGCTGCTCGTCATGGAGGGCTCGGGGACAGCACCTGTATAAGCGAAGCTCTTCGAGGCGGTGGCGTGGAAGATGAAGCGCCGTCGGACTGGATCAGGGTGGCCGCGGTGGGGGAGCAACGGGAGAGGCGCGGCCGGCGGCGAACTTGTCCTGCTGCTCGTCGTGGCGGGCTGAGGACGGTGGATGGAGTGCGTCTTCGGGCCGGCGGCCTAGAAGACGGAGGGCCGGCGGGCTGGAGCAGGGTGGCCGGGGCGGGGGGAGCAGCGGGAGAGGCACAGGCGGCGGCGAACGGCTCCGAGTGGGTGAGGGCGGCTCGTCAGTTCGTGCGAAGAGGAAGAAGGGTTCGTCCAGTGTGAAGCAAGGTTTCTCTTATCGATCGAACCAACCAAACCGGAGGACCGGTAAGTCCGGTAAAAACCGACAAAAACCAAATAAAATTCGTCAAATTTTAAAATTCATTTCAAATTCAAACTCAAAAACCGGTAAACCGAGGTAACCGGTCCGGACCGGTAAGTCCGGTTACCGGACCGGTTACCGTCGGTTTGGTAAACCTTGGTGTGAAGGACACGATGGTCAATTCCAGTGCCAAATCAGGAAAAGGAGCAAACTTCCACGCTGGACGTCGTTCACGGTTATACACGTATGCCACATTATCTAAATACGTAGATTCTGAGAATAATGGCCGTATTGTCAAGGTTCAATAAAATTAGTGGTCACAATTTACTAAATTTTTTAAGTACGACGGCCAAATAAAAACAATCAAACAAATATAATGACCATATATGCATTTTACTCTACTTAAGAAAAATTATGTCGAGAAAAAAACATCAACAGCATGGATTGAAATCTCGAAAAAACTGAAAAAGACAAACAGACGAAGCCGGACCAGTTACCAACAAAACCGAACAAAAACCTATTATCCTATCATACACAAGTTTGGTTTTTACCGAAAACCAAACGTCCGACGAAACCGGACCACACCGATAAGTCCGTTTACAGCATCGGTTCGGTTTTTGTCGGTTTTGTAAACCTTGATCAGCAGAGAGAAAGGGGAGAAACGAAATGACAGTTAAGGAAGACCGGGAAGTCGGGCATGTGCACCGTGTTAATTAGAGTGATACAATTTGTTTTTCTTTTTTCAAACGATCTATCCATGTCTCCACTCACAACCAAAAAGTAAGTAGTGATGATGAGCGCCCCTAAACCAGTTTATTTATTTTTATTTTACTTGTATTTTCTTGCTTTCTTGAGCTTCAGGCGCTAAGAAAAGTTTGTAGCGTTTTCTTCACAAAAGTTTTAGCATGAGTATTTTACTTGTATTTTCACAAAACAGTTCAAAAAAGAATAACAAAACTTACACCAATCTCTTGAACGAGAAATTACAGACTGCTATCGTGTGCTGTAGGCGCGCCACCAAAGAATGGCATGGTCCTCTGCTGCAGCTGCAGGGCCTCCTCTGCCGTCGCCTTCCTCGCGTCGAACCCCTCGGTCTCCCCGTCCACCGGCAGGCCCTGCTTTATCCGCCCGAGCCGGCGCGCGTGCAGCACCTGCGCCGCCACGACGGGCAGCCGCGCCGCCTCGTACTCCGCCACCGCGCGCGGCAGCTGTTCCGCGTCCCACCTGGCGAGGCACGCGCCGAGCGCGCGGGCGTCCTCGACGGACATGTTGGTGCTCCGCAGCCCGTGCGGGGTGGTCGGGTGCGCCGCGTCGCCGACCAGCGCCACGCGGCCGCCCGCCCACGACAGCCGCGGGAGCGGGTCCGCGTCGTAGATCACGTTCACGAACGGCCGCGCAGTCGCCCTGATCAGCCGCGCCAGCTCCGGGCACCAGACGCGGTCGGCCTCGTCCCGCATCCGCGCCACCATGGCGTCAGTCGCCTCCAAGGTCACCGAGCTCCCCTGCACGAACATCGAAGGCAACGAGGGTGACGCACCAGCACGGTGTCAACGACGCGACAAAAGGGACAGACATTACCGTGAGCTCCGGTTCCGGGCCGTTGATGTACCAGAGCCAGTTGAGCCGGCGCCTGGGCAGCTCGTAGAGCACGGCGTGTGTCTTGTCCGCGAGATCGAAGTAGAGGCAGTTGCCGAGCTCCGGGTAGGCTCTCCGGATGCCGGTCACGATCTCGGAGCTCTCATTCCCGGTGAAATCGAATACGCCTCGCCACGCGCAGTACCCGGAGTACCTGCACCAGCCACGACGAGCAGGAAATGGATCATCTTCCGGAGCCGGATCAAGTCGCGAGCTAAACGTGCACAACTGCCATGGAATCATAGCCTTCGTAGGCAACTGACCTGAGCTTAAGGTCGGGGAGGAAGCGGCGGCGGATGGACGACGTGCAGCCATCCGCCGCGACGAGTAGGTCCCCAGTGACCTCCACCGACTCCCCCGTCCGCAGCACACGGGCCGTCACGACGACCCCGGCCTTATCATCCGGCGCCTCGAACGATAGGAACTGGTGGCCCCAGAGCACGGTCACGACGGCCGGCAGCGCCTCGTGCAGCCGCCGGTGAAGGTCGCCCCAGTGCGCCGCGCGGAAGTTGAAGCCGTCGTCCCTCGCCAGCGTCCGCGCCGCCTTCGTTTCGCTGTCCGTTGCTCGGTTCTGCCGCCGCAACAAACAGAAGCACAAAGCTCTAAACTTTCAATAGAGATCTCGAATCCCTACGAGGGGAGCACGGGCGATTGGGAGAGGACGGCGGGCTTACCAGGTCGACGGCGAGGGGCAGCGTGGCGTCGTCGAGGCCCCACCCGGGGATCCAGCGGGCGAGCGTCTCCATAGACTGCGCGTCGAGCCCCAGCCCGGCGCCCGTGCCGCTCTCGGCAGCCGGCGCCGCCGCCTTCTCCAGCACCACCGCATCCCACCCCGCCGCCGCCGCCGCGTGCGCGCACGCCAGGCCCGCCACGCTCCCTCCCACCACCACGGCCACTCCCTTGCCCATCTCGACAGCGGCCCGCAACCCTTCGCGCCGGCTCTGTCGTTTCTATACGGCACCCAAAAAGATTCCGTCTCGAACCTACGCGTCCTGCGATGGCGACGGCTTGCCACTACGGCATGCCGCTGCGGGACTGCAACGTGCTGATCAGGACCCTGGCGAGGCGGGGCAGCTTCGCGCGCGTCATGGCGGTGTACTACGACCTCCGCGGGCGCGGCCTCGTCGCCGACAGCTTCACCTATCCATTCGTGCTCAAGGCGATCGGTGTGCTGAAGCTGTCAATCGAGGGCCGCAAGGCGCACGCGTCCGCCGTGAAGACCGGGTTCAGGTGGGACGCGTACACCGCGAGCTCGCTGATGGAGATGTACACGATGCTGGGCCGCGCTGATGTCGCGCGGAAGCTGTTCGACGAAACGCCGCAGAGGTTCCTGGTGCTGTGGAACATGATGATCAGGTGCTACGTCAGGTGCGGGCGCTTCGCAGCAGCGGTTGCATTGGCTGAGGAGATGGAGAGCAGCGGTGTCACACCTGACAGGGTGACGCTGGTGACCGCGGTCACCGCTTGCTCCAGAGCAGGGAACCTGAGCTTGGGAAGGAGGATTCATGCATACATGAACGAGGTCTTCGGATTCAGCCTTCCACTTGCAAATGCGCTGGCGGACATGTACACAAAAAATGATTGCTTGCAAGAGGCGGTGAACCTGTTCGAGCAAATGCCGGAGAGAAACATCATTTCTTGGACTATACTTGTGTCGGGGTACGCACTGGCTGGTCAGCTGGACAAGGCAAGAGCACTCTTCTATCAATGCACAGAGAATGATCTTATCCTGTGGACTGCGATGATCAATGCTTGTGTGCAACATGGAAGCTATGAGGAGGCGCTGACATTGTTCCGGGACATGCAGATGCAACGGGTGGAGCCAGACAGGTTTACTGTGGTCACTCTCCTGACTTGTTGTGCCAATATTGGTGATCTTGGTCAAGGTGAATGGATCCATCAGTATGCTGAGGGTAGGAAGATGAAGCTTGATGCAGTTCTCGGCACAGCATTGATTGGGATGTACTCAAAGTGTGGGCATGTTGACAAGGCACTCCAGGTCTTTGGGCAAATGCAAGGAAGGGATGCTGCTGCTTGGACTGCCATTATCTGCGGCCTGGCCACAAATGGTCAGGCAAGTAGAGCTCTTGTACTGTTTGAAGAGATGCAGATAGGCAAAGCTAAGCCTGATGGTATTACGTTCATTGGGGTACTGAGCGCATGTTGCCATGGTGGGTTGGTTGATGAAGGACGGAGGCATTTCCAAGCCATGAAAGAGGTCTATCAGATAGAGCCGAGAATTGAACATTATAGCTGCCTTGTCAATCTTTTAGGTCGTGCTGGCCTGCTTGATGAAGCTGAGAAGTTGGTCCGGGACATGCCAGTTGACAAGGAAACCATGCCACTCTTCGGTGCACTCCTAACTGCTTGCAAGGCTCATGGCGATGTTGAGAAGAGTGAAAGATTGACAAAACGAATTGCGGAGCAAGATTCTCGAAATCCAGATGTGAATGTGCTCGTGTCTAATGTATATGCAACTGCAAGCCGATGGGATGATGCAATAAGAGTAAGGAGCAAGATTGTGCACCCCACCTCAAAGAAGACTGCAGGATACAGCTTGATTGAGGTGAAAGTATAGAAATATGAGTATGGAACTGGTACATGGACATATCTAATGCATCAAAATCAAATGGTTAAACATGTGTTGAGTTGAATTAGTCGCATTGCATTTAGTCTCAGGAGCTCAACTTAGTAGTAATTTTAGTGAATAGCAGCCTTCAAAATACCTTATTTTCCTCTTCTCCTAAAATTACTAGACCAGAAAATTCCAGAACACTCGGAATACAAATTTCAGCTTTCTACATTTCGCTAATATGAAGGAATAATGATCACTCTGTTTTAGGTAGAAGTGGCTGGATTAACCATAACTGTATATAACACCTACAAGTCATCCTTCAAAAAATATAACTCCTACAAGGTAACGAGTTGAAGGTTGGTCAATAGTGACCCCATCCTAATTCAACTAGCACCTCTTTATCATTGTTGCTGATGAGTGTTAACAAATAGACATTGTGTGTTTTTTAACCATTGGAAAACTTTTTTTTACGCAAACCATTAGAAAAACTAATTGCAGGCTAAGCAGTTCCAACTAACAATAACTTTAGAAATTTTGTGATGAAAACATATGATATTGACCATTTCGTGAAAACTTGCTTTGCAGTTACTCATAAATCCAGCAATTCAGCTGGAACTCTGCACTCAATTCCGTCTTATTCGATAAAAATCCCCCAAAAGTTTGTAACCAACTTGATTCCTTAACTTGTCAATTGCCCAAGACTATACTACTCCCAAGTTCTTTCTGCAACCCTACACAATTCCTTCAGAGAACTGTAGTAACAAAGATTCACCTAACAGTGCACTGTTCGGGTTTGGTGAATTTAGCCTATAATGAATTCAGTTTGCTGGAATTGAGCCAAATCCCAGATCAACAAAGAGTGGACTGATTCGGTTGTTCACCAACGGAGATAACCCATTGCTGGTTGGTAATGGTACCAACAAATCTATAAACAGAACAACAATTTAATACACTGTACAATCACTTCTGGGAGCTGTTTGAGACACGAAAAGTTTACATAAACTACTGCAGCTTCTCTGTTGTTTGAGCTACATATTCAAATTTCAACCGTAGTTACTGACTGGATGCACGCACAAATTCCTAACTTCTGTTACTGATTATGGGTTGGCCTGATACTTCAGTCCTCAGAATCCTCTGTTTCCGTAGTGCAAGATCATATGCAAGAATGTCAAGCATTTCTATTCAGGAAATTGACCTGCGTGGTTACAAAGGATTACCAGGATTCTCCACTGACTTTCTTTGGTTAGAGTGGATGCCATCTGATCCGCGAACTATCATACAGGCGTTTCAGAATACTTTACAGAGGTAGTCAAGAGATTGTTCAGGATCCAAATGCTCTTCACTTCCTTTCCCGGAGAAAGCTGATACAATCTCTACTAAATTCTACGATGTTAGCAACATGTGAGTGGTTAAGTAGTCTCCTTGTCAACAGTAGAACATCACCCTCTTCACCTTCTCCTTCACGGCTGGCAGGGGCTTCACCGAGGTTCCATTGGTGCCGTTGGAGCCCTTTGATGTCTGGTTCTCTGACATCTCTGGCTCCATGTAGAATCGCGCTCGGAACGCTGCCAGATGTGCATAGTATGCCGGTGGGACTGTTGAAGAGGCAAAAGAGATTCAATTTTAGAAAGGCATGAGCATGACAGCTTATCAATACTAAAAATTTACAAAACTGGAAAGTTAGTAAAAGAATGGAAGAACGTACCCACAGAAACTGATCGGGTGCAACGTGCGTAACTGCATTGACATGTGAGTTAGTTAAGAAAGTTCTAAAAGACCGGAACCGAAGTGCAAAGGACAATTCCTTACGTGTAGCAAAGGTTGTTTGTCAATGTTTGCATTTCGTCAGCTGTGAAATTGTTCTCATCCCAGAGGACATGGTAGTGAGCTGGCCTACTAGTTCCCTGGCAAACTCACACATCAATCATTTCAGTATAGGATGGAGAATATAGGATAATATTCCCATGCTAGCACACCAGTCTATGGATCCAAGTACCATAGCTGTACTGTCACATGGTTAAAAAGTTGACAATAGGATCAGTTCTTTATTCTTTTAGCATGTTCACTAGTTAACTACTAGGTGCAGTGATAGATTGTCGAGTGGAGCATATGACAAGTCTCTTCAATACTATTTTATCACAAATGACAAAATCCAGTACGGTAGAATATTCCAACTAAATGTCAATTCAGGTTTCCTCAAGGGACCACTACCATATTATTCTCACCTGAATTCCAGCATGGCTACAAAGGTAGAAATCAAACTCCGTCGGATGGCATATCTTCGAATCAACAACAGTTCCTGTTTTCAAGCAAACTGGTGAGTAGTTACAAAAGCAAAATGGATCAAATCAGTATATTGCTATTGGTACCCAAAAAAGAGTATCTCAAAGAAGTGCACTTCTTAATGACAAGGTAAAATATTAGAACCATAGTTTCTATTTCGAGCATAATGCATTTTGGCATACGGCACTTCAACTAGTGTATGTGACAGATCCCATGTCTTTTGAAGGTAGAGGTGCAAAAGGGTTAGAAGGAACCCGTTATCTTTAGTAAAGATGTTAAGGCTAGGAATGGTACCAGGCAAAATATTCCCACTCTTGTCCGTGCTACTTCTGTCTTTGTGATTATTTGCAAATAGTCTTGTATGATGACGCTTCTGAACCACCACAAATGTTACAGGAGGCTGGTAATTTGGTTCAAGGGATGCACACGCCTGAAACAAAACACATGCTTGTCAACTCTAAGAAAGTGGTCAGAGGATCTGCGTAAGGAAATTATGAAGTTTGACCAACCTTACGGATAGCATCCAACTCATACAGCAGAACTTGGTAGAATTGACCTTCACTAACACCATCCCTGAAAGAGAATTTTAACAATCGTATTATAGATGTAATTTAGTTGAAGCATAAAGAAGCCTTGACAGTAGCTGTTTCCGCACTCTATGATAGCAACTTCCACACACTTAAAAAGAATATTCACATGGAAGTGCTTAACTATGGCCCTCTAAAATCTAGAGGTGATAGTCAGCATTGGCACACACATACCTGTAGAAAATAATTCTCAATGGCTTCTGCCCGGTTGCCTTCCGGAAGGATATTAAGAGTTCTCTGCATAACAAACCATAACGATAAGAATTTCAAATCAGCTAATGAGAAATGTTTTAGATTATTTTAATAGAGACGAGTTTTCATTATATTTGCACTTCTTGCTTGCAGATTATTCCTAGATAAAGACCTGATCATTCCTCCTGTTACAGTGCCTCTCTGAGGATCGTGCCATGTCTTGTAAAGGTCTTGAATAAGCTCTTGACGATGAGCCTGAGCACAAACCAATCCAGCATATTTTGTAACTTCTGGCCAGTCTTGAGAAGCAACAACCTGCAAGCAGAGTATTAGACAAAGAGGAAAGGACATGTATATTCTGATGATATAAGTCCTGCAGAAGAGTGGACTCATGATGAGCCTTACGGCAGCAATTGATGGACTTGAGTCCTCCCCGGTTTCTGGATGTGTTACATCCGCACCAAATATGATGGTTGGTATGTCACTGACTAAAGGAATTCTCCAACTAATGGCATCCAAGAGCACTGTGTTTCTTCCTCCCATCTAAAGTAAATGATATCATTAAGTCAAAGATGAAATGAATTGGCAGAATATTACTTAGCCTTATTAGCGTGATGTGATACTCAGTAACTGTTGTCTAAACGTGGTGGTAAGTACCTTAACATTGATTTTCAGTGAAACATTTGCCAAGTACTGCTTGCTGATCTTAAAAACATGCTTTGTTAAGCAACATTGTGTTATCAGTCCCAAATCAGTTTCACAGATACGTTTGATATCACCTGAAAAAATAAACTTACGTCTCAAAATGCAAGGTTTCAAGGGGACAAAAGATATGAATGCCAGATAACTAGCATCAGATGGCACTCACCGTATAACGGGCCATTGTTGTCAGGGAGGATAGCCAAAAGAAGCTCAAGTTCTTTGCCCTTGAGTTTATTCAACGCTATATTATACACATGTTTCAGTGCCTTCATTACCTGATCTGGTCTGGCTGAATATATTGGCATCACTGGCTCACTGTTAAATTCCTGTAAGATGAAGAGACATCACTCTAAAAATATGTGCCAACAATTTAAATATACCAAATCATCTGTCTTATGCAAAAATATCAAACGAAATTGTGAGTATACTACCATGCCCGAAATTTGGCACATTTGCGCCAACTCCTGGCAAAATCCCCTAGCAGTGGCTTCTGGAACACTCCTCGAGAAGTTTATACAAGCCCAGTGATTCACCTTGCACCCATTGATAACTTTCTGCCAAAATGAGTTTTTTTAAGGACCCAAAGGGGGCAAACACCATAATAATCCGATATGAGATGTGCAATGAACTGGAAATATACCTTGTTTACCATGTTCCATTGGCCAACCTGTGGTAAGCACTCCTTCTCTTTTCCAGCATCATGATATTTCAACTGAAATCCACAAATATGAATGTTTGATGCATCAGCATAGAACTACTAGCAGGAAAATGACAGTGCAAGACTAATCCTACCCAGGGTGCAGGAAGGACTCGGGCTTCAACAGAGGTTAGCTTCTCGCTTATGTTGATCCCAAATTCTTTTGCATATGGATCTTGCTCATATCCATTTTGATGAACGGTCTGAAAAGAAAGATTCTTTAAGTCTTCTGAGCCAGTCTAACAGTAGTGCCAATTCAAACAAAGCGATTGCTTATGAAAAACCTAGGACCATGTTAAGTTTGGACCACAGGAAAATGAATAAATAAATGCAAAGCGTCTAGGGTAGAACAGTGAACAGGAAAAATGCTAAACTTTTATCGCTGTGGAAAAAAAGAAGCGTAAGGCTCCAGCAATGATCATTCAGTTTACTTGCAACAAGACCTAGACAATATAGCTAAACACAAGATATGTAAGGCTCCAGCAATGATCATTCAATTTACTTGCAATAAATAAACATCTAGCACATATTATGTATGCGTGGAGAAGTTATTTATTTTGATTCGGTTAGGATAAAAATTCTCCACCTGCAGAATATCCATCTCCTGTTCCCTAGGCCTTTGGCATGTAACCTTTAGCAGTGATGTTATCTGTTTTTCATTCAGCCTCTTTGTGTATCTCTGTCCCTCAACAATCTTGCAGGCCTGGCAGAACATGCGACAATATAAACAGATTTGACCAGATAACAGAAGTTTCTGATTTAATGAGCACAGATACTGACCTCCATCGGCAGATAGTTTGCCTTCTTCTGATTTCCCACCATAAGGCAGGGAAGGTGGGGATGCTGAATGGTGAAACCATACATTTCTTTGAAGTACTCCACGACAGATTTCATGTTCATTTGATCATCTATAGGGAAACTGTCAAAATTAGAGGAGAAAAATGAGAAACAAGTCCATGATTTAGACAATTCAAGGCCCATCAGCCATATCTAAGTATTTGGTCAACAATCACTTCTGAGGTGAACTAGGTAAATCAAAGAAAACAAATATTGTGTATAGAGGTTTGATACTGTTTATCCTTTGTATCAAACGGTTTTATAGTGCTTTAGTATTAGTTAAAATATCGGTGTTGAATATATGACCTGAACGCACTCAAGGAACAAGGAAACATCAATAATAACATGAAAACGTACATTAGTTCATGAGTTGGTTGTGCTGTCACCCCCGAAATGCGATATTTCCGCCTTACATTTCCTCGGTGAGTGACTTCAACTTTTACACCTCGCAGAGCCTTCTTGATCTGCTTGGCATAAGCAAATGACACGTGTAAATTACTTCATTAGGGAAAGCACAAGACTCAACAAACATATAAGCAAATAACGACCAAATGGCAGCTGTTACATTTCACTGTACTACTAGGCTAGATTCCTTATCCCCCACAGCAAAATTACCTTGACTCGATTAGCATCCGACAATGGCCTTGACATGACATCCTTCCCTAATATCTGGGCTACGAACTCGATCACCGGCAGGGGCTCGATAAACGCAGTGGAAGACATATCTGGGGTCAACATCGCCATGTAAGCAACAACCAGAGGACAAACAAGAAATCACATGCATGAGGGCACCAAATATTCCCCAGCCGAAGCAAATCTCACCTATGTTGAGCGACAATCCCATCTGAGTCGGCCGGATGCTCTGGTAGAACCCACACCACGACTGCAGGCCGTCGCCGAGCCGCTGCGGCTTCCTGATGTCCGGCGAGTAGAAGGATCGCCCAATGGCGACGTACCTAGCATTGGGGAAGGCGCCATTAGCGTTGCAATCAAACGAACGAACAGTGCGTGCATTGCAATCAATGCGGGCACCGATGAAATTAATACCTCTGGTTGCCGAGCTCCCGGAGCACAATGTCGAGTACTTGGAGGGCCTCCTGCGGCGCGTCTGCCTGCCGGCCGGCAATGAACTCCCGCAGGTGGTGGAGGTCGGCGCGCGCGGCGAACTTGATGGCGACCCTGTACTCCCTCTCCCTGCAGGGAACGGAATTACGCGGGTCAGTGAGACATGGCCATCAACAAGCACGTACGGGATGGTTGGCGCCGAACAAGAGCAGGTGCGCACCGAGGTGGGACGCCTGTGCCGTCGTCGTCGTCAGTGAGGCGCACGACGAACTCGCGCGCGTCGAACGGTAGGGTCCCGGCGGTGTAGAGGTTCTTGCGGCCGTCGTAGGCCGGGAGGCGCATTCCCAGGTCGGAGGCGCGGTAGAGGCGGACCAGCTCCGCTATGATAGCCCGGTTCACGCTCCGCGAGCTCACCTCCGGCGTGATCTTGACCTGCGGAAAATCCAAGAAGAACACGAAAGATGTCACCTTTTGATCTCAATTGCGCTCGCTCCCGAGCTTCCACATGGTGTGAACGGCGTGGACTTACATCGTACTGAGTGAGGTCCTTGTCGGGGAGCTCGGCGAGGAAGTGGTTGGCCTTCACGACGCAGCGCGCGCCCACCGTCCCGAACCCAGGCCGCCGGCAGAAGGTCAGCCCCTTGCTCGGCAACGGTGGCCCAATGACGGTGCGCACGGGAGGAGCCGGCGGCGGCCGCGGCTCCACTGCCGGCCTCGCCCGCCCGCGCCCGCCGCGCCGCCTCCCTCCTCCTCCTCCTCCGCCGCACCTCTTGCCTCCCTCGGGCGGGGGCGGCAGTACGGCCGTCTCCGCCTTGGGCTGCGCCACGCTGGTCTGCAGCGGCTGCTTCCTCCCCGCGTGGCCGTGGCCGCCCTTGGGGTGCCTCGACGGCGGCGGGGGCGGCGGCGGCGCCATGTCCAGGACCTCGAGCATGTGCGCGGGCCGCGAGCAGCAGCGAGTTCGTTCGTTACCCCGACAACGCTGTCACAGCACGCCTCGCCTGCGCGAACAAGCCTTGTAACGTTACAGCCTCTGCGTGATCAGCAGCAACAGCAGCGGCGGCAGTAGGAGTAGTAGGAAAGTGGCGAGGCAAACACGGAAGCTGCGCAAACGCAGGCAAACAGGCCAAGAAGAAGACAGAACCCCTACCGTGAAAACGAAGGCACGCCGCCGCGGTAAAAACAGGGGAAAAGAAGAAGGAAAAAAAGCAGCGGAATTAATGAGGAGCGGGACAGAAAGGCATTAGAACCTCTCACCAGCTGCACGGCACCACTGACGCGGCAGCCAGGTTTGACCTGCTCGGGACTGGGCGGCCACAGGGCCGGGGGTAATAAACTCGCCGGTGAAAAACAGGCCGGAATTGAATCCTCCTGTTTTTACCAAAGGTGGCAGCCGTCGACGAGGCGTGAATGCGGTCTCGGTCCGGCGGCAAAGGTGAAAAGAAGAAAAACAAATTGCGTTGGCTGGCTGGCCGCTGGTGGTGGTGGGATGAATCGGGGCGCGAGACGGTGGCCGCAGTGGGGGGTTCCGATGGCGTTTATCCGAGGGCATGGATGGGGATTTTTATTGAAAAGTGTAGCGCATGTTCGTGTGCCTGGCAGCTAGCTTAGCTAGCAGCTAGCTTAGCTAGCAGCTAGCTTAGCTAGCGTGTGGTTAGCAACGGTGGTGGCACTCCGTAGTGTGAGGAACGTTGTTAAGGAACAGATTGTGACAACAAGCGTAGAATAATACGCTCGCAGCTAGCTTAGCTAGCAGCTAGCTTAGCTAGCGTGTGGTTAGCAACGGTGGTGGCACTCCGTAGTGTGAGGAACGTTGTTAAGGAACAGATTGTGACAACAAGCGTAGAATAATACGCTCCACCGGTGCTGATGCTACGCTCAAGGCGCGTCTCGCTCTCGAAATGCAGGCCAAGCACGCGTGTGGAGCGCCTAAATTTGCAGCAAAACCATCTTTTTCTTGCGAGTCTCGGCCGTATTTTATGGCGCGCGTATGGTCCGCGGGATTATAGAATAGAAAACCCATACGAAGCTTCAGACCGCCACCACCACTACCAAAGACACGCCCGCCCCCCCTGCGGCGAGCTGCGGCGCGCCGCCTCGACGGCCGTGCGCTCGCTCGCTCGTTCGCTTTGGAAGCGTGCCCCCGACAAGAAGGCGCTCCACTATTGCAGAATAGAATCGCAGCAGAAGCCCCCCTTTCCCTCGACTACCCACTCATGGGCAAAACCCGTTTTTTAATCGCGCCAGCACGCGCGCGCTCCCGTGTCCGCTCGCCCCGCCCCGCCAGAGCAGGGTCCGTCCTCCGTCGTCCACTGATCCCCGTCCTCTGAAACCGCAGCAACCCCGTCCATCTACTCCTGCGCCTGCGTACGTATCAGATGCAAGCGGCGTACGAACAAAACTGGGACGTTCTCCGTCTCGCACGCAAGCCGGCCGGGGCGGCACGGCACGGCACGGTAGGAGAACTAAACTGGGACGTTCTACTGATACGCCTGCGTATCAACAGCAAGCGGCCGGCGTGCGTACAAAACTGTACCCGGTTGCAGCGCGGCGGCGTGTTCGGCTGGGCCTGGGACGTTCTCCGTCTCGCACGCCCGCACGCTGGCCGGGGCGGCACGGCACGGTAGTGGAGTAACAACGCAACAGCAGCACGGGCGCGCGTGCCGAGAGTTGGGGGCCGGGCGCCGAGGGACAAAGCGGAGCGTTCGCGCAGCGGGGTCAGAGGCTACACGGCATGCGCAGTCGTGGGAGCATCCTGTGTTGTGCCGCCCGCGCGGGGCCCTGACGGGGGACCAGCCGAGAGCCAAACACTACCAACGTTGCCAGAGAGACCGGTCCGGTGCCGCCGCTGTGCTACGTACCGTACGCGCATGTGGTTCTAGCAGCAGCAAGACGATCGCTTGTCCGTTGCGGCGCGGCTGCGTGCTGGGATCAGAGCAGAGCGGGGCGGGGCCAAGCCGCTCGCGACACTAGCTGCCGGACTTTGGCATTGATAGGCTGATTAGCGTCCCTCTCTTTTGCAGTTCAGCTCACTCAAAAGGCGCCATCATGGCCTTGTTGCCGGGCGGGGGCCGCGGCTTTCTTCCGCGGGACAAGACGCGCAGGCACCACCACCGGCTGCTCTGCCGTCGGTGCCTTGGTGGCGTGGCGGAAGGGTGATGCCGGCCGCGGCATGGCGATTGCTGCGGCGGCTCGGTACGGAACAGTGGAGATCAAATTAGGCTTGGTACGGAAGTGATCGGGTCATCAGGCACGGATACCTACACAGACAAGGGGCGATTGGGCGACTAATGTACTAGTACTATAGTACGATGATTTTTGGAACAGCTGATCTTTTTTCGTTTGTTGCACCACCAACCCTACCATTGCTGCCACCAACAGACGATACTGATCCATGATGTCGACCCGGGAGAATGTTGCACATGTATAGTGCGCCGCTGTATGGCCCTACTATACGGTTGACAGCAAGTGCGGCCACCAGCACACCCCATGACTCCATGAGGCCATGACCATGGGTGGAGCACATCGATCAGTTTGGTCAATAAAGCTGCGGCGCACGGAAAGAAGAAAGCCTTGCGCGTGCGGAGGCTAGCGCGAACCCGCCCCGCCCATGATTTGCATGATCGATCGGCAGTCGAGAGAAGCGGTTGTGCGGCGTGGGGACGGCAGTGACACGCGCATGCCGCGCACGGCGCAGGACCACGCACGCCGCGCCGCGACGAGACGAGCGAGCAGCTAGCGGGGAAGGACGGCTGCCGACGCGAGCGACGGCACAACAACACGCAACCGTAAACCGATCCAGCGGAGCACGCAGCCAGCCGCGCGTCGTCGTCGCTGGGACTCGGCACGGCCGGCCTGCTCCCTCCCGTCCTTTTTTTGAGCAGTGGCCTGCTCCCCGTCCTCGAGGAGACGGTTATTTGAAACTGCGCCGCCATGAAAGGCGTACGGGTACGTGCCACGAAGCACTCAAAGCAGCAGTTGACCAACGGGGCGAACTCATTAACGGTGCATGCAGCCATGCATCAGCGCATTGATCTGGATTCAGGTTTGAGATTCGGTATCTGCAGCGGCCGGGAGCACTCATTACACCGTTGAAGCTGGAAAAGGTCCATAAGCCAATGATGGCGAGGAGCGCGTGCGCGCATGCATGCATGCGTTCGGATTCTGCAGCGGGTCACAGAAGATTTTAGGCGCAAATCGCGCGTGCGTGCCAAAAATGTGTCTAGTGGTTCAACCGTGGGCTAACATGGGTGACACATTTCTACACGTGTAAATCTGTTCTGGTAGAATGCATTGTTCTTGTTCTTGTTCTGCTGGTGGTGGTGGTGGTGGTGGTGTACGAAGACGCCTACACGCGCGCTAGCTACGAGCCAACACGAGAAGTTTTTGGTGCGGAAAAGGCGAGCAGCGAAAGGCATGCGCACGGCGTCACGTGCCGAACGGCGACGCGCGCATGGATGCTACGGCCTCCATACCCTCGGCTCCGTCCATTTCGTCGCCCACGCCTTTCGCGTAGGTGGCAGTGGCGGACAGCGACGCAACGCACCAAAAAGAGCGGAGCACGCCGAGGCGCGGGCACGGCGCGCGCGGCAGCCACCCACCAAACCCAACCACGCCGCGCATGCGCGCATCGCGATCTCTCCCCGGCCGGCTGAGGAGCCGGCAGGCGGGCACGCCCATCGCACGCCGGCGCGTGCCCACGCTAACTTACACGGAAGCTAGCTGCCGCTGCTGCTACGGTTTTTTGTACGAGCGGTTGGTGATGGCTGGCTGGCTACCTGGTCCCGGTACCGGGCCGGCGAACGGACGAAGAAGCACGCCACGCGCTAGGGATGGTCCGGCGATCTCCTTTTTGCCCCGCTTTGTGGAGCACGGTTGTTCCTTTTCGGGAACCCAGACTTTGTAGCCTTTGATCAGTGATGTTACACTACTACTGCCGTACTGCGCTTAACAGCTGGATAGTAGTATGGGCTCTAGCTCATCGCCCTAAAATCGTGGCAGCTTATTGGCCTAATTGGACACCTTGTACTAATCAGCATCAGGGAGGACAAGTACAGTACAGACTTCGCTCCTATCCGAAGCGCCCACGACGCCATGACGTCTACTAAAACACGCGCGGCCATGCCGCGGCCGTACAGGCAGGCACGTCGCCCGGGCGATCCGTGACATGTGGAAACGGCCTTCAGTTCCGCCGCGGGCGAAGAATCAACCCGTCACGTCGGTCTTTCGGCCTGCCGACCGGACGAAGAATCATCAAGGCGTGACCACCGGCAGAGCGGCTGGGGTGAGGCGGGGGCAGGGCTTGAGGCTCGCTCGTCCCCCGTCGTCACCGGAGCGCACCATGCCGCGCGGGTGACGCGACGGGAGATGCCCCCCGCCCCGGGCCTGGATCACGATCGGTGGACGGACAACGGATGGATGGACGGACGGGACGGGTGACCGGTGGCAGGCACAGGTACCATTGCCAGTGACAATGCTCTACTCTAGCTTTACCCACCCTCATCGATGAGGAAAAGAAATCTCTGTAAAAAGAAGAGGCTTTTGGTCCGGACCCATGAAAGAAGGGATTTGTTTAACCGTTTGTGATGGACAAAAGCACCGTGCTTGGCCCTCGCTCGCTTTCCTTTCTTCAGAATTCCCCTTTGTTTCCTTTTCCACACACAGAGATGCCACCCGGAATCTTGCGTTTACCTATTGAGTTCCTTCGCTTTTTCGAGGATACCATAAAAGTGGCGCCAACCCAAAAAAAATGTTGGTGTTTTTAGTATTTGAAAAGAAAAGCCAAAATGAGGGGTTCCAGTTCCATGACAGGGGAGGAAAGGACTAATGGATCAGCCGAGATGTACCGCCCCTTCTGCGCCGGCGAGAAGGGAAGAGCAACGCGACGAGGAGCAAAGCAACAAGGCGGGCAATCATGAGGTGTGTAGCCAAGTTTTTATGCTCGCTTGCATTGATGGCTGGCAGCACACAGTAGCAGAGGAGAGGAGACGTGCATGCATGGACATGATGCGTGACTAGGATCTCAACAGTAGAGAGAGATGGGAGGGATCGCACATCACGCCGGGGAGAAAGCCGGTTTACGCTCCTCCGGTCCTCCCACCCGCTGCAGCGCGCCTCAAAAGCGCCGACAATGCTACTCGGCAAAGGGCCTCCAAAGAATCGAGCGGGGGAATCGATCCGTGCAAGGCCAGCAAAATGTGCGCTCGTCAATGCGGCGGCGGCAGCCCAATGTGCAATGGCAGAAGGCACTGTTGCTCTATGTCCTTGCACATCTAGCTTAGCCTGCTGCTACTCTCTCGTTGCAGCAGAGGCATGCATGGGCTAGGAGCCTAGCGCTAGTTTATGCATGTGTTTTTAGTCACAGAAAAAACTTTAAGCCTCCTATGATAAACAACAGCCAAGCAGAAGGATATACGAGTGGCGTACCTGAAGCCTGAAGAGAGCGACGAAACTGGTTGCCAAGCGAAGTTGCAGCTTGCAAACTCCCCAATCAAAAGATTCAAGCAGCTAGTTCAGCTCCTCCTCCCGCGCTCCAGCCAAGTTTTTCCTCCGTCGAGCAACGGCACTGCGGATGGTCTGTTTCGGCATCCAAAGTGGCATATGCAATGGCAGAGGGGGCTTAAGCTTATATAAAAGCCGGGAAAGGCAAAGGCCAAGCTAAAGCAACCCGGGCGGGGCATGGCATGCATGCAGCTTAGCCAAAGCATCCCCTCGCGCACGCACAAAGGGAGCGTCTTTTTACGTGCGCCGGCCGGCCGGCCCGCTCGCTCGCTCGCCCACTCGCCGTCGCTTTTTTTCCTTCTCGTGCGTGCGCGCGCCTACGTACGAAGGTGAGGTGAGGTTTGCGTTGCCGACCCTTCTTTGCGCCGTAAAAACTCGAGAAAGGCCGCCGGCGCGGCGGCCGAGGGGCGGAACCGGGTGTCTTTTTTGACGCGGGCTAGCCGCTGTTGGATGGATGGGATGGGCGCGGATCGATCGTCTTCTCGAGACCTGTTGTCGCGCGCAGACGTGCAGCGCAGTGCCGACCGGCACGGCGGCGAGGGTGTGGCAGCCGAAAGAAGCCGGCGTCGGCAGAGATTATCAGCGCGAGGTGTTGCATGCATGCGAGCGGCGCGACGAGGGGAGAGAAAGAAAAAAAAAGAGGCGGCTATAGCTGCCTTGGGCGCCGCGTGCCTTCGGAGTATCTCTACTAACCGAACGAGCTACTATACTCTAGCTGCTGTCCAGCTGGAAAGGAAACGAGTTCGCTACATGGGCTTTGTGTTGTAACCTTCTGTTCCGGTGGTCCGACCGACCGGGGCCGGCGCGATGCTGCATGCTTGCGCTTAGCAGTGGAGCTGGTACACCTTGTCGAATGTCCCGCCACTACATATGCTCGTTTTTGGCTTCCGACACGACGGAATGGCGCAACGGTTTGTGCACATCGCAGTGCCGTCTCTGTCTCGGGGACCCGTTGGTAAACCGAGGACCATGGATCGATCAGCTCTGTGTTTTGATGGTGGAATCATCGGTGAGCTACCTAGTGAGTGCGTGGTGAATCGCCCCACACCAAGGTCGGATTCCGCATCGATCACTTTAGTGCGAGTCCGGACTCCGAGCTTTCATCATGCACGCCGGGGCCGGTCATGGCTTCCCTTTCGTCCAGCTAAAGCGGTCAAGCAAAGGGAAAGGAAACCTTTCGTTTTCCTATCTCTTTTATTGGATTCGGAGTTGTTCCCAGAGTTCTGGTCCAAGTCGTCATCAACACCTTGGTTGAACCCAAGAAATCATAAAGCAACGCTCAGAAATCATAAAGCAACGCTCCCCGCTTTTTCTGTGCCTGGGCTGATTACGGAAACGTTTTCAGCACTACCACGTAGAAGTACTTGCAGGCTTCTCTCACGGAGCGGGGTAAACTTTGAGGTGCATGGGCGCGCGGTAAATATCTCGTGTTCCTGCAGGCTTCAGATTGGAGCTTGTTCACCAGCTTACGTGGTTGCGTTTGTTGAACGCCCACGACTTTTGGTGAAAAAGCAACAGGTTCTTGAGCTCTATATTACATGTATGTGTGCTCATTATAGATTTTTGACGTAAATTTCATTTTCTATTCCTGAAAAAAAGATCACTTTAGAAGTTCAAATAAGGATTTCTGGAATATATCCACTATTACTACACTATATTTAGAGCGTCCCCAATGGTAACTCTTTCCCAATGGTAACTCTTGCAGAGAATTTTCCTATGTAGAGATCACATGACAGTGACCCATTTATGTTAAGAGTTAATTTTTGAACAATAAGTAGTAACATCTTTTCTCTCTTCATTTTTCTCAAAAAAAATATAATACTATATCTGTTAACTCTTGGCTGCCCATTGGAGACGCTCTTAGGCTAGTCCCAATGGTGTGTTTCATTTTCTTGTTTCCAAAGCTGCCACATAAGTACTAAAGCATTTATTTGAACAATGAAACACCCTATACAATGCATGGTTTCATTTTTGTTGTTTCCTAGGACTACATGCAAGACACAAGTTTGTTGGAAATAGTGTACACATAGTTTCATTTAGATGAAACTACTCTCTTCTCTTTCCTTATTAATTTCTTGCCACATCATCTAAAATGGTGACATGGCATCATATTTAATGAGAATGAAACTCCCATTGGGAGTAGCCTTAGGAAACAAAGGAGAATTCTCATGCATCCATGTATTGATACTTTGAGTACCCATCTTAAAAGTTCTAGTTCGGCCACTAATTGGTCCCATGGGACTCCATTCCAATACAGCTTACTACACACATTTATCAAAATTGAATTGTCACATTTAGTACTATAACAAAGTCTGACACATTTATCAAAAATGAATTGTGGTGCTAGTAGTCCCAAAAAAATATAATCTATTATGCATTTATGGTTTCTCAATGTCACATTTGTGACTTTTAATTGATGTGGTTTCACACAAATATAATAGAGGACATGTCACATGAATGAATCATAAAGTCCTGTTGTGTTGTGATGCGAAATTTTCAGTTTCGAATTGGAGTTGTTGCGTGATGCTTCACGAAACGCCTCTAGTTGGATGCTCGAAATGCAGATGTTGCCGGGGCACAAGGAGCGCCCTTTATTAAACGTGTAATTACTGCAACAACTGAGAGTGTATTGATCGAGCAGTGCTGTGGCAGAACCAAACACTATAGTTTGATGTCAATTATAAAAAGAAGAATGTAG
The DNA here is from genome assembly GCA_012490785.1 of Eragrostis nindensis. Lineage (NCBI taxonomy): Eukaryota > Viridiplantae > Streptophyta > Magnoliopsida > Poales > Poaceae > Eragrostis > Eragrostis nindensis. The sequence goes on from JAAXCT010000206.1 coordinate 527,361, forward strand.
TCTGATATCCTGGATTCCCTTAGATTCGTTTGCAAAAGCGGATCTTTGGTCTCTTTCTCAAACAAAGTTTTGTTTAATCGCATAAGATCACAAAAGCTCAGGCCTTTCCGGTACATTCATCATTCATGGCCATGTCCTTGCAAATCAGACCCACGAGTAGTACTATCGATACTGTACAGATCGAGCATGCGCGCAGGCAAAGGTTCAATGCAGTGGCAGGAGAATTTATGATTATTCTCATACAAGATCCAAATCCTGCATAACCCCATCGCATCATTGCAATCGGCGGCTAAAGTACGTCATTTAGGTATTAGTAGTACAGGTTTATAGTGTTATGATGGCCATCATTGGGTTGCAGACAATCAGATGGGACTCACATTATTGAGTAATCTACAGCATGTGGGGTCGATGCTATGATGACTTACGTACTGGACTCCACAGGTAGAGCCATCGAGGACGGTATGGCGAGCAGTAGGGCGCTCCATCCGGCAACAGCTGCCACGTTTTCGAGCGTACCAGGTCAGGGAAGATGAGATTGCATCTCGTCATTGTGAGATCTTGGACCGAGGTAGTGTTATAGGAGTAACAAAAACACGCACACGAAACTGTAGACATCACCGTTGGATCTGTAGTGTTATTTGTTATTTTTTTATTTTTTAATAGGAAACGAGTTGGAACCTCAAATTTCGTGTGCGTGTTTTCCATCATATCCTTTACATGTATGCCAAGTTTCATATTTTTCAAAACTTTTAAATAGTTTTTCGAGAGGGTTTTCATGATTCTTCCGAACATGAGGTTTTCACCGTATATTTTCCCAAATATATTTTGGAGTTTGAATTACAAATGTGAACACAGGGATATATATATATGTGCATCATTTGTTCTACATTTTGTTTAGACGTGCAAACATGTCTTTATTTACTTACAAGTTACAACCATGGGATCCCTCCTTGTCGTCCCTCTCATCCTTTCACGTTGTGAGCTGCATGAACGCATGTCAGTGCCTCTACCCTAGGCAACATGAACGCATGGACCGAAGGAAAGGAAAGGAGGCTCTCCTTCACTTGTCAGTGCCTCTCTGAAGGACTCCTTGCACATCACCCTAAAGAAGAGATGCTCTTGAGCCTTTTTCATCAATCAAACGAGCTGCTGCTGCTGGACTCATGGCCACTAGCCACTCTTACCTGCCTGATGGTGAAAGATGGAGAGACACCATTTTATATGTCTGTGACCTGATGTCTCCATTACTGAAAGCAAGGACGTGTTGGCGATCGATCGTGATAAGATTTTGCCCCAGTCCAGGGCGCAGTTGCACAGGATCCGCCCACAAACACTGCTTTGTTCAAAATCGCTACGAAAATAACCACGACCTAACCTTGGGGAAGTGTTTGGAACGTACTCCTACTACACTTCAAACAGAGATTCTTGTAAAAGTCACGAGCGGCAGGGTTCGTTGCATTTCCAAGCACAGCCTTGGGACCCGATGTCAGTGACTAAGGTTAGTGCCATGCGGATCAAGTCTATTGACTGTTCCTAAGCGATTTCTAGTGTGAATCACCATCCATTTGCATCCAAGATGCGGCTTTTGCTGGGCCATCCCACTATGGCCGCTAACGGGGAGCATGTCTCGGTTGGCTGCGCAGTGCGGTCCTTTTCGTCCGCGCCATCATCGGCTCAGTTCTTCGATCAGTGGCTCAGCTGGCTGCCTCTTCTGATGTGTTTGTCGTCGCAATTGCGATGCGCGCAGCTCCACTCTGATAAAAATCAGGGGACAGATGTAATCCTGTGCTCAGATCGAGCAGTAAGTTGTGCTCGATTGATTGAGTGCGTGGCGCCCAGTAAGAGATGGCCATGCAGGCTGCCAGGCGCTCGATCATGCGACTAACGGCCGCTGATGTGACGTGAGGCGACGTTCATGCATCCCTGATGGCCAGATATTTCGATATGGTATTAGCTGTGGTGTGTCGCCATAGCGGTGATGTTGGTGTCATGGAGTCCTAGTATAAAGTTCGGGGAATTGTCAAACTTGATCTTTACGCGTGTCACCAACTGGTGCCTATAGCCTAGTCCAGATCAGCGATCAATCAGTGAAGAAATACTATTTTCATCCAAAAAAAATGTCACATTTTATAATGTAAAGGATTATTTTGGGGGATACATCTGTATAAATACGGGTTCAAGAAAAGAATAGAGACACGTATAGGAATTTCAACTCAAGAAACTAGAACGAAGGTAATGTTACTCATGGTTGTGCCTCGTGCTATAATTCCTTCAATATTGCATGAAACAAGTCATTTCATCATCGGATTTTTGTAGAATTTGTAAATCACATCCGTCAAAGTTGCTTCATCTTTCCAATGTTCTGGTAGTTCATCTCTTAATTCTTAAATATCATTGTGTCCTCTCACTTCAGTTGTAGGACTCCTCACTTTAGCATAGCGAACTAACGGCCTCGTGGTGTGAACAAAATAGGCATCCTAGATATGAAGCGGTCAACTTATTCTTTTTTACTGTACACGACAAAGAAAAAATCAATTATGTAAAGGATGGGGTTAAATACCAAATAAGAAAATTGTTCATGCTTCATCTGTAATTTGCCATCGTACAATATCATTTTTAGGAAGATGGTAATAGCGTTAGCAGAAGCAACAACATACATTATCTGGCCCAACAATCACAATTTGGATTCTGCTAACAACATGCACCTATTCTGGCCCATAAGTTACAATTTGGACCATCAGTGGATGACAAAATAGAAAAGGAAAGGAAGCTGCAAACAAACGTATTTGCTCGCTCACAAAATGAGCGAGCACTTCGACAGAAATCAGAGTTTCCCCAGTTCAGTAATAACTTATACAGAGTAAAGATTACAATAAAATATAGGAGAAAACAACTGAATCGTCTTTACCAAGACCACCCACCAATTCACCATGATCTAAGGAATGTCGACCGATCATCCGAGACACATTTTGTTATCATGTCCCCGAAACCAATAAAACCAATAAATATTCTCAACTGAAGATACAATTAGCCGCAGCATATGTTACAACTCTGGATTACTCAACAACAGCCGTCTCACCGAAATTAGGAGACAGCGCATGCTAAACCTATTTTCCAAGCTATGGAAAAGAGCAAAACTACAGTATGATTAGGGTAGCAGGAGACCCCACGTCAATCGGCCAAGCTATCGAGGAAGCTTTGGAGCTCCCTCAGGCCTTCTGCAGATATACTCCTCTGCACTCGAGGCATTGGAGCTGTTAGGATAGGAGGCGGGCTCGAGTTGAAGCAGACGACAACTACAGAAAGGTTATCACCGCTCTTCCTCTTGATGGCCTCATCAACTAGCTCTTTACAGCAAGCAGCCGGATCATTGTGCTCTTGGAGCTTCCGGCGTGCAAAATCCACAGCATTTTGGCTGCGGAATACATCCCAGATCCCATCGCAACCCATGATCAGGAATTCATCCTCCTCAGTGAGATCCATCGTCATTACCTCAGGCTCGGCACTAAGAGGGCCGAGACCATCACATGCTTTCATTCCTTCCATGTGCCAGTCTCCGATTGCTCGAGTGACATTGAGCTGCCCATTCAGGTAGCCATCATCAATATATCCACCTGATGCCTCAATACGGGTCTTTTCCCTATTGCAAGTTGGCTTGTGGTCCCTAGACATCTCAATAGCCTTTCCGCGACGGCAAAGAACAGCTCGGCAATCACCAGCATTTGCAACCAGAAGTGACCTGTGTACAGCACAATAAGCATGAGTATACCAACAGTTGAGGAATAAGAAAAAAGCTAGCCATCTTCAGCATGCGTATTGAGAAGGTAACACCACTGACAATTCTTAGTAATTAAAATTTCTTTCCTTTGGGAATTGATGCTGTGGTGTTTTCCTTAGATGAGCAAAGTGTAAAACATGAATCAACATGTTGATGAACAACACATGTATGTAGTTACAGGTGATACAGATCCTTGCCAGGAGGAAAAAAGGAAGGCATCTGCAACCCTGGTGTGCTACTGTGTGCACGTCGATTTGGACATGTAGAATAAAAGGGAACATGAGGCTGTACACAGCAAATAAGAGGTATACCGTATATCCAAGTACGTGTACTACATTAGTGACAAATTTAAAGTGTTGCTACAACCTATGCTTTACTGCTTACATGCATGCAAATGTCAACTGTTTAGACAGGTGGGATAAAACGAAACAAATACTATGTAGTGACAAAGCTCAAATAGTACTTTAACATGCATGCTGCATAATGAGGTTCACAACTGCAGAAGCTTATAAAGCTATTACCTCCCAACTACAAGTGCTGCAAGCGCAGTTGTACCAGAAGCAAGCGAGCAGTTCAAAGAACACGCATCTGCGAAAGCAGCGTCAGTCTGCAAGAATGCGGATGACACAGCTTTCTCTATTTCCCTAGGGAAACCCTTATCCTCAATGATGAACCTTGGTAAATTGCTGCAAACAAAATCAGCTGCATGCTTTCCACCATGCCCATCAAAAACCTATGACATGAAAAACGGAAATAAGACTGAATACACCAGAAATGCATGTCAGATAGAGCACAATATTGTCGAACTAGGAAGTTCATACTGTTTCACCAGCCATTAAATGACCAAAATCAGCTAAGACCAGTTAATTTTTTAGGAAGCAAATTGGAGAGACACATTTATCTAAAGCATACCCCATAAAAGGCCCTAGGGCCTTCTTCAATGCTCTCAAATCCAAAATCTTGCATGAAATTATCACAGCAGATGTAAACATCCTCCATTGTATGCCTTGTTGTCCCAATATCAGCCCACCCTCCAGACCTCATAACTGGGATAAATTCAGTGTCCATCGTTTCAAAAGTAGTCACTGTTTCAGGCTTCACATTGTTTGCGGGACTCCTCACCTTCAAAACCAATGCCATTTATAACAATTAATAGAAGCATAGAAGAAAAAGAAGATCACATGATTTATATTGTGTGCAGTTTGAGAATGAGAGAAAAGATTGTTTTATTTCCCTTTTTCTAAAGAAAAGGTAAATGACAAATACACCGTATGTGTCACCTTATTAAGCTCCCATCAACTAATCAAGTTAAATTTGATACTTGTAATCCAAAACTTTCTGAAAATAAACAAAAATTATCTGGTAGATCGATGTGATCTGAACCAAAGAATGGTGCTACTTTCTAAATTATAAATTCCTTCAGGGGTGGAACATAATGAGCGGTTTCCAAACGGAGGACTGGAGACTCATGGGATCAATTAATTTATAAAAGCAGACACAAGACAGTACGATTGATAATGTTCTGGGGCCAATGAGGTCAGAAAAGGCTATGGGAAGTATCACTCCTTCCTTGACACAAAAGTACTAGATTAACAGTTCAGTTATGCCCTTGTGTAGTGTAGTCAAAGTCTCAAACCACCACTCGACTGTTTCCCCACAGGACAGTGTAAATCAAACCTTCCGGCAAAACAACCCAATACAAAAGGATTGTGTATTCATATCCGCACCCTAGTACCTACACCTGAAAAAAAGTACATGCCACAACGGTAGCATCAGGTACCAAAGTGGTAATCTAATTCCCCAAGACATTCAGGAATGCTCAATGCACCCAGTACTCGATATACTAGAGACAACCTAACCAATGATTCCATATAACCCAAGGCAGTCTTTGCATGATTCCACCAGATCACAAGCATCCAGAATGGTTTTCTACACTTCAAAGTAGCATGTATCCGCGTAAACCGCACGGATCCGAGCATCCTGTCCCCGCATAGTACGAGTTCTAGGACAACAAGGATGTACTGACGGTCTCTGAGCCCAAGATTCGCCCCCTCTCTCCTCACCTCCTATCCCATCCCATCCCAACACTCCACTCCCATCCCATCACACAGTTGCTGAACCTATCTCGTTCGCACAAACAGCTCGCGTCCAAGCGTGGAGACCTCACGAAACAGCACCGGATCAAGCACGAATCCAGCAGAATACTCACACAAAGCTCCCGCCTTTCGCGCAGATCACACGAGCTACCGAGCTAGCCGCGCCGGAGAAAGCCAGATTAGGGAAAAAAGACTTACAAAGGAGGCGTGCCGCGCGAGCACCGGCTTCCTCCCCGCCGCCGGGATCGGGGGCCTCCCGCCGCACCCTCGAGGCACGTTCTCCTCCATCGCCGCCGTTCAACCTCACCGCCGCCGCCGCCGCAGGGCCCCTCGTCGCCGTGTGGCCTCGAATCGAGACGGATAGGGTTAGGGTTTGGATTTGGCTCGCCGGCTCTCAACGCTGCTGGTAGTATCCGTACTGTTGAGTGTGAACAGTAGGTGCAAAACAAAAGCAGAGGACTGCAGAAGAGGGGAAGAAAAAGAAACGCAAAAGAGGGGCGTTTTGGTAATTTCGTGGTGGTTAAGCTAACAAATAACAAATCAATGGCGAGTGACAGAGTCGATTAGCCGCTGGTTATTTCTGCGGGATGCGATCCGGTGTGCGGCCGCGCGCGCAGCTATTGGTGGGGCGGCGCGGGCCGCGTGGGTAGCTGGATAAGGGCACGTGTGGAGGTGGGTACGTGTCGACTGTAGAAGAGGGGATCGGAGCTCGCACTGGACAAGTCGCACGTGACGGCTGCGCCGGCACCCGGCAGACGACGGCGGCCGAGATTTCCATGGCGGTCTGCGGCTGAGCTGCCCATTGTTCTTCCCATCATCGTAGTACTACTAATGGTTTAGAAGTGTTCACATCGAAGATGCTCTATCTTTTCAGCCTAGTATTTTCCCCTTTTTTTTTACAAAAAACAGAGCACTCCAGTTTAAAGATATCCACCAATCGATCATATAAAGAATTAAGGACATCAAATGTCTAAATTACAATTTTCTTTAACGTGGAAGTGGGGAATGTTGCATAGCCAAAACCCAAAAACATGCTAAGGAATTTTAGGATGTCACCTGAAAAGGTAATACTACTACTGTACCCTCTAGTACCTTTTGGACCAGCACTCAAGTTGATGTCTACACTAGAGCTGTGCCCAGGGAATGTGACTAATGATAGTAGAAATTTTCTGACAAGATTTTTTTTCTAAGAGTACACTTCAACTATGGTTTTAAAAGTAAATAATTCTCAGGCTTTAGCAACCGACCATTCTTTTACCCGACACGAAAGGTTGATGTAAAACCAGACAGAAACAAGAGAACCGGTCGCCAGTACGAGGAGCAGGTGGTAAACAAGTGCCTCTGTCAGAGTTGTTCACTTTTGCCAAGCTCCTAGAGTAACATCTCTGGCACACAACAATAACATCTCTGGCACACAACAAAAATCTCAGAAGGGACAAACAAATCCGACACAATCCCAACCAACAGGCACTTCGAGGATATACGTGATGCAGCACGATGCCGCCCATTGCCCACACATGATACCAGCAGTATGCCGAAGCAGCAGATCAGGATCAGAACTTGCGCCTAGATGATGTTTTGCTACTGCTCAAGTATTTCTTTCGCTTTCCCTAAAAAGGATACACACATGAATGTGAATATGATTGCAAGTGCAATTTCATTGTGTGGAAACAGTTGAATCTCTGGTGGAAAACACAGGATAAATGTGCCAAGATGTTGCTTTCGGTGACATCCATTGTGTCACCGCCTCTACAAACAAACCACCAAACGCGACCACACCCATCAATCCATCATCCTCTGAATGAGACTGCAGCGAGGACCGTTCCTGAAGCAGCGGCGCCGAAACGATGTGGCAAATCGGAGTTGGTGGAGCTGAACGACCGGCCGAAATGCAGACGAACCGGCACCTCAGAACGACAGGTGCAGGGCAAACACGTAGCATTTTTGCTTCTGAGCTGATTGATGCAAGTATAGCGGTCTCATCCAGAACCAGGGTTACGCAAACTGCAAGTTCAGTTCCTGGATGAGCCAGTTTTTCAAGCGAGCAGCAGATTGTTATTTAGTTTTGTTTTTTTGGCAGCTGGACCTTTCAATTTTCCACTTTCAGTTCAGTTTCTGCACTATTTTCTTCAGTGGATAATTCATCCAAGGCCTCCAGTCGCAAGGACTGAAAGTCTGAAACTGACACAGGCCACAGGTTTTCAGTTTTCCACGACAATCACCATATCCATCTAACTATTACTAGCTCAGAATTTTCCAACAAGAGAAGAACACAGCACCACAGATTAGGAAAGTTGGGCAAAGATCAGGGCAGCACCAGTTGCAACAACAGTGACAGATGTAACTGTATTCTCTGACCTTACAATGCACACAACACGCAACATGTACCATATCCATGTATAAATCCCTCTGGACAATACGATCGAGGGTGAGGACTGACATGAAACCCGAGCAGTATGAAAAGAAATCGAAGCACTAATCTACTAGATGACAGCGCCGCCCTTCTCGCCGTCGTACAAAAACAAACTGCCGGCCATGCTCCGGCCGAGAGAAGGGGCACCTGAAACGAAAGAAGTTTCCGTGTGGTGTGGTGGCCTGTACAGTAGACAACAGCTGAATGTTCTCTGATCCTATGGGTGTAATAATAGGTGCATGGAGGACTTGAACAGCCAGGCCTCTTCCACTGCACACTTTTGTGAGTTGATTCAGACAAATCATCCGCCTCGGTCGATGACAGTAATCATTGAGATGATGACCTTGGAGCTGCATCAAGCAGAGCAGAAATGTTAGGACATATAATACGAGTATGTGATGTTCAGACCAGATTGTGGCAACTTTGTATGTAGGAGCTGAATACTTACATAGGTTGACGGCCTCGGAGCTCTTCATGAGACGAATCCGCTTGCACGAGTCCACGAACATCCTGCGTTGACGCAAATCGAACCCGATCAGCATGTTTCGTAACGAGCTATATGGCCATGGAGACCGCGGGCAAACAGAAGAAGCTAGAGTAGTAGTGCGTAGTAGCTTACTTGAAGGGGACGTCTCCGACGAGCATCCAGTCGCCGTCCTTGTCCTCGTAGGTGGGCACGTACTCTGCGCCCGTGGCGGAGTCGACGAGCCTGCCCACCCCGTCGGCGCCGGCGCCGCGGACGGCGAGGCAGGAGGCGAACATGCCGTGGAGCGCGCGGAGCAGGGCCGCGTACCCGTCGTGCGCCGCGAGGTCCACCTTGCGCAGGTACGGCGCGCCGTCCACGGCCACCTTCACGAGCTTGCACCCGGCGGCGCCTTCCTCGCGCAGCGCGTTGCGGCGGTACGCGCGCACCGGCGGCCACCCAACAGCTCGCGCCCTGCAAGTCGTCGCCACATGAGGCATACAGGTCAGTGATCAGTCTCCGTTCGTCATATGATAATTAACCATGAGCAGCAGCCGAGCCGCGCCGGGCGAGGGCTCTCGTAGTCTCGTGTGATAGAGAGAAGGAGAAAGGCGCGTACTTTGGGGAGGGTGGCTTGTCGTGGTCGGCGTTGGCGCGCTTGCGGACATCCGCGGCGGGGTCGGCGGAGGAGCCGGGCAGGGCGAGGGTGAGCGCGGTGTCGTCGTAGTCGAGGCCGGACACGGCCGGGGACGCCGCGGAGTTGGTCGAGCTCGTCGACATCGCGTTACTACTACTAGCTTCGGGCTTCTTTTACCTCTCGTAGACACGGGAGCGGCTGCTCTGCGGCGGAGAGGGAACCCGGTGCCGGTCGGAGACGCGGGTGCGCGGTCGCTATCGGAGGCGAGGTCGTGCGTCGTGGGGAATGGAATGGAGGGAGGACGAGTGAGTAAGGCCACCGCGGGGATGCTGCCTATAAAGATGCGCGCGGTCGGCGCGGGGCCCGCCGGTGGCGCCGTTCGGTGCCGCCCGCGCCGTGCGCGTGGGGTGCGAATTTGGCGCCGGTAGCACCTCTGGAAGACTGGAAATGCGAAATCTTTTACTATGAAAATCTGTACCAACTTGTCAGGAGCTGAAACCATAGGTTCTCCTGCATGCGACTTGGAAATTTTACAGCAAGTCTTCCATGCCGATCATATCATATGTTCTCCGAAACATATGCTTGCATGCTCGCTAGCATATGTGACTGCCGTACGGTCCAACTGGTGTCTGGGTTATAAAGCTATCATAGGTTCTATCTGCAACTTCTTTTATTCCTTCCAAGCCGTTAGTATGTTTTTTCAAAGGAGTTCTTATACGTGTACAGTAGGACAGTAGGAATTGGGAGTATTAAGTAGTGAAGCTTAGGAATAGGTTATTGCTTTGATCTAATGATGTAGTCAAGTAGAAAAGAATTACTAGGTAAAGCAGCTACCTTAGGTGTAAAGTAAGGCTTGGTAAAGTCTCACAGCGATAAGAGGAAATTTCCAATAGGTCATTGGGCAAGCAATTCATCGAAACATGAAAAAAAAACTAGGAATGGACAAGAACTACTAGTTCCTAGATCATGCCTCTGTGCCACTGCCACAGCAGCGTAATCATTTCAAACCAAGAATTATTATTGAAATTCTTCGAGCTTCATGTCATTTTCCGCTGGTTTAGTCATGTATAGATGAAATAGATCCTCTATACGGCAATCCGGTAAGCGACCTCACCAAGCTTCATGCAACCCAAAGGGGAACATGCACCCCCCCCCCCCCCCCCCCCCCCCCGTCGACAAGCAAACATCATTCTCGTCGTGTCAACATATTCACCTTCGTCATTGTCTAGATGTTATTCAATATTCTTAAAAGAAGTTCAGACACCAAAAAATATATTCTTTTAATAGTTCGAAATGCTACCAATTTGAAGGTTCATTTCTTGGAATTCAAAGTTGGAGTCCCTCATGGTTGAATATGCAACAAAGGTGATAAGGGACAGACGTCATGTTAGTTACTGGAACGGACACATCACCCCTGAAATCGTTCTTCCAACATTGCCACCAATGGATCAGCATTCCCAGATGGCCGGATGCATCTGCGCACCACCAAGAAACAAACTTACAGTCTTTTCCTCTATCAATTTTTTCGAAGGCAAGAAACAAACAATCGCCCTGTTCGGATGGATGGAATCGGCTGGGGCTGGAGCTGAGGCTTGTGACCGTTAGGCACATGGTCACTGTAGCTACCAGCCAAATCAGCCAAATCAGCCGGTCCGGCCAGCCATCCGAACAGGCGGAAAGTTGCAGTACAAGAGAGGACAAAGGACCAGATGGCACAATCCCTCCTGCTCCCTTGGGGGCGATCGGGTGACAGGTGGCTCGGCGGCACGTGAGACCCACTTGTCAGGATCCGGGACCACGCGCGCTTGCGATGCCGCTGCAGAAGTCGTCGGACCAGGCCGCCGGGAGTGGGGAGAGAGGGGGGCAGTTGGCATGTCGGCGCGCTGTCCCCTGCTCGCCTTTTGACGACATCCGATTCCGACCCGATGCGATGCTCCGCCTCTCGCCTCGAGGCCCCAGTGGTGGTGGGTTGGTGCGCGCCGCAGCAGGAGCAGCAGAGCAAACCCCAGCCGACGAGGAGGAGGCTTCGGCTTCGGTCCCGTGCGCCGCTGCTGCTGCCCCGGCCGGCCTCCTGCGCGTGCGCGTCGCGGAGACTTGGCTGCGCCTGCTCGACTTCGAGCGCGGCTTCGTCCGTTCCTGCTCGGAACCATCATGTTCCCGCTTTCTGGTTCGCGCGTTCCTTTACTCCTCGCTCGCCGTGGTTCTGTGCAAAGTGCCACTACAAAATGCTCCTCATGATCACAGTTCACGTATGCTAACTTTGCACACGATAGGCACCTACTTTACTACTGTCTTCTGAAAAATCAGCTGTACTGTTTCTTCTGAAACTGACCTGAATTTGTTTCTTCTGAAAATCACCCCGGTGACATCGGAAAAGAAGGCCTGATGAACGGCAGTCGGTGCAGCTGCCAGCTGCTAATACTTGTACAGTAGTAGAAGTAACCAAGATTTCCCTGCAAGTTCTCAAAGTAAGAATTGGTTCTGTTGATCGAAAAACTGATGATACGTCACGAACAATAGAACCAACCGAACACCATGTGTCCTGCAGTTGCAACCCTAAGCTAGCTGCAGATGTAGCCATGTACTCCTTTGCAGGTCGCCAAGTCCACATCTGAAGAGATATCCATAATGCACCTTTCTATTGGAATCATCCCAGAAAATCAAACCCTAGTACCACTAAACAACGCAGATAGTAGGCCTAACCATTTCCCATGTTTCAGAAGCTTGCATTGCAATCTGAAAACCTGAAGAAGGGCAGGCAGGCAGGCAGGTCGCTGGGAACCCAAGGTAGTGGCGGGGCACGAGGAAATGTTCCATCTCCCACACGCACGAACCGCTCGGAGCCCTAAGAAAAGCCAAGGGATTAGATAATCGGAACCGGGTGATGGAGATCGAGGGAGGGAGGGGTTTAGGGGATTATGCGCGATTTGACCGGCATTAAACTAGGCTAAAAGCGCTTGCTTGCTTGCAGTGGTTCTGGCCGAAAGCGTAGCTCGGCATCGATCGTTTTGGAGGGGCCCTGCACTGCTCCCTTGACGCCACCTCGTAATAGATTAACCCATTAAGCGGATACTTACGGATATGGCTGTCGGACGGGAGCGCGACGTCGACAGTGACGTTCAGCTCTGCTTCTTTTCTGGTGTTCTGCTCGTGGTGCTGAGATGGATTCAGTCTCCGGCTAAAAGATGTTTCGATTTTTTTTTTGCTATGCATCCAGTGATCGAAGTGTTTTGCCTTCCTTCTTTATGTCGAGCTCGAGCATCTTCCGCTGAAAATTTCGAAATGGTTAATTGGTACACTCATTTGATACAACCTCTCCGGCCTTCATAATTATGTGGCTTATCGATCGTATAGTACTATCGTTTCTGCTGTGATGAATAATACTATGTGTGTTCCATGAACAAGCCTCTACCTCAACATTCAACAACCAGTCAATCAACAACTAACAGTTTAAACTAACAGGCTGCCGTTATAACTGTAACATGTGAGGGCGGATGATCGATCTTGTGGCAGCCGCTGGGGGTTGGAAGAATCTTATTTGGGCGAATCATCAGTGACGATGTGGTGCGCATAATCACAACTCAATCCGTATGTATGTATACCAGGATACTTAAAACCTGCACAGAGATGGATTGTATTGCGATTATGCTAACGACCGTACCAACCACTAGCAGAGAGATCTTCTTTCTGTTGATTTATGTATAGCTGTTGCAGCATTATGAACTACTTCCATTTCTTTATTCTATAAGTTTCTCTTGAACAATGATATAACGCCTCTTTTTTAATTAGCAAAACAGAAAATTAATGGCAGGGAACAATTCTGTTCTCAGTCAACAACTTGGATGCTAGAGCTGCCATTCATGCATGTATTCAGGGTTTTGTTCAGCATCCAAGGAACGGCTGTGGGATTCTGAATTCAGAGTTTTGCTTCTGTTATCTACTATACAAAGCATCAATCCCTTCTCTCACATGCACATACCAGACACAGAACATGGCCATTATATTTTTATAAGCATCTTCCTTCCGATCTACAGTATATGTAACCTATATTATGCCTGAGTAAAATACAATACACTGGCTATATATAGATTCCTCCACACATGACTGAGTCCAAATGTATGTGAACTGTGAAGGCAAGATGCCAAAAGGAAAATTATGGACATGGAGATCTAGCAACCTGAGTATTCATTATTAATTGTTTCTCTGTCTTATAGATAGGTACTTGTTAAGAGAACAAACGCAGAGTTTGACCACCAATTAAATTTTTTTGACTCGATCGACTGGATTCCTCTCTATGCATTTGCTGAGTTATTGGTAGAGAAAATGCGAAAAAAAATTCCTGCCTACTCCTCCGAAGAAGTTCGTTGGTGTTTTATGCCTAAACCGATAACAGAAAAAAGGCATATATATTCATGTGACCCCCTCTTCTTTCATGTGTACCATTATCATTTACATGCTGATTGTCACCTCCCTTGATTATTTCAGAAAATGGTTCCAGATTTTCCCACAAACAAGAAAAGCATTAACTACTTCATGGTACAACAGTACAACTCAGCATGCCTAGCTAGGTCTTCTTTCCTTTTTCTGTTGTTGTTTGCCTTTTCCCCCTATGTATATGAGAATTGAGGATGGATCCTTTCATGGATCATTTTTATTATAGCTATGTACATCTTTTTTTTATGTAGATGCTGGAATAGTAAATATATCTTTTTTTGAAAAGGTTAATTATATGACTTAGCATGCAACTATACCAAACTAGTATTACTTCCTCTGTCCAGTTTATTTGTCAATTTAGCTTTCCCCGGTTTCCCATAAATAATTAGCATTATCACCTCCCAATGCATTTTTCTCTTTTTTCAATACTCTTTTCCTCCTCCTCTTGTCCTCTGCACTCACCACCTCTCCTTAATCTCTGTGTTAAAAGGCCCTAAAAAAATTTCTATGCCAAGAGCTAAAACATAAATTGAATTGCTATGGAGAGAGTATGAAATAATGAGAGTGTTGAGTCTGCCCCGACGGGGGAAAACGATCAAAGGAAACCTCAGGTTCCTGTGAGCTGATTGGGATCAATCAAGCGAATATCTCTATTCTTTAGCCGTAGCGATGCACGGGTCCACACCTTTCCAGGGAAGAACACCTCGGTGAAAATCTTTAAGTCGTCGAGAAGACATTGGGAACCTATTAACTGCACACTCTGCCTTTGTTTCACAGACAAAAACAATTATCAACAGCATTATTCAGCACCTAATAGTAACCGAGTATCAAAGAATGTGCAGATAAGCAGATTCTTTAATAGTTTTGAGGATTTAAATAAAAACTATTCTCTCTTTTCTTAAATTGATGTCGTTAAGACAACAATCTAATTCAAATTAAACTAAAATTGTAATTCTAACGACAAAAATTTGAAAATAGAGGGACTATACTCCTTAATCGATTTTTTTTTTGAGTTAATACTCCTAATTCAAATGGGTGGTGGCGTGGTGCTGGCCTGCTGGTGCTTACTATACCCAGCTTTGGCCCGCGAAAGCAAAGGGAACGCTGGCTTAAGCAGAAGTAGCAGCACCCTTGATCTGCATGTAGCCCACGAAGCAACAATAACTGGCCAACCCACTCGAACAGGTAAAGTTTTTTTTTTTCTATATTTTTTTCACTTGATTACCAATTCATAGTTTCCTAATTTTTCCTTTTCCTAACTAGAATTCAACATTTTTTTTATAAAAAACCTAGCTCAACAACTTTTGGATTCGGTCAACACTTTTTTTATTTGAATTCAACGTTCTGAGCCGAAGCATAGTTCAATTTTCTCTCTCTAAAAACTATGAGTACTAAAAATTTTGTTTAAAATGATCATAGTCATATTGGATATTTATTTTAACAATTCAACATTTTCCAAAGGCAGGTTGAAAATTTTGAATCACAATTTGACATAATCAGAAACATAAAATGACATATTTAGAAATTTGTAAAAATAAAAAGAAAGTAATTAATCTTCTTGTTGAAGTTGTGGAAGAAGGAGATGGATGTTCTTATCCATTTTTGTATCATCCAGTAAAGTTCAAACTTATTTGATCTTATTAGAGGACCTCGAACTGATTAGAGGCTGTAATAAATGATATGTCAACAGTCTGAATTCCTCTTGTAGCCAGGAAATAAACTTAACTAAAACCAATGTCGTGTTGACGCGCCTATGTTGCTTTACTGACGATGAGCAACAGATTATGTCCAGTGGCAAACAGTCGTATAAACAGGAGATTGGATTGGAATATCCCCCCACATATGACCCCTGACTAATGTAGGTAATCTAACTTCAACCACCGATAACAAGACAGTTTTAGAATCTAACATTGCATTCCAGGCCCTCCACGGCTGAAATTCCTTTAACCAATTTTAGGGATCACAGATTGTTTTAGGCGATGAAAATCCATGTAAGCCCTGTTTGTATCAATGGTATTATGCGACTAACAAATAGTCGCTAACAATTAAATGTCTGTTTAGAGACCTGGCTAATAATTTTGTTAGAGGAATTAGTCTGCATTTGTGGGTTTCCCTGACTAATAGGAGAACTATTTGTCTCTTGATTGGCTAAAAATTAATCCCCTATTAGTCCTTCTATTTGGATTCCCGGTGGACTAAACAGGCCTAATTAAAGCTCCGAAAATTAACTACATTGCTTCACAGAAATGTAGATCCTCCAGTAAAAAGACAAACGTCATTGAAACGTATGGACTTTAACGGCTAAAATGATCAACATGATCTTCATGAAGTTTAAATCGAACATCAGGAATTATGAGTTGGTAGCCATAGTTATGATTCGAAGACTACAGTCAATCTCAAAAGATGATCAATTTGTGGCTGGACGGAGTTTACTAGTTACGAGAAAAGCGCAGATTAAAGAATATTTCACGAGGAATGCGTGATGTAAAATACAATTTCTTCCTCATTTTAACCAGTCAACTCTAGAAACACGAAAGTCATGTGAAACTGTCACTGCTCACGTCAGCATGTCTTCTTCAGCATTTTAACTAAGTCAAAGTAAATTAAAAACTGAACTACAAGATTGGCCAGCGTAAGACCCAGGTCTGAAACTTCAACACACTTTGGGTACCGGAAGAAAATAAATTAAATATCAATCAATACAATATACGAGCTTAAAGTTCTTAAAGAGTATGGCTGAGACAAGCTGCTTTCAAGGGGCTCATAACATATGGACATAGCCCCAGAACGAACATGGGAACCATCATACAGCAGTAGCTACAAATCAATACTTACAACACCCATGATTTGTGTAACTGAAGATGATCTCATAGGAAAGAAGAAATGAAAGGAAAACTGAAACAACAAAATGCATAGGAGGCCTTCCTTGTCTTCGATGCCCTCAACTACTCTCCTCCATTGTTGTCTCCTTGTATCTCCTCCATTTTCACACACTTTTGTATAACTAAAATAAATTAGATCTTGCTTTGTTAAAGATTATAACATAGCATCCATGTAGGCCCTGTGTGCTTCCACTAGAGGGACACCAGTAACCATTCTGATTTTGCCAAACTGTTTGCTGCCAAAATCACCATTTTGAACATCTCACGTTTCACAATGAAAATGACGCCACAGTTTCTTGGGCCTTGGTTCTCTTTGGCCTCCACATGGTCCGGGCCTTCACCATGGTCGGACCTGATTCAAGGCTCAGAACGTGCTCACAGTGCAATGTCGTTTCTCCAGACTCACTGGTGCAATCAGTGTGCACGGTGGTGTGTGACTGCAGCACACTGTCCCGGCCACACTCCCTTTTGTAATCTAGCACAATGCTCGCCAGTTCATGATTCTCAAGAATAGAAATTGGTGCACTCTGCATAAAAGGTGAATATAAGGTTAGGCTGCAGGTGTAGTTGAAAATATTGCATATCCACAGTTACTAATTTGCTAATCCATATCAGATCTGGTTTCTTTCAATGTTGCTAGGGTTTTGCAAATCATTTGGCAAAAAATAAATAGCTCTTCCTTTTCACGAAATACAAGCGAAAGCACTAGCAATTAATAAAGGAGGAAGGGAAACCAAATGATCTTTCTGTCTCCAAATTCTTAGCCCATACAGCCAACAACACACATGACATATTATGAATCAAGCAAAAACCATTATCTATACCCTTTTCTCGGTTGAGAGAAGAAACAATAGTTGACTGGTATAGAGGTTGCTTGGCAAGAGCAGTCACTGGCATTGTTAGGTACCTAGGTGACCAACCAAACATAGTTAAATCTCTCAGGAGATGATTTCCTTGTCCAACATGTGCAGACTACTAATATTTTGAGAAGGCCGATTGTTTTGCTTTATTTGAGAAATAGATCAATGGACACACATTCTTGTTACAGTCACATACTCCACCACAAAGCAAACAGTTATTAACAAGCAGCCATGTACTGAAGGTAGTCATTAATGGCCCGGGATAACTTTCAATTTTCTACAAGAAACGTTACCAAGTGAGGCATGCATAAAAACCAAGACAATTACCTCAAGAATCCATCCAATGTATTTAACGTTATTGACATGTTGATTTATGTCAAGATCAGCCCACCGAGGCTGCATAAAAAAGAAAGCAAAATATATAAAACAGTAAATTAAAGAAAACCAAGATGAATAGACTTGCAATAAATCTTACTAAAAGGAACTTACAGTCAAGCCTGTCCTGACATATTTGGCTGCTGTAGTGCTTTGATCTTCTGGTAGTTTTGGAAGTTTTCGGTTGTCGTCATCAACAATAGCAGAACGCTCAAAAAAGTATGGCTCTATTTCAGTCCGCACTTCATCTGGAATTCTAGCAAGTTTCCTAGTAACTTTGTTCATCATAACCCATTTACTGCAAATTTAACAAGAGTTAGAACAAATATGCAATAGACTATAAAGTAAAGCAAGTTGCAGAATTATCATGCAGTATAGATTGGTCAATTATAAGCAGTTGACATGAAGTGCTACTCCACCGGTTCTTAATTGATGACATTAGGACAACACTTTTAGTTCATTTTTTAGATAAAAGGTTGTCTAATGTCATCAATAAAAAACACGAGGGAGTAAAAATGTTTAGCAATTAGTTAGTGGTTATATCAGAGTGGCTGAGACTCAAACCTCGTTGCTTTTAATATAGTCTGGCCTGTCATCGAATCACGTATATGCCAATCTCGCCGCATTCCATTTTTACCATGAGCACCAACCCATGTATCTACTTCAACGGTATCACCCCTGCAGAAGAATGGATGAATAATTCAGAACACATAAAAGGATAACCCCAATGGTGCAGGTCACTAAACTTTGTACTTCGCAACATTTGTTAGTAAACACAAGAAACATATTGAGAGTTTTAATGAAGGTCTGTATTTCTCAATTACTGAATGCCTGCAAACTGCATACAGTGACATATAACTATGCTTCCCAAATAAATTGTCAACCAGAGCTTTTCAATCACATTTATTCTTGAACAACTTGAAAACTCCATTCAACTAATTATTCAATTCTTCCTTATTAGTTGAAAATACATAGCTGGCTTTGACTAGCGATTAAGTACCACCAAAGAAGTATGCTGACATCATAGTTCAGCATACATTTAAATCTCAATAATAATAACATATATCAACGAATAACGGCATGATGTCGAAAAAATGTGATTCTGCGAATCATACCAACATGGGTAACGCTCGACGATGGCCTGCATTTGGCTAACCACCCAGAACAAGTTTCGTTTACTCATCTCTGGTGTGGAACCGAATCCATCACCTAGCAGCCCAGCGGTCTTCACATGATTAAGGGCAGTTTCCTGCATCAAATAGAAACTGCTTTATTGCCCAATGCTCAACCACAACAATCTCATGCCTTAAAATAACAAGCTATCACCTGCAAATGGTTCATCATCGTCTCTATTGACGCTGTTCTATCAGCCCCAATCTCATAGGACCTAATGGAGAAGTTCTGCCTGAACATGAGCCCGTCATGTATGATTCGGCCAAAGCCAAACGTGTCGCTGAGCATGTCGGGCCGCTTGGGCTTCCAGTCGAGCAGCGTCCACTGCTTCTCAGCGGCCAAGAAGATGGTTGTGATGGCCGCAAGGAGCATGCTCCAGTCGGGGAGCTGGTTGTAGAACGTCTTCGGCACCGCGGAGTGCACGGTCTCGTGTTCCCCATCCGCCACGGCCGACTTGCCTCCGTTCACCTTGGGCACCGCCGCGTGGGTGCGTGTCTTGCCTGCCCTGACAGCACCCGACGAGGAGCCCGACTTCGCCGCGACGCCACGGAGGTCTAGGCTGTCCGGGCGCTCCCCGAGGCTGTTCTTGGACGCGGCGGGCGCTGGCGCTGGCGACCCCGGGATGAAGGCCGAGGCGGCGACGGAGCCGGCCATCGCAAGTACGGACTAATAATTTCCGCGCCAAATCAAACCGCCTGAATCAGAGATCCCAACCTGAATCCACATAGAACAACATTAGCATCAACATGAACCGCAAATCGTTTCTGAAAAACAAAATACAAAATCAAAACAAGAAAAAAATAAGCACATATTTTACCCAATTTAAGAAACCAAAAAAGGCAAGATTTGCCCCGCAGCACAAGCGCATCACGGGAACCAACGCCCCAAGCTTGCGCAGAAGAAATGGGGACAAAACGGGGGTCAAACCAACCCGCCCAAATACGGCAAAAAGAAGAAGACTCGCCCCAGCTTCGCGAGTGCGAAGTGAGAGGCGAAGAAAAGAGCGGACCCAAATCTCGCAGCCGCAGCGAAAATGAGACGAAAAATAAAAAAGCGCAAGTTTGCCACGAACTCGAGATCCAACCGGGACAAAGATCCTGAATTCCCGCGATTCGCCCCAACTGTCACGACCCGTCGCTAGCCCGCCGAACAACGAAGCGCCCAGAAAAAAAAAGGTTTATCCGGCGGAACCGCCACATGCGCCCGCGCCCCAGCAATCCAACAAAGAACGAACCCGCCCCCCTAAATCCCCGGAGAAAGAAAACCGACACCGGAATGCGGCGCGGACCGGGAGCCGCGCGGGCAGGGCAACGAACCTTCCGCGGCGGCGGCGGCGGCGGCGAGGGGGCTTCCGATGCTTGCTGCTTTACACTCGCGCGCTCACGACGCGGCCATTGGCGAGAGGAGAAGGGAGGGAGCCGGCCAGGGAGGCTTCTCGAGGTTGGGGGTGGGGTGGTGTTTTGGCGGCTTTGGTGTTGGCGCTGGAATCCGTGGGGGCGGGGCCTCTCTTTTTCTCTCCGCTGGCACCCGGCGTTGGCCTGGCCACCGCGACTTTTAAAACATTGGCTTTCAGTCCAGGGTGAGCGCCGCCGAATGACGATTCTGCCCCTGCCCGACGGACGGCTGGATGAGTGCGCGCCACGGATGGGAAACGTGCGGGAATACAGAGACCTGGCCATGCTGCCTGGCCTGATGGTGAGCTGAACAGATCTGAATAAATCCGTGTATGCATAATTCAGTTTTTTGTGTTGTGCAGTGCTAAATGGACTGCGCGATCGAAAACCCTTGTCGTTGATTCCCACGAAGTTTCTCAGCTCCACGACCACAAGTCAGGTGCCGTTCGGATCCCTCTGCCCTATAAACTTTATACCCCTCTAATGTAAAAAGAATCTTACTATTTAGGGGTACTAAATAAAATTTAATTACAAAACATTTCTGCAGACGGGCGTTATTTTTCGAGACGAATCTAACGAGCCTAATTAATCAATGTTTTGACACAGTGATGCTACAGTAACCATCGTCGAATCGCCGCTTAATTACCCTCATTACGTTCGTCTCGTAAAATAGAGAGAGGGTCCTGGACTTAGTTTTGTAATTTGACTTTGTTTAGTACACATAAATCGTGTCGGTATCTTTGATGTGACTGCTACAGCACCCTCTAAAATGAAACGAACGCACCCTCAGTCTCTCATTCTCCTGCGAAGTTTCTGAGTTACATTACAAGTCGGTCTAGATTCTCTCTACTTTTCAGTTTAACTTTCAAATGCAGAGGAGACGCGAATCTTGTCTTTGTGCAGCTACGAGTGGTGCAGGTTTCTTTGCATACAGAGGAATCGATCACGACTTCACCTTTTTTTCTTTTTCTTTTTCTTTTCTTTTTTGCGGAACGACTTAACCTTGTACTACCACTGTGTGCAACTGCAAGTTCATCAAATGTGGTACTACCACCGATGCATGCAGGTCCGAGAAACTTGGAGGAGGCGCCTGCCAATCTGCCATGGAGGCTAAACCTGGAATTCTGCTGTTGAAGTGGTTACCTGGTACTTTTTGCTTGCTCGCAAAGGTAACCTTTAAGCGTGGAAAACTGCATGCCGGTGATGTAGATGATGGAATTGAAGTGGTATGGTTGGGCATCTCTTTCCCGACGCATCATCTTGCCTGGCCGATTTATGTTGCCGGCACCTGGCAGAGCTCTGGTTTCTTCAGTTTGTGACGGCTCAAACTGGGAGTGCAGCTCTAATGCGGAAATGCGCATTTCAGGCTTCCGTTACTGCTAGCTCGCTTGATTCCCAAACCTTTTTTCAGATGTTTGAATATAGTACTCGCTACCCGGAAAGCTGGTCCATGAATTTATGTACTTGCTAGCTTGAATATATGGACGAAAACAGTGAGTGAACGATGTTTGGCTTCGTGGATGCGTACTCTCCTACGGGACGTCGACGAGGACGACCAATCTTCAGAGGAGAAAAAGAAAAGTAGACAAGGCTACTGATGAGTAGTAGTAGTGCGGTAGTGCCAAAGACTCGGTCAGTACCCAGTACTGATCGATCACATCACTAAAGTTTCGATGTCACCAGCACCAATCTCCCCCTCAACCAACCTGATCGCGGCAACCGATCAGCAGACACGGGCACGGCCGCTACTCGAGCTTCAGTTCAGCGGAACGCAATTACACCGAAAAGCACCCGTAACCGCGCCATTAAGTGGCGCGATCAGCCGCGATCAGTCGTCGACCTCGACCAGGTTTAAATTCGGCCGGCGCAGCGGCGTCTCCGGCCGCCTGCTTTTTCGAGAACTCGCACATCAGGCTCCTGTTTCGCTCTCTGTCTCTCTCTCGTCGCTCGCAGATGGCAAGCATCCGATTTCCTTCGTGATGCCGACGGCGCCCGCCCTCTGGCCGTTCCAGCGACGTTGTTGCCGTTCGAAACGAAGAACGCGATCCCGGTCGAGCATGTCCGGCCGTGTCGTCTTGTTCGTCCCGCTACGATCGGACACGCAGAATCAGCACTCGCCGTAACAGAGGAACGGCAAGAGAGAACGATGGGCGTTTGGCGGGTCCTGGTGGATCAGCGTCGCGTCGGAATGCCACTTGTTCGTGCCGTTCGAGCTGACGCAAAGGGTGGCGCATGCGCGCCGGATCGAACCGGCTGCTAAATACGCGCGCGCACGAGAGATGAGATGACACCAATGCAGCTCGAAACAGTTGCCGCGATCGCGTGCGGCGATCGATTCCCCATCGAGGTGGCGCCGCGTGATCTTGCCCCAGTGCGCGTCGTTTTCACGGACCAGACCAGCCGCGCGCGGGTTCTCCCTCGTCGTCTCCCGCGGCGCCAGCAGAGTGGAGGGGCGAGCGAGACCGCTAATCGAATCGGCTCCGGGAAGCTACGAGATGGACGGGCGGGACCGCGGGAAGGTGAAGGATCTAATACGTTTGCTGTTGTTATAAAATATTTTTTGAGACGGGCGGGAGCGGTGCACGTTTCCGGCGTGAGAGCGAGCGGTGTGGTTGCGAGTTGCAACCGTATTGACGCCAACATTTTGGTGGTGGTGGTGGCGAGCAGGCGATGCGATAGGGAAGGGGAAGGAGGAGGAGAGCCGAGCAATGAAGCGCCCGCCGCGTGTGGTGATCGCGAAAGGCAACGGATGCGACTGAGCCATGCACCAGCTGCGATCGAAAGCAACGGGACTAGGAATCGGCATGATGAGCAGCAGAAGTTAAGGTTTGCGTTCTACTGAAGCACTTTTAAAAGTTTGCCACAGCGTGCCACCGCGGCAAATTCTGGCACCTCGGTAGTAAGAGTCTGTTTGGTTGTGACCCACCACACAGCAAAACGAAAACACGGGCAACGGCAAATCGTTGGTAGAGTAATAATGTTGCGGATAGCAGTCTTAATTACGGACAATACCGCAATATAGTTCAAAAGGATTACAAAACCAACAGAGTGAGCTACATATTGTAGCTTAAAACATGCAAACAAAATAAAAAGACGTATTTGGTGCAACTAGTCACAAGCTATACTCCCGTGCTACTTTTTTTTTCCCCTGTTCTAGTTGTTGGGACAAGGTGTTTAGTTCAAATTCGAAGATTCGACTGTTCAGTCTTCGAGGATGCTCATAAGAATAGAGGTGAGTATGCTTGCGTTGTAAGTATCTGAGTTTTCGATGTAATAAAAAAAGATATTTAGTTCAAATATTAAGCAAGTTTCTGATACTAACGACTAGAATAAAAGATCAGATCAAGCTGGTATGACAGCGGGAAAGGCGTCGTGAGTGAGCTGCATGCATCGTTTTGGCGCACGTTCTTTTAACACAGAATACATACATAGATACTCACATACACTTACGAACTTATCTTTATGAACACACGCATGCATCTCCGAAATATTAGTTGAACCGGCTGATCTAAAGATTCACGAGGCGTCATGCTGTCGATGAGGATATGTCGCCTTAGTGAAAAAATAAATAGCTAGAACTATGCAACACCCATACTGAGCCTAAATGGATTTGGTTCTACCGTAAAAATCCTAACTAAACCAACACCCATAAAAAGCGCTCTCTGCAGTTTGGTGCACGTTTTGACCCCCCATGCTGCGTCCTTTTTTCTTTTGTTGGGAGTCGCACTACAAGTACGAAAATTTTCGTTGGCTTTTCAGTGTTTGGATAAGAACCAAAAGCCCGTCAATTTCGTGGGGTTAATTAATTTTGGTAAGGTACACTCTGAAAGAAAACCAAACACGCCTGTCGTACAAACATGATGCGAAGCTTGCTATCGCTATTAGGTTGGTTAATGTGGGAGTTCAGGATATATGTTTTTTTTTCGAAACACAACACAGACGCATGGTCGCAGTATTTTTCATACATATGTGAAAGGGACGACTCGGGGGCGCACCACCAAACCCTAGCCCGCCACCCCCCTCGCTCCCCTCCCCCGCCGCGCCGCCGCCAGAGCGACCCGCCGAAACAACCCGCGCGGGGAAGCCGGGACGGCGGCGGCGAGGCGTTCTTCTCCAGCGAGCTCCCTCGTCTCATGGAGGCTCGCGGCGTCGACATGCGCGGCCGGATCCAGCGTCGGCATGGCCGGTTCTGCGGCCTCCACGACAAGATCCGACGGCGAGAGGGGCGACCGCCCCTAACCCCGCGGCGGCGGCGCACGTCAAGCTGCAGCAGCACTACGTCCGGACGACGACGCGCGTGAAGTGGTCCGGACTGCGATGGCTCGACGCCTGGGTGGCGGCGGCTTCACCAGCTCCTATGGCGCCCTTGCCGGCTGAATCTGGCTAACCATGGCCGGATCTGGTGTCCCCCGCCGCCACCCTACCCTCCCTGCGTCTTCGTGGGATGGGGAGCGGGCTGCTGGCGGTGGTGGGGTCAGCGGCGGCGGCGACTTCGGCTTGCGTGTCTGCCCTGTGCTTCACTGCAGCTTCGGCTTGTGGTGGCGACGCTGCAGGCGCAGGAGCTCATGCCGTCGGTGACGCATGACTGCTCGTCCACGACGGTCACACGGGGCACATAACCTGCCGAAATCAAACTGGATGTGTTCCGCGGTGGTTGCGTCCTTTTGTGGCTTGGCTTGGTAGCTTTCAAGCTTCCCTATGTAGGGCACCGGGCGAAAGCCTCCTGCAACGATGACGTTTGAAGCGCCATTTTCTTCCTTGGAAGCGTTGTTAAGGTGCCTTTGCATTGCCAACCTCTTGATTCTTCGGGTGTAAACCTTGATTTAGCTTGTCGCTAGATCGGGCAATGGCCGCGTTCTTGACGTCGTGACCTCGCTGGAGGCATTGCCTTGAAGTACTTCACTTTTGCCTAGGTGCTCAGACAAAGTGTTGTTACCTGTGGTTTTAGGCCACAATTCTACCCTTGTGCTAGCGTTTGCTGTTTTTCTTCTTGGTGGCTATAGGCCACATTTGCGCATTTGTGCTGGGGCTTCTCGGTTGAGATCTAGTTTAGCTAGGTAGTTATCACGATTTTAGCCTGGTTTTCCCTAATTAACTAAGCGTTGTAGGGTTTTTGTTTCGTTTCTTAAAAAAAGAGGCCTTTGATCTGTGGTCTGGCACACTTTGAATACAATTCAGGTGGAGATGCTCTCCCCGTGACATTAAAAAAATACATATGTGAAAGAAATAAATTCCAGGTGCATCAATTTGAATCAAAAGCGTTGGCTGCCACAGCTACCAAATCCGTATCATGCATCCGGGCAGTGTCAGCAACAGAAACACTGTTGTCCCAGAACGACTTGGCGCCCGACCTCTCCATTCCATCATGAAACGTGCACGTGTAAGCCTAATCATGAATTGAACAACATGCGTGGCTCGCTGCACGCCTCTCCGCATTTGCGCCATGGTCACAGGCTCACAGGTCACAGCCATGAGCCCATATCCCTTTTTTTCTTTTACGAAACCATTATGATATAAGCTCACGTGCCTACACGTTGAGCGCGACCATTTTTTTTTCCCCCTTTCAAAATCCGTCCGTCACCTACTCATCTTCCATTACATGACATGGCTTAGCGATGATTAATTAGCAAAGCCGATGATCTACGACTATTCAGTATATACTAATAAATAAGTACCAAACACTAAGCCGATGATCCATGTACGTACGCAAATCTGGCCAGTCTGCGCGGCCTTACGTACATTCTAATGACTTGGCGTCTTGGCTTGACCGTGACGGCCGGAGACGAAGAAGAGAGGCGTGGAAGCAGACGGCTATCAACCAACCAACCTCACCTAAACTCCGCCGACCGCCGAGGCCGCGCGCGAGACCGGAGACTCTGTTCCCGCGCGCCCCGCCTCCTGGCAACGTGCGCCGCGCCCGCACCACATGCCCGCAACGCGGAACGGTGCGTGTTGTTGTTGGCTTTGGCTGGGATCTCTTTTCACTTGCCGCCAGCTGACGACGAACTCGCGATCGCGTGATCCGTGGTGGCGACCGGCGCGCGCGACAGCCGCGCGGGGTTGGCAGGTGGCCAGGTGGGCGTTGCCGACCGGCCGGGATTGACCGTGTTGACGATGAACCCGCCGAGCCGTTTCTGTGGCGGCGAGTGGCGACCCCTCTGCGCGGCCAGCAGGCCAGGGGGGAGGCACGGTCGCACGGAGCCCGCCGCCCGGCAGGTTACAGGTAGCTAGGTCAGTTATAGCAAAGTTGAAGTTGACTGCTGCACAAGTAGAAGTCCATGGCCTGGCAAATCAACCGAAGGCGCGCGCCTCTGGAGAACGAAAGCGTGGCGAATCAGCAGCGCGGTGACAGCTTGTGCCGTTCACATGGATTAAAATCGAACAGCTTGTGCCGTTCACATGGAACTTCTCTTCAGCTGACTCAAGGTGGTGCTAATTGTGAGCGATTTTTGGACATACTTATCCGTATGATCACCAGTTGGTTCGCGTTTTCCATAAGATACTGCTCGGGTACTAGCTCGCTAGATGGACGAGGACGTGCATGATCGACTCCATGCCACACGTCATCTGTAGTTGGGGCTTGTACTCTGTTCGTCGACTACGAACCATTAACTGCACGATGCAACTAACAGGAAACCAAAAGCATGACTTAATTAAGACACATCCGTACCAATGATGTGGCGAACAGGCGAAGAACGAAATAAGTTCGTGTGGTTTGACGCTGGTAAACATCGTCTACAGAAGAAGCAAGGTTACAGATCTCGCGCCTAACGCAAAACGAACTGTTCGTTCCCTCTGCTTTTGAAATGCAAGTCGCCTACAGTAGAATTTTTACAAAATGAACATCTTGAAAAACGTTTATCACATTTGGACTCTTCAGAAAACTATTCCCAGAAATGGACCCTTTCCACAACGCCATGTGATTTGGCGCCGTGCTACATGGCGCCGTACTCGAAAGACATGAGAGTCTGTTTTTCCATCCAACGTGGCAAAATACGGCGCCAATTTATCTGGCGCCGCGAAGACGGCGTCAAATAATGCGGCGCCGAAGGGTCCGTTTTTAAAAATATATTTTTAAAGAGGTCAAATGTGATAAAGGTTTTTCAAAAGAACCATTTTATAAAAATTCCACTCGCCTACAGGGCTTTCTTTGGATACGCCGAAAGTGCATCGAGCTGGCTGGCTCGGCCTGCTTTAAAGAGCGTCAACAGGCCCAGTGAATGGAAGTCCAACAGAAAATACGCAGAGAGGCTCGAAAGTCAAAACTATGGACTGAAAGACTGAGACTCATGTATGGCCTTGTCGCACTTCCAGGCCCAACTACGTAAAGAAACCGGGGTTTAGCGTTTACACTGGGCACTCCGCCGCACTCGGCTGTCACGCACTCCACTCACTCACGCCACGCGTGCGGCGGCGAGGTCCTCGTTGCTCTGTCGCCTCCGCCGCCACGCCCTCTAGCGCCGGGTCCGCTCGCCGTCGGAGCCGATCGAAGAATCCTCTACCTCCCGCTGCACCGCCACCCGGAGTCCGCGCCTGGTCCGCTCGCCGCCGTCGCGTCTTCACCCCGCCACTCCCCGGACTGCCTCGAGGTGAACCCCGCTCGAAAACCCTCACGAAACCCAAACCCCGCACTGCATTTCCGCCCACATTCGAATCCAAGGCTCAGTTTTTCTTTCGGGGTACATGTTTATGGAAACCTAGCTAACGAATAATCTTTCGCGGCGTCTAGCACGTTTTGGGGGAAAGCCGTGTCCGCGGCGTGATGGAGCTCTCCAAGGAGGCGGCGCCGGCCCCGGTGCCGGGGAGCACGGCGGCGTCGCGGCCGTCACCCTCGGCAGCTTCCCCGTCCGCGCATCCCGCGAGCCAAGCCTCGTTCTACCCTGGCAATTTGGGGGCGCAGATGCCTATCAGCGCGTACCTGATCGTGCCCATGGGCGGGCAGCCGGTTCAGGTTGGTGCGGCCAGCAGGCTCAGTAGTAGGGTGTCGTTGAGGCCGCCGCAGCAGGTGCTGAATGTTCAGGCGGGTTCGCCCAGCATTTTCCCGTCACAGCCATCACCTTCTTCTTCTGTGGGAAAGAAGGTGGCAGCATCATCGAAGGTTCAGACGCTGAATTCTGGGCCGAGCAAGAGTTCTGTGCTAAAGGACCCACGGCTGTTCAAGTATGTGAGAGCAAAATTCAGGGAGACTCTTGCTGCTGCCTTGGGTATGGACTCTGATAATCTGAATGGGCAGCAGTCTGCCTCAAATGTTTCACCTTTTGGATTTGCCGGTGATAACAAACATTCAGATGAGATGGTTGTTGGAGCTTCTGAATCTACATTGAACCTTCATTCAGAGAGAGACTTGTCTTCTGATATTGATGCAGGGGCTACTGTATCTCTGAATGAGCCTGCGTCTAAAAGATCAAAGACTTCAGATGAGGTAATAGGGGAAAAGAAGGGTGTGATCCAAAATGTGCAAATTCTGGCCTTCACAATTGAAGAAGAGCTGTTCAAACTATTTGGAGGAGTTAACAAGAAATACAAGGAGAAAGGTAGATCGCTCTTGTTCAATTTGAAAGATCAAAGCAACCCTGCTCTTAGGGAACAGGTCTTATCTGGAGACATTACACCCAAACTCCTATGTACTATGACTGCTGAAGAACTTGCTTCCAAGGAGCTTTCAGCTTGGCGGTTGGCTAAAGCTGAAGAGCTTGCAAAGAAGGTTGTTCGTCCTAACAGTGAAGTGGATGTTAGACGATTGGTGAGGAAAACGCATAAAGGCGAATTTCTTGTTGAAATGGAAGAATGTGATGGAATCTCGGCTGAGGTTGAGCTCGGAGGCAATTCACTTTCTTATGTACTAAAATCTGTTGAAGGCCAAACCAAATCTGACAATAGAGCAAGTTTATACAGAGGAGATAAGGATTCAGATAACACTCCGCAAGATGAAATTGGTGGGAAAAGTAACAGTAACCTGCAGAGCAATTCAGAAGAATGTCTCGTAAATGAGAAGGCTGTTCCAGTGCAGGAATGTATGGTGGATGACTTGAAAGATAAAGAAAACCTTCCAGGCATCGTTTCACTGGATAAAGTCACGGAGGCCCATGATTCTCAGCTACATTATGACGACCACTTCACTGAAACTGCTGAAGATGCTTTTACTAACAAAGCAGACATCACGATGAAGCCAGAGAAATGTCGTATTACTGAGTTAACATGTAATGCACTATCTCCAAAAGAGAAATGTCAGTCCAAGAAAAAATCACCCAAAAATGTATCATTTCGCAGTTTGTGTGAAGGTAAATCTCAGGGAGATATGCAAATCAAAACCTCCTCTGAAATGACGGGCGCTGAAAAGCTAGACACTCGTTGTTGTGGCGTTTTAGTTCCTGGAGGTATTATTCAATCGAGTACAATTCTTGATGCCGCATTGGCACAGGGAAAATTGTGGGAAGGAACAATTCGGTTCACTCTATCTTCACTCGCAAATGTTGTTGTTGTCTTCAAAAGGTTTGTTTCACCTAATATGCTTATAGTTAATGCATGTGGTAACTATTAGAAGAATTTTGTTTGATAACTTCCATATGTTGAACAAAACAAAGACTCTTATGATGTATAAAACTGACCAAATCCTTTTCAAGGAACTTGAATATTGCATTCCATTTTATGCTTGTCATAGGACACATCGTAGAATTCATTTTTTGATTTAACTCTTATTGATGTTTCTCTTCTGCAGTGGTGAAAAGCCATCAACAAATGACTGGCACCGCTTTGTTGAGATCAAGGGAAGCGTGAGGCTTAATGCTTTTCAAGAATTTCTGGAACAACTGCCTAATTCCAAGAGTCGTGCAGTAACGGTAAAATTTGTGGTTTCATTACATGCCAATAGATTATTATTGTTTTTAAGGAAACTGGTGGCCATACATGTCCTTATTGAAATATATTAGTTCTTATACTAAGTCTTGGAAGAAGTTGTCCTGCCACCTCTAATAAATAAGTGATGGTAATATGCCATTGAAAACATATTCAGCTGCACTGGTCTGAATTTGTGAGTATGCTCAGCTATGCGTCTGTTCGTAGAGTGGGGAACAATAAACTGGTAGACTAGATATAACCACAATTTTGTCCTTGTGGGAGTAGCCTTCCCTATCAGTTGTCACATGGAGTGTATATTAGTTTAGGTGTTGTTTTCTGGATGTATGTAGTGTTGCTTTGTCCCCCAGCTACACTTTCCTCATTTACTAAGTCCAGAATCATCTACTGTGGTAATGAATTGTGGGCTCTAAAGTAAATCGGTAGTAATCCTGTTTGCAATTAATTTCCCAATAAGTTGAACATACCAAACAACTAGAACTAAGAAACCATGCTCCATGCATATTTGCTTGTCCAGAGCTACAGAGGAAACTATAGAAACTGGTGATGTTTCTGAAATTATGTGTTGTGTGCTAGACCTGTTCACTCCCTAGGTGCATTTTGATGCTGATTGTCATAACATTTGGTATAGTATGTCGTGTCCTGATAGTGTTATGTCATGGTGTTGGCATTTTCTATGTTTAACTGTAGAACTAAGATTTGATATTGAGGCTGAGAATAAAATATTTCGGACATTCTGAACTCAGATCAAACCTTTTTATGCCATTATTTTGATTCGTTTGCCACTTTTTAGGTACTTTAAAGAGAATTGGAAATAACACGTGAAATTGACAAAAGAAAATGGAAGCACTGGTAATGTATGGTAATATATAATGATTTCCTATACGGTAAGCGGTAGATAGTCGGTCGACCATCATTTAGCATTTAATCTGTTTAAACGGTCGTTTAAACGCGCTAAACGGCTGTTTAGGCATAGACGGTGGTCAGCCGTCTAGCGTTTAGACGCTGGTTAAATGAAGTTTAATTCCGTTTAGGAAAACAAAGTACCGTGATAGACTGATAGTGTTATGCTGTGGCACTGGTATTTCTCTAAGTACTAGTTTTAATGATATGAATGGGTTCTGGCAATAAGGCCGAGATTTTTTTATTTTTTTGGGCATACAGAATTGAGATTGAACCTTTGTTTGGTATACCTTTTGCACAATTTTGGTTCTTTAAGGTTGATTGGAAAATAATATGCGAAATAAAAAGTGAAAAGCTAATGCAAAATTTGTTGTCAGTGTTGTACTGTCGGGTACTCATGGTACCATCTGATCATGTTGCACCTGTACTTTTTATCTAGATATAAATGCTAATGTAATGCCAAAATTTTTATCTTGTAATACCTACAGCCATGCGGCCTTTCTTTAGTCTAGGTTTTCAGAAGCTGGATTATGTTATTTTGTTTTACGTATCTATCTCTTGTTTTGCAGGTAACCGAGTTGCGTTCGAAGGAGGGCTCTCGTGAGAGCGGTCGCCAGCACCTCGTGCAGGTTCACCCTCCCCAATAGTTATCATTTACCACAACTTGATACGTACAGTCTCAGCTTAACATCATTACCGAACTCCATATGTGCTAACAATTTCTTATTCTCCTGCAGATAATTGGCTCATATATTGCAGATGAGAAAGTTGGACTTGTGAAGCCCGCCCAAGGGGTGGATCTCTATCTCTGCCCTCCTCATGGGAAGGCAGCTCAGATACTCGCTGAACACTTGCCAAAGGAGCACTTGAGCAGTTTAACTGTGACTGGAGAAGCATCTGTTATCGGTGTCGTGGTTTGGCGGAGGCCCCATGTTTCAACAAGTATACCCACCAAGCATGATGACTCCAATAGGCCTTCGATGTCTATCTCAAGGAATCAGCTGGCTGTGATCGCGAGTTCAGTGCCCATGCCATCCCAGCTTGCCAAACTTCCCGCCTCCCACTTCATTCACTCCAATGAGCATCCTCGCCTCAGTGATGACGATGATAGATCTGACGCCATTCGTCCAGGCTTTGGTCAAGGCGGTGTCAAGCACGACGATGATCCTCCCGAATGTGACTTTGTTAGGTTCTCAAACACTTCTGTCAATGTTGCAACTTCACATATCTCCAGCTCCAGGAGCCAGCAGCATGTGCCTGCGGTTTCTCCCCCGCTGGACCAGGTGAATCAGATCGTTCGCAAGTATAGTGACAGGTATATTTCATATCAGCCTTGGGACAACGAGGATGAAGAAGTGAGAGAGATGGTTCGCAGGTATGGCAACAGGTACGTTTCAGCACAGCCTTGGGAAAACTATGATGACTTCCCGGAACTGGATTGGGATCCAATCCACGGTGGTCACCATGAAGCCTGGTACCCACCGTCACTGTTGCCGCTAACAGAACACGATCAGCAAATACCACATTATTACCATCGTCATCATCAGCATGAAGAACACTATGAGCAGCAGCATGCCATGGCAGCTCGGCAACATCTCATGACTGTGCAGCAGCGGCTGCATTATCAGAGCGTAATGCATCCTGATGAAGCTCGGTACGGGCTGCCTGGTTGGCGGAGGTCCAGCACCCAGCGGCATATCGCCGGCATGCATGCCGAGGAGGTGATGCCAATGCAGGACATCTTCCGGCGGTCCTGCTTCTCCATGGAACCTGAGTACCTGGCGCGGTGGCGCCCAGGCCCGCGTCGTTTTCGGGAGTGAAGAAGCCACGGCTTGGGACCTGGGAGCCACAGCAGTATGCAGTAGAGTGTTTCTAGTCTACTTTGCTCTTACCTGAACTTCGTGCGACCTGCAAACATCTGTTCTGAGAGGTGCACGGCAGTTCGTATATACTGTAGTATATATCGGAAGCAGGTTGTTGCAGTTTATTCTGGGGTTATACTCTGTTGTTCTCAAATGATGCTTCTGTCGGCTGCAGGATTTCGATGCAGGATCGAGTATCCTGTCATCTCACTGCTAACATGACTTAATATTAGCTTGCATGTCTAGAAATGATGCTTGATGTGTACTCCGTAATGTTTATGTATGTTATTGTTACCATGTGTTGGAATGTCACTGTTCACTACTCTGGTACGAGTATTGATACCGAAGTCATCTTCTGATCGTTTTGGGGGAGGTTTTTTGAGACCGTATTTTGGCCAAATGCTTGGTGGCGTTACAGACGCCGGTGCGTTGCGCACAACAGAGGTCCATCATTGGAACCATGTAACTTTCAACAACTCTAGCACCCTCCGGCACTGTCTGTCACTGCTCCAGGCCGTTCCATTCCCAGTGCAACTTTCTTGTGTCGAGCTGCAGCTAGTGAGCTCAGCCCATCTGGCAACAAGTCAGCAGTCCTCCGGCCCCGGGGAAGGGAACGCGACGCCCGCAGAGCTCCGAGCCGGCCGCGTGTCCCCGTCGATGTTAATCCGGACCGACCTGACAGCGATGCAGGCAGAGGTGCCGGTCCGCGCCCGGCACGACCGCGAACGCAAGGCGAAAGGCGACGGGTCACGCGTCCCCGGGCTCGGTTTTGACGCAGCACCGCACCGACAGGGGAAAAGGGTACAAGTGGGTTCCCCAAAATCATGTGCACACGTTGGCCGAAATCCCCGTGGACCTTTGGGTTCCCGGCGGGTGAATTTCACCGCGCCAAGCTGAATTCTCCCGTGATCTGCAATTACCGTCAAATTGCACGCGAGGACTACGATGCTGGATGCGCGACAAAGTCAGACGGCTAATCGTAAGCCTCGAGACTCTTCTGTAACACGCTTGACTGGGGCTTCGTTACTGGAACACCAGTTACGGAGTATTATAGGCGACAAACACAGGCGCAATAACAACGAGACCCCACTCAAAAAAAAAATATAACGACGAGACCAAACGCAAAGCAAGCCACGACGCGACTGGCCAACTAACCGTTGGAAGCACTCTTTCTAGGCCAACAGCCAACACAACTTGTCTAGACCGAGACGGCCGATTGATTGTCTGGACTCTGGGACAGCTGCATCGCACCGAATCAGCCTGTATAGGTGAGTGGACGAAGTGACAGATAACAGATTCTACTTCCGCGTCACTTGCAAGTACGGCATCGTCTCCCTTTCTTTGATTAATTAAGTCTGTGTTCGTTTTTCAGGTTTAAAAGTCACATCAAAACTAATCTTGTTATTTAAGCGTTTTAAATAAGTCTAAATAAAAAATTAACTGCAGAACCTTGTATTACTTTACGAGACGAATCTAATGAGGGTAATTAAGCCGTGATTAGACGACGATTACTGTAGCATCACTGTAGCGAAACATAGAGTAATTAGCCTCGTTAGATTCGTCTCGCAAATTAGTCTACATTTGCAAAAAAAATTTATAATTAAACTTATTTAAGACACCTAAATAACAAAATTAGTTTTGATGTGACCTCTAGACCTAAATTGCCGAACACGTCCTAAGCGAGAGGAGACCGGAGACAGCGGCTCCCCACCAACTGGTTCGTTGCCTCGCAATCACAAGCAAGCAAC
Source organism: Eragrostis nindensis (assembly GCA_012490785.1). Taxonomy (NCBI): domain Eukaryota; kingdom Viridiplantae; phylum Streptophyta; class Magnoliopsida; order Poales; family Poaceae; genus Eragrostis; species Eragrostis nindensis. The sequence continues at coordinate 562,234 of JAAXCT010000206.1, forward strand.
ATGCAAAGCGCAACTACGGAGTTTTGATCGGTTGAAGCGAAGAACGAATAAACAATGCTTCTCATTACAGGACGCATATACTACTCTTTTGAACGCGTTTCGACAGCTCTACTATCCAATCAATCATCGCCGCCGGGCACGGGTCGAGTGGGAGTACATCACAAAAGAACAAATCAAATTAATGTAGTAACAGAACGGAACGGGTGTTGGCTGGACTGGACGATGATGAATGATCAGAGATCAGTCTAGGCGCATCATGTCCTTGTGGAACGCGTCGACGGCGTCGGCGGCGACGCACTGGGTGATGAGCCTGGCGCCGGGCTTGTGCGCGGAGGGTCGGACGAGGATGCACGTGGCGATGTAGTCGAGGTTGGTGAGCGGGACGACGTGCACGGGGCATCCCCAGCCGTAATCCACCTCCGCGAAGCCGAGGCGCGACCAGTCCGACACCAGCAGCGTCCGGTAGTCCGACGTGATCCGGTACGGGTCCTCCCCGGCCGCCGTCTCCCCCGCGCTCCACCGCGCGAACTCCGCGGGCAGCCGCTTCTTCCCCTCCCGGATCAGCCGCACCACGTCGTACACGGACGCGTCGGAGACGCGCTCCGCGGGGGCCGTCACGCGCATGATGTAGTAGCAGTTGCCGTAGAAGCCGTCGGGGAGCGCGCGGCGGAGCGCCGGGCGCGCGTTCATGGCGAAGCAGACGTGGACGGGGGACCCCGGGGCGAACCCCGCCGCGCGGGTGCGTGACTGCCACGCCTTGGCGATGAGCACCTCGAACGCGCTGCACCGGTGTCCCGTCTGCTCCAGGAACCGGGCCTTGAAGTGCTCGATGTAGTCGGTGGAGATGTCCATGGCCAGGTACTGGAGACGGAGCTGCGTCGGCACGGGGAGCGGGCCCACCGCCGCGCCGGGGGGGCTCGGGATCGCGTCGCGGCCCCACGACGGTGCCAGCAGCGGCGCCGCGTGGCCCCGCGCGATGTCGCCCACCGCCGTCATGAACTGCGCCGCGCCGGGGCCGTCCGCGACGGCGTGGCTGAACCGGAACCCCACCACGAAGCCGCCGCACGAGAACTGCGTCACCTGCATTTAGGTGCCCATCTTATTATTATTTTGTTTCTGGATCAATCGAACGCCATTGCCGCGCCGTTGTTTCTCCTCCCAGAGGGGCAGAAGCTCCAAAATTTGAATCTTTCTTTACCTGGACGAGCAGGATGAGCGAGTCCTCCGGGAGCGGGTCGGAGGCGGGGTAGGTGGGGTGCGGCAGGAGCTCGTCCTTGGGCACCATGAGCGGGTACTCGAGGTAGTCCACCTCCTCCAGCGTGCAGCTCGCCTCGGCTTCGATGAACCACACGCCCTCGCCCGTGCAGTCCACCACCAGGTCGCCGGCGCCGTCGACCGCGAGGCGCCCCGCGATGGGGTAGTAGCTGACGAGCGCGGCCGCCAGCGCGCGCTCGACGGCCCTGGCGGGCGCCTCGTCGGCGCCGGCGCGGCCCTTGAAGACGTGGAGGGACTCGATGAGCGCGCGCTGCGTCGGGTACCGGTCGAGCCACGACAGCGGGAGCGCGCCGCGCGGCGTGGGCGCCGACGGCGCCACCACCCGCTGCGCCACGCGCGTCACGGCGCCGGCCGCCGCGGCGCCGCGCATGGTGTGCTGCCTGGGGGTGGTGCGGATCTGGGCGGCGGGGATGGGTGGGTGCGCGCACCAGCTGTGGAGCGGGTGGCTCACCTGGGAAGCAAAGGTACGACCGCTCCGGGGTTTTATAAGGTTTTTCTCCTTTTCCGTAAATCGTGGTGTGCCCGCTACGATTAGTTTTTGTGCGTGGTTCATGACTGAGTGGACATGAAAATGATTGCCCACCGCACGATCCCAATATGAAGCAACCGGATTCAGCTCTCAGACTGTTATCAAGAGCTTTGACACTAGAATCTTGGCTGGAGCATGGAATTTTCCAGTTTTATAGGATTAAATCAAATACGTTCCGCAAGATTCGTTTTTTTAATAAGGAGTATTCTGTAACATTCGTTGAACTGTTCGTCATTTTGAACGGGTATAACCGTGTGACTCTGGTTAATTAACAATCCGTCTACGCGGCGCCAAGCACTCACGTTAGCTACCGTTTGTCAATGCGATGCGCCCGCGCGTGCGTTCTGGAAGCGGAGCTGGCCACCACCAACATTATTCTGCCCCGCCCGGCCCAACTCAGCAGCCTAATAATTTCTCCCCGCGAAGTGCGACGAATAGCGGTCGGGGCTCGACGCGATCAAACGTGACGCCCCAGCTGGAAACTCCCGTGCCTTCGCTTCCTCATTTTCCCTCGTCGATTTCGCTTTCGTTCCTTTGACGAAAGCAGCGGTGGCGTCATGGATCGGTTGGGAAAAGGGACCGATCACCGCACCTCACCTTCCCTTCATCGCAAGTCTTGTGCTGGAGCTTCAAAATCACTGATATCAGAATGAGATTCCTAAGCAACCTCGTGAAACTTAAAGTTCAGCAGACAGGAGGTCACTTCAGCTGGTTGCACGAGCAGAGCAGGCCGTAGTGCTCCCAAAATGCTGGTGTAGGTGGGCCTTGCGCGTTGCCCTTTTTTGTTTACTCTCTCTTGGCCCAGGTGTCGAAACCATTTCTTTTTTCAGGTTACAATTGGCACGTCGCCGGTACGGCAACTATAACCAGGTAGTGGGCAGCACAACGCTACAGATCTGGCATCCCATCCTGCTCGGAGCCTAGTCATCTCTCATGGCTGATGGCTCATCATCATAACTAAGTTTCTGGACGGCATTGCTCTTCCTTGTTTACGGAGAAAAATTATAGCTCAATTGGACTTGGACAATGGCTTCAAATGTTTTGAACTCTGACCATCAAAACCGACACTGGATTTCTCGGGTCTCGGCAGATAACGGACGAAGTTTCCCAAGTCTTGGAACCGCTTGTTCAACATTGCAATATTTGACGTTGAACAGATCCGACATTCCAATTGGGCCTCTAATGTCTTTAGGCCTCATTGCATCTTGTGTTTCGTGCGATTGGGTCTGAACAAGACGGGCCTTGTTAGGAAATAGGCTAGTCTATAAGATGGGCCAGGCCAAAGTCAGCCACCCCAAATGAGGCCTGAAGAAATTTTTTTTTTTTTGCGAAAAGGCCTGAAGACTAATAATTGCAAAAGGGGAAAAAGAAAGACTAAGCACAAATCACGTCACAAAATTTATCTCTAAAAATACATTTCACAAACAGATCTTAACAGCTACCCAATTTTCACTACTACAAAATTTGCATCATTCTCAGTTATCTCCTTCGACTATGAAGAGAAACCGGCAGGTGTTCTGCCTTAAGCGAGGGAAGTAGTCTCCAAGCAAATACATACACATTAGTTATTTGGCCAGCACTCACTGACCATGAAAAAGGAAAACGAAACTAAAGAGGAGAGGAAAAAAAAAACACCCAAACAGAGGTGTCCAAAATCAACTCCTGGCTTGAGTCACCACCCCACTTGTGGTATCTCCTTCGACTATGATCTTGCAAGCTACCGGGTTGCGGGAACCGATCAACACGATGATTTTGTCTCTCTTGTGTATATATATATATACCATCGCCCGTTTGGTGCTTCCCGCTTGCTTCCCACCATTTCGTCTGAATCTTATGTCAGCCTGTGTGTCTGTAACTTGTATGTTTCAAAAAAAAAAAAAAAGCCTGTGTGTCTGTATGGTATCAATGTTTGGTGTGCTATAGTCGCTTCTTATCCGAAAATGTCGAGAACTTATCTCCGATAGATCCATCAAGAGCTCACTGGGGCAGCACTGACCGAAAAGATTTTCTGGGACTGGGATCCATCCGCTTTGGCTGACGGTTCCTGGGGATAACGATTAATCCGTTTTTGGATGGCTCGTAGCATCCACTCCAATGTTTCCAGACAAACTGATCAGAAGCAGTGTTTCGCCGATGTTCAGGACAGCAAGTATCGTCTACGAAAATTGGGATTTTGGAGAAATTTGCATGCAGTCATTCTAATTAAGCAGGGAACACACACATCGAACTCGGATGCATAAACCAGCAACCTGTGTGTCAGATGCGGTACTGCGGTAGCCTAAGCGAGCCCAGCTTTGGTGCTGCATGCATGCGGCTGTTGTTCATAAGATCCACGCTCCCGTTGCTGCCGATTTCTAGTTGCGCCACCCACAGATCAGTGTCATGTACTCGCCCGATCAGAAAGTCAGGTGAGAAGTTCCTGTCGGAAACCGACAGTGCAAGCACCGTGCAGGGAGAACACCCTATCGTGTTGTTTCCTTCAGAAGGGAAAAAGGAAAACGTTCCATCTGTCGTTGAAGCTGGAGTATTGTGAACGCTGTGTGTCGAGTGCTACCCAACTGACGTAACCCAGTTTCGAGCGGAAGGGTTAGCATTGGCCATTGGGCATGTTTGGTTGGAGCCTTCAGTGACGTGCCCCGATAAAAAGGTTACCAACGATGGAAGTGGTTTGAAAAAAGTTAGTATAGTACTAGATGGTTTGTGTGCATCTGACTACAGTTCCAAATCTGCTCGACCTGCTCCGGGAGTCCCGGACGTCATCATGCAAGATTTGCTGCTTCTGGGTCTTCATATACACAAGTAAGACGAAGTGAAAGATGCCAAATTTGTCACCTTCAACTGATAAGGCCCCGTTTGGAATGGAGGAATCATTCTCCATTCCTGCGGGAATTAAACTGTTTCCTGTGAAATTCCTGTAAAATTCCTGTGAAATTCATGCGTTCCAAACGGGGCCTAAAAGAGTGAGATAACAATGTACTACTAGTATTGCGTGATACAAAATCAAACCCACAGAATCTTTCGTATTCAGCAACCTAACTGTTCGTTTACATTTAAAACCTAATACCTACCTCTAAGCCCTTTATTTAGAACTGTGCGCACAAGATTCCAAACTCCACACACATGCAAAAACACTGCACATCAACATTCAACAGCTGCACCAGCTGTATCGATCGTTTGCATGAGTACGCAGCCTAGCCGCCCAAAAGTTTCAGTCGACTTCCAATAAAAAAAAAGTTTCAGTCGACTTCACGTCGTTGTCCAGCAGACCGATCACCATCGCCCAACAAAATAGAACTGTTCGACTGACTCTAAACTTTGCCGTGCAAGCTATTGCTCACTCCGAAGAACCGGCCCTACTATTCAAGCCGCGCTGCCCGATTCGCTCGCTCGCTCGCTCGCTAGCTGCGGGCCAAACAAAGGTTGCGTCGTGAGGGTGGTACGAAGTTGTAGTATATGGGTTGCTTTTGCAACAGCCGTCCTTGTGTTACGTACGGTAAGGGAGGAATAGGGTGCAAGACTCTTGTGACGTGATCGTTCACCGATCACTAACTAATTACAGATTTGAAAGTTAATATATGTGCCTAGTTGCAGCAAGGTCAAACCGCGACAGATCGTGCATATATATATATATATTGGTAACTGAACTGTTAGATCGGTTGCACTGTCCTTGGATCGCACCAGTGCCTATACGATGAGTCATATGACGACGAAATTTGGCTAGTAGACACTGGGATATGTGATTAAGAAAATTGCTTAATGTATTAATTTCAGTCGTAAGTAGTTTGGATTTTTAAAGCATCGTGAGCTTGACGTGCAAACAATAATCTATTTGAGCCTCTAGAGTTTTATTTGGAAAATACAATGCAACAAAATGTCAAACCTTTGACAGATCGTGCTTGTTCTGTGGTAACTCATGGATAGATCTGAAGTGTAGTCGTAGGCAGCGAGATAAGTTTATCATGATTGGACGTCCACTAGCAAGCCACACCCCAATACATAATTGCGAAGATTTTATGAATTCTTATAAAATATTTTAGGCTATGGCTTTTAATTATATACGATGTTGATCTCCTAAAGGGGCCCGGTTAAAATTTCTTCAACCCTCGACATTTAAGTTATATCTTTAGTGAAGGTTCTCAAAAAAAGAATAGCACAGTGAAAGCTAGTTCTTTTAGGGGAGTTTGGTGAGCGAGGAGTTTTAGTATCCAAAACAGTTAGTTTTCCCAAACTACATAATAGATCGTTAGCATTTACTAGTACATTACACATTGACCTAGCTGCCACATGTACTCAAAGAGAGGCGGAAAAAATTCAAAACCAAAAAGGAAGGAGTCGTCAAAAGACCAGTTACGTCGATGGTGATGATGTAGACCCAATAACCAAATGTTTTACTACATATGCATATCACCAACAGAGCCCCTGCCTTTTAGCAGTATCATGCAATGACATGGCCTAGTTGTGTGCTCTGAGCCGTTAGCTTTAGCTTCTCAACTGTTCTACTTGTCATGCAATGCCATGGCCTTTTTTGGTTGCTGCCCTCTAACCTAGCTAGGTTTCTTCACAAGTCGCTGTGAGGTTGTTAGCATATGCCTGCCATATAGCTCATTAGGTTGCCATGTCAACGGATCAGATGGTACGTTGGCATCCTTTCTGGTTGCCAGCACCTTTTTTATTCACTGTGTTAACATTGGATGCGCGACTAACTAAAGTCATAATTCGGAGGAACGGCCGAACAGGAAGAACAGTTGAAAAACAGGGAAGAACAGTTGAAAAACAGGGCCGGCAGTTTTTTTGTGCAGAACAGTCTGGTCTATGTATATCTGCTAGCTAGTAGGTCCTAAGCTTATAGTAATTAAGTAAACTCTCGTGGGTGGTAATGCAGTTAACGAGTAGTACAGAATCGTACGTATGGTATAGCTGCCTGCGGGTGGGCTTTCTACGGAGCAAACGAATTAGAGGAGGCGTTTGTACAAGGTCAAAATCAAAAGTAGTTGGTGTCCTCGAGGAACAAATTAAATGAGTACTAAAATGCACTACGTAGTAGCTAGCTACTCTCTCCGGATGCAAAATGGTGATGTCACAAAGTAGTTCAGCTTTGAACCAATTTGCTCATCCTAACGTTAATAATTTCCAACCGAAGGGAGTAGTTTGATGCTCCTACGTGCAATTGGTCGTTTGAAAATGAACACAGATTTAAGCAATTACAACACTTTTCTTCCATCCAGGTGGCGGCCATCGGATTAGGGTCTTGCAAGTTGCAACCTTTTTCTTCCATATGGGTCTAGAGGTAGGTCTGGTTGAACTAGCAGTGGATGAGCGAGGCCGCTGATTACATAGATCGAGGCAGAGGGCCATCGCTCTCCGCCAACACTTGAAACACGGGAGACTGGAGTTTGTGTAGTTTCGGTCAGTTTGAGCCATGTGAGACGTTGGTGACCTGAGAATGGGGTTATTTCGTTCCTGCGTGGTTCTTTCTAATGAATTCAAAAATGTTAAACTCGTCGTACCATTTTCCTTGTGTATCATTTTTCTGGGTCAAAGCTTCTCAAGGCTGCTTGGACTGACGATAGGTAATGTTCAGATGCCCGCAACCATTAAAAAACCAGCAGTGTTGCAGTTGGGATCAGAGAGAATCTTATAAGGTCGCCAGTCTCTAGATCTATGAGTAATATGACAGATTAGTTGCTATACCTATGGAGATGTTTGAAGTTTGGCGCAAGCTGGACAATTCTGCAAAGGATTATTGGTCTGGCCTTTCTGTTTTTAAGCTGGAAAACGGATCTGAAGAGGTGAGAAATTCGATCAAAACCTTTAAATCAGAGTTGAAACTGCACCAGCATTTTTTTTTTCACCGAGATAGATGGCTGAAGGGACAGAGCGTCTGCTTGTATGAAATTGAGAGCAGGGGTATCTCATCTGAGTAGCTAGCTCATACGAGATCAGCGTTGAACAACTCAATTATGAGATCCATTTGGTACCATGTGTTGGGGGGTATCTTGTCTATTTTTATCCAGATTCAACCGTCAGTTGACGAAACGGCGGTGGATCATACTAACGTTAACTGTTGAACTGTACACCAAACGCAGCAAAGTCATTATAACTGCTTGGGCTGCAAGTATAACTAGTACTAGTAAGAAGTGAAATTATAAAACTTATACAAATATATCCATGATTTCAAATATTTTCATCTCGTATAATTTGTTTTTATTTGAAAGTACTCATTTTGATCTGAATCAAATTGGTCAAAGTTTCGATTATACTTAAACAGCATATACTTGGAATTAATGGAAGCTGTGGACTATGCAGTTACACTGCAGTAAAGCGGAAGATCTGCAGTTCCGAGCGCAACATCTCCCTTCATTTTCGTCCGTAAAAACCTGAAGTGGAAAAAAGCTGAGCAGCAGGAGTAGGCCTAAACAGGAAGTTGGCGCCCAACTACCGTTCCTGGTCCTATAAAACCCCTGCTCTGCAACCCCACGCACACACACAGCCATCCATTTGTGCTCGCTTCCGGCGCTCTCTTCACGGCGCGCCAAGATCTCGAGACAAACTGCGCGCAGCAAAACCATGGGCATCTTCGCCGTGACCAAGCTGTCCGAGGGCCCCGTGCGGCCGTCCGCCGCCACGCCGTCGGAGACGCTGCCCCTGGCCTGGGTCGACAGGTACCCGACGCACCGCGGCCTCGTCGAGTCCACGCACGTGTACCGCGCCGCCGCCGCCGCTCACCAGCTGCCGGCGCCGGACGCGACGGAGAAGCCGCAACCCAAGTCGCCGGCGGCCGTGGTGCGCGGCGCGCTCGCGGACGCGCTGGTGCACTACTACCCGTTCGCGGGGCGCATCGTGGACGACGTGCCGGGCCGCCCCGCCGTGCGATGCTCGGCCGAGGGCGTCTACTTCGTGGAGGCCGCGGCGAACTGCACCCTCGCCGACGTCAACTTCCTGGAGCGGCCGCTGCTGCTGACCAAGGAGGAGCTCGTGCCGTACCCGACGCCGGAGCAATGGCAAGTCGAGCCGCACAACAGCCTCGCCATGATACAGGTGCGCGGATACTCTCTTCTTTTTTTCCCCCCTGTCATGCGCTTTGCACCGTGCTTTTGCTGCTTCTTTTGTTCATGTGTTTTTGGCGCGTCTCACGAAACAAGCGGTTGGACCTCAACTAACCGAACTTTTTTGCTGTTGAACGAGCACCATAATTGACGCGGCAATTAATGCTAGTGTTGCCTGCATACTCAGATGTTGTGATACAGCTAACACAAGGCATCTGTTACGTACGTTTCGAAGTAAACAAAACCTGTCTGTATGCCAATGTCGTTTTTTTATTTTTCCCGTCACGTGGATTCTGCCCAAGGGTTAGCGTGGCTGACCAGCAAATTGTAGAATATTAGCTACTATTTGCCTAATGGTCGATAGTCATAATGAAACAATATTCCTTTGAACCAAAAACTATTAGTAAACACGGATCGTGAGCATGACATGAGCACGACCAAAGCTGAGAGCTGACCGTGGATTTCGCTGGTGTGAACATTCTCAGGTCACGACGTTCACCTGCGGCGGCTTCGTGATCGGCCTGCGCACCAACCACGCGGTGGCGGACGGCACGGGCGCGGCGCAGTTCCTGAACGCCGTCGGCGACCTCGCCCGCGGGCTGCCGGAGCCCCGCGTCAAGCCCGTCTGGGCCCGGGACGGCTTCCCCGACCCGGACATCAAGCCCGGCCCGCTCCCGGAGCTGCCGGCGCTGGCCCTCGAGTACATCGCCTTCGACTTCCCCGTCGCCTACCTCGACAGGGTGAAGGCGCAGTACGCCGAGTTCACTGGCGGCAAGCTCTGCTCCGGCTTTGACATCGTCATCGCCAAGCTGTGGCAGTGCCGGACGCGCGCCATCGACGCCGCGCCCGGCACGGACGTCAAGCTCTGCTTCTTCGCCAGCGCGCGCCACGTACTGAAGCTGGAGCCGGGCTACTACGGCAACGCCATCTTCCCCGTGAAGGTGTCCGCGCCGGCGGAGAAGGTGGCCTGCTCGTCGGTGACGGAGATCGTCGGCATGGTGCGGGAGGCGAAGCGGCGGATGGCCGACGAGTGCCTGAGCTGGGCCGAGGGCCGCACCGGCGGCCGCGACCCGTTCCAGATGACGTTCAACTACGAGTCGGTGTACGTCTCCGACTGGAGCAAGCTCGGGTTCAACGACGTGGACTACGGCTACGGCACGCCCATGGCGGCCGGCCCGCTGGTGAACTGCGACCTCATCGCCTCGGTCATCGTCATGAAGGCGCCGGCGCCGCTCGCCGGAACACGGCTGCTCGCGAGCTGCGTCACCAAGGAACACGCCGACGACTTCGCCGGCAGGATGAGGGAGGACCTCGTCTGATCGACATTACGTACGTGCTCCGTACTACAATTATCAGAGTCGCGACGTGCGCGGTGAGATGGTGTCTTCCTGTCAGTCTGAGCCATTATGAGATGGCACTACTACTTACGTGCACGAACAAATTTTCACGGAGTTTTTGGACGCTCGGCAAAAAAAGCTCCATGAAAGTTTGCTCCGTGCAGGACATATATAGATATATAATATCCACGTGCTCTTGCCTGGTTGGTGAACAAGTAAACGAGATGTGATGCTTATGAGTTTGTAACAATATTTTGGTTCAGTTTGGACGTGTACTCTTGTAAGTTACATATGTGCACAATATATAACTTATTGGCAAGCTGAATAATTATTAATCTCCCGTGGGATATGTGATCACCAATTATTTTTGTCCCAGATTTTTCAAAATGCTCAAAATCTCTCTATCATATGCACGCATGGCATACACGAGCCAACCGTGGCACCATCGTGTGTGCTTGTGTAAAGCGCACTGTTCCAACGCTTGTTGAGATAGTATAATCATTCACATTGAATTCTGTACCTTCCTGTAGTTTACATGCAGCTTTCGTTCATTTTTGCATCATCGTCGTCACATCCTAACAAAGGTATGTTCTTCGGAGAGCTGGTACGTGGACCTTGACCTTGGGGTTGAGTACGACAAATGTTGCGTATGCGTAGTGAATATGCGACGAAGGTACAGATTAGGGGACAGGTATCATCTCCAACAAATGTGGAATGAATATTCAGTGCTCAACCCCAAGGTCTACCACCTGCTCTCTAATCTGCACGGCCGGTAGAAAAGTTCACCAAGTTTTTCTTGTAACAAACGCCACGGTGTGCAATGATTTGGGTGTCCCGGAACGGAAAGGAGAGACCAACTTTGTTTCCCAGTTCCTATCGTTCTATAATACGTTGATCATGCACTTCAATCAAAACCTATTAATTTGTAGTTCGACCTCCTAGTCCAAGCTAGGCAAACTGTCTGCCCTTGACACCTTTTTGTGATCACAAAAGGCGCACATTTAAGTAGCTGATGAAACATCACATCAAGTTTAACGCTCTTCCTTTATCTAAAAACGTGGAAACGATACAGCATACAGAATTATAAGTTACTTGCAAAAGGGAAAACAGTGAGCAAGCCTCGCCAAAAAAAAAAAAAGGAAAACAGTGAGCAAGGGAAGAAGTAACAAATACGAGTAGATAATACTGTGTTACTGTTCACCCACGCTGGCCCATAACTACTCTCTGCCTCTGCCTAAGTTTTTTTTTTTTTTGTGGCGAAAAACCTCTACCTAAGTATGTAAGCTAACACCTCCCACTTGCATCTGTTAGGATTTAAACTAAACAAAACTTATCAGGACTTGGAAAGTCAAATACCGGAACCTAAAACTGGCCAGGCCGCTATAGTTCTTTTATTCCCATCACGTGAATTCTGCTCAAGGATTAGCTTGTGCTCTGACCAAGTTACAAGGAAGAAGGATACTAGCCACTTGCTTAGGGATCCACAGACATAAACAATATCTCATTAGGAAATAAAATGTATTCAATGACATGGATCAGGAGCATGAGACCAAACCGACAGAAGCTGACACATTAATGAAAACAATATATATACCTGTACTTTTATTTCATCAGTGGAATCTAGAGGCATTTTTTTTATCATACATTTTCATAGTGGAGTCAAATACATGATGAGTCCCTAAACTTGTCATGCATTCTCATCTAGATCAATAACTCAGGTTAGGGTACGTAGATTAGGGTCCCGGATCTTTTCAAATGAGGCACTTAAGGTCCAAACCAAATAAGTATATAACCAGATTTGTTGATCTATGTAACTCTAAGTTCTTCACTAATTGAATAGTTGTATTTAAGGACCTTGATCGATCTGCCCTAATCAGAGAGATGGATCTAGATTTGAGTGTGAGAGAAGTTTAAGGATTCCCCATGCGTTTTTTTTAGATAAAAGAAACTTTTATTTCGAGGTGAAATAATGTTCCGGCCTCTGCACGACGAAGGTACATTTAGCCATACACCCCATGCGTTTACTCTTGTTTACACACATATATAGTGATACGTTCTTGCATTTTTACTCTAGATTTCACATGTCTATCAATGTAGGCATACGCTGTTTGCATCTTTTATGGCGTGAAATTATCAGTTCACCTTTTCTTTTTTTTTTGCAAGGGAGTGAAATTATCAGACAGGGCCCGCTCCCGGAGCTTCCTGGGGCCAAGATCGCTTCCCTGACTCGGACATGAAGACCGGCCCGCTCCCGGAGCTTCCTGTGTACATCGCGTTCGACTTCCTCGTGGCCTACCTCAGTAATCACGTGTGGTCCACATGTTGTCACGTGATATCGTGTACACTTTTTTGCATAGAAGTTGGAACAATGGAACAACTGACAGCTTTAAGCATGAACCTTGTAGTTTGTACGAGAATATATGCCCTTTTATGTGTCGCCTCTAGAAATAATTTAGTTTATGGGTAGTTGAGTACTGGAGCATAATGTCTTGGAAATGCATCTTTAGTTTGGTCGAAAGTTCGTCTCTTTCTCGCGTTATTAAAATAATATAAGAAATGACACATACCGCGAGGAAGTCGTGCATGGTAACCAAAGTTCAATCAATATTGCATGAAAAGCTGGTTGATGTGGTCGGTGACCATGGTATGGATTTTTGAAATGCTCAAAATCTCGGCCTCTCCATTGTTCAATGGATTTAACCGTTCATTATTACAATTTTTCAACTATGTGTAGACTCCATCTGCTTCATAGGACAAATAACAACACACCAAATAAATTGAGAAAAGATAGTAAACAGCTCATCTTAACACAAGTTATTACTAAATTACCACCCATTTTCAAATTGGTAATGTTAGGTTAGTTTGTGCTTGTTATCGTCTTCCTGACCGCAACAAGTTGCTGCGGAGAAGTTTGGTTAATTTATTTTTCAAACGTATTCTGGGCTGCATACAATTTTTTTTTCTCTTAGCTTAGACCAAGTATTATATCCCTCGCAAAAAAAAAAGGACCAAGTATTATAGATCCAATTCAGCCGGAAGAAGAGTTGTCCACGTCTTAAAAATTCGAGTTGGAGAAATGAGAAGAGAAGAAAGGAATGCGCCCGGTGGTTGAATAAGTGCCTGGCCGAAGCAGACTGCCCAAGCAAAGCTGTAAAGTGTCCCGTGTTAGCCAGTGGTATGCAAGTGTCAACTACTTAGATATTCCTTTAGAGTCCAACTTCTTAGTCAGTTCATTATGAGTGTTTGTTTGATGATGGGGGTAGGTGGCATGGCCTCTGTTTTGAGCCGACAGCAGGCTGTTTTATTAACCATGCTCTTATTCTCAAGAAACTAGTACTCATGGAATTCAGAATAAGATCCCTATGATTACTTTTGTGAGAGTGGAATCAATATGATCATTTCGTCTTATATATTGAACGTTTTTCTGGCTTCTCATGGAATTCAGATCTAGCCCATTTAGCTACTGGAGAGCTAGGCCTAGGCGCCAATTCGCGGGCCGCGGGGGACCCGAAATGAGTGGCAGGCCGTTTGGTTGACGAGAACAGATCACAAATCGCACTCGCCATCTCTATATGGGCCATGAGAGGCCCAAACGAGCCATCCGATGTGGGCTAGGCCGCTGCACTCTGTGACTGCGTGCTTCGTAAACGTCCACGATTGTATGCGCGGGCATACGTAGCAGCTCCCTTGATCGCACGACACGACGCTTCACTATCTCACTCGGGACTAGTAATCAATATTCATGTTCTCCCACGATCCTGAGCTCGCAATTCCAAGTCCAAGCAAATCCAAAATCTGCATCGACCGAGACGAGTCGAGCGCCGACACCATCGGGCCGAGCCACCATCAACTCAAGTGTCCATCACCTCACCTTACCCGACGCGGAACCTGATCCAAATATCCACAGTCCGGCGACGGACGTCGGAGAGCGACCAAAAGCGACGCGGATCCGTCGCCCCTCCCCCGGCACCTGGAACACCGGCGCACTCATCAACCAGCCGCGCCGCAATCAATCCACGAACCGCCAGGAACCGAACAAAAAATATCAAGGCCGCGGTATGGGCGCGAGACGGGAACGCGACGGCGACGCTCTCTCTCGGTTCGCCGCTCGCTGGCCGGCCGTCGCTTCGCTGCCCGATCGAGCCGCCGAGTAAGTGCGGGTCAGCGTCGGCGACAGCATGGGCCGGGGGTGTCGGGCGGCTCTACTTGCCGGGGACGTCCGCGTCGGGACGCCGCTCTGCTCGGCTCCCGTCGCGTTGCTTTCCGGCTCGGCTCGGCTCGCCGAATCTGAGGGCACGCGCTAGGTGCTACTACTGCGGCGAAGTGTTTTTCGGTTCGAGAAAGTTCCGCGAACGAGTCTCGTGCGTCTGAACTCTGAAGCAAACGCGACGGATGGATCATGTATGGATTTCATTGCCGTTCATCAGGCTCCCAAAGATTTGTGGTTCTCGTTCGTTCACACACTACAGTGAAAACAGTTAAGTACCGTAGGAGACTTTTGCGGTGTGTAGCGCGTTGGAGACGGCTCGATCGATGGCGACCCGTGCTAGTATAGGGTGATGAATGAATTTCTTCTGGTAAGTCGTCGTGTCAGCGGCTAACTGATCGAGCGGAATCTTAGCTTTTTCGTCTTAATGCAAGGATGCCGATTTAGGGAGATAAGAACAAGACAGTGACGCAGAGCAGAACGGCGAAAATCTGGCTCTTTCTGGGGAGACCCTGTTTACTGGGAATTCAACTGTATGCTGTTTAGAGGCTCACATATCGCACCACCTTCGTTTGGAACGGATCCTGGTGTTCGTCATCTCCTGAAAATGTGTGTGACGTCAGTGCAAGATATGAACGCCGATAAACGACGATGTAAATGCATCGCGAAGAACGACAGGGCTGGGGGAGGAGGTCAGGATAAAGACGAAGGAACCCAATCATCACTCGAGGTCACAGCAGTTGCGGAGAGGTTCCAAATGCTGAAGTCCCAAAACAGAAACTTGCTTGCCTTGGAAACCTTTCCCACGACAGGTTCTAGAAACTCACACCGCCGCTCCAACTGAACTCCACGGACGAAACGCAGAGGCGGGCCATCGCAGCAGAGTTGCTGCCCAAGTGCGTTCCTTGGAAACAGGGGACCGCGGTTGCGCGCAGAGCAATTCGTTGGGAACATTTGCAGACATGCAGCCGTGTCACGGCTCTTGAAACATAATGATGAAGCCTTTTGACTGCAACGGTGTTCATCGGCTCCTGAAATTGCGTGACGTCAGAGATACGAACGCTGGGAAACAACGATGCATCGCGAAGTCGACAGGGCCGGGGGAAGGTCAGGATAAAGACGAAGGAACCCAGTCGACTCATCACTCAAGTCGCAACCGTTGCGGAAGGTTCCAAACGCTGAGGTCCCAAAAACAGAAACTTGTCTTGGAAACCTTTCCACCGAAAAGGTTCTAGAACTTCACTCCACTCCAACTGAACTCAACAGACGAAAAGCAGGGGTCAGCGCAGCAGAGTTGCTGCCAAAGTGCGTTGTTTCTCAAAAATGGAAACATGGGGCCGTCGTTGCCCGCAGAGCAATTTCTTCCGAACATTTGCAAACACACAGCTCTCGGCTCTTGTTAAAATTGCGGATCTCATGAAACAAATGATAAAGCTTTTGATCAAACAATGACCTCCATAACGGCCACTGATACTTCGATTACTTTCGAACATTAGTACAGCAGTAGTAGATCATCGCTCTGTTACATATCCTAACACAGTTCTTGAACTATTCCTTACTACATGAGTATATGTAGGTGGTAGAGTAGATTGTACATTTGTGTATGTACACTTCACATTTCGAGGAAGGAGCAGGCGAGCACGTGCCCGGAGAACTCCGGCGGGGCCGGCGCGCGCGCCCACGACGCGCCCTTCCCTGCCTCCTCGCGGAGCACGTACACGGTCTGGTCGCCGCCGTGGCACCCGGAGCCGATGACCACGGCGCGGCCGTCGGGGAGAGCGGAGACGGTCGCCGCGGTGCGCGCGTCCTCCGGCACCTGCGCCACGGTCCGCCACGGCGCGGCGCCGTCGCGCGCCACGAGGTGCCCGTCGCGGAGCATGTACAAGCGCTCCGTCCCGGGCACCACGCAGCAGGTCCTCGGGCTCGTGCCGTCCTCGAACAGGACACTCTGCAGAGTCTCCCACGCCGACGCCGCCGGGTCGAACGCCTCCGCGGAGCCGACGAACCGCCCCTGCGCCTCCGTCGGGTACCCGCCCGCGACGAGGAACCTGCCGCCGACGCAGAGCCCGCGCGGCTCGTCGCGCTCCTCCGCCATGTCCGGGAGCTCGGCCCACGTGTCGGCGTCCGGGTCGTACGACAGCGCCGACTGCAGCGCGTTCTTCTCCTCGTCGTGGCCGCCGGCGACGTACACGGTCCCGCCGACGGCGGCGCAGGCGAAGAACGACCGGCGAGGGCCCGGCATGGGCGCCCCGCGCTTCCACGCGCCGGTCAGGAAGTCGTAAACGTAGACTGAGTTCATCGGCGCCCACGTATCCGGGTGCCAGCCACCGACGACCACGAGCCGCTTCCTCCCCTGCCCGCCGCCGTCCACGGCGGCGACCTGGCAGAACAGAGGAAGGCTCTCCATGGAGCCAGGCAAGGTTGGCAGCGGCGCCCACCGTCCCTCCACTGGGTCAAGGAGTACCATCCGGTAGGAGTTCGCCGGGCCTCCCGTGGCGGCGCTGGCAGCCGCCGACGAGCTCTTGTGCACCGGTCCCGCGTCGTCAGCCGGCGCCGTCGGCTGTGCCTGGACGAGGGCGAGCAGAGGGCGCGACAGGCCCTCCGCCCTGCGCAGGCGGCTGTAGTCCGGCGACTCCACCTCCGACTTCCACTGGCGCGAGATGCGGCGGACCACCGGCAGCTGGTCGAAGCCCACCCGGACGAGGCACTCCCTCGCCACCTCCTCCGGCAACCCAGGGATCAGATCGCCCATTGCAGATGCCCTGATCAGTCAACCCGTGGGTGATGTATCGAGAACTGGAACTGAACAAGAAATGAGATTCTTAGCTTCGCTTCAGACTTCAGTTGTGGTGTGTTGATGAGATTGTGTGAGGCGACAGAGTGCGGTACTTATAGAGGGAGGCTGGAAGAAACAGAGCAGCGTGTGATATTTTTTGGGTTACATGTGGGTCCAGTTGTTTCCAGAATTTTTTTTTATAAATTAGCGTGTGGGGATATGGTTTCTCTTATACTTATGGCGGTGTTGGCCTGTTGGGATATAGACGAAAATCAGCTCTGATCTGGATTTATTAATCTTGACTGATACTATTATGCATGTTGATAAGTTTTTTTTGAAACGATGTTGATAAGTTTTTGTCAAGGTAAACATGACAGGTTCAGGTCTTCAGTATGACAGTAGAACCTATCGCTGTAAAAGTAGATATCAAGCACGTTCCGCACATTTTGTGTTTTCTTATAGCTAACATGTTTTTTCATCTTGGATGTAATAGAGCACATTTTTCGAAAGGCCGTAATATAGCACATCGATCGTTTATCTTCGAAGTAAGAGTGCCACTGCCATATCTTTTATACATAGAACCGCGACGTCATAGTAAGAAAACACGATACAAGACTCGTGAATCACCTGCCAATTGCCTCTCATCCAAACTTCATTAGGTCAATCGCACGTTTACCTCGTATTATTTATACCTTCCATTGGCTCATCCTATTTTCACGATGACATGCTCAAACCTGCTTAACCTTGACTCGACGACAGTTGAGCATTTGGCAAAAAGTCCACGCACTCGTGAGCAGTAGTAATAGAGTGGTTTCATCTTCTCTAATAACAGTGCTAGTAGAAGTATTGTGCTACGTTAGCAACGTTCATGAAGTAAACACGAAGCTGAACTCGTAAAATTGAAAAACCGCGGGAGAAAGAGACCCCCGCATAAGGCCAAATCGTCCACGGGGGACACGCTGGACCGCTCCGCTGCGCCGGCGACCCAATGAAGAGGGACCACGCGGTCCTGGGAAATCAGCGTGCCTGGACGGCGTTCCCTTGTCCTGATCCGAGCGGATAGAATCCCGCCGCGTCCGAATCAGCAGCGGCCGGCTCACACTCCCCGCCGCATAACCGCCGCCACCGATGGGGCAGCAATCAGGAGGGAAGAAGTGAGGTTCTCGTAGTTTCAAAAAAACCGGCAGCTCTCCATTTGCCTCGAGCAAGCAAGGCAGAGGAGAAGAGTTTGGCGATCCGAAGCACCGTGCAATCCGTGCCCATCACCGCCCGTGCCCCCGCCCGCCCCCACGGCAGAGCACACGTGTGAGGTCCGCCGAAGAAGACGCCGTGGAGGTAACAGGAATTGATATTAATAGTACAGAGCGATAGGTGTCGCCGTTTCGTTGGAGCTCGGAGCACGGATGCTCTCGCCACACGTCGGGCAGCGCGCGGTTTTCGCGTGGTACCGTTGCTCTGCCTCCCGGCGCGTGAGGGCGAGAGAGATGCCGGCACACACGCGTCGACACTCGTGCGGTCCCCGTCGCACCGGCACGTGCGGTATCCCGCCCGCGGAATCATCTGAGCGCATCAGAGGGGCGCGCCAGCGCTGCAGGTCGCGTGGCTGCCAGCGTGACGAAGGTACTGATAGCACGATGGAAGCTTTACGAGTCAAAGCAGTATCCACTGTATACTTGCCGACGTCCCCGGAATGACAGCAGCAAGCTAATCCGCTGATCCATAGCATAGAACAGGAAAACCAGCGACGAAATGCGTAAAATAAAGCGACGAGGCCGGTCCGAGTCAAGGTTATCGATATATCTATCGCAGTGAGAGTGGTGGACGGGATCGCGCGAGTCGGGTAATGATACCGCTACAGGTGAAAACTAGCGACTTTTAAGGTCACTTCTGACTCTTTTTTACTCTCATTTTGAAAATCTAATTTATTTGTTTGAACTAAAAAAAGTCAGAGATTCTCATTTTAAAAATCTAGTCTATTTATTGTTTAAACTAAAAAGAGTCGAAAGTTATCCTTAAAGATACCTATTTACACCTCTACATACCGCAGCAGATGGCAACCGCGAGTCGGCTAACCCAGCAGTGGATGAGAACGCGCGGCGAGCGGGCGGTAATCCGTAATCCTATCACTTCGCCGTCGCCTTCCAATCATTCGTTCGTCTGATCCTCTCGCGCGCGCGCCCCGCGGCCGCCGCTGCCTTATCCGAGCCGCGTCACGACGCTCCGGATCGCGAGCCGAGCCCTACACGTTTCCGTCGGCGCGGGGGACGTGAGGCGCCCGCCGTCGCTGTCGGGGAAGTGAAGCGAGGCGCCGCTTACTGCTCCTCCGGCATCCTGTTTCAGTAGCCGTCCCGCACCGCAGCAAGTTATCGATAAAATGCGGAAGCGGATAAGCAGCCGTGCCGTGACGCATGATGATCGCCTTGTGTATCTTTGGTTAAAATAATGAAGCTTTTGCCGCCAGTTTTCAGATCAATGCTTCATAAAAAAAAACAGTACTAATGTTTTACCACACAGCACGAAGCGGGCAACGGGGCAAGACTTGTCGAGGGGAACAAAATGATTTGCCTCTGATGTCGACTAGCACCATTTGCCAGCGAAAGGTGAATCCCTCTCTCATACACGTAACAGATTAGCTCGAGCTGCTCCACCGCGCCATCGCTATCGTTCCTCCGCCTGCAGCCTCCAAACCTAGTCAGATGTTCCAGATAGCTATCTCTAGTTTCCGATTAATTTTCTTGGGTAGTTTACTCCGCCTGCAGCCTCCAAAGTGCCATAGGCCCGTAGTTCAGCATATGGATAAACTTCAAAGGTAGGCCCGCGAGGTTCAAGTATAAAAATCAGAATCGCTCCATTAGAGTATGTGACTACACATCAAACCTTCACCGAGACAGCTGCTGATTCAACTGGCTGCAGAATGGCGGTACAGGTTAAGAACCAGCAGGCACAGAAGAAAACAGAAGCAATATCGGACAGTCCACTGTTGGCGGACAAAGACGGGTCCACAGTTTGGTCGTCAAGCAAAGTTTAGCTGGAATGATGTCCCTTACACTAGAGACAGAAAATACTAGGTCCCCCACCAAATAAACGATGAGTCTCACTGGCAGCAAGCATGATTTGCCGTGTCATCGCTGGGTGCTCAAACCCATCTTTGCCATCCATAGCATTTCATCAAAAGGATAGACATGGCATGGTGTTGACAAAAAAGACAGTAAATAGTTTAAGAGTCGAAAACGAAACCACGTAACTCTCCTTGGCCGGCATTACGTCAGGCACCCAGGATGCTAGTCTCGTACTATTGCCAGGCCTTCGAGAAAAGTTGATGCTGCTGCCATGTTATAAATATACTACGTACTCCAGTCCAGTAATATCTACACACGTCGAATGCCTTAAACTGCTGGCGAAACCATGGTTTTGGCATCCCAGTTCCCTTGCCTCAGCAAATGACATGTTAATTACCGAAATGCTGCCAGGTGTCGAGTGCTTCTAGAACATGACGGGAAGTGGCAAGCCACGGTCAGGCCGGAATGTCCGTCCCTTCAAAGTCACAGAGGAACACTATCGAGGGAAAAGGGGAGTGTCCTAGGTCGCCATGCGCAGTTGGATCAAAGAAATCGCCAAACCAAATGTTGCTACTTCAATTAGTTTCTCACAATACAGCATTTATTGACTGATTCATGCATGTAGTTTCTTATTGCACCATCCACAGGAAACTGCATTCAGACAGCCAGTCCATTCTCCAACATATCGCCATCGAAAATCACACACTCAACTCAGCCTCGGCGGCTAATGGCTCAAAAACTGAATCAACCTCACCCATGTTGACATCTTCCAGAGTTGGTGGATTCCACTTAGGATTCTGCAAAGTAACAAGAAAATTAAATGAAAAGTTCAGAACCCTTTCATTTTAATCTTTTACTAACGTGTCACTACCTAGATTTCCGTAACCTTCCATGGCTTCAGTTTTTTTAAAAATTACTTCCCGATAATGATACCGATGCATAAAATGTAGCGGTATCTTAGTATTGGAACGCTAACATGTTTTTAGAGGACAATGATAATCTATTCTGGAGACACCATCCCCACAGAAACACATGCTTTAATCGTTCCTTATTCCTTCTCATGTTAGTTATTAACTCATGCATAGCTAAATATTCTCAAGGCACAACAATGGTTACCAGTGTGCTGCAGATTATACAGACTCTACTCAGTGGCGGAGCTAGGCCCAGCCCACAGGGTGGGCCTAGCTCAGGGTGGGCCGAAAAAAGAAAAGAAAAGCAAAGGAAAAAGAAAAACGGTACTGTAGCAGTGCTACAGTGCTCCAAATGATGTTTGGGCTGGATCTCAGACTGTCCACCCTATAGCTCCGCCACTGACTCTACTAGTTTGCACCCAATCCATGATGAGTACAGTACAACCACAGGTCTGAGAAAAGTTGGGGCCACATGACTTTGTGATGATGTAGCTTGCTAATTTCCAAAGAATGATAATACCTTCTTACACAAAAGGGGCTCCTAACAAATTGAACTTAGATGCAAACCACACTTAACCAAGATAGGATGAAATATAATTTAAACCAATTTCTAACAAACTGACTTAGAGTTTACCAAGAATACATAGGCCATTATAAATGATTTAGCTCTCAAGCAAATAAATTAAATGCATATGTCTTCTGTGAGGGCCTTGATTCATTTCGATGATTATAGAAAAAAGAAAATTTGGTCATTTACTCATTTTTGGATGGGCAAAAGCTACTAGGAAGAGGTTTAGGCTTCTGTGAGAGTAATGTATAGTCTAGATTGACCCACAAATACAAGGAGCCAAAACTAAAAATTAGGGGCAAACAGCTGGCATTTGTAAGCTTAAGTCCTAGGGCCAAACTTCTCAAATAGAAGCCAAAGTCAGCCAAAGTAGCATATAGTCTTATATACTGAACTCTCCAAACTGCTTATTAAGCTTTTACTTACTTAGCTAGCTAATTAGTCACAAACGGTGAATAAGCTGGCTTGTGGATTGAAGCATTAACCCAAAGCTTAATATAGGCGACAGCACCTATCTATAAGGTAATTTATTGCTTTTATTTTAATCCAGGCCTCCAAATCAGAATGAACTCCCCTCCAGGGTTTTGACAGGCTTATGGTCAACACAATATACGAAATTCAAATTCGTAAGCAATTACGATCCCATGAGTTGTTGTTGACAGCAATGTGCTGTAACTAGTTCAGGGCATAGGTCAGTAGATGGGAGGCACATGTACATATGGAAGGTGGCGTTTGAAACATGTACAGCACATGCCCAACTGCTCAACAGTCTTTATTGAATATAAACATTCTAGATGGAACAGTTTACAGAAAGGTCATACGGATAACTTACCTGGTCCTTGTCCACCAAAACAGCACGTACACCTTCAATGAAATCGTTCCGAACCGATGACCTCAAGGCGATGCGATATTCCAGTTTCATGACACCAGCCAACTGAATGCACCAAACACCAGAATTAGTGGTCTATGATGAGAAGGAATATTGCAGTGTTGGGTAATTCCAGTTCCAAAAAAGAAGTTTTATTGTATAGGATACTTGATTCATACCTTTGACAGATAGTGTTCATTGTTCCCATACGCTGATGCAACTTTGGAGAAATGCTTCTGTGTTAAACAAAGAGAAAATGGAGCACCTTTCTTAATCCCTGCTAGGGTCTCATTGGCCCATTCTGCCACTGCAGCCACCAAAGGAACAATTAAGCACGTAAATAAAGCCATTCTTCTCTAGTGATTTAATAGCACGCAGGAAACAGGGGCATTTTCTAACAAAACTGAATTTAGCATTTGTGTTACGTCTTAGCATATTAGAAGGTGAGGCTTCATAGGAGGTTACCTGTAGCGTCACCACTTTGACTATACTTCTTTAGCTCTTCCACAGATTCAGCAACTGATTTATCAGGACTGAAACAAGAAATGATATGTGGTAAAAGTTTTTCTAGTTGGGCTTCTGACTCTGGTTCTTTCTTGTATCCTGTTAGTATGGACTCAACGTCTCTCTGAGGATTATCAGTGCTGTAAAAAAAGTAGAAAAACTATTTAATCATACCATATCTTGATTTTGATGCTATTTAGCGTTCTTTTCACCAAGTAATGATTTGGAACATACAAGTTAGCACTCAAGATTGACTCCTTGAGTGACCCCAAGTTTGCAGAAGGTACATAGTGAGTTCCAAGACCTATGAAGAGAGCATCAGCAGGTGATGATATCCTTTTTCCTGTGATTCCGAGGTAAGTTCCTGAAAGAAGCACAGGTGGTCTATGCTAAGAAGGAATATTGAAGTGTTGGGCAATAGTGCTTATTCAATAATAAGGAATGTTTACTATCAGATAGAATTGCATGTACCCTTCCGGGAACAGCTAAGTTTATCCCATGATTACGAAGAGTAGGGAAGATCACTATGAAGTCATGACCCTTAAGTAAAGATCAGTTAGAGAAAAAGATATAATTAATGGTTTGACACATTAACAAAATCGAACAAAAACTAGCATAGCATGCAAGATTCGAGGATTGGAGCTGTAGAAGTGTAGAACACTTCCCTATGTAGCACTCACTAACTTAGACTTAATTATGCTCCAATGCTGTTGGCTCAAAACAAATACAGAGCAAAAACAATGGAACCAGAGAACTTACAAAACAGAGTGGTGAAAACATCAAGATGCATACAAGGAAGCATGAGGAAGAAAAGGGGCACCAAAAGCATTTCATGCTACCATATTGGACAATATCACGATATAATGGGGAAAAGAGCAGAAGACATATATGAATTACTATACAAGGGGGGAGGGGAGGAGGCATACCAACTGCACCACCTCCTGGGCCTTTTGCACCAATGTAAGCAAAGCCAACATCTGGGAATAGGCCAATACCATTTTCTGGCATGGCCAGGAGTGTCCTCTGTAATAGCAACACATCAAGCAAGGTTATAAGTCTTCAGAGTTAAAATATCAGAATGAAACTCATTAAAACAAACGTAAATTCGAGTTACAGAAAAAATGCCTCGGTAATGATGCGGTAGCGACCATGTCCTGATAGTCCAATTCCAAATCCCATGGTAACTCCATCCATCAAGCATATATAAGGTTTTGCATACTCATGTATCTTGCAAATCAATGAGTACTCTGCTGTGAATACCTGAAAAGTGATTTATCGTATTTGTTAATGATGCAAGCAATATAAATATTTCTGAGAAATGAATATATGACACTGTCACCCACTTTCAGTCACAATGCAACTAAAAAAGAAGGAAACAAGTGTACTAACTATGATCTTGTTTTATTGGGAAAAAATACAGAGAGAGACAAGCAGAGCTATGTGTTAAAATTGGTTAGACGACTGTGCTCTTTCAAAGATGTGCACATTGCACAACACAAGGGCATTTTCCATGTCGCCATAGTTAGTGTAAGATAAGTGGAGAAGAAGAGAGACCCACTCCCTTGCATCATCTCACCCACCCATGAGTTACTTTCCTTGCTTCTCAGAGCGCTAAACTGGGTCTCGTCCACTAGCAAGGATTTATTTGCCCACTAGCAAATTAGTAACACCACAAACAACTAAATTTCAAACATCTCGCACTTACAGCAACGCCATGGCCCCATGGCGTAGTTATATGGGCTGTCATACAAGGTCCATGGTATGACAACGGCCCATTGAGCCCCGTAATGGGCCATGCCATGATAAACCATATAGCCACGTCATGGACAATGCCATGTGGAAAGGGGTTAGAAAGATAGTTAGGGTGTGCTAAAAAATTGTGGTTCGGAAGGGGTTATTATTGGAATATCATAAATGAATGGATAAAAGGCACCAAAAAATCATCTCCTAATAGTTTAATTTTATGATCTCAGTAGCTCATACTCAAACTTGAACACAGAGATCTAATCCTGATTTTCAAATCTCAAGAGGAGCTCGAATTTATATGCTGGCAATGGTACTTTAATGGTTGAAACATAAATTTTAACAGGATATTTATTCAAGGTTTGGATTTATCCATCATAACAAAATTAAAATGATTCACAATTAACAGTCATATTTTTGCAAATTGGTCGTGGAATTCAAATCCTGTGTTCAGTCCTTCAGGCAGAAGTTGTGACCTCAATTCCAACATTCTATAGGCGACTTCTCAGATTGACACAACACTTTATAAACTTTTTAAAGATGGTGGCAAAATGGCCAAATCACCAAAAGAATATGTTGCAATAACGGCAGGCTATGTCCATGAAGGCATCAGTCATGTTATAGTTAGACCTCTATAATCTCTGGCATTGTGCAATCATTAGCAAGTCTCTTCACATCCCCACCTGCAGTTTACACTAAGCAGTGGTCACTATTTGTGCAACTTCGAGCTAAGCTACAGCCAATAAAATAACACATTGTGGCATAAAACTTTTGAGCAAAAAGAAGCTATAACAACCATGAGCTAAATGTACTATCAGATCAAACACACACATGAAAACAGTAAAGACCTTGTGCACAAGCGGCGTGCTTTTGTCCTTTTGTATTTCTGCAGCAACACCCTTAATATCCATCCCTGCATTGGCCATGAATCATATTTGAAACAATCTCCAATGCTCCGGAAATGAGAAGGCAAAACACCTTGTTGTATATCCATTTCCTATCATACTCATAAATAAAGAAAAAGGAAATAATGAATAATTACCAGCTGAGAAGGCACGAGGGGAGCTGCTTTCCACAAGAATACACTTGACACTGGGGTTTGTTTCCCACTCATCAAGAAGTGCCTTGTATCTAAGGTCCATTTCTGCAATCATGTGAGATACAAAATACGTGAGTGTTGCTCAGTGAGCTAATAACAGACGAAAATATTTAAGGGAGAAGGATGTCAAAAGAACATCCACGGGACATGCCAGCACAATCTGTATCATTAACAACTGATTCAGGAGAATACATATTTTGAGTGGACTCTCACTGGCTGCTAAATCATGTCCTCTACCCTCCACCATGGTGTCAACATAGTATGACCCACCTCAACAAAAGTTCATGTTGCAGCCTCTAGGCACCTGTTAGGGGGCAGTAAGTTCAGATTGTACTGCATTGAGACATTGACTCTAGCATGCATGATTATCCCTTTTGTTAGTTTTGCACTGTCGATTGTGTCTAGAAAGGAGCTAATACGAGAAACATGTTGTCAGTATTCTGACCAGTTGAGCACTTGAAACATTCATAAGATACCAGTTTACCACTTATGCAGGGGTATAAGGGAGTTAAAGTCAGTGTACTTAGTTTCGACAAAAGGGTCATGGTTGATAAAAGAAATTACGGATATCCGTTAACACTTAAAGTTATGTTTCCTTTGATTGTATTTCATATATGTGTTATCTTTTACTTGTTCCTATTCATTAATGCAATTAACTTTCTGAAATTAAGAATATTGCATCTATCTAGTGTATGCACACCTCAATGGCTCAAACACAAGAATTATGCCTGCTTGGATGCAGGTGTTTGCAGGACAAAACACAGTTCTTACAGGAATCCTACAGAATTGCAACATTAATACTGCATCAAATTTAAGCATATCAATTGTCAAATATCAGATCACCATATGTTAGCTCTACCAATCACATGATCCCTGTCTTATTCGTTGAGATCCTATAATGTCAACATATTGGGAACAGGACTGAACGAAGTTACCAGGAGTAACATTTAAAGTTCATTTAGCTCTCTGCTATTTTTAGCAAACAATTATTTTGACTCCTGGCTAGTGGCTCCTCACTAGTCACTCCTTTGGGGGTACAGCTCGAACTGACATCTGAAAACAGTAAACCAGTTCAACTCGAGCTTCAAATACTACTGATCGACCGTGCAACGCGAATCTCATCAACTGCTCCGTATCAGAAGAAATAAGCGCGGATCGCACGAACAGGAGCGCATCACAGAAAACGATCCCATTCGTGGAGATATCCGCCAAACCTAGGAATACTCCCCCCCGATCGGGCAAGCCAAAGAGGAGTGGGGAGGGCGATCCTCACCGATGTTCATGGCGTTGAGGGCCTTGGGGCGGTCGAGCGTGATGACGGCGACGCCGTTGGGGGAGATGCGACCCTTGACGAACTCCTCCGCTGCGCTGGCGGCCATGGCGGCGAAGCGGCGGACGAGGCGGAGGGGGACGAGGCTGGGGCTCGGGGCTAGGGCTTTGGAGGCGGGCGATGCAGCGGCGGAAGAGGTGGAGAGGAATGGCGTGGTGGAGATGGCCGCAGGAGCGTGGATGCGAGAGAGGAGAGCACGCATACTGAGATGTGAAGTGAAATAATAATGGCAACGCGAGGAAGGAATTTGGGAAAAGCTGTGTGGCCGGTGAGCTGATTATTGTACTATTCGTTTTTACAAAAGAGGGTTTAGTCGTGAGCTAAGAGATGGTTAGTGATAAGTCTAATACATATCCACCTTGTTCGGAATTTTGAACGGAAGAAGATCAAAATGGAACTTCGGATTCTTGGAAAATCCAAACAAAGATTCGTATAATCACTGATATAGTGATATTTGTTGTTTTTCTTTGTGAAACATAGTACAGCCGCAAACAATCAACTTTATGAACACACACGCAACCTCTAACTCTATGAACACACTGTCATCGTAACAGTAGACGACTGGGGATGCATATCATTATGCTTCGCAGGCCAATCTATGTTCTTGTATGAAGCTTTTATTATTTGTTGTCTAGTTTATTTCAGCTCTTATTGCTGCTCCTTGTGTTGTGATCATGTACTAAACATTTTTATTTTTTAACCTTTGAAGAAAACAACAAATGGTTTTTTTTTCTTTTTGATAAAATAACGTATGAGTTGAAGTCACAAGGCCATACACACACAACGGCCCATGTGGTTTTTCTTTGGTTTTTTGGGATGTAATCATGAAAAGGTTTCATCACAATTATTTCAAAAAGTTTTCGAAATCACCAAAATGTTCAAATACACTTTAGAGCAAACATTTCAATTAGAATTATTCACATAAAAATCTAGAGAAGTTTTAAAAAACAAATGCCTTGCTCTCATGCCTTATCACTCCTTCCAGAGGATTGAGTTACTTGTTCAATCCTCTTCGATCCACAGTAAACCGAGGATGATGGATATTGTCGTGCACGCAGAGCCCGTGAAATTTTTTGGCCGCGTAAGTCACATGCGGCATGTGCAGAATTTAGACTCCAACAATGGCGCCCTCAAATACCCATCGATCCGAACAGTATCAGCTCGATCTCATCGACAGAGCCGGTGCCGTTGCCGGCTGCCGTCCAGGCGTCCAGTGTCAATACAACATGTAGCAGAAGACGCGACGAAATATGCGACACAAAGGACACACCACCGATTACCAGCCTGGCAGGCTTGCCTCTCCATTTTGCTCAGTGATGACGCCTCGCCTGACGTTAGTGGACACGGAAGATTTGGAGCCCATTGACGTGCATCGTCGTCGCTCTCGCTGTGATCAATCTTGGCGTCTACCGTCCTTTGTTTCGTTCGCTTCTGAAACCGACGTGGAAGAGAACGTAGGCTCGCAGGCACCTGTCGACGCTTACTTCCAGCTCGCAACCACGACCACACACGACACCTTACTTGTGCTACACAAAGCTCTAACTTGCGCGGCGAGCTCAGAGTTAAGCAAGGGAGAGCCACACGCGCGCGCGCGAGAGAGCGAGCGAGAGAGCTAGGTGGAGATGTCGCCGCGGCCCCACTTCCTAGTGCTCACCTTCCCGTTCCAGGGCCACATCGCCCCGGCGCTCCGCCTTGCCAGCCGACTGCTCGCGGCTGCGCCAGACGCGCTCGTCACGTTCTCCACGACCGACGTCGCGCACCGCCGCATGTTCCCGTCCAAGCAGCCCGCGGAGGATGCCGGTAACGACGACGACGACGGGCGGCTCGAGTTCCTCCCGTTCTCCGACGGCACGGAGGCCGGGTACGTCCGGAGCAGCGACAAGGGGGCCTTCAACGCCTACATGGTGTCCTTCCACGCCGAGGGCGCGCGCAGCGTCGGCAAGCTACTCGACGCGCTCGCCGCGCGCGGCCGCCCCGTCTCCCGCGTCGTGTACACGCTCCTGCTCCCGTGGGCGGCCGACGTGGCGCGCGAGCGCGGCGTCCCGTCCGCGCTCTACTGGATCCAGCCGGCGGCCGTGTTCGCCATCTACCACCACTACTTCCACGGCCACGCCGGCGTCGTCGACGAGCGCCGCCACGACCCGTCGTTCGTCGTCCAGCTGCCCGGCCTGCCGCCGCAGGCGATCAGGGACCTGCCGTCCTTCATCACCGAATCCATCGACCCGTCCGATCCCCTCCACAGCTGCTTCACCACGCTCCGCGACCTGTTCGACACGCTCGACAGAGAGACCCCCAAGGCCACCGTCCTCGTCAACACGTGCCATGAGCTCGAGGTCGGCGCGCTCGCTGCCGTGAGAGCGTACGGCGTGCTCCCCGTCGGGCCCGTCCTCCCGTGCGGCGACGAGGCTGGCCTCTTCAAGCGTGACGATGCCAAGTACATGGAGTGGCTCGACTCCAAGCCGGCGAATTCCGTGGTGTACGTGTCCTTCGGAAGCCTGGCCGCCATGGAGAGGAAGCAGCTCGACGAGCTGCTCCTTGGCCTTGAGGAGAGCGGAAGACCATACTTATGCGTCGTCCGGAAAGACATTAAGGCTGTGCTCACAGAGGCTGAGGTGGAGATTGACGAGGGTGTCAAGAACGGCATGGTGGTGGAGTGGTGCGACCAGGTGGGGGTGCTGACGCACACGGCTGTCGGGTGCTTCGTGACTCATTGCGGATGGAACTCGGTGCTGGAGAGCCTGGCTTGCGGGATACCAATGGTGGGAGTGCCCCGGTTGTCAGACCAGCGCATGAACGCGCAACTCGTTGAGCGTGAGTGGCGTACCGGCGTCCGTGCGGAGGTGGACAGCAAAGGTGTTCTGCGAGCGAGGGAGCTGAAGCGGTGCATTGAAGAGGTGATGGGGAACGGGGAGGCCGTGGCGGAGGTGCAACGCATGGCGATGGGGTGGAAAGTAGTAGTCAAAGAGGCTTTGGAGAATGAAGGATCGTCGGATCGTAATCTTGTGGCTTTTGTGAGTGGCGCGGGGAGTGCGTAAATATTATTTGGAGTAGTATTTTTTTTTCTGCAAATAGTTCTTGAAGATTTGCACTGTTATTACTCACTGGCGTTTCATGAGAATATTTTATACATAATAATTAATTCAATCAAAGGCTCTCGGACTTGGTCGTGTTTTCCTACATAGCTGATCTTTACCGTAAGGGGGTGGCTAATGCGCGTCCGTACGCGCGTTAGCAGACCGCGCGTACCACCCAACCTGCCGCCACGTGTCCGACAGCCGGTCGGAGCGCCGCCGCCGCCGTCGAGTTTCTTCGTCAACTCCGGCCGCCGCCCCCGCCACGACGCGCCCCGCCCCCGCGGCCTCTGTCGCCGTCCCCGGCGATGTCGCCGCCCGCCGCAAGAGC
This sequence comes from Eragrostis nindensis, assembly GCA_012490785.1. Taxonomy (NCBI): domain Eukaryota; kingdom Viridiplantae; phylum Streptophyta; class Magnoliopsida; order Poales; family Poaceae; genus Eragrostis; species Eragrostis nindensis. The sequence goes on from JAAXCT010000206.1 coordinate 592,888, forward strand.
CCCTCCCCTGCCCGCCACCACCCCCAGCGGCCGGCGGCGCCGCGCCGCCTTGCCGCGCCGCCCGCACACGCCGCCGCCGCCCGCCAGCCGCCGCCGCCGCTAACTCGTCGGGATGCGACGCCCCCGCCGCCTACCCCACCCACTGCCCGCCTGCCGCCCGCGGCTCCGGCGGTGCCGCCGCCCACCGCCGTGTCGCGGCTGCCGCCCCCCGAACCCCCCCTTCTATGGCCGATGGGTATTGGAGCTCCCTCCCCCAAGCGCGACAACCACAGAACCCTAACCCCGCCGCCCTTCTCCACCTCCGGTGACGCGGCGGCGCCCGCCCCCGGCCGCTCGCCTCCGCTCGCGCATCTGGATAAGGTCTAAATGGGCCGGGCTGCACGCGCGATGGACGCGCGGTCGCGCTCGCGCGCGTCCGTCCGCGCAATACACTTATCGTTACCGTAATGACCATATTGACAATCTTTTATGCTTATATAAGCCTTTTATTCCTCGTTTTCAACTTTGATTATCACTACTGTACGACATATATATAATTTCAAGCTATATTGCCCTACATCTTTATGAAAAGAAAATCCGTACAGGATGGCTCCGTTGTGGAAGATAGATACTCAGTACCTTCACAACTTTCAGTATTTATTTAAGCTTTCCTTCTCAAACAGTGATGACTAACGTACGTACCGAGGTAGCTTTACTAGCCATTCTCCATGAACTCATTCCAAAAGTTAGGATGGTCATGATGTTGTTTTACCTTTTTTTTGCGGTGGAAGAGAATAACGGAGGAGTTGATAAGAGGCCCATGTCAAAAATAAAAACAGAAGTGTTTGACGATATTTTGTCACTAATTGAACAATTTGCATGGGTTTTTGTCCTTCATATTCTCAGATTCTGATATATATTTTCAAGGAGAAAATAGCGTGAAGTAGCTGAGCTGTTGCATAAGCAATTGCAGCATGTACACGTGCCAAGCTAGTGTGCGTACAATTGCATTTGCTCGCTGACTTATCCCTTCTCCCAAATACGTACGTGTATACGTACGTGCGGCAAGGAAGGCCGGCACCTGAGTTCTCTTGGTCCACAAATCAGCCAGCAGCGGCATGCCGAAGAGACGAGATAAACATCTAGAAGCTGCCGAGCCTATCGATTCATCGTACATGGATTGCTCAGCGCCTCCTGCTTCTCCATCGACTAATCAAGCTGATTAGTGGGCTGTAATTACGCAGGCCCCACAACTCGGTGGATGTTGTAGCCCGATTGAACGAGTAACAAGCTGGACACCAGCAAGCTTATCCGTTCCCAGCGACGTCTTCATCCAACAGAATTGCCGAACGGCCTCCGCGCATCTCGTGAGCTGAACGGCAAAGTGGCGGCGCATGCATGACGCGCTTATCCTTTCCCTTGACCTAGCAGCAGCCTATAAAAGGGACCTAACCCTTCGACGACCGGGGGGCTTCAACCATTCTCTCCCGCAGATAAATACCAATCCATCTAGCTCAGCTGGTGGGCAAGGAGAAGGCCAGAGAGCAACGTCCGGCAACCACGATGTAGTGGCACCATCTTCCAGGGAGATGAAGGATGAAGACCTCACCGGCGAAAAGCCCGGCGGCGGCCACAACGTGGTGGTGCCATACTCCATCTCGAAGGCCAGGGAGAGTTCGGCATGAAGCCGATGTCCTGCTGCTGGCACTCGTGATTCTGCGGCAAGGAGGACTCGGCGGCGGCGTAGCACTCGTGATTCTTCCAGGGAGATGAAGCATGAAGATCTCACCGGCGAGGCGGAAGTTAACACCGCCGTCCCGGCGGCCGTGAGACCACGACGCCGACGAAGACCAAGACAAGGCTAACGCCCGGCGGCCACGACGTATAGGCGCCACCTCCACGGTCCACCTGCAACCGGCAGGCCCTGAAGATCTCACCGGCGAGGAACACGGCGGCCACAACACCTCGGCGCCCGATGATCCAGACAAGCCCGACGCCCCCGGCGGCCGCACGCGTGATGTGCTGATTAAAGGCGACGTCCCACACGATGGAGGAGCAGCCGGTGGATGAACTCGTGGGTGTCTGTGATCCACATATATATCCATCTATCTAAACAAAAAAGTGTATCTGTATAATATTGATTTCCCGTTGCATGCTTGATTATGGTTGCATTGCTATCATATTTGTCTACTTCCGCTCTTCCTTTTATCTAGCGTGGAGTAACAGGGAAGGGAAGAAGAGAATACGTACGGCGGCGACCCCACCGCGCCCACGATGATCCAGACGGGACCGACGTCACGGCGGTCATGACGCCACGTCGCTCACCAAGACGGCGGCCAGAACGACGCCCTGACATCCACGATGCGCAGCGGCGCCAACATCGAAGATCCGTACGTGAAGGTGGCGGCTATGATCCTGCCATTGCGCGCGCCATCCAGATGCAGCGGCAACGCTGCCCTCACCGCCGGGCGCGCTCCTGACGGAGAAGCCCAGGTACTGATCTACAGGCGCCACCTTCATCTGGCTACAACATGCAGGCGTCGCCTTCGCCCGTCATCGTCAACACATCAAGCTCCACCTCCACCTACAGTGAGGAAGGTGAGGAGATAACAGCATCATCCCGGCGGCCGTGACATCGCGATGCCCACAATGATCGAGATCGATGCCCGGCGGATGCAACACACCACGGCGCCACGAAGATCAAGACTACGTACACCGACGCCCGGCAGCCGCGACACCACGGCGCCTATGAAGATCAAGACTACACCGACGTCTGGCGGCCGCAACACACCACGGTGCCCACGAAGATCAAGACTACTACGCCGATGTCCCGGCTGCCACGACACCGCGAAGCCCATCGAGATCAAGACTAGACCAGGCTCCCGGCGGCCGTGGTGGCGCTCCTTGTTAATTTTGAAGGCCGAGAGATTGACGTGCAGCCTCTGAGCATCGACAGAGATTATTGGTCCGAGCTCCGCGGAGTTCACCGTTGTGTAGCTTGTACTCACAATGTGATAACGATTGTGATTCATATCCATCTATCACATGCTTAATGAGGACAACCTACTGCGTCCTTATTTCCTGAGTTGACTAGTTTGCTATTTAATTATCTACTCTCTATCCGTTCTCACGTAACATGCAGATCACAAAGGCAGCTGTGCAGTTCAATCTTCACGCACACACAAGAGCATACTGCAGTTTCAGAAGAACAAGCCAGCACGGAGAAGATGGTTGTGGGTGCTGCGGAAGCACAGCCCGTGCTCTCGACAACGACATCCTCCGTTCCTATGCGAGGACCCCGGCAAGCTCGACGCACCTGCGGCGTCACTCATCTCGCACCGGGAGAGGCATTCCACCCGATCCTCGCAGGCGCACGGTGCTCACCACGCCGCTAGGCTGCACGCGGCTCAAGTTCACACCAAGCAACGCAGCGACGCCGCCACCAAGAGGTCGAGGTACGCATCGACATCAAGCCCTACTGTCCACATCGAGCAGCACATCAACGCCGCCCACCGTACGTCTACACCGATCTCACGGTCCCAGGGGAGGTCGTCGGCTGGAACGCCATCGCCAAGGCGGACTCATCGAGGACGCGAGGAAGACGACGATGGCGTCCACGCCAGCAACCATGGGAGCCGTCCATTCGTATGCCCAGGCAGTCAGGTCCTTGACGCCACCATCGGATGACGCTGCCGAACGCCAGCAACGACGCCAAACACGGAACCGCAGATGAGGACGACGACGACGTTGCCGTCTCGCCGCCGTCGCCTACACCAACGCCAGTAGCCGATGCCGAAGACGACATCGACGTGAAGCCGCTCAAGACATCGCCGAGATCGCCGTCGAGTACAAGACGATCCTGCCACCAGGACGAAGCCTTCGCTTGCACTGAGGAGTCGCCGACCGTGGCCTACGCCGCGGAAAGCTGGCGTCACCAAGTTCATCTATGAGCCGTGTACAAGAGATGTCTCACACCTCCAGGCTGCCATCACTCACTCACGGAAGCCAACCTCAACATGAGGTGAATCCCATGAAGAATACGGCCCTGTACAAGTGCACACAGCCATACGTACGTGTGCATTTGTGTGGCCGCTACTACGTGAAGACATAACCGAACATTGGAGGCGCCCCTGGATGACGTTCCCAGTCGGCGCACACTTCCTCGACGCTACTCTGCTACACTCTTCGACGACGCTGCCAAGTCGCCGTATCGGACGAGCCAAGCGAACACCGTGCATGTTCCTCTACTACTACAACCACACCGTGTCGTAAGTCACACGACAAGGGCGGGTGCAGCCGACACGAAGGCCGTGCTACAAAGGCTCATGGACCGACGAGGCCATGGATGACGCCGACGCCCCATCTACACCACCACCATCAACACATGCATGGAGAACGCGAAGCGAAGACCGAAGACGACGACCACGCAGCTTAATCGGAGGTGTTCTACGAGTATGACTCATGGATGTAATTAACTAGGAGCTTTCCGAGGCCCTAGGAACCAAGAACACCACATCGCCCAAGTCAGATCGCCGCCAGCAGGTTACGGAGCGCACATTCTTGGGAAACTGTATTTGTATTATTAAAATATGAATAAAGTTGTGTTTCCCTTCTCTTTTGTTTATTTTGTGTACTTAGTACACTGGCACGCCCGCACCTTTTTCTTTTTACATTCCCCAGGGGCAGTGTTAGGGAGAAACTCGCACCCTTTGTGTGATTTCTTTCTGCCTAAACAAATTGGCACGCCCGGTGGGACCTGGTTCTCCTCCCATCTTTGCTGCGCATCAATGGTCGTCGAATTGGTCTTCATCTACTTTGTCTCCAAGTAACAAGATGGTGCAAGATAATCCTTGGCGTGGTGCTGATTTCAAGGATCCACATCAAGCAAGAAGATCCTTTTGCAACAACAGCCCGGTGCCATTAACATGAAAGTTGCTACCCTTTGCAAGTGGCTAGTCTCAACGTTAAGCACCAGGATATCCATACTCCATGGTGTCCATGAAGACAAGTTGGTGGAGCACGACGACTACTACAAGCAGCTTGTGGTGGCTAATCCCCGAGTCATGCTTCGACTTCACCAAGCTCATGTGCCCGCTTCTCAACATGATAGTGAGTGCATCATTGTCATTGCTCCATCGGCAGCACGCTTGACGTCGTCTTCCACTACTACAACAACACCGGGGGCAGCATACTCCCCGGTCTTCTCGACGATGCTGATGGTCTTCAAGCAACGCTTCTACTACACCGACTACACTGGGGGCAACATCCTCCTCGGTCTCCTATGACTACTGATGGTCTCCTAGCATCACACACATCGACAACATTAGGGGCAGCATACCCCTCGGTCTTCTCCGGTGCTGATGGTCTTCCGGCAACACTTCTACCACACCGACAATACCGTTGGCAGCATACCCCTCGGTATTCTCCGATGCTGATGGCTTTCCGGCAACAGCTTCTCCTACATCGTCAACAATGGGGGCGACACATGCCCATCAACCTTCTCCGTTGCTGACGGTCTTCCGGCAAAACTACACCAACAATGCTGGGGGCAACACTATCCTCAGTCCTTTTCATCGACAACATTCATCATCAATAACATCACAATGGGCAACACCCTACTTTCTTCATCGTTGTCGGTGGTATCCCGACGACCCCTACTACATCAACATCAACGGGGCAATAGCCTCTCAATTCATCAACAACAGCGTTGATGGTATTCCGGCGTCATCTACCACAAGCACTGGGGGCAGCATTCCCCTCATACTCCTTTACCGTCGATGGTATCCCGACGACACCAACTACATTGGCAACGATGGGGCAATAGCTTCATTTATCCCCTTCATCAACTTCTTGGAGTTTCAAAGTGCCACAATCGCATCACCTCCAACAAAGGCATGGTGTTCAAGTCCAACAAGAAGATGCACACGTCCCTTGAGAAGTACAAGATCAAATGGAACTACTCCACCGGCTACTACCCTCAAGCAAATGGGGCAATCGAGGCGTGCAACAAGACGCTCGACAAGATACTTAAGAAGACGGTGCACAAGTACAAGAGGGATTGGAATGATCTCCTCTTTGAAGCTCTATGGGCGTACCACGTTCGTACCCCAACTCAAGCCACTCCATACTCTCTCGTCTACTGGAGCTTGACAACCTCGAAGAGGGGCGCCTCAACGCCCTCCAAGACTTAGAGTTTTGTCGCCAGAACGCGAGAGCCTACAATAAGCTGGTCAAGGAGCGAGTGTTCAAGAAGGGCGACTTGGTGCTGGTATTACAACAGCCCATCGTCGTCACGTACAAGATGAAGGGCAAGTTCCAAGCTTACGTCGGAGGAGCCTATCACTGGTCGACCACCAAGGATCCCGGCCGATGCCTCCAATCAATGGGCGGTTCTTAAACATAATTGCTTTTTTTTTTGCCTTTTTTTTTTTTGACTCAAACGTCTCATAGCAAAAGGCTTTTTCATGAAGAGCTAAGCTGCGGTGCAAGATTCGGTTGCCCTAGGATCTGGCTGAACGAGGCATTGACCGGATGCACACATCACACATCGCACAAGATACATGCCAAGCGGTCCCCGCTAGAGGCAGTGGGAAGAAGAGCTCGAGTCACCTCTAAGCAGCGAGGTCACCATGCCCCTTGTGCTTTCTAGGATTGGACAACACGCTCTAGGGAAGACTATAGAAGAAGAGCAAGCAAGGGCTACCTGGCACGACACAAGTCGTCGTTCAGTGTGCAGCCTCTTGCCATCCCTGTGAGTGTGGCAACAAGGGACCAAAAGAAGAAAAGATGCTTGCGAGGGTTCTCCTTAGCTACACCAAGGCGAACCGGCTATCTTCCAAATTCCAGAAGAAGTCCAACAAGTCAAGCATCAAGAAGTCAAAAGACGATGCCTGAATTCAAGTATCAAGCAACCCCAACATCAAATGGGCAAAGTACAAAACTTCAAGATCAATGGGTCTCCATGAAGATGACCCTATTTTCCACCTCAAGCAACGGAAGGCTGTGATGGTCGGTTCGCCACCCTCGGCAAAAGCAATGGCAAATCCCCTTACCCGTTTCTCCCAAAACCATCCACACCAACTAAACCCCACCTATGTCCCCGTTGGGTGGTGCAAGCGGGCTGTGGTGCAACTC